>CAWUFW010003221.1:0-1200000 GCA_963921515.1 Calotriton arnoldi | reverse complement strand
AAATAGTACTGGACTGCTGATTTTGCTGTCATGTAAATTGAATTGGGAGTTGGATCTTGGGGTGTGCACATTTGTTAACTTTAAAATAGGCAAACAAAATTGGCAAGACTGGCAACAAAGGAAGAAGAATATTTGGGTGCACAGAAGTGGAAACACCGGAAGAAAAAGGTGAGATGTGTTGTTACAGCTTAAGTCTGTGGTCAAGCCTACTCTAAGTCATGTGCCTGGATCTGAAAGCCATAAACACTAAAAAGATGAATTACCAAATGAAAAACTAGTTGAAACATAATATGCAAGTGGCCACGTAATCTAATAATGTACTTGCTGTGGGAAGAAAGAGAGAACTGAGATGTGTTCATGGTTAATCAATTTCTGCAAGGAAAAAGAACAGTACATGAGGTTAGTACTTTTAGCAAGAGATTTCTAGAGGTCACAATTAGTGTGACCACCTACCCACATTTTTCACAAACAGTCTAGTACTTGACAATCTAGTTGATACAGCATTGACCCGCCTGCCCCTAAGGCTCTGTTTGTCTTTCCTCCAATAGCTCCCTTGGCATAGCTGTACTCCCCCCCGCCCCCTGGCCTGTTTTACTGAAAAGAGCCAGGCACTTCTCTCTTGTCCAGCAGTCTGACTTCACTGCCACTCATTGGAGCCTGGCCTGCCTTCCCACCCTGAATTGCCTTTCTGTGCTGCCCCTGTCTTTGAGCTCAATGCTAGATGGCATACTGGACCTGCACCACCTCTGAAAAAGAGTTCCCAACTCTCTACCATGCATGTTGTTATCTCATCCAAGTTTCTTAAGCCAGGACTATTTGCTCATGCCATATATAAATGTTGAATGTAAAAAGAACAATTAATGGACAGAATGAAGAACAATGTCAAACATTCACCCCAGTACAGAGATCTGGGCCTAAATCCATTGTTTTTTTGCTCCCCATGCCATTCCAGTTTAAGCCCAGCCACATGCACATCAGTCTTGACCCTGCTCCCCACAGGGACAGTCCATCCCGAACTGCCAGGCCAGGCCTTCCCTGGACCGGAAACAAGCATCCTGGGACCAGTTTTGGGGTTTCACTCCTCATCAGCCATGTTAGCTTGACTCCAGTGGCATGGAGAGCACGGGACCCACGTCTGGGCATACCCGTCCCACTCGGGGTGACAAATGCAAAAAGAACAATTGATGGACAGAATGTTGAACAATGTCACACATTCACCCCAGTACAGTGATCTTGGCCTAAATCCATTGTTTTTTTGTTCCCCATGCCATTCCAGTTTAAACCCAGCCATATGCAAATCAGTCTTGACACTGCTCCCCATGGGAACAGTCCAGCCTGAATTTTCAGGCCAGGTCCTCCTTGGACCGGAAACAAGCATTCTGGAACTGTTTTTTTTAGTTTGTTGTCAAAAACTTTTATTAAATGCTTAAACATTTACGATATATGGATAATAAGGAAGTGGTACCACTCCCCTTAGGGAAGCCAGTCCACTTTAACTTTTGTTCAAATGTACTTTAACATATACATTCCATCGGGTAGGGATTCAAAGTTACTTGCTATGCGCGGGTTAGTCACGGTTTTAATGGGGGGCCTTTGAAAGAGTACAGTGGGGAGGGAGGGGTTTGTTTTACAGTTCTTCCTCTTCCTCACTTTCCTTTTTGTCCGTGGCCGCATAGTTCCTTAGCAGGCTGGGCAACATCCTGCGGCATGCTTCCCTGCTCACCACCTCTCTGTTTGCCACCAGGGGGGTCCTGACATACAGGAGAATGTCCTTCACACATCAGATGATTCTCCAGCACCCCTGGATAGCTCCAACTGTGTGTGTCTGTGGAAACAGCCCATACTGCATGGACTGATGTGCTATGTTCGTGTAGGAGATGTGGGCATCCAGGTCTTGTCTTAAGGCAGCCCGTAGTCTCTGGGCGAAGGGGCAGGCCCAGAAAAGATGGTATGCAGTTTCCTCTATGGGACATTCCCTTGGGCAGTCTCTGTGCGGGAACAGGCCCCTGCTATGCATGAATGACCTTACTGACAGACCCCCCTTCACGGCCATCCATGCAGTGCCTTTGTGTCTGTTTGACAAGTTTGGGGAGGATATATTTCCTCACACATGCGTTGCCGTTGCCATAGGCAGGTCGCTCACTGGTTCTGTGGTGTCCCTGGTCCTGGTGAGTTTGTGGATTGTCTTGGGCTTCCAAAGGCTAGGAGCAACACAGTTCAGTCAAAATTACTCCACAAACCTTTCTACCTCCCTATAGTATCATGGGAGGTCCCAGTTAAATGTCACTGCGTTCTCCCACTTATCGCACCCCAGTGTTCTCCACACTTGGAGGAGGGAAAAGCGGAACACCTTGTAGGATGAGTGGTCCTTGTTCTTATTTGACAGGGTTATTTGCATGCAGCCACACACAAAGAAGGCCCTGAGGATTGTTGGGATGTCGGGGACTGCCTTCCCCCCTTTGCACTGCTCCTTGTGCATGACTGACCTTTTAACCCTGTCCATCTTCGAGTTCCAGACAAAATGGAACACCATGCTATTTACTGCCAGTACTATGTTGGCCAAGAGTGGCTAGTCCTGTGTCACATACTGCAGCACGGGCAGTGCATCATTCCTGAGCACCATAGCCTTTCCTTCGATGCTCAAGTTTCTCAAACTCCAGAGGCCCAGTTTTTGCTTCACCTTCGCTAGATGTTCCTTCCAGCTCTTTACAGCTGCCCCTGGTCCCCCAAACCAGATGTGAGGATCTTTACCAGCCCCGCCTCAATAGGGAAGGGGAGAGACTCATTGCATAGGTCCCATCACCCGAAAAGCTTCACCTGCGTTTTGTCCACATTGATTTTTGGCCCTGATGCCTTGCCGAAGTCCTTGCGCACTTCCAGCAGGGATTGGACCGATTTACCATCTGCACAGAAGAGGGTGACATCGTCCATGTACAGCGCACACTAGACCTCTTTCTTCGCGTCGCCTGGTGTCCGGGTCCCTCTGATGTTCGTGTTCTTCCTGATGTACTCAGCGAGTAGCTCTATAACCAAAACAAACAGAGAGGGTGAGAGCAGGCAGCCTTGTCTTACCCCAGACCTGATAAGAAAGGGGTCTGTTTTGCAACCATTTAAAATGACTGAACTGAAGAGGTCTTTATACATTATTTTAACGTAACTGCAGAACTCCTCCCCAGCCCAAAACCGTGCAGCTACCTTTCCATGAACTCATGGGAGACGCAGTCGAAGGCCTTCTCCTAAATTAGACAGACCAGGGCAGCCCGGATCTTGCAGTCCGTGATGTACTGGATCGTGTCCCTGATCAGTTCCAGGCTATCTGCGACTCTGTGCCCCGACACCCCGCAGGTTTGGTCTGTGTGAATTACCTCTCCCATGGTGTACTTGAGTCTATTTACTAGTGTCTTAGCCAGGATCTTATAGTCCACATTCAGGAGAGAGATGGGGTGTCAGTTCTTGAGGTCACATCTCTCCTTCTTATGTTTATACAAGAGCGTGATCATTCCTTCCTGCAGAGTGTGGGGCATGATTCCTTCCCTCTCCATCTCCTTATACAGCTGCAGGAGGTCTGGTCCCACTAGGTCCCACAGTGAGGCATAGAATTCGACTGGGATACCGTTACTACCTGGCATCTTTCTAGACTTGAAGTATTTAACTGCAAGATGCAGCTCCTCCAAAGTGAGGGGCCGTTAAGGACTTCTCTCACTGTTGGGGGAAAGAGATTTTGGGATACCAGACAGAAACATTTCTACTTGATCTCCCTCTGACTTCTTCTCTGAATAGATGTCCCCATAGAAGTCTGTCACAAACTTCCTAATGTCCTCCCTGGTGTCACAGAGGGCTCCCTCCTTATTGCGCAGTTGAACCAGAGTGGTGTGCACCGAGTGGATTTTCCTAAAGAAGGAGTTGCATTGCTCCCCCTTCTCCAGGTTCTCCACCTTGGAACGGAAAATAATCCTCCTGGATTCATCATGAAAGTGCTCACTTAGTTCTTTCTTGACTTCCTTCAGAGGGCGCACAACGTCTCATCCCCGGAGTTGGAGGTCGTGCAGTTCTTACAGCTGTTGCTGCAGTCTATTGAACTCCCTCTTTCTCCCCCTTGCCGCCTGCCTGCCCACATTCTTAAAAGAAATCATGGATCCTGTCTTTGACCCATTCCCACCATTCCCCTGTGGACTGGAAGGTGTCTTTCATGCCTTGCCACTGGATGTATGTCTCCCTCAGCTCCTTCTTCACCCTCTCTCTCTCCAGCAGAGAGCTGTTCAGTTTCCAAGTACCTGGACCTGTCAGGAACTTGCACCTCAGTTTCACTTGAAAGTGAATAGCTCTGTGATCAGACAAGTGTACTGTCACCATTCAGTGCTGCTTGATCTTCATTGATTGAGAGGTAAAGATGAAGTCTATCCTGGAGCACAAGGAGCTGTATTACAGCCTAGGTGGAGAACATGCAGAGCCTGCGAGCCCCTGTCCGAGCGCCGAACCACGGTGCTCAGACCAATCACAAGGATGCTAAGGCAGTGTTGTGATAGGTCAGGGGATTTTGGGAGGCTGTGTGCTTCCTGCCAGGAGGACGGAGAAAGAAGAGGCAGACATCTGCGGTCGGCGGTAAAGAGGTAAGTGCCTTTTATTTTTTAATTATTCCCCCCCTCCTTTGTTCTCCCCCACCACTCCTGATTGGTAGCAGCCGCTACTGTGCAGAAGGTACCAAAAGGGGAATGATAAATGTGATTCTTACGTTGGTGGAAAAGATACTGTCATGACTTTATGTTACTTTGCCACGTTTACCCAAGCCTGTAAACACTGACTACTCTAATTTAGGATAAATGGCACCTGATGCTTTGACACTCTATTTAAGGCCAGATGAGCAATCAATTGATAGTCCAGTGCCCTCCTATTTATTGATGGTATGGCCGAAACTTAAGTTCCGGGTGGTGTTATATGTGGCTAAATATGTATATAATGGGGTTGTAAGCTGTTAATTACCATAGCTTTTTTTACAATTAGTTTTATACAAATTTTGTTTCCGTACAATTTTAATCACTCTTGAGAATTTTACTTGCTGGCAAGTTGGGGGGGAATAGAAAGTACATATTTACAGAAACGGTTGTAAAGAAACACCACAACCTTCCTGCCCGATCAGGGCAGTAATTTAATAACAGGAAATGAGCTAAGGTTGGCCTAGGGCAGTGGAAGGCAGGAAAAGGGGTAAACCAGGCCAGCCTGGTCGCCCTCAGGGTTGGATTAGTAAGGCAGGCAATGGACGATGGGCCGGTATCGGAGTTGCAGTTGTGAGCTGCTTTTTTGGCCAGTTTGAAGGCCGATTTAGGCTGTTTCTGTGCTGTTCAGATGCTGCCAGCAGCCCAATAGGAGCCTGAGCGGCCGTTCTGGAGGCAGATGGGACTCTATTACCTCCCTCTTATCAACGGGGCGGAGGTGTCATTCCCAGTCTCTCGCAGGGCGGCCCATTAATGAATGCAGATTAAGCAGGGGCTGAGCAGAAGTGTCCTCACTTATATTCAAGTGTGGTTCACCATCACCAGTGTAAAATAATCAGTGCACAAAGCTTCTGACAACACCTGCATTTTTTTTTATCACAGTGAAGTTAAGAAAACATACCTCTTCAGAGAGCCTCCCCACCCCCTCTTCTTTTCATAATACTTAAAAACTGCGAAAAAGCTCAATCCTGAAAAGGGGGCCGCTTTTTAGGTCTCGCCTACGCAGCGCGCATGCGCTGCGTAGGCAAAAAGACCTTTTGGAATCGATCCGGCTTTTCAGCCAAAAACGTGCACGCGTTCCATTGCCTTCATGGCAACGCGTGCACGTTTGGCGATTCACTTGCGGGAGCGAGCAGCTGGCGCCATATGGTAGCAATTATCGCGCCTTGCTGCTCGCTCCCGCAAGGGAATCGCGCAGGCCCCCTCCTTTCTCCCCTCCCCCTGCTGCAGTGCGAGGCGTGCGCGCGCGCTGCGCTTGTGCTTGTTATTTTCATCTTTAGGAGTTTGCCTGGTCTGCGTCCTCCGCGCAAAGGATATTTCCCTATCGCCTGCCTGCAGCCCATCTCTATTCTGGTAATTGGAGTGATATTAATTTCTGTGTGGCTAGGAGGGGATGGCAGCGGGGCGATGCTGCGGCGATAGGGTGTTCCTTACACACAAACCGCGGTGATAGGCTTTCTATCAGCCTCCATGCAGACTCGCTGCTTATCAGGGAGAGAATTGGCGCAAGGGAAAAGGGGGGGAGCAACTTGGTGGAGACCGAGTTTTCTAGTTTTTCTTGGAGCTACTGCATGCAGAGCTTATGACATCGCCAGAGGGGGGCAGGGCGGGGCGGGGGCGTGCATGAAGCTCGAAGCTCTGCTTTGTAGGAACAAGTGATGGTGTTTTACTGAGGAGGGATCCCGTGGCGGCATGAAAGGAGACATGAAACGTTCTTTGAGTGACATAGCAAGAAGATAGTGGGAAGCAGCTTCATCCTGTACCTACATGAGTGTGTCCTAACGGAGAGAGTATGGCGCGGTATTCTCTTCTTATGCAGCCATAATGCAGTGCTTCCAGGTTACTGTCCAACCCCAGCCCAATGATAAGGCAAATAACAAAGTGAGTTGGGCAAACAATAAAAGAAAGGAGGATTTCTAGTACCTGTACTAGAAAGAAGGATGGTACGACAGATGAAGAGAGTGACGGTTTCGCTATGGACGACCTGGTAAAAAGACAAAAGAAATGTTGGGATGGTCTTATACTATCCTAAAACAGGTATTGGCAAAGCAGACAGGTCTGGTTTTAATGTGCAAAAGCATGTGAACAAAGCCATTCACAGCTGTTTTTTTTACGTGTTGCATGCACAAGTGTTGTTTATCACACAAAAGCCATCCCTATTGGCTTTGCCAATACTGGGGGGTGGGGGAGGTGGGATGCAGGGAGCAGTCCACCGTCAAAATGCTATTTTGCTCGGAGTGCTAACAAATTCTTGCATTAGTCCCCCGGCATCCCTAGTACATCAATATACTTTTTATAGAGCCTTTCTTAATGAAGAGTTATGTTTAGAACACAGTTTTGCAAAATACAAAGAGGTTCCTCCTGGTCCCTTAAGGAACTAAGTATAACACAGAACTGTGTTTAATTAAATATCCAGTGGCCTCGGGAAGGGTGCTGTTAAGGTTTGGTGGGATGCGGACACCATAAGAGTGTTATACAGTGGTACTAAAGTACAGTTGGTCACGGCTATGTCTGTGGAGCGCCCAGGGATAGGCTAGTCCAAAGGTACGGACAGGCAGACTACAGTGCTGCCAGTTTGTCAATAGTGTGGATTGGGATGTCCAGGGGTTACATTGTTAAACACTGTACTTGCCTAAAGCCAATGACACCAAGGCGGTGTGGAGCATGGCTTAGGACCTTGTTGCCTCCTCGTTCAGTATCACCTTTAAAATGGCCATCTCCATAAGGAAGAGGGTAGCGGCTCTCACCAGCAAGCTGGCCATAAAGAGAGGTTGCCTGTAAACCCCCATGTATGATTTGCTTGGCTCCGCATACATTGTACACTACACTGTGGTTGGGTACACAGTTGGAAGGGCTTTGAATCTATTTAAGACTCCTCAAAAAAATGAAGCTGATTTAACATGGGCTTTTTTCAAGAATAAACCTAAAATCACAGTGACTGACAAGAATAGAATGAACTGGAAACCATTACACAAGCAATAGCATCGTAGCATGCAGCATCCAATGTAATGAATACCTGCAGTTGACCACAAATGAACCTCTCCTACCACACTAATGCAATGCTAGTAGTGAGCCAAGAGACGAGTTAACTGGCTGTCCTGTGCACCCTTGATGTGGCTGTGAAACAAGATGGAGGAAAAATTATTCAAGATAGGTTTTTGTACAGCACACAGCCTAAGCTGATGTATTTCAAGGTGCTCCTAAATGTGATGGTAAAGGAAAAGACGACAACCAAATAAGGCACTTGCTTAGCAAGGATTCATCTCTGGTTTAGGTTTCCTGGTTGCACAGTTCAGCCACTTGGTGGTTATCTCTTTACCCCGTTTTACAGCAGAGATTATTGCTTTGTCTTTAATTTTCTGAGGACCTACATAAGTATACTACATTTTAATTGTTACATTTATATAGTGCTTACTATTCCAGAAGGGCTGTTGAAGCGCTTTGCCAAACATTGTTGACTGAACTATAAATGCCACACCCGCCGAGACTTCAGTTTCAAATGTCTACACCACAGAAGACCTCAAGCCACCCTAAAAACCCCAACCCTCATTTCCAAATATCAGTGTCTGCTGTGTGCCCTTCCTTCGGCTGTTCAAGCACCGCGTGGTATAAGGAGCCCTTCCTTCGCAGCCCAGGTCGGCTTTGATCTATAGCTATAAATACAGATTAGCATGGCAGTGCGCGCCTTGCCCACCTGCTTACACAAACTCCCACAGAAGGGAAGTGCTTTAACAGTTTGCAAACCTGTTAAAATCTGTCCAAGTCCCTTTTCCTTTAAACAGGACTTTTTTCTTGATGGGAAAAAAAATATGCACATCTGGTGTTCGAACAGGGTTTTGTCTCAGGCTCCTGGGGCAAAAACATTTTTGAAGTAAGCCTGCACTGTAAATTAAGCAACAAGCATTGGCATAGCCAATAGGTCTCGCTTTTGGGACCTTCTAAGTATTTAGCTATCCTTGCCATGCAACAACAACTGTTGCATGGCTAAACACTTATAAGGTCCCAAAGGCGAGACCTATTGGCTATGCCAATGCTTGTTTTAAGAGTGCCCGGGCCTATTTTTAATCCTAATCCAACCCTGGTCAGCCGTATCTGCACGAAATGGCATCTTCCCGTGTTGCTGTTGCGGATAAAATACGTGTCCATTGTCTTTTAACCCCGGCCGGCTACATGTCATGAGCCGTTTCCGTTTTTTAAGTACTGCGCGAGCTCAGCAAGTACGCTATCGGGTATCTATTCCCGCGGCCCTATAACAAAGACAAGCAGAAGGCAGGCCGAGCTATCTGCCGCCGTGCCCGATTGTCCCTGACTTCCGAGGACAGCGTTTCCTCGTGCGTAAAATCGGCGCCGTAAGCACCGCTTGACTCGCGAATTCCTGTAGTTTGGCAACACCCCATGTGACAGGATATTTTCTTATCACCAAGAGGCCACATCTTCCCAAAGATTCAAAAGCGAGGCAAGGGGGATGGCTGCAGAGGCGGTTTAGCTGGGACTCTTGAAGCCGGACTGGTGAACAAACACTTCTGTACTTATGGGAACTAATTTATGAAATAGTTATCATGAAGGCCTTCCTGTTGGCGCTCTTCCTGTGCTTGCAGCAGCCTGCACTTCAGCTGGGTAAGTGCCCCCGACTTTCCCGAATGTTGTACGCACCAGGAAAGGTACTATTCCAAATTTACAGCCTCGCCGAAAATATGACCTTAATGTTAAAGTCTCCATCAGGTGAATGATGCTACAATATGTCTCAACTCCCGAGCAGACGTCATCTTACAAAAGAACCTTCCAGAGTGACTTTTGTTGGTGATTGTTAGTGATGGAGGACTGGAGAGAGAGGCCCTTTAATTGCCTCAGATAGTTAGCATTAGTGTTTATTTTGTACCTACCATTATGTTTGTTGAATGTACTTTGATACTAACGCAGCACTGATTGTAACATATTATTTTAGTGGTACTACTCTGTTTTTAGGTACTATGCACGAGTTGCTTTTTTTGAGTTACATCTCGCCTTTCCAAAAATATGCATTAACTCTAGCCAAAAGGTCGCTGTTAACATGGGTGGAGGATTGTCTTCTTGTGGCAGGGAACTGCATTTGCTCAAGACCCCACGCCAATAAAAGATAATTAATATTCATTCTGAACGCTTGCCTAGCGAGAATTATTGGGAAGTTTCCAAGAATAACAAGTTCCACTTGTTTACCAGGAGATGGCGCTGTAGATTATGATGTGCATAACAAATACCTACCAAGAAGGAAAGAGAACAAGGGTGTGGGCAAAGGGGGGAAACAGAAAGGGAGGGGAGTGACTGGTAGGAGAGAGAGAGAAAATAACTTGTGAAAGTCAAGGATAAATGGGTAAAAAGGAAGAAAGAGATAGAACAAAAAAGGAGCGAGTGTGCCAGATAGGCAGGCAAGTGGTTAGTTGAGGGATAGAAAAAATAAGGCAGAGAAAAAACAAGAGTTAGAGAATGAGAGGAGAGGGAGTTGAGAATGAGAGAATATAAAAGACAACTGCGAGAATCGCGACCCTTAATACCGATTTAAGAATAATGTACACTGATTCATAAGGTTGAACAGACTGTTCCTGAATGACACTAACTATAGCCCATGACTCATCAAATAACGCGTGTACAATAAAACAATAAACGAGATTGCTTTGGAACGTGGTCATTTGAAGTAGTAGGAGCAGCTGCAGTGAAGAGCAGAGCAAATGAGTCCAGTTTCCCAGGAGCTGTCAAGTGTTTCCAAAGATACTAAACACGGAATCAACTATTCCTGCTTTGGACACATTTAAAGCATGGATTTCTTCTGCTGATCTGTTGCTGGTTCAAAATGTGAAAACAGGTCAAAAGCCGAAATCTGTAACATAATAAATAGTATATAGATGGAGGCCTCCAAGCTTCTATCAAATCATGTTCTAATATTGTAACCCTCCTGCAAGCCCCAGATCAGATTTTGTCAGCCTTCCCTTTACACACAGATCCTGCGCTCTTAAGCAGCCTTCCCGCATCTCATTCACTTTCACAGTCTAACAGATGCCACCAAGAAACAGTTTAGCTGGTGTGGGTGGATTCTTGGCCTCAGGAGTTGCACGAGTAACTATTACCCAATGCCACGGTTCTGATGTCAGTACTGTAGCAGACAAAGTAGGATTATTGAGTGTTATCAGTGGAGGTGAGCTCACAGTGTCTACCTGCACTGATTGTTCAGGGGCACAGTGACATATCTGCTCTTCCCTGTGCACTTCATGACACCCTGCTGGGACGTTGTCATCAACATGGATGCCATCTGGAGCCATGTGATGAGGAGCTCGCCCTGGATTTTCAGACGACAGCACCAGGCGCGCTGTAAATTAATAGATTTACCCTTCCTGTTAAAGGCCCCGGCATGCATGGTGGATAAAAAGCAAGACTGGCATAAAATTACTCTTGTGACATTGGAGCCAGGTGACACTGTCTACCAAACGAAAATCTTTGAATGTTTGACTTAAAGATGCAAAATGATACCAGACGATCAAGTGCCATGTATTGGTGTAGGGTGAGGGAGGCTTAGAATCATTAGAGACTAAGCCCCTCCGACAGGTTTAGCGCAGGCCCGTTTTATATGCTATAATCTGAACAAGCATTGGCGAAGCCGAAAGATCTTGCTGTAATGTGGCACTGGTAATGCATGCAAAAAGGGAATGCACAAGTGCCCACAGGTTATTTATCTGTGTCTTTGCCAATGCTTGTTGTCGATGTGTGAAATAACATTTCTTTCTCTGGTTTAGCGTCAAGAAGTTCTGATAAGGTCCCTGTTTTCAAAGGAATGAAAACGCGGTATAACTTATCCAATTTGAGAGGGCTAGTGATTTGCTTGTGGTATTTCTATATAAACACCAGGGCTAGGATAGAACCCTTATTACGGGTAAGAAGGACACAGTGTTGTAGTAGGTTGTCCATTAGGATGTGTTTGAAGAGGATTGTGAGCATCTGTATTTTGGAAACTCAATTCTCCAAGGACAATCTGATTACAGGAGGATGTGAGTTGATCAGTGATGTTATGATGCAAACTATCTAGAAAACTCATTTTGCTGCCCGATAGCAGCTTAAAATGTTCAGAATCGGTGTTATAGGAGTTGTCTTTGTAATCTCCATACCGAAAAGAGAAGTCATTTAATTCATGAATCTGTATGCATTTAAGATATTCTTTGTGTACAAAGGCAATACCGCACATTTCTTTCCTGTACTATCAGGGTAGACAATGTTGTATCCTAGTGTACGGTAGGGTTATGAAGGATGAGCAGATCCCGTTTCCTGTAAGTGCAGAAGCATCATGGCCACAATATGAATGAGGGGAGCTATGAAAGTTGCATTAGAGACCCCAGGTGTCAATTCAGGAGGGCACCTCTACGTTGATGTGTAGGACATGGGTCTCTGGTTTGAGAGCCGGTGATTCACCTGAGATTTCTTGTGCACATTGTCCTTTGTGTGTTAAGATGACTAGCTGAGGAGATTGCAGTGATAGAACACGATGTGTTGCGGGATCTATAATCACATAGTATCCAGGTATGCAGTGTGTGTTGGAGATAGGGTGAGCAGAAGCCTGCTCTGACCCATCAGGTGTGGGGTGCATGCTGGGCTCTTCGGGGGTAGGTCTGTTTTGTGAGCTGTGATCGAGAGCTTTAAGCGAGCCGTCCATGGGAGGAGCGTGCTTGCAGAAGAGAGATGGAGAGTGTGGTTTGCAGACTTGCATCATCACATGCAGGTGATCCAAACTGCTTTTGATGCCATGCAGTTTGTTTGGGAGTGGATAAGGGATTTGCTGTCTGGTCAGTTGTAAGGGAATGTAATTAAATATGAGATGTATACTTAAACCCCTCTGATGTGGATCATTCCTATGAGAGTTGAGTCCTCTGCGTAGATCAAGTTTGTGTGCTGCATTGTTTGGTGCACTGCAATTGGACCTGGAGTTTTGTTGACACAAGCTGCATCGAGAGGTAGTTGTAGGTTCTAGGAGGACTGTGGGTTTGGCCCTTGAGGCTACCATTATTGTCTCTGGTCTCACTCCATGAGTGTGGTTGAAACATGGGAAATGGGGTTGTGGAGGAAAGAGAGCTTGTGGCACAGTGAGCAATCAAGATGGTAGATGTGGTACCAGTGTCAATTTTTCTAGCAATTGTATAAGCTTTTAGGGCCTTCAGGGTATCAATAGGGTGAAGATGTGGAGATGCATATCTAAAGATTGGATAACCGCTGCCCCATTTTCATTCGGGGTGATGTGAAAGTTACATTTCTAGTTATGGTAATCTGAGATAATATGTTTTTTCTGTAAGGGTGTTTTGTGTTTTTGAGACCAATAAGGAACAAAATAGTGTATCCTTCCAGGAAGGTATGTCCTCGAGTAAAAAAGGAATAGGTACATTTTAATGAAGATGAGGCCCAGACAATGTCATGTGCCACTATTAAAGTATTCTCGGTTGGCAGTCGCCTCTGTGGCATTTGAGTATAGTTTTGCTTAGACCAGCGTGTCTGAGTTGACGTTACATGCATCCCAAGGGCTAATCTGAAGCTCACTTTGTTTTAGGTTTGGGAGTTACCATAAGATCATACAAAAATATGCTGTCTTTTAAACTTGAAAAGCAGATTTAGTACAGAAAAGATGCAGTAATCATCCTTGTGCTATCAGTCAGTACAAAGAGAAATGCTTTAGTAAGATGGCACTTTAGGTGTAAAATCTGTGCATCAGATCAGTATCACCTCACATTCGGTTGACAGTGGATTGAAGTGCAAAATCACTGTTCATCAAAAGATCACTGGTGCAAGTTCACCCTTTGTGCAGCATCAAAAGGGATGCAGAGATACTTTTTGATGTAGAAACACATTTCAGAGCAATCATCACCTTAGGTCCAGAAACACATGTAGGTGCCAATCATCCTTTGTGCAAAGTCAGAAGGAGTGCGGTACTATATTTAAAGGCAAAATCACAGTATGCAGGGGAACATGCAGTAGAAAAATGTCTCATTAGATGTAAAATGTGTACATCAACATGACATCACATTTGTCATATTGAATTGCAAAATTATCCTTGGTGCAAGTGTGAGTGTGGAAAACCTTTAGGAAGGCAAAACCATTTATGTAATTAATTTCATTTATTTATAAATACTTTTGGCACAAGTCTTTCACACAATACAAATATTAAACACATATTTGGGTTTGCAATGTGAAAACAGTAGCATTTTTCTGTTACTCTTCTTTCAACACAATTGATGATAGGTGTTAGAAATTGAATTACTGGTTGACTAAGGTATGAGCACTGGTCAAGCAGCAACCACAATCCTAGTCAGGGTAAGGGGCAGGCAAACCCGAAATTAACCTGTGCTCACCCTCTGGTAGCTTGGCACAAAGCAGTCAGGCTTAACTTAGAGACTGTGTGTAAAATTGTTTTGCTACACTTCAAACAGTAAAACAGTGAAACACTACACAAAAAGATCCCACACCAAGTTAGAAAAATAGATCTGACTTTACAAAATAAAACAAGACCAAAATGACAAAAATCCAATGAGTAGAACTGAAGTTATTGAATTTCAACGTTTTTAAGTAAAAAAGCGCCAAAAAGCACAAAGCGCTATTGGGGATATCTGGTCTCCCCAGACCAGGACAATGTCATAAATTCAGGGCGATTGAGCGTGGTCCAGCTACAGGGACCCAGTTAGGTCCGCTGAACCGAGTACCTTAAAGCCTGGTTGCGCAGCGTTGCGTGGACCCGCATAGAAGATGTGTCGCGTTGCAGAGAAAATGCCTTGGTTCCGAAACATGGCGAGGTTGCGAGGCGAGGTCCTGTTGCATCTATGTCGGAGGTCCTGTCAACGGGGCTTGCGATGCAAAGTCCGGTGTCAAGGATGAGAGGTGCAGCAGAGGCGATGCGTCGATTCCGATGAGCAGTGAAGCTGTGATGTGGAGTTTTGTCATCGAGGCTGCAGTCGAAGAGAGATGCAAGGAGTTTGCGCCGGGAAAAGAGTCATGAAGCGGCAGTTCCAAAGGCGATGTGTCTGACCCAAAATGCGGGAGGCAGCGGCGATATGAGTCTTTTGCGATGAGTTCAATCCATGCAGAAGTGGCAATGTGTCGGTTTTGTTCGGGGTTGTGCCGCTCAGCCAAGGAGATGCATTGGTTCTGCTTGGGGATGCATCGCTCAGCAGAGAAGATGCATCAGTTCCACCAGCAAGCACCTTAGGCCCACTACAAAAGGTCCAGGACTGGGATGGCACCACTTGGCAGGGTAGACTCACAGATAGCAGAGTCCAGGTGTTGGAAGCCTGTTTTGTCCGGAGGCTTCAGAGCAGGAGGCCAGCCAACTAGCCATTGGAGTCACTCTGGGTTCTGGGGTCAAGAGGTGCAGGTCCAGTCCTTCTCATCCAGGCAAAAGGAAAGCAGGCAGCAGATCAGCACAGCAAAGCATGAGTCTAGCAGAGTGCAGTTCAGCAGTCCTTCAGCAGCACAGCAGTCCTTCTTCCTGGCAGAGTATCCATAGGTCCAGAAGTGTACTGAAGTGGTGGTGTCTGAGATCCAGTACATATACCCAGTGGTACCTTTGAAGTGAGGGAGGCTTCAAAGACATGCATTTGCAGTGCGCAGAGGTCCTCCCTTCCTGCCTTGGCCCCAGACTCACTACACAGGGGTATGCAGCCCTTTGTATGTGGACAGGACACAGTCTATTCAGGTGTAAGTGAGGCTGTGCCCAGCTCTCCCCACACATCCTGCCAGAGATGGCCCACTGAGACACATCTAAGCTCCCATTGTGTGTGGCTGTCTAGGAGGAATACACAAATCTCAACTACACCCAGTCGTGTGATCAGAGACAGGCTACAGGCACCAAATGCCTAAAGCCAGAAAATGGCAACTTTCTAAAAGTGGAATTTTCAGAATTGCAATTTAAAATCCGACTTCACTATCAGTTTGAATTTTAAATTGTGATTTCAGAGACACCAGACTTAAAGGGTTATCCCTTTCCAATTGGAAATTACACTTATAAAATGTAATAAGGTAATCCCAATGTTATCATATGTGAGAGATAGGCCTTGCAGTAGTGGAAAACGAATTTGAGAGTTTTTCACTACCAGGACATGTAAAGCCTAAAAGTACATGTTCTGCCTTTTAAATATACTGCACCCTGCCCTCTGGGTTGTCCAGAGCCTACCTTAGGGGTGACTTATATGTATAAACAGGGAAGGTTTGGGCCAGGTAAAAGGTTTATTTTACCAGGTCGACATGGCAGTGTAACCTGCAAACACAGGTTCTGCAATGGCAGGCCCGAGACATGGTTAAAGGGCTACTTAAGACGGTGGCACAAGCAGTGCTGCAGGCACATTAGTAGCATTTAATTTACAGGCCCTGGGCCATGTAGTGCACTTTACTAGGGATGTATAAGTAAATTAAATATGCCAGTTGGGTATGAGCCAATATTACCATGTTTAGAGGAGAGAACACAAGTACTTTAGCACTGCTAGGCAGTGATAAAGTGCGCAGAGTCCTAGTACCAGCAAAAATCAGGTCAGAAAAGTGAAGGAGGAAGGCTAAAATTTGGGGGGAAGACCACCCTAAGGCTCTCAGATCTAACACAAGGCACCTGGTGATTTAATGGCATCTAGGAGAATTTGCTGTGCAAGCACAAATCACATCAAGGTGCAGGATAACTTTTAGCTGCAAATTCACTTTTGGATGTAAAATCACTAATGTTGCAAGCAGCATTATGGTATCACATTTAGAAGCAAAATCAGACCCACGTGTTAAATCACAGTAATGCGCCAAATCACTTTTGGTTAAACATCAGCAGGAACTTGGAAACACTGTTAAGGAGCACAGATCATATTCAGGAGAACAAGCAAATTTTAGTGCAAATTCACATTTAGGTGCAAAATTGTCATTGGTGTGCAGCATTAAAAAGAGTGTGGAGAGATATCAGGAGGAAAAACATGACACCGGCCCTGCACGGCTATGGGTAGCACTCCTTGAGCAGGTAACTAACACATCTAATAGTCAGTAGCTAATGGTGACATTAAAATGCCGCTTTGACCTGACCAAAATGGGAACAAATGAGAGTGACACTTCCTTCAAGCAACAACAAAAAGTGGATCACCCAAAGTCACTCAATTGGTTTTTGTGATCGATGGCATGAGCTCTGGCAGGCAGAAAAAGCTGTCTACAGACAGACCTAAAAATGAATGGTATGAGTTGGGCATTTTCCTTGCTGACGTGTATTGTAATTTGTTTCAGTGGAACAGAGATTCTATTTTACTTCTGTCACAGGCATATCAAGTTAACCATTAAGCATTGCTGTCTACTTGCATAGTTCAGACCTTAAGTGAAAACCAAATTGCCAAGCATGGTTTAGTTTAAAGGCAGCTTTGGAATAAATTGTAAAAATCAGCTCCATATCATGTGAAGTCAATGAACGCTGGTTTGCTTCCTTCTGAAGCGACACATGCTCTGGTGTGTACTGTACTGTCACAGCAGAAAAAAATCAAGGTAAGCTGGACACTGGATCAAGGCATTGTCTGCAATATTGTGCATTGTCAGATGGTACACAGATGAAATCCCCACGCTAACTGCCTCCCTCTATTCTCGTTTCTTGGTCCATGGGCACTTGTTGCTCACTTGGCTGGGTCAGGCTGTGCTGGCAAAGTTTCTCACCAGGCATACCCTTTCCTACTGCTAATATAGGTAATCGATTCTACTGAGATCTGCTCGGGTCAAAGAGGATATGGGAATTGAGAAAGATGAGTGGATAAAGGGAGACAGAGAGGGAAAAAAGCGGGGAGTGAAGGAGAGAGGGGCATAACAGTTGAGGGACACGAGGGTGTAGAATTGGGGAAGAAGAAGGGATGGGAAGAGGATAGACGGAAATGAAATAGGAAAAGGGTGTTGTAAAAAGGATGGATAGGGGCATGAAAGAGCAGTAGGTAGGGTGGAGAGGAGCAGAAGATGACATACAGGAATGGACTGAGAGGCATGAAAGGATAAGGGCAGACAAGAGATAAGCTGTAAGACAGAAAGGGGTGAAAAGAGAAGAGAATGGTACATGAGAGGAGAGCAGAGACGGAAGTTTAGAATAGCAGAATGCTTAATGTTTTGAATTTCAGTCGTGTGCCTTCATTGAAGCATGGATGTTCACATTGTTTTCCCAAAAGTTTTGAAGTTCTTTAGAAGATTGTTGGCATTATCCGTGGAGTTAGCAGAGCGAGAGATGTATTCATACATCAAGTTGTCCATGGAGAAGTCTTTGAAGGATCTTCAGCTTTGGTCTTTTCTTTTGTATTAACCTCTGTTTGTTAGTAGGAAAGTAGGGATGACAAGTTGGTAGGGCTGCACCAAGAGTATGGGTGGTTTACATGGGTGTGTTGGATGGGCAAGTTGTCAAGGAGATCTGATAATTAATCAGTGAAGTCCTTGTTATGTTATGAGTGCTTTTGTAGCACACTTGTAATCCGTGAGGGTATATAGGCGGTTTGCAGGTGAGTAGGGGAGCGTCTGGTGCCTTACTCGAAGAGTCAGGTCTAAAGCTTCATGCATGATTCAAGTAGTGATGACGAAGCTCTGGTGTGTTGTGGGAGGTTGTTCCATGCTTTAGGAGCAGTTTACAAGAAGGGGCTACCCTGATTTACTTTTGTGTTTGCAGGGAACGCAGGCAATTGAGAGTCTGGTTGAGGGGAGGTGTCTGGAATGTAGGTGGAAAGATTGCACTGTTTAGGTAGGCAGGACATGTGCAGGGCCAGCCACGGAACCCAAAGCAGCCCTGGCAAATTTTGCCAGACCAACCCCCTTACAGTGTGTAGCAAGCATGCAAGCCTGGCCACAAGAGTGGGTTGGGGGTTCTCCCCCCAAGAAAATTTGGGAATACATGGCAAATATTTCTGCATTCTATGACACATTTCTAATTAGATATTCAAGTGTATTAGCTTTTAAAGCATAGTAAATGATGACCTTACAGTGGCTGCATGAATCATCTGAACTCAGGACCAGGCAAAGCCTGGAAGAAGGTACAACAATGAGCCAGCACACAGATCCAGCACACAGATTGATTTCAAGGTCAATGCCAAATAATGCAAGCACAACCACCGTGAAGCACCCACAGGGTGGGACCAGCACAACCCAAGACCAGAGACAAAGCCCCAGGAGAGGAATCTTTCAACAGAGGAGACCACCATAGAGAAAATAACCAACGGGTAGCCGAGCAGGAGGTGCCACCTGCAAGGAAATTATCTTATTTCAGAGGAAAGCAGACTCACGAGACAATTGAGTCGTACAGTATGGTTAAATCAAGTGTCTTATTTCATTACCCCAGAAAGATGAGCAAGAAAGGGGACAATCCGCTGTTGAATAAGTGCTCTTTCCCATGGGTATCAATTCACCAAAAGTCCAGAGGTAGCGAAAGTGACATCACATATTCTTTGACCTTAATGGCATCACAGGAAGCGACATCATGTGACCCTTGACCCTGATGTTTTTCCAGGAAGGCATGTCACATGAACCTAGCAATACACATCACTGAGGTTTAATAATAACTTCATGATTGCTATAACAGCATAACACAGACAAATGTCTATTTTAGATATCACCTATGTTATGCTGCTGATTTGATCTTTGAAAGTTCTGAGGCACAATACTTGTCCAGAATTGTAGAGGACAAGCAAAACTAGTAAGCCAGACTCCTACTAAGGGATTTCTCCCCGCAAGAAAAATTTGAAAAGAATTGGGTGAAATAGTGCATTTTAAATCACAAATTTCACATACATTTGCTAAAATGCAATAGGTGCTGACAGGACACTCGAATATTCAAATCCTTTCAAGGTGTGCCATGTCAATAAAACTTGACATTCCCCAAAAGTGGACCCCATTAAAAAAAATGTGGCATGGGTGTCCCCATATGTACAAAACGACCTCCTTTGTGCCAGGGCTAGCATTTTGTCAAGGGTGCCCCCTTATGACAAAAATGACATAAAATACGCCACTGCCATAATTTTGCATAGGTGACCCTTATGTCAAACACAACCACAGTATGTCAGGCCCATTGGTGCCCTTTATGCCAAGAATTACCCCATGTGCCAGTGCCAATCTTTAGTCACATGTCCCTGTCATGCTAAGAATTGCTGAAGTGCCAGTATTTTACCCTGGGTGTCTCTATAAGACAATACTTACCTTCAGTATGCCAGGCCAACACCAAACTCATAAACATCACAAGTATCACATCACATTCTCGCTCATTCTCGCATTCACGCCAAAGCATTTGGGTGGGGTTTACTATCCAATGCAAATCAGGATTTGCGTTGGATAGTATCCCAAAGTAACTCAATGTTGCGCTTTGCACTGCTTTGCTTTGCACCAGGTGGCGTTCCATAGGTAGTGAATGGGCATTCCCATGCAACCATTCATGGGTTTTGATGCAAATCCCTAGCTACAAACATTGGTAGAGAGGAATTTACACCAAAATCGTATGCCTCCTCCTTGAGGCAGGTGTAGCAAGGAGAAATGTTTTCTTTACTCCTCTTTTTTCCAAATGTGTATGTGTGCTGCATTGTACAGCACACATATAAAGTGGGAAAAGCCTTAAGGCATAGTTTTTGTTCAGTACAAAAGCTATGCTTCAGAGAACGCACATGCTTACACATACAGACACACATGCTCACACATACACGTGCCCTGTCTCACATAAACACACTCACGCATGCACAAAACACACATACAGTGTGCTCCATTTTTTATTACACTAACAGTGAATATTATTCACTAATAGTGGAATGAAAAAGGGCAGAAAATAAGGAATGCGGAGCTGCCCCAGTGTTCTTGACACTGATTTTGCCACCTCTGAGGCCAGGGGCACAAAGGCTGTGAGAAAGGTCATGGGGCAAACCAGGGGCCATAGCTGCGACCCCTGGTGCCCCCTAAATGATATCCATGCTCTTTCCTCTGTATCTTCCCTCAGGGCCCTCCATGCTTAGAAAAGAGGCAAAAGAAAAAAAAGTGTAACCTGTTTCAAATCTTAGCAGCTGAGGCAACCTTTCTCTTCCTGCTGTGGCCACAAGCCCCCATCATTGCGATGAAATAAAATGTCCCTTGAATGTGGAGATGAATGTAAAGTCTGTTAAGCGTGCCGTGAAATGTATCAGAGGCTGGGAAGAGCATTATGGATAGAGCTGGGCGAGCCAACAATTCAACAGGGAGAGCTGAGCCAATGGCCTCGCTTGGCCATTGGCTGAGCCCAAAAAATGTTTGCTATGTAAATCATATAACAATCATAACGAAAAATATGATAAAGTCGCTTCAAAATTCAGAAAAGTGCATTTTTTTAACATGTGGAAGCTCTGACATTAACATGTTTATTAAAAGTGATAGTGTTTAAACATGAGCCATTAGTGAACTAACAAGGCAAGACAGTTAACATGTAAACCCTGTAGCGGGCCATATTATTATAAAGTCACATAATTAGGTATTAAATCAAACACAAACACTTTTTGTACAACTGGTACTCTGAACTCATATATTTGAAAGTGCTTTCATATGTGATGCTTTCACTGTTATTGCTTCTTCAAAGTGCTTTCATATGTGATAATGAAGAAAAAAGGAGTTTGGATGAAATAAAATATTTGCCTAAGATCACACAATTTAAGTGGGGAAGTCGTGATTTATCCATGTTTTCTGGTTTCACTTTGTACACATTAGTCACTTGTTTCTCTCTCCTATTTATGTTAACACTTTGTTTTTTACTCTTTGGGCATTTTTCTACAGTTTTTACACAGCACAAACTTGACCCGATGGTATTGGAGCACTTCACATGAGCACCAGTTACATTACACAAAGTCATGTTGTTTTTTAGTGGCACAGGATATGAAGAGAGGTGCCCTGTCTGCTCTGGTAATAAAGGACTCAATATGCAGTTTCCTTTGGTCTGTGATGATTCCTGCACAGTGGTTTTATGCATGGTGTGTAGCAGGCCTTATTAACACTTTCCTCCCCTCGACCTTGCCTGATTAACACCAGGTACTGCTACAAAACTAGCCTCCACCCTTATAAAACTGGCCCCACCCCTCCATCCTCCCAGGGAAATGCCTGATGCGCAGTTCAACCAGTCCAGCCTTGGACCTGTGTTGTGAAGTGCTTTGTACTGTGTGTTCATAGTTTAAATTGTGTGCATATCTGTTTTGGGACCCACTGGAGTTCCCTAAGGTATGTTGTGATGTGGGAGCAACGTGGGATGTTGAGGACCATTGCTGGACTGTTTGGAGTCTGTTCAGGAGTTTTTTGGTGTTCCTGTGTACAGTGAGTTACCGTAGTCCAATTTGCTGGTAATGAGGGCTTGAGTAAAAACAATTCTGGTACTGTTCAGCAGCCGCTTGAAGATCTTACAAAGCACTCTCGGGGTGAAGAAGCAGGATGTGGCGACAGAGATAGCCTAGAAGAGCATGTTAATCTTGTTGTCCAGAGTGATTCTGAGGTTTCTTGCTTGAGCACTGGGAATGGGTGAAGGTCCGAGATCTGTTGGTCCCCAGCAGGAGTCCCACACCGAGTTCTACTTTCTAAAGCTTACCATTCAGCCTTGTCTGTGTTGGGTTTAAGGCAGTTGGACTTCATCCAGGTGGCCGTCATGCAGGTGTTGTTTCTTGATGTGGACGTCTTATCTGAGAAGGACAGTATCATCTGTGTGTCATGTACGAAGGTGAGTATATTGATGACCTGTGCCCAGATGCTGTCAGCCAGTGCATTCATGTAGGTTTTGAAGAGGGTCAGTCTGAGTAAGGGTCCCTGGGGAACATTGCATATGAGTTTCCGGGCTCTTGACATGTACAGGGGAATGTGGACTCTCTGGGTTCTTCTAGTGAGGAATGTGCATATCCAGTTAAGGGTGGGTCCTCGGATGCCAGTCTTGAGCCTTCTTTTGATCAGGTTGAGGTGGGAGACTCTGTTGAAGGCCACTGAGAGGTCAAGCAGGATGAGAGACAGGGTTTCTCCCCATTCGAGGATCATCTGGATGTTGTTTGTTGCTGCGACAATGGTGATCTTGGTGCTGTAGTCTGGTAAGAAGCCTGATTGGGAGGCATCTAGAAACTGGTGTTTGGTTTGGTGGTCTGTGAGGTGTCTGTTGATGGCTTTTTTCCATGACCGTGTCTGGGTACAGTATGAAGGATATTGGTCAGTAGTTTTCAAGCTGGGCTGGATTTGCAGAGGGTTTTTTAGGAGCTCGTTGACCGATGCATGCTGTGCCAGGCTTCTGGGAAGGTGGATGTGTCAATGGAGGTGCTGAAAATACAGGTATTGATAATCCTTTGTTGTAGATATGGTGGGGAGGAAAAGGTCTGCTGGAGCCCAGAAGTGTATGGTCCTAATGTGGCTGTGGTTCCCTAAGTGGTGATGACTTCATGTGTGGTCAGGGTGTTTCCTGTATTCTCTATCTGCAGGCTGGAAGAGAAGCTGGTGGGGTCCAGTTGCAGGTCTAAGTAATCGTATATGTTTGTGATTTTATTTCAAACAAAGTCTGATAGGTTGTTGCCTAGATCTTGAGCAGGGGTGATTCTGATGGTGATAGCAGTGGATGTTGTGAAGTCCTTAATGATGACAAAGACCTCCTTGCTGCTGTTGGAGCCCTCTATGCACTCAGCTAAGGCATTTCTCTTGGTTTCTCTGATTTGTTCGTTGTAGCGTCTCAGAGTAGATGTAAGTGCTCTTGTTTGACTCCCCCTGGTTCACCTTTGTTCCCGCTCTTTGCAGTGCCTCTTTGCTGTACTGAGTTCTTCCATATACCAGTTGGCCGGCTTTCGTGTTCTTGGTGGTTGGTTTTGTTTTCATGGGGCCAGGGAGTCCGTGCAGTTGATATCTTTGGCTAGGTCAGCAGTGTATTCGGGTTGGTTTTTGTGGACATCCGTTCTGCTTCTGTTACGTTGTTCAAGCCACAGCAGGCCAGTCCTGTTGTGGCAGCTATTTTGCGGTGAGGGATGTTGATTTTGAAGTGGATGATTGTGTGGTCATTCCATGTTGTTTTAGGTGTGTATAATGTTGAATGTCATTGAATGAGGTGACAACAGGGTCCTGGGATTTGTCCGGCGGTATTTGTGGGTCTGGTCACATGTTGTGTCAGTATGAAGTTTCTGAGGCTTTCGATGAGGGCCACTGACTTGGGATCGGTCTGGTCTTCCAGGAGGATGTTCAGGTCTCCAAGGAGGATGCAGGCATTGAAGTTATGGTCAGTGGGGTGACGAAGTCTGTGATATTGTTGGTGAAATTTGAGCAAGGTTCTGGCGGTCATTAGACCAAGGTTTCATCCAGGGTGAAGTTGGCAGAGATTCGTAGTTTGAAATTGAGATGTTCCATGAAGTTAGTTCCAGTTTCTGTGGTGGTGGTGCAGCTGATGATTTCTTTGAAGATTAGGGTGATGCCTCCTCCGGATTATTGCTGGCGGTCTTGCCTGGCGATCTTTTATCTGGCCGGAAAAGCCATTGAGAAGTGTGGTGTTAAAGCAGCATTTAGCCATGTCTCTGTGAGGAAAAGGAGGTCCAGGGAGTCATCGTCTAGATGGTCACAGATTTTTGCGTTGTTGAGGAGTATGTGTAACTTTGTGGCTTGGGATGTGTGTCAGTTTAGGTGTGCGGGTGGTGTGCTTGGTGCTGTTGGTGGGTTGTGGAGTGTGCTGGTGTAGTGGGTGTAGTGGGGGAGATGCTGCATGTGAAGCGGCAGTGGGAGTGGTGTGTGGTGCGGCAGAAGGGCGGTGTCTGGCGGTCAGGGTTTAGGGCCTAGAGGGACGAGGCAGGGTAGTGATGGAGTGGGGTAGGACCAGGGTTCTGGCACTGGGCATGATCCAGGTGCAGATGGGCATGGACAGGTATGTCTTTGGAGCAACTTTGGTGTGCAGCAGCACATCTGCACTGAGGCCGCCATTAAGCTGGTCCTGGAAGGGTTGTAGGGGGTGGGGCTTATGGGTGGCAGCAAAGGGCGGGAAGGAGGGAGGACAGGAAAGTGAGCAGGCATGGGGCAACAAATGGGTCTGCGACAAAATAGCCAAAGAAAGGCACAAAGAATTGGCACAAAGACGGCGCAAAGGAAATGGACAGAAAGGCAAGAACAGACAGAGAGGCACAAAACTGCTCAAAGGGGGTAAAGTGGGTATAAGAGAGGCAGATAAAACAAGAAATGGCACAAAACAGGTGAAAATAGACAAAAAGCATAGCGGGCACAAAAGAGGTAGACAGACAGAAAGTGGCACAAAATGAGTAGGAATGCACAAGAGGGCACACGGAGTGAAAGAGAGGGGTGGCAGAAGAGAAAGCGCGCAAGAATGAGAGAGAGGAGTGAGACAGGAGCAGCGAGATGCTGGGAGCAGGTCAGGAGGGCCTTGATCAGTCGGACAACTGGTTTCAGGTAAGTCCAAGGGGTCTGGGCAGTCACTTGCTTAATACTTAATCTTCTGCCCAGGATGCTTCTAGATGAAATGGAGGTTGTAGTCTGAGTTGCAGTAAGTGGGAAATGGCATGTCAGTAGTTACTTGTGTGCTTAGGGTTCAGAACCAGGAGGATCCATGGTTGTAAGCGAGGCCTCCTCCCTTATGTGTGTGGTTCACACAATGGATGCTTTCCACATGATAGATGGTAAGAATGATGTCTAGGATATGCTAGGATGCAGGGTTGAACCACTGTTCTGTGATTAGGGCATCAAGCTTATGGTAGGTGATGAGGTTTGCAATATGCGGTGCATGGAGTACTGCAGAGCTAGCATTATTGAACTTGAGAAGAAATACATTCTCTGTAGCTTGAGGGTGTGTGGTGCTTTAGTGGGATATGTAAGAGGTTGAGTCTGTGTGTTGTGAGGATGCATTGTGAGTGTTTGTGGCATCTTCATCTGAGTGTGATTGTGGGAATTGGCAGTATGAAGTGCTGGGAGAGGCATATGATTATATCTTAGCTTGTTCTTGTCAGCAGAATAGGGATTCTGGTCATAGGACATTCCTGTCCCTAAGAGACCCAAACAGACAATGCCCTTATTTGTGTTAGCCCTCTCCTGGGGACACCCAGTGGGTGGGATGCACTGAGGAGTTGCCTGAAGGGAAAGACAAGAAGGTATGTCACTTCCTGTGCAGATGGGTGATGAGAAATTAAGTCCTCTTGTCTGGCCTCTTCTTTTAAAGGTGGTTTTCACAGAAAACCAGTCATGTCACTTCCTATGCAGATGGATGGTGGGAAATGAAGTCCTCTTGACTTCTTTGTGTTGTTCACTCGCAGGGAGAATGTGTTTAATTCCAAGTTAAGTAGTGAACACTATTGACGGAGAAATAAAACAGAGATATTATTTATCCCACACTGCAAATGGCATACCAAACATGATTCAGACCTAGAAAGGCAGAGGAAATAATGATGCACCAGGCCTCAATATCCATAGTTGTTGCCTATGTTGAGCTGATCGCTACCGGCAGCTGGTCTCCAGACTGCTACTCTATTGGAAGTCAGGTCCAATCCTTGACTTTTTAATTTTGAGTTCCAGGAAGCATGTGGCAGGAAACAAGCAAAGTGAATTACCGTGCTTCCAGCCTACATTTCCCATAATCATAAACGTCACCTGTAAATGCCTATGTTCATAATGTCATTATACATGCACTCTACATAATGGAAGAAAGCAAGGATTTAGTAATAGTTTAACAAAAAAAGAAAGGCCTAGCTTGGTGGTGCTGCAATGTCAGCAGCAAGTAACGCATCCAGCTGTCTTTTGTTTTGTGACATTCTGGTACTTGCAATTATTTTTCATTTCCTGCAACCAGTACTTACAATTCATAGAATCAAAGAAAAAGTTTGGTCTACCACTCACACCAGACCCATTGGAATTCACCATAGAAATTTCAAATATATTGATTTTGACTATGCTTCTTTATTTTGTATTCTGACTCCATGGGAGTGTGTCTGTTTCCTGTGCTCCCCTCCAAATTTTCCTCTGGCTTCTGCCAGCATGCTGACTTTTCACTTCACACCACCCCCACTCCAAGATGTTTCCTGGCCCGCTCCCAATCCCTGCGTTCATTATGGGTTTTCTTTGGAGGCCCGGCAGCTGTAAAGGGCTGTCGAGTCACTAGCTTCTCTTTTTGCACCTTGAGCGCAATTTTAAAACTTTTTTATACTTTAACTTACCTTTCTAACATGGTCATTTGCCATGTTGAACGATAAATAAAAAATGGCTGACATGCATCATATTGCATGTTAATTCATGCATCATGACGCATGTATGCGCATCAGCAACCATCTTGCAATGGAATTTCTTCATTAGAAAACCCATTGCAAGATTGCCGGTCATGCATGAGCATGTGTTGATGCATGAGTTTGCATGCAATTGACAAAAAAGCATTGGCAATGCCACTATCTAAAACTTTTATAGAAAGACCTATTGTCTTTGCCAATGCTATTGGGTTTCAAAGAATGTAATTGGTCAAATGTAATTTCCGAAGTGTTCTTTACAGTTGTCGTCTTTACAGTCTGTCTCTAACATTTTAAAACCGCACTTATGATGGGGGCGTGATGGTGGCACAACACTAAAGTCAGAATTCAGTTAAAGATTGCCGTTCTGGCGCACAAAGCCCTGCATCTCAAAACTCTAAGGTACCTAGCGCAAAAGCTTGAACTATCCTGTGGTAGCAGAGCCTCAAGAAGTGCTAACACTTTCCTCTTGAAACCACTCATCCTTAGCAAAAAGAGAACCAGTTACCGAGCCTTCTCCGGCGCTGCCCCAAAGATATGGAACTCTTCCACCGGAAATTCGCAGAATCTCCTCAACGACTGCTTTCAAACTGGAGGCTAAAAGATTCCTAATGAACAAATTCTTACCTTAATTTAGCTAGGTTCACCTGCTCGAAGTCACTGATCCTACAATCATTGTACCTTTATTTAATTCGGCTCTTCCTTACTGCAAAGTGTGCCCCCCTGCGTAGACCGCTATATACCTGTTTATTGTATTACTCCTTGATTCATTTGTCTTGTAATTTTGTGACTATTCCTGTTGGGTAGTCTTATCTGATGTCGATATTGCATTTATATCCTTCCTCCCATCCTGTTGTAAAGCGCTCTGATATCCCTCGGGATCTTGTTCGCTCTATATAAAACTTTATAAATAAATAAATAAAATAAAGTCAGGAAACCTATGGAGCACTGAAGGCACTCTAGCTGTCTAGGTAGACCTGTTGTTTTATAAATTTGGCTTTGACATTAACCCTTCGGCTACCATTGCTCCCTTAAAGGGAAGATTCCCTCTCTGCCCTTACTCCCTCATTAACTCCAGGCATTCCCTCAGGAACCTATATGAACTGAATCCCACTTAAAGAACTAGTGAAGAGGATGTTATTCACCCTTGACTGGTATTTTTGCAGACAGTATTCAAAAATAAAACTTCATAACATCAAGCAGCATCATTAATTTTGAACATTGCCGAACAGGTCAAGAGAACTGCAAATTAAATAAAACCCATCAAAGTCTATTTTTAGGATAATTAACTTAAGCCAAGTAAGTGAGTAACAGGGAGCAAGCAATATTGGACGTAGAGATGATGTATTCAGAGAAGTGGGGGAGCTGGTATGAAGAGGACTGAAATAGGGTAGGCGCTGCACATGCATTTTCTTGTGGGTGATAAGGATGACTAAAACACTACAATTTCAACTTCATAGTATAACACTAAATTAGAATGAAAAACACACTTTAACAAATCCGATAGGTGTGTTGGAAATGGCCCTCTCTGAAGGGTCACCCCAAACCTTTTGCCTTCCTCCTTCTCTTTTTCAGACCTCATTTTTGTTGGCTTTAGTACTCCGAGCACTTTACCATTGCTATCCAGTGCTAAAGTGCATGTGCTCTCTCCTTTAAACATGGTAACATTGGTATATCCACAATTGGGATATTTAATTTATTTGTAAGTCCCTAGTAGAGTGCACTACCTGTGACCAGGGCGTGTAAATTAAATGCTACTAGTTGGCCTGCAACACTGATTGTGCCAACCATACAAGTAGCCTTTTAAACATGTCTCAAGCCTGACACTGCAGAGTCTGTGTGTGCAGTTTCACTGCTACTTCAACTTGGCATTCAAAACTCTTTGCAACTCCTTAAACTCCCCTTTTAGTACACTTAAGTCACCACTAAGATAGGCCCTAGGTAGCCCATAGGGCAAGGTGCTGATTAAGTAAAAGGTAGGGGAGGGGGGATGGCTCAGGTTCCCATCAACACAGTGAGGGAGAGGTTTGCAGTAACCCAGACAGGTTCCACATTAGTGGGGAGGAGGGTCTCATGTCCCTTCTAAGAGTAGGAGGCGGAGTGGGGTGGGCAGAGACCCAGGGTGCCCTATTCCCAGCCCCAGAGCTTGGGTTGTTCCCAGAGGGAGCACAAGCAGGGGTACCTGGTCTGTACCATGAGACCAGCACTGTGGGGAGTCGCACAGTGTCAACAGATCTGAGTGGGGCAGCTGCCACAAGCATCCTCCCAGTTCTGGCTTCTAGGGGTACCACTCCACAGCAGAGGGTACAGAGGCCCAGAGGTAGGGGCAGGAGGCGGAAACAGTCCACAGAGGGAGGACCAGTGGCTCAGGGGTTCCCAGCTCTGAGACCAGAGCACCCCAAGACTCACCCGGGTGAGGCCACTTCTGGCCTTGGGGTGGGGGGGGGCCTGCACTGTCACAAGGACAGAGGGCTGGGGACCTGCACCAGGCAGATTATTGCACAACACATGCATAATGTGTTTCTCTTTGGAGGGGTAGTTGTACTCCCCTGGAAATCCTGGCTAGCCAGGCACATGTTCAGCCTAAGGATACAGACCCTGGGATGAAAGGCCAGTTTCATGATACCACACCTGAACTGGTGGAAGGTAGAGTAGAAAAAGGGTGCAAGGCACCTGAGGCTACAGCCCCCCACTCTGGGAAACCACAGAGGACAGAGTCCCCTGGATGGCCTGGGTTCTGGCTCTTGATGCTGACAGCTGTCAGTGGCCTCTGTTGGTTGTTGTCTTTATGGACAGAATTCTCCTTGGGTTGGGGACAGAAGTCTGGTCCGAGGGGTAGAATGGGTCACATCACCTTGTTGGCCATGATGGTACTATCTGCCTACTGGGATGCATCTATGAGCAAGTTAAGGTTAGGGGCTGTACAGATGGGACCCACAGGTAAGGAGAAGGATTCCCCATGGGGTATCTCAGTGGCCCCAGAGAGTATAGACAGAGGGATCCAACTGGGCTCAAAGAGGCGTAAAAACTGGCCCCCTGCAGTAGTGGGCCATTGTCTTATGTTCTATCGCCCTAAGCAGGGAAGTCCATCAAGGTATTGATTAGTCTACCCTGGCTTTAGGCTGGAGGGGGTTGTGTTGGAAATGGCCCTCTCTGAAGGGTCACCCCAAACGTTTTGCCTTCCTCCTCCTCTTTTTCTGACCTTATTTAAGTTGGCTTTAGGACTCTGGTACATAAAGAAAGGGGTCCCAGTGGAAACACAATATTACATAGACATCAACATCACCTGATAAATCAATTACAGTCAATATTTATACATGTTGAAAGTATTTAATCGAGCTGAACATATATTTTATCATGTTCAAAAGTACATTTGTCAATATAGTTGTGCATAGGTGCCCCGTAGGGGAGGAGGGAGGAAATAGTGCAGCAATGTGCAAAGTGAGGGAAAGTGATAGAGGGAGGGCAGTGAACAGTGTATACATCAAAAACATAAAAGGCCTGTACAGCCTTAACCAAGGCTGAATTATTTACAAAACCGAATGTCAGAAAAACACGGTGAATCTATCACTGTTGTCAACATTCAGTAAACACCGGGTATGGAAGAAAGGGAAAGTGAGGAAGCATTGAGAGTTGTTAATGCCCCCTTACTCTGTCTCTCTCTAAATTGCAGATCGCTAAGCAAACACTGCTTAGAAATTTATGATCTACTTATGGACCAAAAACCGGCTGGGCTATTTTTAGTCGAGACCTGGCTCAATGAGTTATCTGCCCCAGATATACTGGACGCACTACCTGAAGGCTATGTTATGCTTCGGGTGGATAGATGCGGTCAGAGGGGGGGGTGGGGCCTTGCCGTGATAATTAGGAAAGAATTTCAGCTAAAAATGTTTAAACTGCAGATGTCCAGCTGCGAAGCAGCCTTTTTTAACTTGAATATCACTAGTGTTAAATCTATTGTAGGGCTTCTTATCTACAGACCCCTGGTCCGCCAAGAGCTTTTATTGAAGAACTCTTGGAAATTCTGCCCCCTACGCTATCCGCTATGCCAACTTCATCCTCTTGGGTGATCTGAATCTTCACTTCGAAGATAAAGGAAGTAAATAATCGGCGGAGTTGACCCAAGGACTATGGGCGATGGGTCTTAACCAATTGGTCCATACTCCTACACATAGTAGGGGTCATACGCTGGACAATATCTTTACTAATAGTACGGAGGTTGAAGCTCTGCTTCCGGTCCCAGTAGTTTGGTCCGACCATTATATTCTCCCTTTCAGGATTATGAATCCTAGAAAGGCCCTCTACAAGCAGGGAAAGCAGTCTGAGCCCAGAATGGTTCGGAAATGGGGCGCGTTAACCCAGGACATCTTTGAGGAGAAACTGGCCTGAAGCACCCCTGTTTTAGGGGCCGAAACTGAGATAGCAGAGAATTTAGTCTCCCTATGGATCAAGGAGGCAGTGGACTCCTTGATACCCCTGAAACCATGTAAAAGCACTCAGATGACTGCATCTGCTAAATGGTTTTCAGAAGAATTGGCGCAGTTGAAAACGGGATGCAAACGCCTTGAATGCCAGTGGAGGAAGAACTACCTGGAGGATAATAGGCAGAATTACCTAGCGGCCTTGAAGTTTTATCACTTACAGATTAGGAGAGTGCGTAGGGAATTTTATACGGAGCAAATTGAGTTAGCAAAAAATTCCACAAAGAACATCTTCCAGGTAGTCAAACAACTATCCTCTCTGGAACGTGTGACAGCGGCACTTCCTGCTTCTACGGATCACTGCAATAAGGTCGCGGACTTTTTCTGGGCAAAATAGATTAAATATATGCCACCTTTCCGGAAAGTAGCAGGATTTTTGTCCCAGCTCCTGCCGTAGAGGTCCCTTGGACCGAGGATAGCTTTATCTTTCACCCTCCTGTGGAAAGTGAGATCCTGAAGTTGATAGACGTTGTTAAATCAGGGTCGCCTTTGGACCCAGTTCCCCCTAAATTCTTGCGGCAAGGGAAGGAGGTCATTGCTCCGGTTCTCACCGCACTACTGAATATGTCCTTCAGTTCGGGGCAGGTTCCCAGCAATTGGAAACACGCCATGGTGGTACCTCTGCTGAAGAAACCTTCTTCAGACCCCGCCCTCACAGAAAATTTGAGACCAATCTCTCTGCTCCCCTTCGTTGCGAAAATTGCAGAGAAACATCTAAATCGCCAACTGTCCATGTTTTTGGAAGAAAGCCGGGTTCTCCACGACACCCAGTCTGGCTTTAGACCACTTCATAGCACGGAGTCGGCCCTTCTCCTGGCTGCGGAAGCGCTGAGAACCGCAGCCGACGAAGGAAGGACAGCTGCTATGATCCTTCTTGATCTGAGCGCTGCGTTCGACACGGTCTCCCACGGCCTTTTGTTGGAGAGGCTGCGGGAGGCTGGGGCCAGTGGCGTCATCTGGGAGTGGGTGAAGAACTTCCTGCAGAACAGATCCTTCCAGGTCATACAACACCCTTTTAAATCTAGAGTCTGCCTTCTGTCGCAGGGGGTGCCACAGGGATCGGCCCTTAGCCCGACCCTGTTTAATATCTACATGCGCCCCCTGGCAGATATTGTATTGAGGCATGGGGTAAAGCTGGTGTCATACGCCGATGACACTCAGTTGATTGTTACTCTGGAGCAAAAGGAGTCTGGAATGGCATCTGACTTTAAGGTCTGCTTCGGTGCGCTTGCGGACTGGATGAAACACAGCTGTCTTCAGCTGAATGTAGGGAAGACTGAGGTGATGGTAATCGGAAAAAAACCCTCACTCTGGTCTCAGCTATGGTGGCCGGAGGAACTGGGACTTACTCCGGTCCCGAAAGCTAAGGTCAAGAATCTGGGAGTATGGTTCGATGATAATCTGTCTTTTTCAGAGCAGATATCCGCTGTGGCTGGAGCCTGCTTCGGCATTCTTAAAATGCTACGAAAAATCATGGACCTACATCCACCTGATGCGAAAAGAACTATTGTACAGGCCCATGTTACATCTCGCCTTGACTATTGTAACATATTGTACCTAGGGGTGACCGCCAGAAATTTTAACATCTTGCAGAAGGTCCAGAATGCGGCAGCTCGGCTGATTCTGAATATCCCCAGGCGGGCATCGGTGGGGGAAGCTCTGATGAAACTTCATTGGCTCCCTATAAGGCCAGAGTTACTTTTAAGGCCCTATGCTTTGCCCATAGGATCCTTAATCAGAAGGGGCTGAGATTTTTGCTCCCCCTTCTCACTGCATATCGACCTGCTCGGAACCTGAGGTCGTTGGGCACAGCCAAAGTGATTGTGCCCAGGGTGCGGAAGGTTCGAGCGGGAGGGAGATCTTTTGGCTTCTTGGCGGCTAAGGCATGGAATGATCTGCCTGTGGATCTACGGATGTGTGTATCGGAGACTCTGTTCCGAAAAAAATTAAAAACCTGGCTTTTCCGACACCCGCATGGAGGACGAAAGTAGTGCCTCTACTGTGACTGCTGGGCAGTCAGTGGCGTAGGAACGTTGCTTGCTTAGGTCAGTTGTTGGGGTTCTGATGGTGTTCTAGTGCGGGGACACTCCGTTGGAGTAACCAGGCGCTTTATAAGCTAAATAATAATAATAATAATAACGAAACATAGAGCTGTCGACGTTTCGACCCAGGGTAAGTGTAGGTAATTCTGCACCTTACAGGAGGGTCTTCATCTGGACTGTGGGGGGCACCCTTATTCCACCAAGGCTCATGGTGGAAAGAGATAACAAAGGTGGGCCCTCAGGCTCCAGGGTCGGAGAGGGAGGGAGGGACTTGTGATGAAATTTGTCAATGGAATAGGCTTATTTCTTTAGTGTAGTTGAAAGAGGCATGGATAATTGAAGATGCTCCCTTCGTCTCCGCGCTGATTTCACATCCGTTCGCTGGCTAAGCATATATTCTTTACTCTAAACATGGTAACATTGGTGTATCCACAATTGGGATATTTCATGTACCTGTAAGTCCCTAGTAGGGTGCACTACCTGTGCCCAGGGCCTGTAAATGAAATGCTACTAGTGGGTCTGTAGCACTGACTGTGCCACCCACACAAGTAGCCTTTTAAACAATAAAAATCAAAAGACTTTATTTCGATCTCTGCGGATCATAAAAGTACACCATAAAACAAGACAATTACAAACACACAATACAAATGAGACATTTCAATATAAATAAACAATCACAGCCTATTTACAATCACAGCAAGACAGTTCAGTCAAAGTGCATTGGTGTTTGTGCAAAAGGAAAAAAGTTCCATGTAGTAGCAACATAATTGTAAGAATGACATAATTATTTACAGTTACAAACTTCATAGGTTTACCTAAAAGAAACGGTTATATATGCTAAAACTACATTTGTAGGAGTATTAAAAGATTTAAAAATTTAAAAAATCTGTGTGCTAATAAAATAACACACGACCCACAGTAGAAGACATAATATACTACGTCGTATGAGCTACAACCGTAAAACTTTCAGAAGAATACTTAGTACGCCTGATCCATGCTGCCATTAGAAACTTTGCTATGCAAAATACAATCATACGCATGCCTTCATTATTCTATATGCCTCCTTGTGTCTCCTTACTCCCAGATTCCTACAGAGGGGGGCAATGCATTTAAGTCGGGATCGGGAGTATAGGGGGCAGAAGAATAGAACACGTTCAGGTGACTCAGCAATCCCTTGACAGCAGGGGCAACATTCTTCAACACTCTCCCCTACTTTACTCCAATTTCTTCTGAAGTGATTAAGCGGTAGACAACCATACCTAAACTGTAGGTACAGCTTCCTTGCTAGAGGAGGTTCAATTTCATCCAGTGAAGGCTCAAATAGCACAGATTGTTTAAAATTCATAAAATCAATTGAAAGTGATCCCTTGCAATTCATTATCAGGTCAGTTTCGATAAAACCCCAATACACAGCTTTAAGACTAGATTTATTTGTCTAACTCAAGGTTTCTGGGTCACTCCAATGGGCAGCCAGCCCTATCTTACCCAACAAATTCTTGACTGTGTGCATCCAGGAGATCCTGTCCACACAGGATACTGTCATAAGCTCCCGAAGCCCCACCCTATAAGGGGCGAGAGCTACAGTGGTCCACAACCGATGCCAGAACATAAGTATCCGCAAACCAATTTTGTGTGACACCCTCTTCTGGCCGAGAACTAAATAGAGAGGACTCATCGGAGTCGACACTGGAAGGTTCACTAGAGATCTAAAAAACTTATGTTCAGTAATTAGAAAGTTATTACAGTTGGAACAACCCCAGAGCTCTGCACCATATAGGGTCGTGCCTAGGGCTTTAGTGTTGTAAATTTCTAACGCTGGAACCAGCTTCCTAGATATAGTTCTGTTTTGGATTTTCACAATGCTTGCCGTTTGATATATCTGAGTTAACTGAGCTTTAGCCAATTGTGGGGCCCAACTCATATTCTGGGTGAGTTTGATACCCAGGTAGTCAAACTCTTTCACTAGTTCCAGTGATTCACCACCCACATACAATTGTTTCTTGCATTTGGTCTTCAGGTTGGATGAAAAGAGCATACATTTTGTTTTGGAGCTATTTAGCTCCAGCCCCCGTCCCAAACATAATTCCTGGAAATCATCCAGCAGCTGCTGGAGCCCCTGCGGTGTCTTGGATATGAGCAGAGTATCATCCGCGAATAGGAGAGCAGGGGCCCATTGCCCTCCTATTTTTGGAGCATCACAACCATCCCTGCTCAAACATCCAATGACATCGTTGATAAAGAGGGTAAACAGGGTGGGTGCCAATACACACCCCTGCCTGACTCCCCTGTCAATGTGAATCACTTCTGTTAGAGCCCCATTTTCATCCCACCATACTTGTGCCTGAGTGTTAGCATGAAGTCTTACTAGAATGTTAAGAAGAGGGGCTGGCACACCCATATTTTCTAAGACTTCCCACCGTTTTGCTCTTGGTACCATATCAAAAGCGGCACGTAAATCCACAAAGATAACATATAGTTTGCCCTTGCTAATAGTGACTTCCCTCCAAAATGCACATAAAATGAAAAATTTGGTCCAGGGTGCTTACATGTTCCCTAAAGCCAGCCTGCCACTATGAAATAATATTCCCTTCTCTAATCCACTCCTGAAGGCGGGTAAGAACCTGTTTACAGAAAATGTTTTGTAGTGAATCAATAAGGCTAATAGGCATATAGTTCACCGGAAGGGCACGATCCCCCTTCTTAAAGATAGTCACGATTTCTGCCAACTTCCACGAGTGAGGTATATCCATGCCTGAGAGTATACTATTAGAGAGTAGGTTGATGTATGGTCCCCACACTTTAAGATCTTCTTTGTATAGGTCACTAGGTATCCTATCAGGTCCTGGGGCGCGGCCAGAAATACTGGAGCTAATTGCTGCTTCTGTCTCACTGAGTGTAAATTGGAGATCATTAGACTCAAATTGTCCCCCACTCACAACTGCAGTATCTCTATCATTAAGCATCCTAGAGTTATCTGTATATAAGTGGCTGAAGTGTGCAACCCACTCCTCTGGCGCGATACAAAAGTCGAATAAAGGTTTCTTGCCCCTAGACATAATAACTCCACTTTTCCAAAAGTCCCTGGTGTCTCTATTTATCAAAGCGTCGTGCAAATCTGACCATAGTGATTCTTCCCACTCCTTTTTTGCATTTTTGAGTACCGCACTATGGCGAGCCCTAGATTTCGTAATCTGGACCTGTGATTTAGATTTATTGCATCCAGAAGCTCGCATTTTGCCACTCTACAGGCATTATTGTACCAGGACTCAATTTTGGGGCAGGGATTCTTCTTGCGTCTATTTTTACCCAGGACATCTCTAATTATCTCCCCTATCTTCTCATGTGTATGAGACATTTTTTCATTTCTCATTGCGATGAGGAGTATAGATAAGAGGTCAAATTCAGCCTTAGCAAATCCTTTAATAATGGTCAATAGCCCGGGATTTTTGGCTACCCAATCCCATTTGATGGTTCTCAGGTTGTTTGCAGGCTGAAGGTCACCAATGTCACTATATCCCCTAATCTCAAGATATGTTGTTTCCTTGATCCTAAGTGATAGACTGAGGACATTGTGATCACTGTCTAAGCGGTCGATCACCTCCATGTCCACGACAGCAGGCCATAGCTCAACTTGGGCTAAAAAGTAGTCAATTCTGCTGCAATGACCCGGTCTGTTAAAGGTAGAGTTGCCCTTGCGGTCTGAGGTGCACCTGCCGTTAGTGGCTCTAAGCTCATACTCAAGGGTGAGTGCCAAAAGCTGGCCTGTTTTAGGTGTCCATCTTACGTTGCACAAATCTAAGTTGGGTATACCCCATTGGTTGTCCAGGTCAGAGGTTAAGTCATGCGGGGCAGCCGCTTTTGGCTCGAAAGTTGTGTTAAAATCTCCCGCCATCAATATTAAATCTCTTGATCTCGGGGTCAAGAGCTGCTGCTCAAGTTCGTAGATAGTTTGCGTTTCATTATTTCTGCCCTCTACCCTATTATAAACATTAATTAGTTTTATAGACAAACCTGAGGGAAACAAAAGTCTAAGGGCGAGGATATCCTTTGAGCTAAATGGTGGAGTGCTAATAGTACATCGCAGCGAAGTCTTAACCCAGATACCCAATCCTCCTGAGGGTCTTCCTTTTGTGCTCTTGCACGTGTTAACACAAAAAGATGTATACCCATTTCTATGAAATGGTGCAAGACACCAAGGGGTCGATTCCGATTCGGGCCGGAAATTTCTCCGACCGAGCCGGACCCGGAGAGATTTCCGACCGAATCGGACCCGTGCAGTCCGACCGAACGAGTACGATGCGTCCGTATGTTATCGGACACGAGTCGGTCGGACTCCCATTGAACTCAATGGGAGCCGGTCGTACAACGCGTACGCGGGCTCCCATTGCCTCAATGGGTGCGAGGCGGACAAGGGCGCCCCCTACAGCGAGTACGCCGCGAAGCGCTTCGCGGCATACACGCACAGGTAGGGGGGACCCATGGGTCCCCCCTGTGTGCGCCTCGCACGGGTACGCGTACAGGGGGGTCCGACACGGACCCCCAAAGTACGGCTCCGACAGCGAGTTCGAGTCGGACGGCGCGAGTCGGTCGGAGCGGTCGAGGTGCGCATCGTACTTACCCGGCCGGAAAACGTCTCCATTGCGCGGTGCGAATCGGGTCCGAGCGAGTCGGTCGGAGCGGTCGGGTCGCCCGGACGAGTCGGTCGGCGAATTCGCATCGTACTCGCTCGGCCGGACCCGCGTACGGTTCGGTCGGGAAACAGGCTTTCGCATGGCTTTTTTCCCGACCGAATGGTATTGGGTGCGCCTCCGACCGAGATCGGAATCGGCCCCTCAGTCTCTTGAAATAGGCATACATCATAGATGTCTATAAATTCTCCCCATTGGGCATCAGGCAAAAGTTTAGCCAGTCCTGCAACATTCCATGAAGCTATCCTCACCACAGACTCCTGGGCTGATTCTAGCTCACATGGAATGTGAGTAGTTTTTGGGTTACTGTCAATTAGCACAGTATCAGTTTCTGACCTCATTGACCCTTCTTGCCCAAATTTGCAGTTGCTGGGCTGCCCAAGAACAGTCCCCCTATTCCTGGGGAAATCCCCTTCTTTTGTGGGAGGCAACAATGGATTCACAACCCCCATATTTCCACATCCCCCCACACGGTAAGGGGTACTGTGCTCCATTGGAACTGGTCTCACTCTAGTGATAGGGGTCAGAATCTCCTGAGTCTCACAGTCCACTAGGGTTTTTAGGTCAGATTGGTGTAGTCAGTCACATGCTCCAAGGTCGGACAGAGGGGCAAATCTATTCTCCAGCCTTAGGCCCAGTGCCCCCGGGTTTCCCCATGAATTCCACCATGCCTGGAAGTCCCTCTGCTGGAATCTACCTCCTGTAGCCAGTATACCAGAAGGTCTGTAGAAATAATCCAATGGTAGGACAATAATCTGGGATTTCTTACACGGAACATTACCTAAATACTGTATTAAAAATCTCACAACAAATTCATTGTTAAAGTTCAGGACCACACAGTCTCCCAACAAGTCCTTCCTTGCTGACCCCACCCAGGCTATCCTTCTGCCCATAATCATTTGACTTTGAAGGCACCTGCCTCTGTCCCCCACTTCATTGAGTTGTTGCGTCATCCAATGAAGGGCTTTAGCCATTAATTGATCCGTGGATTCTATTTGGCCCTCCCTCAATGGGGGTACATTCCCCAACACCACTACCAAAGGGGATGCTGCCGGGGGGAGATGTAAAGTCTGTCATCCAAGGGCCATAATTCCAATATTGGGTCTTTCATCCCTCTGTTGGTCAGCTCGTCCACTCCTCCCTGGTGGGATTGTTCCCTGTCCTATAATGGCTATATCGGAATGATGGCTCGGGCGGTTTGATGTAACTTTCCACGTTGGGCCCACCTGAGAGGCGTTAGGATGTTGCTGGGAAGCCTGAGTGTGGGGAGTTTTGCCAATAAGGGTCTCAGGGTTGAGATGTGAGGGATTAACCAGGTCAGTAACTACAGGGACCGTATTTGGAGAGACCACGGTCAACTCTGTTCTGCATGATGGTGGTTGTATTTGTGTTTCCGGACCAGGGCAGGGAATATCCCTAACATGCAATGCCTCTAATGCACGGAAGTTACGAGTGGCCTGAGATTCTAAGCAACTAGCTTCTCTTCGATCTTGCTTAGTCTAAGTGAGATGGGATTCAGCATGTTTGACACCGAGGTTACCAGTCTCTGCCACATGTCCTCGTTCATCAAAGGGCTCTCAGTTAAATTGGGAGTTAGCGGGGGCTTGCTCCACCTAGGGGAGCTTCCATTTCGTCACTCCCCCTTTTTTTGGCCGCTCTGGAGACTTTTGCTGATTTCTATCTCTGAGGGCCACCACCCCTTTTTCTCTTAACTGGCGGTTCGGGGTGGGCTCCCGAGGGCTTTGTCGGGCCTATGCCTATGCCCCTAGTGGATGCTCTTGTTGTAGTACTCGTCGGTGGTAGCAGTTGGGGTATCGTTCCCGTAAAGGTCTCTGTTTCTACTTCCTGACCCGCTGAGGGCGGTTGGATAAGGGCTCTTGAAGGTGTATCGCCCCCTATAGAGGATCTTATTTGGGGAATGGGCTCCAAGGACAGCCAGCGTTCAGTCAGTTCTATTTCACGCGCTAAGACGGACGTAGCCCTTGTTAAAAAGGAATCGAGAGTTCCTGCAATGCCCACAATACCCCCTCCCAGTTGCTCACTCTGGCCCTTACGCTTGCTCATCTTAAAGGGAGCTCTAAAAATAGGTTATATTGAAAATGGAGCAAAAAAGATGGCTGGGCACAGTACCTTATTGAGTCTGTGTTGATAGAGGAAGGGCCCAGCCCAGCCTCCTCCTGGCTCTGACGGGCGTGGACGGGCCCGCCCTTGACCCGGGCTTTGCCCGGGCAGGCCCGCGTGCGTCCCGCGGGAGCCGGTGCCCGGATTTAAAGCGCCTCCAGGCGCTTTCCAGTGACGCAAGCGGCTCCGGCCACAAAGGCTCCTGATGCTCGAAGTGCCCCCAAGGTTTGTGGCTGCAAGGGCTGATGTGCTGGATGCATGTCCCGCGCTGCGGGAGCCTGTGCCCGGATTTAAAGCGCCTCCAGGCGCTTTCCAGTGACACGAGTGGCTCCGACCGCAAAGGCTCCTGGTGCTCGAAGTGCCCCCAAGGTTTGTGGCTGCAAGGGCTGATGTGCTGGATGCGTGTAGCCTTTTAAACATGTCTCAGGCCTGTCACTGCAGAGCCTGTGTGTGCAGCTTCACTACCACTTCAACTTGGCATTTAAAACTCTCTTCCAAGCCTTAATTTCCCTTTTATTACACACAAATTACCCCTAAACTAGTAAGGTAGGCCCTAAGTAGCCCATAGGGCAGAGTGCTGTGTAAGTAAAATGCAGGACATGTACTTTTAAGTTTTGCATATCCTGATAGTGAAAAACACCTACATTTATTTTTCACTACTGTGAGGCCTACTACTCTCATAGGTTAGCTTTAGGAATTCCTTAATGCACAGTTAAGCTGTATAACCTTAATAGAAAGGATTTGCAGTGTTTCATATCTTTGGAATGGTAATGATGAACCCTCTTTACTGGTAAAGTTGGATTTAACATTACTATTTTAGAAATGCCACTTTTAGAAAGTGAAGGAGAACCTGGGACATTATCCTAGACATCGGGTGCACTACGGGGAAGTCACTCAAGCGAGTGTAAACACAATGCAAACGAATTGTGATTAAACTTCCAAAAGCAGTGAACTGAATTTGGCGTAGTGACAAATTAACATTGTACAGAGTTCATCATCAGAAACCAAAACAGAGCGTAGGCAGTTGCTCGTTCAAATGTTTATTGAAGAGGCGAAAAACTCAATGTTCTTGCGTGGGAAGACAACAAACATTCCATTGATGTAATTTCCAATGCATTTCGGGCTTCAAATCACAGCCCTTTGTCAGGGGAATCTATAACCAGGAAAATTACTGTCACAATGCATGATATATAATACTTCAGCTACATGAAACATAAACGGCCATGAGAGGAAATTAAGAGGAATGATCAAGGATACATGCTCCTTCAAACAACAGTTTTAAGAGACAGACTGGTAAAAGAGGAAACAAAAACCAGAAAAACAATGAACGTGAAAACACATGCAGAGCACCAACTTCCCAAATAGCCATAGTCAGAAGAAAAGGCCACTATGTACAGGAAATAGTCATGCTAAAAAGTGCAGTGTTGTGTATACGCATACGCAGGTTGCTCCGCATAGTGAGTGAATACTGGACTTCCAATTACACTAATACGTAAAGACGAGTGTGACATGCGGTACATGCAGATCTAAAAGAGATAGACCCAGCTCCATGAGCTCGAGTGAAAGTAAGCTGAAATCGCGTACCTCCCAACAAGAAAGCGTTGTAACGAAACATGCGACCGGAATGCGTCCTAGAACTAACTTTGTGCTGCGCATAAACAAAAACAGACATAAGAAACTAAAAAAATTAATTAAAAAACTAAAAAAAGCATGCGCCAGATAATATATCACGTGTTAAGACAAAAGCTTACCAGCAAAGTCAAAGCTGTACAAGGTTAAGGGATAGAGGAAGCCAAAAACTGCTCAAGCATCCTCCTGGTACAAGAAAGCGTTGTACTGAAACATGCGACCGAAACGGGTCCTAGCACTAACTTCGTGCTGCGCATAAACAAAAACAGACATAAGAAACTAAAAGAATTTTAAAAAATGTATTAAAAAACTAAAAAAAGCATGCGCCAGATACTACATCACGTGTTAACGCAAAAGCTTACCAGCAAAGACAAAGCTGTACAAGGTTAAGGGATAAAGGAAGCCAAAAAGCTGGTCAAGCAGCCTCCCGGTACAAATGAGTAAACAAACATGTAATCGACGAAGTCGCGCGTGCGCAAATAAATAAATGTGCCGCAAGCTTAACCCGGAAGTGAGTGTCGAAGAGGCCAGCCGTCCTAGTAAGTAAACCAAAAGTAACGATGTGAACAGGAGTAACACAGTAAAAAAACAGTGAGAAAAACCTCAAATGAAGGTGCCCTGTGAGCAGATGAAAAGGACCTGGACATACAAAACGACAAGAGTGGCACAAAGAATAACATGGAAATAACCATGAATGAAAAATGAATACTGGATGATGACATGTCACTAGAAACATATTGGGGGTGACATAGCGCTGAAAACATTGCGAACAAAAGAAGTTCACAAGGGTTATTCTCAATCAGTAGATAACAGATAAAGTGATGGAAAAATAAGTAAATAAATACATTGACATTCCACATACACATATTAAAGCAGGAACATGTAGGTTTTTTTTGGCACTTGCCAAAAATGCTAAAATCAAACTGAACCCCATAGACTAACAAAAGTCTGTGTAAACTCGAAGAGCAGTATACAAACAATGCTACTAACAACATGTGTAAATGATGACAACAGTAGCCAAAATAGTGTGACCAAGAAACCTACACCATCGATAAGGGAACATAGGCATGAAAACAAACATTGGCATGAAGAAGCGTTCAAGAAACTGGTGTGGACTCCAGCCTGGAGTCAAAGAAAAATATGAGTGTGTTACGTGTATTACAGAAAACATGAAAATTCAAGTCTGTCATTAAGACCCCTTGGTGTCATAGTGTTGAGGAAACGTATCCAATAGGTTTCACGTTGTGACAGTAATCTTGACATATCTTTGTCCACTTGAAGCTCCACAACTTCAAGAATCGTGAACCTCAATTGAGCAATAGAGTCATGATGCTCATGCCAGTGAACTGCCAGTGGTGAACTTGAGGTCTTGGTTTGTATCCGGCTTTTATGTTCTGTGATACGGATGCGCAGTGCCCTTTCAGTCTTACCCACATAATATAAGCCGCACGGGCAACGGATGGCATAAATGACATAGTGACTGGTACAATCAGCAGTGAAATGTAGTTTGATAAGTTTGCCTGACCATGGATGAGTGATGCTGCTACCAACCAATGTGTTGTTGCAATGAGAGCAGTTGCGGCATGGACGCATGCCTTTATGATCCACCGCTTCATCTGAAGTAGGTCTAGAAAGCAGCTCTCTCAAATTCTGAGATCTCTTATAAGCAAAAATAGGAGGTTCCGAAAAAATACCTTGAGAGTCAGGTTCTAATTGGAGTAAATCCCAACGTTTCAAAATCACGTTTTTAATAGCAGGAGATGAGGTCGAGAAAGTAGACACAAAGACTTCTCTTTTAATCAGCACTTTGAATTGTTTCTGCAATAAATGTTCTCTTTGCAAATCATGCACCAGTCGCTCTGCTTCGTCTACAACTGCGGCCGGGTAGCCTCGCTTTGAAAAGTAATCTTGCATTCTTGAAGCGTCACAGAAAGTTGTAAGGCATCCGATGTAATGCGTTTAGCCCGTATGAACTGAGAGTAGGGAAGGTGTTTTTTGAGAGACGGTGGATGGAAGCTGGAGAACAAGAGGGAATTATTGCGATCGGTGGGTTTCTTGAATAGTGAAGTCTTAATGTGTGTGCCCTCAATGTCAATGTTAACATCCAAGTATGACAAGCGTTGTCAGTCCATACTGTAAGTAAACTTGATGCGTGGATGTCTTGTGTTCAGAGCCTTTAAATTATCTTCAAGGGAGACGCGTGTGCCATTCCAAATGATGAGAATGTCATCTATGTGTCTGCGATAAATTAGTAAGCTGTCTGTCCAATTCTTGTCAGATAGAATATGCTCCAACTCGAACTTCATCATAAAAATATTGGCGTAGTTGGGAGCCCCAGAAAAGCCCATTGATGGACCATTGGACTGAAGAAAATATTGGTCTTTCCATTTGAAGTAGCTGTGATATAAAGAAAATTGTAACAGCTCAAGTAAAACAAAATTTGTTGGCCGATAGTTCATCCTGTCGGGGAAGGGCCCATTCCACTGCTTCAATACCTTCTGAGTGTGGAATTGAGGTATACAAGGCTACTACGTCAATAGTACACAACCAGACTTCTGATGATACCGGCAACACGATATCCTGTAGCAGTTCTCCTTCAACTGTGAATAAGGAGGTTTGGGCGGAACCTCCTCTGAAGGTGCACACAGTACGCTTTTACTTTTGTTTATGTGGTTTACTTTGTTTACTGTTATTATCTACGAGTGCATCAGGCTGTATTTGTTTGCTTAAACTTTTAGAAAGTGGGCATTTTTCTGCCCTTACAGCTCTGTGTGCCTGCAGCTTGTCTCCAATACACATCTTGGATTGGTGATAGCTACACTTTGTGCATTCCCTCTAGACAGCCACAAACACAGGAAGGTTAAGTGTGTCTGAATACTCATTTCCATTCTGATGACTTTTCCTGGGCAGGAAGGGAGGTAAGGGCTGACACACCTCAATCGACAGTGCCCTGTCACCACACAAAGGGTTGATTACCCCCTACTGATAGTGTGGAGCCAATGCTGGGAGGAAAGGACCGTTGTGCACTTCAAAGACCCTTCTTTGAAGTCACCCCAAGTTCAAAACCACTACTGGGTATAAGTACTGGTCTCTTATCACACCAAATCAGACACTTCTGGACCTCCAACTGGACTCTGTCAGAAGAATTGCTGTGTTGCATCAAGGGCTGACACTCTGCTAGACTGCTGATCTGGAAGGCTTGCTTTTCTGCTGTGCTGTCCTGCTGCCTACTGCTCTCTGACCCTACTGAGGAGAGCTGGACCCTGCCTTGAAACTGAAGTGATCTCCAAGGGCTTGTTGGCTTGCCTCCTGTTGCTTGAGAGTCGGGGATATCAAAGTCTCCACCCCTGCTCCTGTGCCTGGTTCACTGAAAGTGGACCCAGAGACTTACACCAGAGAAACTGTTGAATCCCCAGTCTGTGTGTAGCAAAACAGGCGCATCAACCCTGTTGCGGGAGTAGAATCGGCACATCGCACTCGGAACCGCAGCATCGCATCCGGAACCACCACTTCGGAGCCAACTCATCACCGACACTGTATGGAGAAGATTGACACATTGCCCCTCCAGCGTGGATTAACTCAGCGCATCGTCCTCAAAACCATCGCACTCGGAACTGGACCTACGCACAATGGACCTGATGCATCACTGCCACAGCGTGAAGAAAATCAACGCATCACCTCGACTGCGGACCGGACATCGGCGCATCACTCGTCTGCACCCCGCATCTCACTGTTGCGACCAGGATTGAGGTACTCTGTTCACCGGGCCTGCGTGTCTCTTGTCACCGGCCTGCGCTCCATTGCGGTCGGCCTGAACTGTTGACTTTCCCCCGGTCTAGTGTGACCAGATAACCCCCATTGGAGCTTATTGCTTCTAAGCACTAGAACTCTTTTAATTCTTTAAAAAATCATTACTCAATTTCTACTCATTGGATATTTGCCATTTTGATCTTGATTTATTTATAAAATTATTATCTATTTTTATAAACCTGTGTGGAGTCTTTTTGTAGTGTTTTCATGGTGTTACCGTGTGTGCGTATTGCACAAATACTTTACATGTTTCCTCTTTAGATAAGCCTGGCTGCTCTGTGCCAAGTTACAAGAGGGGGAGAACAGGTTATCTTTTATTGTGTATCTAGCTTACACTGACTAGAGTGGTGGCCTCTACTTGGACAGGATGCATACCTCTGCCAACTAGAGACCCCATTTCTAACAGTGTGTTTTTTAATTGTGCATGCACGTGTGGTATGAGGGTAAACAGAGTGAGACAGACCAATGTTGTCTGATACAGGCATTCTTCGTGGATCCACTATCACCACACTCCTATTCAACATTTACCCCCGACCTCTTTCAGACCTCATTCGACACTTAACATCACTTGCTACAATTATGCTAATAACATCCAAATTATCCCTGAGCTGTAAACCTAACGAATCTGGACCTCAGTGTACTTTTCCCCTGTCTCTGAACATTGACTATTGGGTGCTGTGGATACACCTCAAACCTAACTTGTTAAAAAACTAAATTCCTTACTTGTGAAACCACTGCCTTTTGCCACTACGAACTCACCCTACTAAACCCCTTTTCTGAAGTGAGGGACCTGCAATGATATTTTACTCTGACTTCAATCTTGTTCCATGAATGAATCAATTAAACAAATCCCCATCCGTTGACGCGAGAACCCAGAGATATATTATTACGCACATTGGAACTCGCACACCTGGAACTGACCACCATCAACTTGGGCCTGTCTTGTCTAGACTATGCCTAAAGAATTCACCTAGGTGCCCTTTTCTTCATTCTCTGCAGGCTTAGCTCTACAATGTGGCCACCAAATGATAAGAACATATCGGCATGTGCAATATATTGACACAGGTTCTTGGAACTCATCACTGGCTTCTTGTGCAATGTGTATTTTATTCAATGGTCTCTGCATCACCCACTCGTTCATCCGTGGCACTCGACTTTGGGCTGGATCTTCTTACTACTCAAAATTCACACAGCCAAAGAAGGGCTCTCCGATCCAGACTGGCCTCAAGTTTGACCAGTTCTTCATTCATAAAGTCTTGAGTTGTGGGCACATCATTCTAGGTACACACAACTAGGCTCTGGTACACTCTCTCTGAAAGATCCGGAGTCCCCCCCAACCACTTTGAGTTCCAAACAGCTTTAAAAACTGACTATTCTTAAACATCCAAACCACCAGCTAAAGCTCATTCACAAGGCAACTATTCATGCACATTTCAAAAAAAGTGAACACTATTTGTATCCTCAGGTACAGTGCCCTCTGCCGCTGCTATTTCATTTGAAGCATAAATAAAGTGCATAAGTAAGGAGATCTGGAAATATTACATAGTTTACAGTAATTCAGACTTTATGCTACATCTCTCATCCTTATCCAAGTCAGAACAGCCACGTCTTCTACAACAACTGCAATAGCACCTTGTAATCCAAACATGCATATCAGGACAGCATAAACAAGGGAGGTAAGAATGGGAACTCCAATACCAAACAGCCTTAGAACATAAGACCAAGCACATGGAGATGGCAAGCAGCTGTCTATCAAATCTCAGAAAGAGGGAAGGCCAAGCTGCCGAGAGGAAGCCAACCCAAAAAAACACACCTCCGAAGGCAAGATAACACCCAACAAGAAGCAGGCAAGGATAAGTGTGAGCGCATCCACATATGGAATTATGAGCATCACAGGCTGAACATCACGGTAGTTTCTGGGAGCAACGCAGGTCATCCTTGGTTTTATATCATTGTCCATTACATTCGTTTTCTGTTTTGATAATGAGTACTTTTACGTATTGTAGAAAAGTGCATTTTCACAAGCCACTGACTTGTGAACTGGAACATTTTGACAGAATTTAATCATTTCAAACTTTACTAATTAAAAGCTTTTGTTGAAGTCTTTCCATTCATGAATCACTTTTTTAGCCTATCCACTTTATGCCCCTGAGCCCACCTCAAGTAACAGACCTCTACATTTCAGTGTTTTTTCAGACTGGGAACACATATGCCAAATGATTTTCAATGTGCGTTTCGTGTATTTTTTCCTAGCACCAATTTGCCCCCTTCTTATTACCCACTTACCGACCTTCATTCTAAATTATTCTTGTAGATACATCTGCCTAAATATTCGAATTTTACCAGGTGCGTGTTACTTCGCGAAGAATCTTTCCCTGTGGCTCAGTATTTTGGGGCATATTAGCAAGAAGAGGCGATAATCATCGCTAACCCTGCTTAGCGTGATTTCTTTTATCGCCGGCTATCGCTGGAATATATCGCCACGCTAACGCTGTATTAGCAACGATTAGCGCTATGGCGATGAATATTCCAGCGATAGCGGGGGAAATGGGCCAACATCGCTGAAAAACCAGCGATGTTGCATGGAGAAGGGAGAACACCTTGCTGATACGACCCTGTGGTCGTATCAGCATAATCCACCCCCCATGTTAGGTATGGCTAACACCTGCTAATTGCAGGTGTTAAATAAATGGCGATGACCCGGTTAGCGCGACTTTTCACGTCGCTAACTGGGGCCATGGCCACCTTGCTAATAGGCGATAGGCCTGTTAGCGAGTGTTTCCCAGGTTTGTTCGTCGGGAACGCCCACTTTGCATGTCATTAGCGATAAATATCGCTGACATGCCAAGCGGTAAAAAAACGGGCGCTAATGCCCGCAAACTGTCGCTAACTGCTGTTAGAGACAGTTTGCTGATAGGGCGATATAAATATCGCCGCTTTAGCGGCAAAAAGTGCCGCTAAAGCGGCGATAGTGCCCTTGCTAATATGCCCCTTTATTTTTTTTGCATGCAGAAATTCGTTTTTACACCAGCGCGTAAAACCTTAGAGTTAAAAAATATTCCACAATGGACCCAACGCCGCACCAACTGCCATAAAAAACATCGGGGCATATTAGCAAGAACCTCGTTAAAACTATCGCCATTTTAGCGGCAGGAAACTGCCGCTAAAACGGCGATAATGGGCTTGCTAATATGCGTTATAGAATTCCAATAGAAGCCCAGGTTAAATGTGCAGGACATCTAACCTGGGCTTCTATTGGAATTCTATAGCGCATATTATTAAGCCCATTATCGCCGTTTTAGCGGCAGTTTCCTGCCGCTAAAACGGCGATAATTTTAACGTGGGTCTTGCTAATATGCCCCATCATTTTATTTTTAGCTGATTCCCAAAAATATTTATATGATTAGTTAACTGTTTGCAAAGTCAGCTGTCTCCAGTAATGGTATCTCGAAGACGTTAATAAAAATAGATGAAAATACATTTCCTTGTATTGTTTTTCATTGAAGAATTGATTGGCTGCCGGCAACAGAATGTCTGATGGTCATTTAGATGTTTGTTGGTTTCGACAAGCTGCAGCCAAAAGACAAGAAAAGGAAGCCCCAGGTCAAACGCTTTCCTCTTTATTCAAAAAGAGGGTCATCTATTTCCGGGTTACGAGTTACTGCAGTGCAAAGCAGAACGCGAGCATTCTTTTGTACTTGGAGGGCTATAAAGTAGTTAGGATGAATTCTAAACAGTTCTCAAATTTTACTCTCTCTGCAGAAATAACTGCATGCCATATGTTTAGACTGTGTGTGACTTTAACCTTCATCAAACTCTCTTTGTTTCGGTAAAAAACCATAAAAGATACAACCATACAAGACAAGCATCATGCATTCTGGCTTACTAGTCGACATTCAAGTAGATATTAAGGGAGATGCAATTAAAACAATAAGCAAAATTAAAAACACAAAAACAGCATACAGAAAATAGAAAGACAAGATATTTATCAAATAATTCATGACTTTGGGGCCGCCAGCAAGCCAAAGGTTAATATACATAATGGACAGGACCCTTGTCTAAAGTGCACGTGCATTCAAAAGGTTTTGTGAAGGACAGACCCTGAGTTTACATTCCAAAATCTAGCGCCACAAGTTTCATATAGGTATAAAAAAAACACCATTGTAGAAGATAAAACAGCGAGGACAGAGTTTAAAATCTGTTAATTATAAGCAATAAAACTGCTATTTACAATCTAAAAATAGTGGCCTAACTATAGGAGTTGGTCTTGTGTAGGCTGGTCATCACATCTATAGCTTTCTGAGGTAGATAAGGGGGTTGACAGCGCCCGTGACTTTAACCATACATGCCCACATTTTAGAAAAGGAAAGTGGGAGATTTAAAACAAAATAATCGGGAGAATATACATTTCCCCTAGTGAATTCTATTGAAGCAGAGGTGATTTCAGGCGGGAGGCAGTCAAATTAAGCCATGAGGCTATAAAAAAATAGGAGTCTCCTGCCTCAAAGTTGAAGAGAGATAGTGTTGGGTGAAATAGCACCAAACTGCCCCTACACTGATAAGGAGCAGCCTTTTATTTTGGAGCATGGGCACATTTCTTTAGGGCCGGACTTGGAACCAAACGCAGCGACAGTAAGAATGTTTAAACCACCCCCTGCTAAATATGTTCAACTCAGCCCTGCTCCCTTCCTGTCTTTCCATACTGTTTCTTTCTTTCAAATGTATCTGTCGCTCTCACTCGCACTCTGTCTTTCTTTCTCGTTTTGTCTGCTGTGCCTCCTGCCACAAATCCCTGAAAGCAGCCATCAACCTTAAAAAAAACCTGGCCTTGAATGTATCCAGCCTCTAGGGAAATGCCTGATGGAATAAATGGCCAATCCAGACCTGCATTTCTTATTTTAAAAAGAACGTCCACAGCGAAGAAAACATTCCTAAAATGCTTCCCCTTAGGTCTGATGGGTGGATTATTGAATTTTTCAAAGACAGAATATCATATTTGGCAATATTTTGTAACCTGAAAGATTTAAAAGAAATATCAGGGGTGGGTGGGAGGTGTTGTTGTTTCTCCATTGACTTACGTTGAAGCAGAGACAATTCTAGGCAGAAGACAACTTAAAGAAAGCCATTTTGGGCTTATAGAAATCAAGAGTCTTCTGCCTGAATCGTGTCAGTTGGCAAGCATGGATGTATATTTTAGGAAAGTGTAGCGATCTGACATGCGTGAGACATAAAAGTGACCAAGAAAACGCAGGCAGTTTTTATCGTTTGCAGTTATACGTTCCGCAACGTTTTCTGAGCCTCAGCAAGTGTTGCGTCCTTGGAACTTATTTAATTTGCATCTTCACACTTCCAACCATAAACTGCCCCTTTCCAAAATAAAACAAAAAATGCAGTTGATTTTTGGGGGAAACAGTTACATTTTATGTACAATTATCACATTTTATTGTGCGCAGAAAGTGAAATTTGATTTATGAGGCAATCTGAATACAAATGCAGAAAAGACCCTTGATGAGCAAAAATAAATTTGGCTTCTGGTGCTTCAGAACAACACAGAGATGCTTTTAGATGCTTTTAGTATGAGATTGGTATTTGTTTAACAGGCTCTGCATTGAGTCCCTAAATCTTTGTTTGCTAAAAGAGGCCTATCCACTTGTGTCATATAGTGATTTTTTGGGTTGAATTTGATCATATGGGTTACATTCGCTCATATCATCTCGATTCTGATGCATTCACCTCTATCTAAAAGTATCATCTCAAGACGAAATTCCTTTTCAGGTCCAACTTTTAACTGGCATCCAATACTGTTTGTCCAGCAATCATCTGAAACTAAACCTTCTAATGACGGATTTCCTCCTTAACTCTTCATTTACAACTCGGTCCAGGTCAAGCATGGCTTGATTTACTGATATTACTAAACTGTAATCCCACAATTATTGAATGCACAAAATCTCACAGAGTCACTCGACAAAGACCTGAACCTACAGGCCCACATAAACGAGATACCAAAATGTGCTCAGCACCAGCTTTAGACTTCTTAGAGGCATCAAACCCTTCATTCAGAAGCACATTTAAGAACTGTGGTTCCAGCCCCCGTCATCTCAGGACTTGACTTTGGTAATGCAGTACTCACAGGAATCCCTAAAGTTCACCTGACTCCACTGAAAGCAAGCCCAAAGGCTAACGCAAGACTGATGTGAGATGCTCTGAACTCATCACTAAGGTGCTTATCTCCATCAACTGACTCCCAAATGAGATCGGAAGCATTTTAAAGGGGCCTGCATGACCTATAGAGCCTTACAAAGTGCTATACCGAAGTACCTGGCATATAAACTCACTACCACTGGGGGCAGCAAAGTTTCTAAGTAGAAGCAAAGAATTATCTCTTATCCTTCTTCTCTAGGAGTGCTCCCAGAATCTGGAAGTCCGAAGTTATGCACAAATCCCTCTTTTAAATCACTCAAGAAGAACATAAAGGATGCACTGATCCAAAATCATCTCCTAGCTTATCCTTCTAAAATGCTGTCCAACTATTCATACCCAAACTATCTGTAAACTTGAATATATACCGTCAGTGGCGGCAGGTGGATTAAAAGCAGGGCCGGACTGGGAACCGAAACCGGCCCTGGCAAACTGCTCGGCCGCACCCCCCCCCCCCGGGGGTAGGGGGGTGCAGCCGAGCTGTTTGCGAGGGCCGGTTTCGGGCGATTTTGTTACAGGAGGCCGATATTGCCGACCCCCGTAACAAAAATGGCCCCCCCAGGGGGCCCAAAACCGGCCCCCACCCTAGCGGCCCACCAGGGAAACGCCCCGTGCCCGCTACGGCCAGTCCGGCCCTGATTAAAAGCACTACTCAGCACTCTGCCTCGGGCCTAACTTGCCATTCGCCGGTCAGACTTTCACTTTGCACACAAGCAGTACACACACAGTTGCAGGCACACACACAAAGCCATTCCCACATACATACAGATGCACCCCTCAGCACACAAACATATACTCACAGTTTTAAAGGCAAACACTTACCTGAGAAAACCCACAATTTCCGACTATCATCTGTCTGCAGCATCCAGAGGCACACCCATGAGCTTCCACCGAATCAGAAACTGGAATAGGGTTGGAGGTGCAGAGGTAGACCTTTTTTCTCTGATCCAGCTTCTGATTAGGCAAGAGGGTGTGTGAATGACGAGCCCTGAGGCTCCATTATCTGACATGCAGCACTCCATGATGCTAGTGCTGCATGTCAGATTTGTATTGTGTACAAGGCCCTCCACGACACCGGACCAGCATACCTGAACAGCCGACTCAAATTCCATGCACCCAAAGGACCCTATGATCAGCCCAGCTCTCCTGCGCCGTGGTCCCCCGCACCAGAAAGACCGGATCGGGAGGCCGCTCCTTCTCCTTCCTCGCGGCCAGAGCCTGGAACGCCCTTCCGCTCCACCTCAGACAGACAACATCGCTCCCCATCTTCGCAAGAAACCTCAAAACCTGGCTCTTCGACAGACCCCTCCTTGATGGACTGGAACCTGCGAACCCACCCCCCCCCAGCGCCTTGAGACCCCTACGGGTGAGTAGTCGCGCTTAACAAACACCTGATTGATTGTATGTGTGAGGCCAGGCTGTAACAGCCCCCCTGACATATGTGCAAAACATCTAGTGGAGCCCTCTTCTGCTGTAAAGGCAATATTACAACTTTTACATGCAAAGAAACGATCCATGAGATTGTTTGCGAGGGCCGGGTTCGGGCGATTTTGTTACAGGAGGCCGATATTGCCGACCCCCGTAACAAAAATGGCCCCCCCAGGGGGCCCAAAACCGGCCCCCACCCTAGCGGCCCACCAGGGAAACGCCCGGTGCCCGCTACGGCCAGTCCCGCCCTGATTAAAAGCACTACTCAGCACTCTGCCTCGGGCCTAACTTGCCATTCGCCGGTCAGACTTTCACTTTGCACACAAGCAGTACACACACAGTTGCAGGCACACACACAAAGCCATTCCCACATACATACAGATGCACTCCCCAGCACACAAACATATACTCACAGTTTTAAAGGCAAACACTTACCTGAGAAAACCCACAATTTCCAACTATCATCTGTCTGCAGCATCCAGAGGCACACCCATGAGCTTCCACCGAATCAGAAACTGGAATAGGGTTGGAGGTGCAGAGGTAGACCTTTTTTCTCTGATCCAGCTTCTGATTAGGCAAGAGGGTGTGTGAATGACGAGCCCTGAGGCTCCATTATCTGACATGCAGCACTCCATGATGCTAGTGCTGCATGTCAGATTTGTATTGTGTACAAGGCCCTCCACGACACCGGACCAGCATACCTGAACAGCCGACTCAAATTCCATGCACCCAAAGGACCCTATGATCAGCCCAGCTCTCCTGCGCCGTGGTCCCCCGCACCAGAAAGACCGGATCGGGAGGCCGCTCCTTCTCCTTCCTCGCGGCCAGAGCCTGGAACGCCCTTCCGCTCCACCTCAGACAGACAACATCGCTCCCCATCTTCGCAAGAAACCTCAAAACCTGGCTCTTCGTCAGACCCCCTCCTTGATGGACTGGAACCTGCGAACCCACCCCCCCCCCAGCGCCTTGAGACCCCTACGGGTGAGTAGTCGCGCTTAACAAACACCTGATTGATTGTATGTGTGAGGCCAGGCTGTAACAGCCCCCCCTGACATATGTGCAAAACATCTAGTGGAGCCCTCTTCTGCTGTAAAGGCAATATTACAACTTTTACATGCAAAGAAACGATCCATGAGATTGTTTGCTTTCATATAAAAACTGTAAAATGCCATGCAGTAGTGGCAGAGGGAGGTGTGGGTCGATGCCCTGGCGCCCCCTAGAGGCAGCCGCTGCTGATACATATTTCTGCTTATTTCCTGTTTCTCCCGTCTTATGTTACTTTTCCATTTGCTATTGTAAAGTGCTCTAACTCCTTCAGGTCTAGTTTGACCTTTAAACAATTAGAAATAAATAAAATATCAATATAAACTTGGGAGTTAAAGGGCCAGTTGGGTTTATTGTTCTTTATTGTGTTTTTCTTGAACGTGGCTTTCCAATGGCTTGTTGATCATTGATTTTTTATTAAAAGTCCTGTCTAGGAAAGTCTCATTATTTACACTGTTAATATCCATTTCCTGCGCACTGTAGTCTAAGGCGCCCTTTTAAAGACCCTCTGATGAGAAGTTTTGTTCAATGCACTTATATTTAAACCAGTGGCAGTAAAGGGCTGCTTTAAGCTTCTTTGAGGGCAGTTTGCGCTGCTGCTGTTCTACATACTGTGTGTGGGTGAATACATTTTTGTGTGTGTGTGTCTGTGAGTTACTTTTCATTCTCTGCTTATCATTTCTAGAAATAAATATGAACCTTTTACTAAAGTTAAAGACTCAGCTTCTTCTGAGTAAAAGGAATGTGATCATCGAAAGCATTTGATTTGCTTTTGCAAACTTCAAGATATATTTACTAAAGATTTGTGTGGTTGCTATCATGGTGCAACCCAACCTAAAAAAGCATCTATTTACTATTCCTCAAAAGCCATGTGAGCACGGCTCAGACATGCATTGCGCCATGCAAGTGCTCACATTAGTAAATATACACAACTGGGTGAAAAATGGTCCCTCCCAAATAACGCCTCAAATTAATGCAAGCTTATTTTTTTAAAAAGTCTTAAAATTGTCAACCATTTGTTTTGAAATCAAATGGCTTTAGCACAATTGGACCTGATGTACTATTCCTATTCGCAAACTCAGGATGTGCAATTTGCACACCAATTAGTTTGCAAATTGGAAGAAATTTAGCAGTCCGACCTATGTACTAATAAGCCACATCTTTGAAATAGCCTTCAAAGGTATTGGACAAGACCTGTTTTTACATGATCACCCCCATTTTGTTTGACTGATGCTGCTGGATTTTAACTATGTGCACTGGGACTCTGCTAACCAAGTGCATGTGCTCTGACACCTAAAATATGATGAAATTGGCTACACACCTAATTGACAAATTTAATTTACTTATAAGTCCCTAGTAAATGGTACAACGTGTATACAGGGCTGTAAGGTAAGTGTCAGTATTGGACTGCAGCAAATATTGTGCCACCACTAAAATGACAATGCAAAACATGACTGCAGGCCTGTCACCAGTAATCTGCCTGTGCAGGTTTAAACTACAAATTTGACCTATCAACATAACCCCTTTCCATAAGCCTAAAGCCTCCTTTTAAATATCAATAAGTCACCCCTTTGGTAACCTCAATTGCCCATGAGCCAGGGTGCATGGTATTTAAATGTAGGATATGTAAAGGTTATTGTTTTGAAAAGGCTTTAAAAAAGCAATTTTCACTGTAGCATGGCTACCTGTTCCATAGGAAAGCATTGAGATTTAATAATAAAATTAAATAATGTTGTCTCTGTCTAGGAACCAGATAAAACATTTATTCCTGGCCTTTTTAAAATATTTATTACAAACCCAATTCATTGGCAAAGCTAGATTTGTAATAAGTATTTTGCAAAAGGTATTTTTAAAAGTTACCTTTTACCTGTCTAAAGCCTCTAGAAGCCTATCTGCATGAGCTTCCAACTGCCACCAGGAGCTTAATAGCTCTATGATGAGGTGTGAATTGGCTGCCAGAACATAGGCAAACAGCTTGGGTGTCTGAATGTGTCCTGTTTCTCGGACAGGATGACCATCAGGGCAGTGCCAAGGAACTTTATTATCTTTCGGGGGACCCTGCCCTGTAACAGGCAGATATAGCTCACACCTGTGCCTGCCCCCTCTATTGTCCTTCTAGACAGCTAATCACCAATCCAAGTTGGAGAGGAGCTGCCTCTGGAAGGGGTTTTGAGTGACCACAGGGAAGAGTTTGCTTATTTCGCTTACCACTCCTCTAGGTTGGGCACAGTAGCCACAGGGGAAGTAAGGTTCTGCCATCATGGTTTTAGGTAGAGAGTGGCACTGTGGGATTGTTTGAAGTTGGGCACACAGGAACAGGTGCAAAAGTGGGTAGGGTTACCCCTTGGAATATTTGCTCTATTGATCATGGAGGGGCCAGGAGTCGCCACCACCCACAGACTAAATCCAGGCATAAATGTAGCACCCCTGGGCACCATTCTCAGAAGATAGAAGAAGGACTGCAGCTGCTGTTTTGACCTTTGAAGAGAACCCTAAGGGCTGGACCTGCTTCCACTTGTACCCAGGGTTGGGAAGTGGACTCCAAGGGTCAGTTGGCTGACCTCCGGCTAAGATAGAGGGTCAGAAAAACTGCAACAAACCCACTTTCCCGAAAGAGGCCAGCTGACCAGTTTCAACTGGATGTGCCTTGGATCCTGCTGGTGGCTTCAATTGGAGTGAGTACTGACCCCCAAGTGCTGTTCCTGAGGTCCTGGAACCCTTGATTGGTGTCAGAGTGTACTCCTCCTGACTAACCCTAAAACTAGGCAAACACAAGGAGATGATGGACAGAGCGCTGAAACTTTTCAGACACTCACCCCGAGTCACAGATCTGGGTTGAATCCATCATCATTCTTTAGCTCACTTTGCCACCCCAGCTCAGTCCAAGACACATGAAAATCATTCTTGACCCCGTGCCTCATGGGAACAGTCCAGCCCGAACTGCCAAGCCAGGTCTTCGCTGGACCAGAAACAAGCATCCCAGTAACAGCTTCGGGGTAACACCCCTCATCAGCCACTGGATTCAAGCTAGCCTGGCTGATGAGGGGTGTTACCCTGAAACCCGTCCCAGGATGCTTGTTTTCAGTCCAGAGAGGACCTGGCTTGGCAGTTCAGGCTGGACTATTCCCATGAGGAATAGGGTCAAGACTGATTTGCATATGGCTGGGTCTGAACTGGGGTGGCGAATTGAGCTAAAGAACGATGATGGATTCAACCCAGATCTGTGACTGGGGGTGAGTGGCTGAAAAGTTTCAGTGCTCCGTTCATCATCTCCTTGTGTTTGCTTTGTTGGCCCTAAGTTGGCAGGGTATGCCCAGATGTGGGTCCCTTGCTCACTTTGCCACTGGAGTCAAGCTAGCCTGGCTGATGAGGGGTGTTACCCCGAAACCGGTACCAGGATGCTTGTTTCCAGAGAGAACCTGGATTGGCAGTTTGGGCTGAACTATTCCCATGAGGAATAGGGTCAAGACTGATTTGCATATGGCTGGGTCTGAACTGGGGTGGTGAAGTGAGCTAAAGAACGATGATGGATACAACCCAGATCTGTGACTGGGGGTGAGTGTCTGAAAAGTGTCAGCGCTCCGTTCATCATCTCCTTGTGTTTGCTTTGTTGGCCCTAAGTTGGCAGGCTATGCCCAGATGTGGGTTCCTTGCTCACTTTGTCACTGGAGTCAAGCTAGCCTGTCTGATGAGGGGTGTTACACCGAAAACGGACCCAGGATGCTTGTTTTCGGTCCAGAGAGGACCTGGCTTGGCAGCTCGGGCTGTACTATTCCCATGAGGATAAGGGTCAAGACTGATTTGCATATGGCTGGGTCTGAACTAGGGTGGCGAAGTGAGCTAAAGAACGATGATGGATTCAACCCAGATCTGTGACTGGGGGTAAGTGTCTGAAAAGATTCAGCTCTCTGTCCATCATCTCCTTGTGTTTGCTTAACCCTAAAACTAGGGCTTAGAAACCTTTTAAAGACCTTATGCCTGGAGAACTGTATGGTACCAAGACCAACCTGCCAAGCTGATCTGCAGAGGATGCATCAGTGGAGGGCCTGATTTTGCCATGGCTCCTGTTACGGTATTCTATGCAGCAGCAAATCTGATGTGCATCTAATGACATCCTACCACCGTCTACTTCAGCCGGCAAACTTACCACATTAAAGGAATCCAACTTCCAGAAAATAGACTAAGTCTGTAGGTATAAATCTTCACTGGACCCGAAGAGCAGCTTCTGATTGACTGCTTCTTGGGCGCAAACTCTGGACTTTTCTCGCTTGGAGCTTTTCCCAACTTCACTGACGGCTTCATCAAGACCTCTTCCTTTGGCAACCCATTGTCAATGACCCCATCTTCCGATCCAGCTTGCTGCCTTGCCCCACTGAGGACTCTACCTTCTTAGTAAAATTCCAAATCAGAAGGTAACTATTTGAGCGTGACCCACCTGGGCTTCGTCCCCAATCCATGCTCCATTGCAGTCAGCCTTAAACCTTACCTTTGTCAATCAATCAATCAATCAATCAATCAATCAGTAATCTTATAAAGCGCGACTACTCACCCATGAGGGTCTCAAGGCGTTGAGGCAGTCTCATGTGATCAGTGGCCTGTGGTTGGCTCTTTGTGCTTTTTTGGTGCTATTTTTATTTAAAACTTTAAAAAATCATATCTCCACTTGCCCTGTTTTGTAATTTTTGTGTTATTTTGTTCATTAAAATAGTCTCTATTTTTATAAACTGGAGTGGGATTTTTATTGTGTTATGTTTACAACTTTTTAACTGTTTTGGTACTTCTAAATGCTTTACACATTTTCTTTTTTTTAAGTTTAACAAGCTTTATTGAATAAATCTTACACATAGAACATAGGCCGAAGGGCAATAAGTTAATAATTAACATATGAGATACAAATAGGCAACAGAACATAGCAGAAAACTGTTTACATTTTAAGGATTATATAGGGGGAGGAGAGGAAGGAAGGGAGAAAGGGGAAGATAAAATATACTTTGCAACTAGGAGTCGAATAATAATAATACTCTAAAGAACAAGAAGGATATAATAACCTATTACATATGAATAATACACTGCTAAAGGTCAGAAAGAAAGAGAAAAAGGCAAAGAAAAAGAAATCATGGAGGTCGGAAATTTTCAGAACAATTGCGAGAAACTTGACTGATTGAAATCTTATTCAAATAAATAGTTAGCGGTAACCAGAATAGATCTCTATTTACATGAGGATTACAATAGTAGGCGAAAGCAATATCCAATCTATGGTAGTGGCATACAGTGTTCCACCAAGATTTGATTGAGAGCTTTGTTAAGCATTTCCAATTTATTGTAATTTGTTGAAAGGCTAAGGCTAGCATCAGATCAAACAACCCTTTTTCGTGAGATAATAAACCTAAAGAGTTTGATAAACTCCCCACAAAAAGAAGAACATTTGATATAGGAATATGTAGATTAAAAATGGTTGAAAGACGGGACCAAATCTGTAACTAAAAAGAAGCTACAGGAGGGCATAAAAACAAAAGGTGGGACAAGTCAGCCAAGGGAAAATCACAGGACCAACTAGTCTTATTATCAGTGTGTGAAAATTTAGCTATGGAGATGGGAGTGAAAAACAATCTGTGATAGAGAAAAAACATAGATTGAGTGGTGGATGCAGATCTAGAGATTCTTAACGACCTAGCCCAGATCTTATTCCATGGATCAATGCTCCATTCACAACCCAAATCCATCTCCCAAGCAAGTTCCATCTTAGTCTTAGAACGCTCTTGATCGGCGGAGTAAAAGTATTTATAAACCAAGGAGGCTTTTGGAAGTAACAGCAGAATTCTAAGGAGTGTATCTTGTGTCGACAAGGAGTCATCAGGAGGAAGGGAATAAAAAATATCCAGAATCACTTTCTTAAGTATCGACATTTTTTGTAAAAACGAGTAAGGACATTTAAATGTGGCTTGGAATTGAGGAAAGGAATAAGGAGATATACCGTCAAACATATCTTGAACCCAGATAATGCCTCTAGTCCTCCAGGAATTCCAAAACAAAGGTCTATTATTGATAGTAATAAGACGGTTATACCAAAGAGGAGAGCGTGAAAAAGTGTTTCTAGATATTATTTTTGGTTGACAATGAGGCCTTAATAATGAGCACGTATGTTTAAATAGTGGAAGAGATGTGAGAGTGGTCTTGGCAGTAAATGCAAGAATATCTTTGATAGAAAAAGGGGCTAATAAACAACGTTCAATAGTGACCCATAAAGGAGTAAAGGTAGAAGCATCTGTAAGAAGCCAGAGAGAAGCTTGTTTAAGACAAAAAGCTTTATGATATAAGCGAAAGTCTGGAAAGTTTACACCTCCGGTAGATTTTGGCTTTCTAAGATGAGACAAAGAAATTCTAGGTTTTTTATTGTTCCAGAAAAAATTTTGGAGAGAAAGGAATCTATTTTTTTTTTTAAATAGATGAAAGGAACGTGAACCGGAATCATTGAAAAGAAATATAGTAAGATTGGAGTAATCATCATTTTGATAGAATCAAGGCGATCCCACCAGGAAAGGAAAAGAGTATTCCAGGAAGAGAGAAGTTTGGAGATGCGATCAAAAGCTTCCTTCATATTTATTTTGACCGAATCAAAAATGGAGTTAGTGAACCATATACCGAGGTATTTATTTCTAGAGCTATTCCAGTGAAAACCAGTTACGTCAAAATGCTCCTTAAGGCAAAATTTGGAAATAGGAAGGATCTCCGTTTTGTCAGAATTAATTTTATAACCGGACACTGCTGAAAAATCTGAGAATTCTTGTAGTAACGGGGAATAGAAGTTTCTGAATTTGAGATAAAAAGTAGGATATCATCTGCATAGGCAGAAAGTTTCAAGTGATGATCATCATAAAGAAAACCAGAGATAGAGGTATTGTAACGAATACGAGATAGAAAAGGTTCAAGGGATAAGGTAAATAAAAGAGGAGATAGGGGGCAACTTTGTCGGACACCACGATGAAGTGAAAAACGTTGTGAAACAAGGCCATTAACTATGGTGGATGCAGTAGGTGTGGAGTAGAGTAATGAGACAAGAGAAATGAATTTAGAGCCAAAACCATGCCAATGAAGAGCCTTAAAAAGAAAAGACCAATCTACCCTATCAAAGGCCTTTTCTGCATCAATAGAGATCGCAGCCAAAGAATAAGATAGAGAAGATGCCTTGTTTAAAACATTAAAAATTATTCGAGAATTATCAGTAGTTAATCTGCCTTTGACAAAACCACACTGTTCTGAACCAATTAAATGTGGAAGGAGAGACTCAAGACCTAATTCCAATAGTTTAGCGAAAATGTTATAGTCTACATTTATCAAGGATATAGGGCGATAATTCTTGCAGAATTCGGGATCTTTTCCTTCTTTATCAATAAGACATATAAATGCTTCCAAGAAGGTACCACTCACCGTACCAGTAGTACAAAAATATTGGAAAAGTTAAAATTTTTTGGGGAGTAACTGATTTGAAATATGTAGGTAAAATTCTACCGAAAACCCATCAGGGCCAGGAGATTTATTTTTCTTTAGGGAGTTGAGGGAAGTAGTAATTTCCTGGATCGAGAGGTCAGTATCTAGAGAAGTAAAATCAAGATCTTCTGAAGAGGGGGGAGGGATATTGCTAAGGTAAGTGTCACTAAGAGAGTCCGATGTGGGTATTTCTGGAGTATATACATTTTTATAGAAATTAGTAAATTCATTACCATCTGTTGACTGGATGGAGTCTATCAGCATCCTTTCCTTTCTAGATTTAAGATAATTAGCTAAGAGTGAACCAACCTTGTTACTTCCGCCTTAATACCGGGCGCTGCTTCAAGTAAAGTAGAGGAAGCATTATTAGTAGATATTTTATTAAAGTCCAGCTTAGCACGAATAAGCTTCTGCAGGGTGGAATTTGATGAGGAAGTATAAAATTGGTGTTCCAAATGTTTGATGTTGGTTAACAGGGCTTTATGTTGATTAAGAATTAGTTTCTTTTTCCTGGATACAAAATCAATGATGAAGCCTCGAGCAGTGGCCTTAAAACTATCCCATACCAAAGCAGTAGAAATTGAAGGATTTTCATTGAGAGAAAAGAATTCTTCAGCAAAGGAAGTGAAGGAGGAGGAAAAAACTGGGTCCTGTAAGAGGAAATTATTGAATCTCCATCTAGGGGATTTGGATTGCGAGCGGAGCAAATCAAAGTCAGCAATCACCGGAGCATGATCCGAGATCAAAATGGGCTCAATAGAAGAAGAAATGAGATTTTGAGCTAAGGGTTTGGAGAGGAAAATATAATCTAATCGGGTTAGGGATCAGTGTGGAGGGGAGAAAAAAGAAAATTCTGTCTGAACAGGGTTACATAGTCTCCAGGCGTCTACGAGGTGTGTCTGCATGATTGTACTGTAGAATTGCTTGTGAGTTTTGTGGGGAGTAAAACGTACCTGGCATTTGCGGTCAATAAAGGGGTCCATAACCTGGTTACAATCACCTCCAAGTATAAAAAATTCATCTTTGTGCTGAATACACTTATTTTTAATAGTAGGCCAAAAAGTGTAATCTGGTTGAGTTGGACCATATACATTAAATATAGTTAAAGAAATGTTATTAATAAGTAATTTGACCAAAATCCATCTACCCTCAGCATCTATGTCTTGTGTAACAACAGAGCATTTCAATTTTTTATGACATAAAATAATGACACCGTTCGTTTTTGTATTTGTGGGGGAGACAAGAACTGAACCAACCCAATTACGTTTAAGCTTAAGGGCCTCAGTCTCTGTCAAATGGGTCTCTTGTAATAAGGCTAAGTCAGGATTGTAAGAGGCTAAATGGGAAATAATTCTCTGCCTTTTTATAGGATTAATAAAACCCTTTACATTCCATGTAACAACTCTTAATGGAAAAAATAACACTATATATGCAACAATAAGGTTAACAATAATATAGGAGTATAAGGAAATTAAAAGGCAAAGTGAGGATAAAGAAGGAAGATAGAATAAAAGCCATAGGAAATGAGTTATAAAAAAGGCATAAGCAGTGAGAGAGGAAAATATAATAAGAAAAAATTGCAATACCATAAAGAAAAGGAAAGGGAGAACATCACTGAGAGGAAAGAAATAGAGGGGAAAGAAAAGAAGAAACAAGGAGAGACAGTACAGGTCAGAAATCTGACGACTGTAATACATACCTTTACAGGGGAACATAAGGTAAAATGAGGAGTGGCAACGGACAAAACGAGGACAGCACACCCGACAGGGAGGGCAACGCATCACATCGGGATGCTGTATTTAACATAAATAGGAGCAGGAACATAAGGCGGGTACACATTGAATTCCACGGATTCTGTAAAAACGACAATAATAACAATGACAACAATGAGAAGACAAAATGAATAAAAAGTCTATTAATCAAAGAAACATGCTTCAAAAGAATCAAAGAGGATCAAATGTAACAGAAAAAATTTAAGTTCAAGTTTGAGATGAAGGACCAGCAATCTCCATCAAAGATGAGGAGTGGGAGTGGATGAATTTCCTGAGGTCTGCGGGGTTCTCAAAAGAAGAAGTCTTGTTCAAGAAGGTGACCTTAAACAGTCAAGGGTGAAATAAGCCATACCGTGCACCAAGAGAGCGAAGAGCAGGACGAAGGTCCAGGAATTCCTTTCTACGTTTAGCAGTGGCCGATGAAACGTCTTGAGAAATAAACAATCTTGCACCAGACCAAGAGAGCTGTTTCTTAAGTTTGGCTGCATTTAAAACTTTTAAAAGGTCGGTGAATTCCAAAAATAGAAGAATTACTCCACGAGGTTTGGAAGGAGCAGAGGAGGAAGATAGGCGCAGACCTAATCGATGTGCACGTTGAATGTTTAATTTAAATGACGTGGAAAGGTCTAGAAGCTGTGGGAGGAAAGTAGTGAAGAAAGCAACAGGGTCATTGCCTTCAAGACCTTCAGGAAGACCATATAAGCGGAGGTTATTGCGTCGGTTTATATTTTCAAGATCTTCAGATGATTTTTTAAGTTGCAACACCTCTTTCTCCAAGCACGTAATTCTGGCCGATGAGTCCTGTATTTCACTGATCCGTTGCTCCACAGAGGATAGACGAGAATCCATATAGCTGGAAGATTCACCTGCAATAATTAATGTCCAAACAGGAGCAAATGGCTAAATGGAGACATCATCCTGGTGAGTGGGTGTTCCGATGTCTGGAAGCACCTGCAAACCGCCAAAAATATCGTGGAACTTGCCGGAATTACATCAGCGGTCGTCGAAGCGAAACAGAGCTCCGCAGCTAGGCGGCCATCTTGGGTCGCGCGCGTCCTCCTTTACACATTTTCTTAAGTAAAGTCTATCTGCTCTGTGCCAGAGCTACCAGGGGTTGAGCTCAGATTTAAATTACTGAAACCTTTACCAGACCTAACAAAAATGCCAACTTTATTATTTGTGGTGGACTATCAGCCACCCCAACGAATAACCCACTTTCTTGCAGAAGGGAGATGCAGAATGACTTGCCTGATAACTATTAATTAGGCAGATCACAATTTGAAGGCCACTGTGTTTGGCTGCAAATGTCTGGATGGAGACCTGTAGGGGACTGCAGATCTCCTGCCCTGCATTTGCATTTCCAAACTGGAAACAAGCCTGTACCCATTAAAGAACAGCTTTTCTCTTTTGCAAATTAGTTACCACCCCAAATACAGGGACGGAAACTGATAACAATATTTGCAGAAAATGTGTATTTGTCTATGAAGAAGTATATTTGGGAAGAACCCAGCTGGACACATGTATTGCTTTCCATATTGTGGAAAATGATAGGAATTCAGAACCATGCAGCTGAGCTTATGTTTGGACAAAAATGAAAATAATATATTGTGCTTGCCATTATAGCCTTGCATGGGATCTACTTAAACAACAAGCACAATTGAAGACCTTGTTTCTGATTATTGAGGCACATCATGGCTGTGCCGCTGACTGCCTATTAGGGTCTTGGGGCTTAGAAGCAAGCCAGGCAGCAATCCTTATTTCTGTGAACTATTGTCCTCATGCCTGGCCAGTTAGAGAGGATTTGGGACTAGATCTCTGCATTTAAAATGTTTTAAAGTCTAATACTAGCACATCTCAGAATTTACAGAACCGTACTATAATTTTAGAGAAAACATTTCCACTCTACATATGATTAAATGAAAGAATACTCCCCTTCACAACTATGTGTCCATAACTCTGATTCATAGTTCATTAACATGAATCATGGAAATAGTTTATATTTATTCATTGTCAAAAAGCTTATGGGAAAATTAAAAGAACCCAAAATGAAGGTATTAATTTTTGAAACAGAACTTCACAAAGAGTGGTACGTATCAGAGGTCCATTGGAAATTATACTGCTTTGTGTTGAAGTCAGGGTGCAACTTAAGAAATTATGGGGCACGTGCATCAAACTTATGAATTGCGAGTCCTTAATAGCGATTATTAAGGAATCGCTATTAGGGAGTCGCAATTACCTATGCATGTAGGTTTCACAAAAAAAATGTGATTCCTACATATTCCTTAATAGCGATTCGCAAATTGCGGTTCGTTATTAAGGAATGGCTTCCCATTCATTCCTATGGGCCCAGAGGCCCATAGGAATGAATGGGATTTCATGAGCAATTTGCGAGTACCAAATAGGTACTCGCAAATTGTGCATGCAATTTCAAGGGTGCCTAAAAGCCACCCTGAGGCACCCCCACAAAAGGTAAGTATGCACATGTGGTGCACACACATGCCTTAGGGGCATGTGTATGCACCACAATGCACTTTGAAAAATACATTTTTTGCATTTTACAAAGGAATTGCCAATTACCAACAACTTGAATTTGATGGTAAGTTGCGATTCTAAATTGCGAAAACGCAATTTGCGATTGCATAATACATCGCATTTAGGGAATAGCAATTTGCGATTCCCTAACTGCATTCGCAATTAAGGGAATCGCAAAAAATTGCGATTTCCTTAATTGCAAATTGCAAAAAAGGTACGTGCATCTCAAAAGGCCATTTGGCAATCGCAAACGGACGGATTTTTTGATTCTCACTATTTGCGATCGCAAAATGGTTTGATGCATGTGCCCCTATATCTGATCTACAATTTTAAAGATAGATCAGTGTCTCAGTATTGAAGGATTACATTCTGTCCTATATAACTAGGTGAGCTGTAGCAGAAAATAATCTTTGCAAACAAATTGATTCTACTCTAGCTTCCAAGGGAAGTCAAAGCCTTTCTTGTGAGTGCATTTGTGGATTGAAGATTGTTGTGTAGTTTAGGTAAGTCCAAAGTCCTTCGTATATTAAGGTCTTACCAAACCAAACAGCTAGATAGCTAATTGTGAACCAGCATCAACAGATCGTTTGCTTCCATTGTTGTTGGTTTTCAAAAAAGCAGTCTAATAAATGAAGTGGTGTGCAATATGTGCATTTAGTTAATGTACTTTCAGAGTTCAATGATATGACGCTAATCCTCTTACAAGTGTTGCATCAGTATAGTGTCTTACTCTACAGCCCGAGTTACTGCTACCTGGTAATAATGCTATATAAAAATTCCTAAATGATGGGGTGGGTTGGTGGGCGGGTATCTTTAAATGTATTATGTAGTGGTCAGACCATGTGAGCGGGGTCGTGTGGGTAGGGGTGATCCTGTTGGAGGAGAAAATAGGGTCGAGGGTGTGGCCTGCTGTGTAGGTTGGTCCTTGGCCAAGCTGGGCGACTCCAAGGTTGCTGAGGCTGTCAAGAAGGGCCGTAGAGTTGGAGTATGTGGTGTGTCCCAGGTGGAAATTGAGATCCCCGAGGAGGATGTAGTTGGTTAATCTGATGGAGAGAGGATCGATGACTTCTGTGCTGTGGTTACAAAATTCCACTCAGTGGACTGGGGGACAGTAGGTTAGGGTTCACTGAAGGGTGACGTTGTAGTCCGTTTGTATTTTAAAGTGGAGGTGTTCCATGAGGTTGGTGTCCGAGTCTGTGGAGGTGGTGCAGTCAATCATGTTTTTCTGGTTTGTGGGTTCGGTCCTGATGTATGATTTTGTAGGTGTGTGGGACTACTGCAGTGATGTCTGGGTTGGAGGCTGGGTTGAGCCATGTTTCAGTCAGGAAGAGATGAGTGGTTGTGTTGCTGTTGAGGAGATCCCAGATTTTGGTGGAGTGTTTCGTGAGGGATCTGATGTTGAGGAGCATAATGAACAGTTGGTGTGGTGGTGCTGGCATGCATCAGTTGTTTGAAGCTGGTGGTGTCGGCGTCTGAGGTGTCGCAGGTTAAATCGCACTGGGTGCAGGACAAAAGTCCTACTGTGGTGCTGGGAGATGCAAGGCAGCAGCAGCGTTTTTGCTAGTGAGTGTTGTTGACGTCACGGAGGATGTCGGAGGAGTAGTGGCAGCATTCATTGTCTCTGGGGACGGATGCGCTTTGGTTGTGGTGCTGCGTTGGATGGTCGTGGGGCTAGGGTTCATGGCGCTGGGTGTGGTTCAGGCACAGACGGGCTTGCCTTTGGCATATCAGCAGTGTGACCACTGTGCGGTCAAGTTGCGGCCGGCATTAAGTAGGTCCTGGGGTGGCGGGGCTTCTGTTTGTGAGAAAAACGATGAGCGAGAAAGCCCGGGCAGGAAAACCCAGGCAGTGGTGGTATCACTTGGTCAAACGGCAACAACTGGATCAGACTGGAACAAGCAGGAACTGAAGGCCCCTAGTAAGTGGCAAGCTATGTGTTTCAGTGCATGCTAATGCGGTCGTGCTGTGGCCTGAATTAAGTAGGTCATGGGGTGGTGTGGGCTTCTGTTGGTGGGAAAAACACTGAGTGGGAAAGCCCGGGTGGGAAAACACGGGCAGCGGCGGTGTCGCTCTGTCAAAAGATGGCAACTGGATCCGGCTGGAACAAGCAGGAAAGGAGGCCACTGGCAAGTGGCAAGCTAGTTGTCAAGGTGCCTACTAATATGGTAGCTGCAGTGTCACTTGGTCAAAACTGGATCAGTCTGGAACAAGCAGGAACTCAAGGCCACTGGCAAGTGGCAAGCTGGGTTTCCAGATGCCTACCCAGACACTGTGGCAAAATATCCAAAGAAACTGGACCAACACCCTACAGGAACACCCACACAACCACACCGGGAACCTTAATGTCAACACCAAGCTCTTCAATGAATAGCTCACTGACTGCAACAACTGCACTGCTCCCACCAGACACAAGACCTACAAAATCAGCAAATGACTTAGCTGGTACACGAATGACCTCAGGGAATACAAGCATCTCTGCAAACAACTTGAGAGAAAATGGAGACTCGACAAAAACACCACTGCAAGATGAACATACAAAGCTGCCCTCAACCTCTACCACCAACAACTATGAGATGCAAAGAAAAAGGCCCTAACTCTCAGACTCGAAAGCCAGCTCCAACAACGTCAAATAACTCTTCTCCAATCCTTCAGCTGCCAACAACGACATCATCCCATCCCAAGCACTCTGCAACGACCTCTCAAACTTCTTCAAACAGAAGACTGACGAGATCTACAACACTATCCGCCCACAGCATACCGATATGAACTCCCCTGACCAGCTGGACACCTCCTTCATCGCCAAATAGCAGCTAAGCAACTGGAAGTCCCTTTCGAATAAAGAAACCACCTCCCTGATGAATGCCATCTACTCAGGAGCCCCCTCAGACCCATGCCCACACTTCATATACAACCTTGGAAGAACCATCATCTCCCCCATGCTCATCATTGTCATCAACACCTCAATAACCACCACCATCTTCTTCTCTTGCTTGAAAAATGCAAAATTCAATGCCCTATTGAAGACAATAACAGTGGTCCCCAACATTCTCAGCAGCTACAGACCCATCTTGCTCCTGCCTTTTCCAGCTAAATTCATGGAGAAAGCCATCAATACCCAACTCGCAGACCACCTAGAACTCCACCAATTCCTAGACAGCTTCCAATCAGGCTTTCAGACCAACCACAGCACAGAAACAGCCCTCATTGTGGCCACTGATGACATCAGAAGCACCCTCCACTGAGGAGAAATGGCTGCACTCATCCTCCTTGACCTCTCCGCAGCCTTCAATAGTCACCCACAAGTCACTCGTCAGAAAGCTTCAGCACTTGGGTATCTGCAGACTGGCCCTTAAGTGGATAACCTCCTTCCTCAGGGACGGAACTCAATGAGTTAGGCTTCCCCCCTACACCTCAGAACCCAAGAACTAATCTGTGGAGTCCCTCAAGGATCGTCGCTTAGCCCAACCCTTTAACATCCACATGATACCCCTCGCAGACATCGTCAGATCCCATGGCATCAACATAATATCCTACGTCAATGACACACAGCTCATCTTTTCCCTTACCGAAATAACCAGCACCGCCAAAGCAAACTTTGCCAACTGCATGAGCAATGTCACTGCTTGGTGAAAACCAACTGCCTCCAGCTCAACACAAACAAGACTGAAGTCCTAAACTTTGGCGTCGGTAAACTCTGCTATGCAGTGGATGGCAGAGTTTTTCTGAACTCCACGCTCCAAACGGAGCGCGGAGTTGCAAAACTATGCAAATTCCACTGTCGGAGCGGAGTTTGCCACCCAGCCCTAATTTTTAAGGGATACATCATCTGGCACTAGGGAGACATATTACTGATATTATTCCCTTGGTGCTAAGGAAATTGCAGCTATTGTTGTTATGTGTTACCCATGTAGAGTCATTCCACATTGGCAAAGCCTTTTTTATAATACTGCTGGCAACCGTGTTTGATGAACTGAGATGATTGCTGGTAATCTTGCGTATGGTGACCACTAATATAATCTTGTTTGTGGACATTATTACTACACTAATAATATTAGTGCCTCGGGAAGGTTTTCATTGAACATAAGTAGCTCTTACTACAGAAAAGGTTGGAGAAGCATGATCTAGAGTAATATATATTGTTTGTAAAATGCTACATGGATTGTCTCTGATGTGGTTGTCCTGATGTTTCACATTTGTTAAACCATGGAGAAGTTGGTGATTAACAGAAGACCCTAAAACATTTGCTCCAAAGTGATGCCATACCGAGCTTGATGGAAAGCGACTGACTGTTGGTTTATGAAAGAGCTGAATCGATATCACCTTACTCTGGATTTACATCGAATGTACTATCCAACAGGAATGCCTTATCTGTAAAATATGTATTTCTTTTATGGATGGAGTACAACAACAAAAGTTATTTAGAAGCTGTTGAGAAATACACTTTAAACTCAAATATTAGTCAAGCAAAATAATTAAAAATAAACGAATGAAGAGCTACTGAGAATGTAAAAGTCATATTTTTCAGAAATAGAGACAAGTTTCCAAGGTGTTCTCTTTGATAGAATCTATCATATTTACATGTGTTTCGCACTCGAAAAGCATTTGTTTTTCTTACCATTGACATTCTCTAATAAGAGGACACTGCAAAAATTAAAAAATAAAGTAATTCATGTTATGACTCTTCGATAACCAAAAAACATTCACCCTTTACCAGATTTACCATTGCTTGGGATCAATTGATCGTTCTCCTCTGCTTTGTGTCGTAACTTTTGTTATTTACATAACAAAGGGAAAATGCAAAAAACAATTACGTATCAAAAATACCCCCAGAGACTTGGATAGTGATTTTCTCTTGTATGCAGGGACCTATTTGTACTCATAAATTTAGGACCTTCCAACAAGAAGTATTCAATGATTAAAGTGGACGGTTAGTCTAATCTGTGTCTTTGAAACCAAGAAATGTTTTGCAATGCTTTTTTTGCTCCTGATTTTACCATTTATCTTCCAGCTTTACATTCCACATCCTGGTTATTCCATGAAGAATCCAGAAATTTGATCTCAATACTGCTGCTCTTTCAATATGCTAATATTAATTGTTACTTCCAATAACTATCACTGAATTTTGAAATTGTGTGTCCCTGATTCAATAGAGGGAAGTGGTAATGGTAATGCCAAAAGATCTGTGAAGCTAAAAAGTCAAATATATGAGTGTCTTACGCAGATTTTGGAAAAAATAGGAACATACTATGGATTCCAGCCACCTTTAGGTGTATGGATCAATGTAATCTAATCCGCAAAAGCAAGAGTTAAGATTTGTCTTCTAAATTATATTTATAGATGTAAGTTAAAATATTTTTCTCCTGATTCCCTCACCCCTCACACCACTCTCCACTCATGTATTCACTTTACTGCTTTTATGCGCATCTTGTGCACTCCTTGACTCTGGAATATGGCATGATAGTTCCAGATTTTGTATATCTCTTTATTATTACAGACATTCTGTACTTCACACTACTAATTATTTGTATCCTGGGCAACATGTAATTTGGTTAACTTTTTATACCCATTCAATCTTTTATGAATAGTAAGTAAAGTAAGTATGTAAAGACTTATAGAGCGCACAAATGCCGAAGTTTCTTGGCGCTGAGAGTAGCAAGTAACGTGTAATAATTAGGGTGGCAAAGCTACATATCCTATATGGGAGAATAGCCAGGTCTTGAGCTTTTTCCTAAACAGGGGTCTAGTAGGTTGTAGCCTAGTGGTGACTGGTAGTTCATTCCAGAGCATAGCCGCTCAATAGGAGAGGCTTCTGCCCCCCCATCTGGCCTTTTGGATTTTGGGGACCTGGACTAATCCTTTATTGGCAGACCTAAGATTTCGCCGTGGGAGTGCTATTGGAAGATTTTCTGCAGGTCCGGCGACCCTCCACCATTCAAAGCTTTATGCACCAGGAATTGTTTGTATTTTTATTATATGTGTTAAACTTTTAGTAGTTATTAATTTTTTTAAATTTATTTTTATGTTTTTAGTTCCGTAGCAGGATGTGGGTTTATAGGGGAATAGGGTGGGAAGTAATTTAATGATATAAAATGTATTGAATATTTATAGTAGTTTTTAATTTTTTTTATTTGAATAATAATTGTTCCCCTCCGCTATCCAACACTTTCCCTACTGTAGCACTCAATGGAGCGGGAATAGTAATTTGTACCCCTCCGCTATCCAACAGTTTTCCCTACTGTTGCACTCACTAGAGTTGGAATAATAAATTTAATTCTTCTACTATCCAACATTTACCCTACTTTTGCACTCAATGGAGTGGGAATAGTAAATTTTACCCCTCCGCTATCCAACACTTTCCCTACTGTTGCACTCTTTGGAGTGGGAATAGTAATTTTTACCCCTCCGCTATCCAACACTTTCCCTACTGTTACACTCATTGCAGTGGGAATAGTAAATTTAATTATTTTGCTATCCAACATTTTCCCTACTGTTGTATTTATTGTATTGCTAAATGTACGTTTTAATTTTGTTTTAATAGTTCAATGTTTTAATTAATTATAGAATGTTTTTTTGAATTTGAAATTATTGATATATTTATATATTTTATTTTTATATAATTTAAAAGTTTAAAAATTAAATAAAGATAATAGTTAATAAATTATTTTAAAGTAAATATATGTATATGTATAAATTATTATGTTTGCGTGTTTATATATTTTTTAATTAAGTTTAATTTTTATATTTAGTTAAAATGTATATTAAATTTAATTTATTTTGTTAAAGATAATATTAATATTTTATATATTTAATATATATTATTTATTTTTATTTATATTTTAAAATTGATATTTTTTACATCTATATTTTTAACTTCAATATTTTTGATTCGATATTTTTGTACTTACCTGTTTAAGTATAGGGAGTTTATATTTTTACAATCTATATATTTTTTTCGATATTTTTACCATCGATGTTTTTAGCAGCGATATTCTATCAGTGAACCCTTGAATTCAATGCGCTGCTTTACCGGAAGCCAATGAAACTCCCTGATGCTGCTGGAAATAGGGTGGTATTTGGGAATGTTACGCAGCACTCGTGCTGAGGCATTCTGTAGAGATTGAAGTTTTACAAGTTGGCGTTGGTCAAAGCCAAGAAAGAGCGCTTTGCAGTAGTCGATTATTGAAAGAATTAGTGCGACTACTACAGATTTCCTGAGATCCTGTTTTGATCCAATTTTGTGCGGGGTCTTTGAGAGAAAGAAGCAAGAAGAAGTCAAGAGGTTGATCTGTTGTGCAAAGTTTAGTTGGTCATCAAACATAAAACCTAAGTTCCGAGCTTTTCCTGAGGAGTCCGGGCAGCGACCTGCTTCTACTGGCCACCATAATTGGTTCCAGAGGGGTGGCCCTTTCCCAAACTCCATGGCCTCCGTTTTGTCAGTATTCAATTTGAGATAGTTCTGATGCATCCACCCCATGATGTGCTTCAGACAGTTGTGAAATCTCCCAGCCACAGTTTCTACACTTGAAGAAATAGCGATAACAATCTGAGTGTTGTCGGCATAAGATACCAACATGAAACGTGAGCTTTGGTCAGCTTGGCCAGAGGTGTGACATAGATGTTAAACAAGGTCGGCGACAATGTTGAGCCTTAGGGAACTCTGCAAGAGAGGAAGAACCTCTCTGATTTAAAATGATCCCAGCACACCCTCTGTTCCCTAGAAGTAAGGAACGAGGCGAGTAGGGTTAGGGCCGTCTCTTTAATTTCTATTGCCTTCAGCCACTGCATTAATACCAGATGGTTAACAGTATCAAACGCGGCTGATAGGTCAAGTAGGATGAGGGCGGCTCTTCCTCCACTCTCCAGCTGTCTGCGAATCTCCTCTGTGGCCATAATTAAAGCTGAAGCCATGTTGTGTGGGGTCTAAATGGTCATTGGAGTCGAGATAGCAGGTTAGGTCTTTATTGATTGATTTGTCTAAGATTTTGGCTGAAAATGGTATGCAGGATATAGGCCAGTAGTTTTTCACATCGGAGGGGTCTAGGGATGGTTTCTTTAGAATGGGTCTAATTCAGGCTTTCTTCCAGGATGCAGGTAAAGTCCCTGACCTGATCACATTATTCAGAAGTGGGGCCAATTGGGTGCTAATCTTATCCGAGGCCAGGTGTAATATAGCGGGGGACAGGGGTTTGTCAGGGACACTGATTTAGTGGATAATAGCAGATCATTTACTTTGACCATGGTTAGAGGTGAGAAACCGGCCAATTGGCAGGGAATAGTATCCGGGATAGAGTCCTCTGTTGGTGGCGTAGGGACGGTGACAGGGGAACTCCCTGTGAGTTCGTCGTAGACCGTTTGAACTTTGGTCTGAAAGAAGTTGGCCACTTTATTACACAAAGCTTGATCTGGTGCAAATTGATTCTCCCGCTGCAATTTGGACAGAGCGGTGACGGTCTTACAAATCTCTCTAGAAGTGTTTTTAGCCGCCTCGATTTTGAGTGTAAAATAGTTCATTTTAATAGCTTCCTTGTATTCAACTAGGGCTAGTTTATAGGCACGTTTACCCTGTTCGCTGTAGTCTGCCCTCCACTCGCGCTCTACGTGCCTACATTTTGATTTTATAAGTTTAAGATCTGAGTTGTACCAGGGGGCTGGAGCTTTATTTCTCCGCTGTTTATTTATTTTTTCTGGGGCCAACCGATCAATTGCTAATCTAATCCAGCTATCAAGATTGTCTGCCGCTTTGTTACTGTCTAGAACTAGCATGGGAGGATTTTGATCAAGAGTCCCTACTAGATCTTTTTTGTTAATTTTATGCCATGGTCTAAACTTGACAGGGGGTGGCCTCTTTGACTGAGGCACATTTCTCTCCAGATAGGAGAGTTTGAAGAAAATTGCTTTATGATCCGTCCATGTTAAGGGGAGTATTTTGTTCACTGTAATATTGGAGTTATTAGTGAAAATACCATCCAGCGTATGACAAGCCTTATGCGTGGGCTCTGAAATGATCTGGGTCAGTCCGAATTTAGCCATATTATCTAGTAGAGTGGAAGTATCTGCGTTATTTTTCACATTCAAGGTGAAAGTTAAAGTCACCCAGTATCGTAAAGGTAGGGGAGTCTAGACATGGTTCCATGAATGTCTCTAGGTCTTGTATAAGTGTAGGCCAGGAAAGGAAAAGGTGTTAGTAATTTTAATAATTTTAATAATATTGAAGGCCTTAGCTTCAGCTCCTAGCTGTTGAGTAGTGCCCTTTCCTGTCTACACTGGCCAGTTCAAAACCTGTTCATAGCCTGCCAGTAGCGCTGTAACCCAATCGGGCTCAGACGCTTCAATGGCCCAGGTTTCCATTAGGAAAACCAGATCCGGGTTTGACGTCTGCAAGAGTCATTCAAACTCGTATTTGTGCTTAATCACAGATCTAGTGTTCAGTAAAATGGCATTTAGAGAATTCCCAACAGGTTTGTGGAGGTTATTTTCCCCCAATGAATGACAATAAAATCTACTCAAATATAATGAAATTGTATTCAGGATCAACGAACCATCTGCTCTGCATGTTTACCATTCCTTAATGTGATTGGACGTTATATTTCTAAAAAACGATGTACTATTGTTTTGTAATGTAAATTTTTCAGATGCAAATATATGGGTGCATTTAAGGACTCTGAATGCCTTGTACTAATCAGGATAGCACACGGCTTCCTGCTTTGCTCATCAATCAGGCCAGTGGATACTTCTGAAAGGACCCAAACACACAAGCACACCTGTCCTGAATGCTGAATTTGTGTGATTTGTTCTTCCTCTTAATTTCATGGATATTTCTGCCACATGCTGATGTAAAGTGTCTTAAAGAGGTCCGATTTCATGCGCCATATAATTATTGAAAAACACTCTGATATTTGCACTTTTTTAAATCACTCTTTACCCAATGCCATGACGTAGGGCCAAGTTTTCAATGCTTTGCTTATATCATGTCATTAACTTTGTGTCTGCAAAGCACTGTGTGTTAAAAGTGATGATTTGCAGCATCTAATCTCTAACCCTTCAACTGTTTTCACTCTTTGTTACCAATATTTGGAAGTTTACCAACTCATGACTTTTTGGGTTTTTGTTGCAGATTCCAGTGCATTTCTTATTTATAATGAAGAACACAAGCGCTGTGCCCAGACTACCAGCACAACCTCAATGACAGTCGCCATATGCAACCCAAAGAGCGAATCCCAACAGTTCCGGTGGATCTCAGAGCGACAGCTCATGAACATGGAGTCAAAGCTCTGCCTGGGAGTACCAGCAAAGAAAGACATGACTTTCGTGGGTTTGTTCCCATGTGATGCCACGAGTGACCTTCAAAAATGGGAGTGCAAAAATGAAACCCTCTTCGGAATTGAAGGCGAAAACCTGCACTTTAACTATGGAAATAAACAAACCAAGGTCATAATATACAAGGGCTCTGGTACCTGGAGTCGATGGAAGGTCTATGGAACCAACGATGATCTGTGCTCTCACGGTTATGAAGGTAATATTTTGGTAAACTTAACAATAGATAACCATCAGTCTATGTGACACTGTGAGGGATTGCTTTAATCTTCCACTTCATGTGTTCACCCAGAGTCTCTACTTTTATAATTGGCAAAACCAAATATACCTTTATTTAGACTTAATACACCTCTGTTGGGAAACAAAACAGGTTTAATTTGGAAATTGACAATGGTGCTTCAAGTTTACCCAAGTTTTTTGTGGAGCAAGTTTCTCTGCAAAGAGTCTCATGCTGCTCAGTTAATACCCCGAGTCTGAATGAACAAAAAATATAGCCATATGGTCTACAGATAAGGAGTCATTCAATGTAGATTCTGCACAAATGAGCTAGGAAAATTAGGTGCCAAAATGCACTGATAAATGGTTGGACCTTAGGTGTTAATAACATTACCACTAAGCAACCACAATATACCTTCAAATTCATCTTGCTCTAGAAACAGGTTGGAGCATTTTTACCAAAGTTTTCATGCATTTTTCAAACCCATAAATGAGTTTATCTACTTTGGAATGTAGCCCTGTAAATGACAGCATGACTCTCTTCACCCTACCGAGTGTTCCCTATTATGAAAGACCCCCAAGTTATAGACCTAGTGCTTTTTGAAGCCTCTCTTAGGGGGCCCTATGACTGGCCAGGCACTAAATTGGTCTCTCCACTACACAATCCTGATCGGGTAGACCCTCTTTTCTCCTTTGTCCAAGTCCTGGCTGGTGGACACATATAGATTTTGGAGCACAATTTCTGAACCATGGGTAATGCCTACTATTCTCCTTTTATAAATGAGGCCCAGTGACTCACGGAAAATGGGTGCTGTTCATATTTATTACCTTTTTGATTGAAAGGGGACATTATGTTCATTGTTTCTTCAATAATGATTGTGAACATTGCATTGAAGAAAGATTATCTCAAGATTTTGTCTGAGTAGAATGCTCACGTTTTCACACCAGGACATACATCTAGACATTACACTTTCCCACTGTCCTATATGCTCCAATCCCTGAAGTGTGCTGTGGGACCAGGGTTAGGCCTCCTTTACCTAGAAGACCCTCTGAGGAAGAAAACCCTGCCCCTAACTGGCTGGTTGGAACCTCAAACTTCATAGATGAACTGGCACACAAGAGAGTGACAACACATGTAAGAATGACACACTGTATACCGGGTCCTAGTGCCCTGTTGAAACCTGCTTTTATACATTGACCAACTGAGCATTGACATCCCAGACTATCGGGTCCCTTAAGTGATTCTGTTCATGCTGGTATAACTTGATATACATGTGACTCAATAAATAAGGGTTGGAATCCTCAGTCAAACACAGGTCACATACAAAGCATTGTTTCACAAGACTGGCTGCAATGAGGGGTGGCAAACCCATGGGAATGGTGCAGATTAGACCATTCCCTTTGGAGAAATGATACACTGACATCTGAATGGGAAGCGGAATGTCTGGTGGCACATAGTGGGTGGGTCATGGTGATCCATAGGGCGAGATTATCACCTCATGTGGAAGAGTGTCAAAATATTACAAAAATAATTGGATGCAATCTGTTGTGATCAGGTATTGTACAATACATCTCGGACAAGCCACTCTAGTGATAAATACAATAAAGTTCAAATAAAACCATGTAATAGGTCAGAAAATAAGTATAAACACTCAAGAGGAAACAGGCCACAGAAAGAGTATCAAACATTGACCACAACAACCGCATTTGCTCAGAGTACTTCATGGTCAAAGAAAAAGGAGGGAAAAACAGCAGTGACAAATTCAGAATTTGAAAACAGCAAGCAAATGTATGAAAGAAGAGATTTTCAGAATGTTGCCATTGCATTAAATGTTCACCTTACTTCAGCATTGGGATTGGATGAACTCAATAGATCATGATAATGCATGTTTCCATGTGCAAGTGGTCTAGAGCGCAAAAAAGTCTTGAGGGTTGTTATGACAACAGATTTTCCATTTGATCTGAAGTCGGAATCAACAGTATTTTCAAAGAACTTGGTGGTGCTAGCTGCTTATCCGAGAAAGACATGATGTTTTATGTATAATCATCAAATTTGAGACATGGAAATTAGTTTGAAGTGATTAGAGGAAACATTTTAATTATTATGCAAAAACAAGCCAACTCGTGTTTTACGACCAGGGCATTAAATGTGTCACTTCATCAGGGCTCAATGCTAAATTCAATATGAAAGTGATGTTTCAGTACAAAAAATATGTTTTTTAAGGTAATCAATTATCTTCATGAAAAAGCATTCGAATTTTTTTACCAATTATTGATTATCAATTTGCTTAACATGTGTGATAAGATGGTAAACACCATCCCTACACATGATTAACAGGTATAAAACCAAGTCTTCAGACATTTACTACATTGCAACAGCTCTGTGATGGCTCGAAGGAAGGGTGGAAGATTATTCCAAAGACAGGAACCTTGAGCTGTAAAATATCTTGCCATGATGTGAATGCGATGAAACTTAGTTAGGATGAGTAAGTTGGCATCAGAAGACCCCAGCAGGCGTTTAGGATAATATCGAAAACCTTTATACTGAAGGTTAAAATGGCCAACTTGGTGAATTACATTATGCAATTTGGTATTTTGTATGCATCTAAAATCTCATGCCAAAATAATCAATAATAATGCTATTTAAGGAGACAGAGGAAGTGAAATTGCATATTAATCTCTGATCCACATTGGTCTGTCCATTTTGAGGTATGGCTAGACGATTTTAGCTGGCTGATAGACCTCTTGTAAACAATATCCACATATGTAGGGCTTTGGATTATTTATCTCTCACCATCATGTTGGATAGGCTGATTGATTTATCTTTCCACCTACTGCTAAGTAGTTCCATTAAATGCATAAGCTACTCAACAGATTATTTTACATCTCAAAACTACAATGAATAATCAGACTTTTTGTCACACTCTTTTAACTCACACATGCATTCTAAGCGTGAAGCAACCCATTTTCACTAAAAAACGTGAAATGCAGACATTTTTATTACATTTCAGCAGTCACAAGACATTATGTGATCAACCTAAAAAATAACTTTAAGAAACACTTCCAGGAGAGGAGGTTTGGCTCTACCCATATGTTGATAGCCAGGAGTACATGTTTTGATTGGACAGAAGTTATGAGCTTCCACAAAAAAGTGCTTGCCCTCCATGCAGCTGTGATCATTTGGTTTATTTAATGTAAGGAAAAGCGACACCCGGTTATAACTGCGAGTTCCTAAGGCAGGAACAATAACATAAATGTGAAGAAACCTATGGCAACTCAAAGTTTTTGCAAAAAAACGTGCATCTGATTTTTTTTTACATCTCAAGGGCTCACAGCAAAACAAGTGTACGGTGAATATCGTACAAATATTTTATTGATGACCAACAAGATATCAAAAACAAGTTATTCTATGTCATTGTTGTATTAGTACCATTTTACACATATAAATAGCAGCAATCTAAATACTCTAACATCCCGCCATTCATGTTCTCATGCATTCATCTCACCCAAACACTATAGCAACAAAACATAAAAATCTGTGTTATATACAGTTTTGATAATGTTTGCAGGCATCTCGATAGTGCTTTTTCATAAAGATATGCAGATTAAATAAATGTATATTTTAAATCTGGTAGTTGCTTGAATCTATACTCATTTCAGCACAGAGTGCCTTCATTAAGGGTGGGCGTAGTTCGCGAAGTAATGCTTCGCGAAGCTACGCAAAGTGCAGTTCGCGCTACGCAAGCTTCGCGTAGCACTACGCGAACTGCGTAGCGCACTGTTCGCAATGATTGCACAGTGCCGGATGCTTGTCCGCACTGTGCAATCATTGAAAACGGCAACTTGCACAGTGCGAGCTGTCTTTTACTGCCGCTCGAGTAGATTTTTACTCGAGCGGCAGCTTTCTCAACGCGGACTGGTAGTTTCTCATCGCGAGCGGTCGCAAGCATACGCGACCACTCGCAATGAGAAACCTGACCTCCCCGCGTTGAGAATCTCGCCGGAGGTTTATTTTCCACGCTCGCGATCGGCAACTTGATGTTGCTGATCGCGAACGAGGAAAAAGTCTCGCCGGGATGTCATTTTGCTTGCTCGCGGTCGCCAACTTGACGTTGAGGACCGCGAGCAAGCAAAATGACCGCGGCACTACGCTACGCTACGCTACGCGTGTTCGCACTGTGCTACGTGCAATTCGCGTTGTGCGAAGTAGCGCAAACTTCGCAAACTACGCGAGCGTAGCGTAGCACTTCGCCCAGGGTTAGCCTTCATCAGGAAAGCCACCTTCAAATCAGGGTAGTAAAGACCTGCAATTACACAACACATTCGAATGAGCCTTAAACAGAACAGATTTTTATTACATGGAATCTCATAGATTACAATTGTAGGGAAGGGCTTTGGTGCTGGTTACTCCCTTAGACAAACCATAGGTAGAGAAGATGTGTACTGTCCGAATCCTTCTTAGACTGCTTAGGAGAGATCATATTTTCCTTTGCTTACTGTAATTAAATAAATGTATATTTTGAATCTGCTAGTGGCTTGAATCTATGCACGCTTCGGCACAGAGCGCATTCATCAGGAAAGCCATCTTCAAATCGGGGTAGTAAAGACCTGCAATTACACAACACATTAGAAAGAGCCCTAAACTGAACTGGTTGATACACTTCAATAACTTAAAAGGTAGGTTTGTAACCACTGGCCTTACACAGGCTTATCCTATGTCATTTTATGACTATATGCCTGATGATTGCCTTGTGGGAACAGTTATGCTCATTACAGGAAGCCTCGCTTGCTTATTGTGATAAGTCATTTATAACAGCTACAGGCCTGATTGGATCACTAGGAAAACAATATTTCTGTAGGCATAGATCTTATCGGTTTATTATGAAAAGAATGATAAACCCATTAGACCTGACATAATAATTCTGAAATGCTTATGCTAAAATTAATAGTCATTTAAAGATGGATTTTATTTCTCAGTATTAAAGCCTACAGATAGGTATTTTGTTAAATTAAATGCCACAGATTAGCTTTGTAAGAAATTATTTTGATACGTGTTACTGCCTCTAACAAATCCTAGGGAGGGAAGATTTGCACTGTGATAATTTTTCTACAATCTCTTCTTAACTGTCTGCCAGGATCTTGTAATAAGATAAATCAGTAAATAATTCATACATCCATATACATAAATATATATCCAAATAGATACATAGACAGCCTTTAACTTAGCTCTGTGCTGCCACTGGTCTGAATGAGAGTCATTTGCACCACACTTCCATCCATGACTGTGAATTGCATGGGGTAATGGTTCGATCGGCATCAGTCATTGACTCTCTTGCCAGTGCTTTATTTGTAAAATAATAGGTGTCAATGCTCAAAGTGTTGCTCAGGCACCTGTGGCTGGCACTATAAAATGTAAGAGTGTGAATAGCAAGGATGCACATTCCCAAAACCACCCCAGGCCTCTTTAATTCACTGCCAGTCATTCCCTGCCACGTTATCTCACTCTTAAAGTGTCTGTCTGCTTTCTCCCTTTGTGACAGATTTCTGTGTTTCTTTTCCTCTGTCTTTTCGTTGTCTTTGTTTTTCCCTCTGTTAGCTTCAGGAAATCTCTGATGTGTTAAAATAAGTGCTGGTCCCCAAAAATAAGTGCCGGTGCCCCCCACTGGCAACCACTGGCTCAAATTAAGCACTGTCTCTTGCCCTATGAATGATGGCATTTTCTGATCATGTGTGTACATCCACCTGAAAATGAGTGTCCATCAGTGTCCCGACCGGTTGGGCAGTCCTTTCATTTTGAATTTTCTCCTTTTATAGTTCCCCTTTCATTTCTTTGCTTCTCCTATTTTTATTTTAATGTTTTTAAAGAGGAGTCTACAGCTCTTCAGGCAGTGCTAAACAGTTGCTTGCTTGCCGCTTATTTCATCTGCAATGCACCCCATCCCATGTAGCCATTTCCTCTGAAGCAGGAGTCCATTATGGAATACTGTTATCATTGGTGTATCATTGGTTTACCATTCAAAGATGGCCGACACATTGGTTCTAAATGTGTCGCCCATGCTTGAACTTTAACACAACAATAGAGTATTTACAATACATTTGCAAGAGATATAAATGCTGCAATACTTAGTTTTGTTATTGTACACACATGCCACTGTGTTTGGACGCAGCATGTATTCTTTCTTCTACTTGTATTCTTTTAATTTAGCTTGCACATGTTGCTTAGTTTGTGTGTTTTTTTAATGCAGTTGTGTGAGAGGGTGAATGCAAGAATGGGTCAGCAGGCTGATGAATGGATTGATAAGTTCAAAGTATGATGACTTACTGAGTGCCTAAAGCCATCACTGATACAAAAGGCACTTTCATTCACCAACCAGAGCTATTAGAATTGTCCCTGCTTACTAAACACATGTATCAGTGCTTGAATGCCAGTCTGACTTTAAAATGACTTTCTATTTGCCTTTTCATTTTAAATATTAAAATGGTGTGATCCCAATATGACCACAACTAAGACTTGTGAGTTCAATAAAAAAAACTGCAAGCTTGCATGGCTTCAGGAAAGCCATCCTGATATCTGGCCGTCCAATGTTAAACATAACACCCATCTGCAGCCCAGTGCTCTTCTACCACGTTGGCATCACATGGAGCTCATCTTCTACAAACAAAATGGAAACCCACGATTGAACATCCGCTCCAGAAAATAAACACGATGAGCTTTATTTGGGTTTATTTAAAGAACAGCAGGGTCATTGTCAATATCACAGGATAGATCAATTTGTTCCAGTGGTGTTTTATTTAATGGGATGCCCTCTTTATCTTTAAGTGCATGAGTATTTTAGAAGTGTTCAGTGAAGCATTTTTTAAAAGCTCCTTTGGCGTGGCTTTATAATTTACTCTGCCAACATGCAAGTGAAATAAGTACTACTGTCAGACAATTAAGGGGCATATGTACAATGAGTTAACGCCGCGTTAGCAGCACTTTTCCGCCAGTTTTGAGGCGATATTTTTATCGCCATATGTACAAGCTGTCGCTAACCTCTGTTAGCGGCAGTTTTCCGGCAAAAACGTCCATTATAAAGATCGCCACTTCTGTTAGCGATAATGACATGCAAGGGAGGCGTTCCCGTGCAAAAACGGCTGCTAACCTCACTTCGCGATATTTACAAGGGGATTCTTTAAATTTGGTGGACCAAAAAAACTGCCTCTAACTGCAGTTAGAGGCAGTTTTTTAGGACCAGAAAATAGCTGGTCTTAAAAATGGAGATAACACTTGGGGCCTCATTTCAGCAGGTTTTGTTGCTTGACTGCGCTGCAAGCAATGTTGCTGCGCTGCCCTGCCACAAAACTACAGGGCAGGACTGCGCACCATCAATAAGATAGTGCGCATTCCTGGGCCTCTCTCATGAAAAGTGTTGCAGCGCTGCGACAAGACAGCATTGCAACACTTTTCACTACCCCCTCTAGCGACACCACGGATGCGCTGTATTCACTGGACAGCACTCCATGACGCAAGTAATGACAGATACGTCTGGAATCCTGACGTATCTGTCTGCGCTAAAGTCACGCATTGCTGCAGTCGTGTCACAACCATGACGCAACTCCAGCAATGCATGGGGCCAGCCTATCCCTGTGGCACTGTGTCACCCTTACGCCTGCCATCATGCAGGCGTAAGGTACTGACACAGTGCCGTTCTTGAGGGGTGCCCGGGTGTCGGCGCAGTTTGAGATCCATCGGTGGTGGTTGCGCGCTGCGGTGTCATCGTCTGTATGCGTTGGCAGAGTGGTGGTGCTGAGGGAGTTGACAAGACGTACTTCGGTGGCCTTGATCCAGCTGCGAGGGGGGCGATGATGGCGGTTGTGTACAGTGGGCATGGTGAAGACGTGATGTATATAATGATGGTCGGTCCAGGAGAGTCCGGTGGTGTGGCTATAGTTGAAGGTCCCACTGGCGGAGGAGACGTGCTCGACCGTGTGTCCTGCTATGTGGCTTGCTGCGGTGACTAGCTGCTTGAGTCTGATGGTGGGGAGCTACCCCAGGAGGGGGTGGTGTTCTGGTCACTGGGGTTGTTCAGGTGGAACTTGAGTTCGCCGAGTAGGATGTCGTCGATGGATGGGAGAACCTGGTGTGCAATGAGGTCTACAATGGTATTTGAGAATGGGTGTCCATGGCCCGGGGGGCCTGCAGATGATGGTGCCGCAGAGGATGGGGTTGGGGTTGGTCCTGATCTGGAAGTTAAGGTGTTCCATGGTCACCGTTGGGTCATTAGAGTGCGTGGTCAGTCGGAGTGTGCCTCTGTAGGTGATAGCAATGCCTCCTCCTGGACGGTCGGGGTGGTCCTTGCGGGTGATTTAGTAGCAGTCAGTGATGGCGATGGCGATGTCCGGTCCGGAGCAGATGTTGGTCCTGGTGGGCGATGTGGCGTCCAGGGTTGATGGCGAGGAGGGTGCTGGTGGCGTAGGGGTGGAGTGTCCGAGAGGAAGGGTCCTTGGTGCTGAGTGCGGTCCAGGGGCAGACGGACACAGACGGGCTTGCCTATGGCTTGCCATTGGCACGGGAGACGTCCATTACAACACAGGCATTACATCGTACTGCCTTTACAATGCAAATCCAACAATGCAGGTGCCTTTACATCGCATTCCATTACAACGCATTGTGAAGTCGGTAATGGGGTATTTTTAATTTTTAGGGTGAGATGAAATGTGGGGTGTATTATGGGGTAATATTTGAAATTGGGGTGTGCATTTGGGGTCAAATATGAAAACTGGGGTGTGCATTTGGGTCAAATATGAAAATTGGGGTGTGCATTTGGGTCAAATATGATTTTTCGGGTGTGTTTTGGGGGCTCAAAGATGAATTTTAGGGTTCAAGGTTTGCTTTGGGGTGCAAGGGTCAGTTTTAGGGTTGCACTCACTGAAGTGGGAATAGTAATGTTTACATCTCCGCAATCCAACACCTTCCCTACTGTTGCAATATGCCTAGTATTACTATGCATTGTAATGGAATGCGATATGATGGCATGCGTCATAACTCCATATATACCTTTAGCACACCAGTGGTATGTCCGCTGCGCATGGCCGCACAGCGGCCGCCATTGAGAAGTGCTGCGGGGGAGACTGGACAGCTGGGAGGTGGGAAACGCCGGAAAGAACACTGGATGGGGCGTGGACGCGGGGGGGTGTGTGTGAGCGGGTGTTGTAAATATTTACATGAGAGAAATCTTACCTCGAGGCCGGGTCCTGTGTCTTCGTTGCTCCTGCTCTCCTGAGTCTGCCTCCAAGAACAGAAAGTAGGTAGCCAGGCTCCCTCCCCATAGCCAATCACAATGCTGCAATGCGGCGTTGGGATTGGTCATTGTCGCCGGGACGAGGCGTTCAGCCAGGGGCTGGAGGTGTGGGCATGTTCTCCTTGCAGGCTGTATTGCAGCCTGCATTGCCGAACAGGACAGTGCGCATGACTGCTTTGTGCGGCCTGAGCGGGCCAACCAAACAGTCACTGCGCACTTGAGTGGGCATGCCACTCCGCCCCTGCCCTGCTCCGTGAGTGGAGCAGCCCTATCCACCCTCCAGCCTGCAACGGAAACATGGCACCATAACATCAGGAAGTTATCATCATGTGATGATTGTTCCTCTTCTTGCACTGCTTGGGAGCAGTGGGGCGATGCTCTTCTGCCATGGCGGATGAGCCGACACTGGGGTGCGTCATCTACTGGTGCTAGGCCTGGGCGACTCAACCCCCGGCCTCATCCGCTATGTGTCCCACCTTCGCCTTACCTGGACATTGACACTGTGGCGCAATCCGCTAAGCTCTCTCCAAATCTGTGACTCACCCAGCAGGAGCCTCAGCCAGGTGGGATTTCACAAGCGTGGGTACAGCAGTCTCCGCCAAGTCTGCTGGTGAACCTCATGATGCAGTTGATGCAGCAGGGCCCCATTATGCGTGAACTTGCAGCGCTCCCGCAACACAAGTTTGGCACAGCTCAGGGGCCTCACCCTCCACAGCGTCCGGCCAGCGCAACCACATCCGGCCTGTGATGCAGAGAGGTGCCGCCCACCGTTGGTAATCCTCTCTGAGCACCCTGGTGTAGTGGTGGATCATAGTATGCGATGCAGACCTCCCTACGTTGGTGCGCAGGAGCGCCTCTACCATTCACAGCTCCAAGGGGCGCAAGGCGGTCTTCTCACACAGGTCAGCAACGTGTCTCCATGCGACCGACCAGACTTCACCACCAGGTACGGGCGATCGCCGCACCTCAATCGACTCCACAGCTCCTCCGCATCCCACTCCAGGCTCCAGACGCAGGTCCAGCGAGGCATCCAGGCTCCAGACGCACGTCCAGCGAGGCATCCAGTCTCCAGGCGCAGGTCCAGCGAGGCATCCAGGCTCCAGACGCAGGTCCAGCGAGGCATCCAGGCTCCAGACGCAGGTCCTGCGAGGCATCCATGCTCCAGACGCAGGTCCAGCGACGCATCCAGGCTCCAGACGCAGGTCCAGCGAGGCATCCAGGCTCTCATCCTGGTCATCCTGGATGTTGGGTGGCTTGAGGGGGTTGTTGATGTGTGCTGCACTTGGCCCTGGCTGCTCCATTCACATTTCATTGTTTTTTGTGCCTATTTTCTATTGGAGGTCGACTGATAGGCTATTTTTTTCCATTAGAGGCAAAAAAAACTCACGTTGGGCTGACTAACGTGCGTTTTTTTTGCCGCTAATGGGCCTTTCGTTGGTTTTCGCCCGCTAACGCCGGAATTCCTATCGCCATCACGCTAATGTTAGCGGCAGTTTTCACCACTGATCCCTGAAGCTATCGCCATGTAGCGACGTCTTGTACATACGTCGCTAACAAGGCGATAGTTTTCCGCGGTACACGGCGATAGAAAAACTGCTGCTAACTAGCGTTAGCGATAGTTATCGCCATTTCTTGTACATATGCCCCTAAATGTCATCATACAATTAATAAAACACAGAAACTCCTACCTCACTAAACCCTAAAGACAGAGTCCAAAACCGCTTTATGTGACCTCTCCTAAGAAAAAATAATTATATGTTCAGTAACGGGAATTTGAAATTACTGTTCCCCATAATTATTTTTGTCATTCTTTATATGTATTTCTTTCTTTTAATTCGTGTTTCTATCCTGGTACCAGTCTGTCCCTTTGTACAATCAGCCATACTCAATAGCGTTGCGTTTCTCCCACAGTAAAACAATTCATTTCTCAGGTATGTCTTTCATTTTAGAACGTTTGAAATCACCATTTGAGCATATCTGTGGTTTCATGGGCTAGCACATTAAAGTCATATCCATCAGCTTGTCAATGCTAGTTGAAATATTATGCACACCCATTGGTGTGCGATTGTTTGTAAATTCAAAGGAGTCGTTTTTTGAGGTGATTAATAATATATTCACTTATTTTATTGGTGGCATTTCGTCCAAAATAATTTTTTGTACCATGTTTTATTGAAACCTTGACGTCATTTTGAAGATTTCTTGTATTTTTTAAATATTAGATTTTGAAATTCTATCATTGCGTTGAGTTGTTCGGATAATATGTTAGAAATTGGGACACATTTTTCAATCTGTGTTTTAATAATGTTGTTTTTATAGATTTATTTACGCTGCAAGGCAATTCCAACGGCAAACCCTGCGTTTTTCCTTTTAATTATAATGGAAAATTATATGCTGACTGTACGACGGATGGAAGAACTGATAATCGACTCTGGTGTGCAACCACAGCGGACTATGAAAAAGACAAAATGTATGGATTTTGTCCATCAAAATGTAGGTACATCACAAAATAGTTAACATTTTGATAGAATCCATAAAATTGTATTTCTATATTACCAAGTAAAGAATGACACATTCATGTCAAATCTCCTTTATTTGGACAAAAAGGGTTATTTGTTTAAGTATTAAATATAATTGTGCGAGATGCAGCATAAAGTTTGAATGTCAATTTGGAATCATCACTAACTGACCTGTAAAGTACTATTGACAACAAAGTGTCCAATGGAGGCGAACTCTCAATAAGAACCATCCTTGCTCAAAGTAAAGCATGTTAAATGTTTTTATTTGCGCATGACAGACCGAATATCCACATTCCTCTACCACGTTTTCCAGTCCCTGCTGCGCTTCCTAAGCTATTGGACTTCAGTGGCGTAGCTAGTACCTTTTGCCGCCCGCGGCGGTTGGTCGTTTGCTGCCCCGCGATGGCTGCAGGTAAGAGCGGGGAGGGCAGCGACAATCCCTGCATTTTCCGCCCCGTGACGGCCACAGGTAAGAGCAGTAGGCGCCGCCCCGAAAACTTGTGCAGCCTTCGCCCCCCCCTTGCTACGCCACTGTTAGACTTCATGCTAATCCATTCACCCCTAAAACCACCCATCACAGGCAAATATGGCATTCTTGTCATTATTAAAGAAAATAGCTATGCGGTTCAAGTGTCCTGAGTTTTGAGGAAGACTCACTGATTCATTCTAAGAAGGGAGTTCCAAGTGTAGGTTGGAGTAGAGGCTATGTGTTCAAGCAGTTGTAGATTCCTCCCTGGTGTGGTTTTGCTTTACTGCTGGTTCCCTGAATATTTGTCATCTTAGTTTCTTGCTGTGCCTGGCAGCAGGTATTGACACTACAGTGAGCTGGCTTGAAGGTTGTTGAAAAAGCTGAAACTCGGATGACCACAGAGACAGGAACCGGCTCCTTCTCTTCTTTTTTGATGAAGCCTCCTCAGATACTCGTTCATCTACTTCTTAGGTATTTTCAGATCATGGTTCTCCTTTGCACCTTTGTCCTGCCATTTCCTTTAAGCCAATTTCAGTCGGAAGTGATGTCCAGTACCCTAATGGAAGTCCAGCTGTCCACAAGGCCCTGTTGTCTCATTATGCTCCATGTGACATAACATCTTGCTCTTTTCCCAACATTAAAGATGAGAAAGAAAGCAAAAAAGATGAAAAGAAACAAGTGAATGAGCACCATACGGCTTCCCTTCTAAAGATCCTTTTGGATTGTCACAAATGCTTGTGTATTCCAAACCTCACCTGTGCCACTCTCTTTCCATTCCGATCAAAGGGGTTCTGTTTGTTTCTTGAAATTAGACACATTTCAAGCAATTAGACAACCTCATCTTTGAGTCATGACGATGGTTCTTTTACTGACAATCACTTGAAGAATGTATGCATCCCTGGGGTCTGCAGTTTTTCTAATGGAAAAAAATTAGGATGTATCGAGTCTTCCTCCAGAATGATAGCATCCACTCTAGTCGGAGACTAGACATATGAAAATTAGTTTTAGTCTTGGTCCTGCGCCAATTAAAACAGTTCAGCCCAAACTGCCAGAGTGGCATGGTGGGAAAATTATGATGGACTGAAATATGGCCCCGAGCAGAGGTGGCTACGATTAATTCAGCATTCCTTCCATTATTTGTTGTTTGTTGAAGTAGATGCCCTAAGTGCTGTGGGTATGCCCAGACATGGGTCCCATGCTCACTGTGTCAGAGGACTCAAGTTGTACCTCACTGTTGAGCAGTGGCGGCTCCTCGAGGGAGTGCTGCGGGGCGGTGGGGCGGGGCGGGGGAGGGACAGGGTGGGGGGTAGTAAACTACGGCATACGGCTGAACAGAGTTAAGTAACTAAATAAATAAATAAAACGAATTACATTGCGCGCGCTGCAACGCCAAATGGCGATGCAGCGCGCGCAATGTAATTCGTTTTATTTTTTTATTTAGGTACTTAAATCTGTTTGGCCGTATGCCGTAGTTTACTACCCCCCACCCTGCCCTGCTCCGCCCCACCGCCCCGCAGCACTCCCTCGAGGAGCCGCCACTGCTGTTGAGTCTTGTAGTCCCATTCATTTTGCAGCTTAGCAGTTTTTTCACGAGAAACAAGGTTATCACACTTGACACCGCTACATTCTATCCGGGAGTATACATTTTTCAGGCATTTATTCAGGCCCAAAAATAATATTTATGTGAAAGTAGACTGGAACCACTTGCTGCCATCCCCTTTGTGCAGCCTGAAATGTTAACAAGCTTGTATTATTGCTAAAGGAGGGAGACGAGAGGACTAGGTAAGGAACACCCCAGAAGATAGGTTGCGGGATCAGCACCAGTTTGTTCCGACCTGCAGCTCAACCTTGTGGCATATGTTTGTATCACCAGAAAATCCTAACTGTGCGAATATATATTGGATGCCATGAATGAAACGGTGTCCGATCCCACCGGCATAGCTTAGAGAAGCCAAGAATATGGCTTTGGTAAAGCAGAAAGACATTAACGTGCATGTGTACAAAGCTAAGATCCTACACTCATCTGCTGTTAGGAAGCACTTCAGTCACTGACAAATGCATCCGTCTTGGTAGTAGGTTAGTTGTGAAGCTCGTTCTGCCCCACAGGTTACATATATTTGTTGCAAGGTAGGGCTGGGGCTGGACACTACTGAGTGCTCAAGGTAAAGCCAAGAGATGAACTGCAGGCTTTACCTCACTTCAGGGAAAACCCAAATGGAGACCACTAGCCAGATTAACCCATGTGGATGAAATTCAAATCTTTTAACTCTCTAAAATGGCCGATAGAGGTAATAGGATATAGCTGGAGAAAGGGTACTATGATAATAATGTTGGTAGAATTGCAAGTCCACAGGTAGGGGTAAGTTGTGGTAGGGCATAAAATGGGGTACTGGAGAACAGATTGTGGTAGAGGTAATCAAATATTGGCAGATGTACAAGGGTATTGATGGGGTAAAGATACTAGGGTATATTCAGTGGTAGGGGTACCAGGATATAGGTAGGGCTAGAGGTACTATAGTATTAGTAGAAGCAGAGGTCCTAAGATATAGGCAAGGACAGGTACTGTGGCATAGATAAGGTTAGAGGTACTACAGGAAAGTAGGATGGAATAGCAATGATATATATTGCAGGGGTACAGTTGGGTGTAGATTTGGGTAGAGGTATTTGGGTATTGGTAGGGTTAGAGGATCTTGGTAAAGAATGTGAGCATGGATGAGGCGAAGGGGATGAGGGACCAACTTGGGTATAGGAAAACAGATAAAGAGTGGGGTAGAGTAAACAGAGAACGGGTGTGGGAGTTCGCCACCACAATCAAGACAAAGAGACTACACATGGAGGAGAATTATGCAGGTACGTGGGTATCTCCCAGAAAGAAGATCTATGGGTTCCAAAAACACACAGGAGCTGCACGGAACCTTTCAACAGAAAGCCATGTACTAGAATGTATTTGACATCATGTTAATTTCATTGATTTGGAAACACTGAGGAAACCGAGCTGTAGAGAAAGACTACCAAGTCCTGTAAAATGTGTTGGAGTAAACTGATGGTGAGCAGACAGATGTATAACTTATGGCCCATGCACTAGCAAGGTTAGACAGCATGGAATAACATCAATATGTAATGATAATCTGCTGATTACCAGCATTGAGACATATAAACCACATGTTATCTATTATTTCATATCCTATAATTCATTATTATTTCAATACATTTCAATATATATTATTTCAACGTAATAGACATTTTCTCGTCTATTTCCTATAGATAGCAGTGATGCCTGGAAGATCGATCCTTTGACCGGCGTGTTCTATCAGATAAACCCCCAGGCTGCAGTTGCGTGGCACCAGGCTAGGATAAGCTGCCAGCAGCAAAATGCAGAACTATTAAGTATCACGGAGCTACACGAACAAACCTATATTGCGGGTAAGAGACCACAAAGCTAATAGTAGTTACACAAAGCGTTTTCTTTCATGTTTTGGTTAAAATCCTCAAACAGAAGTCATACATTTATTATTTTCATGAACATGAAACGTGCACGAAGAAACGAGGAGCATATCTAGTGAACATTAAGAATTATATCGCTCATTTTTTTAAGTTTGAAAAGAGTAAAGTTTATTAAAGTAAAAGGGAAAGGGAAAAGAAAAGGAAGTACAATAATGATACATATGAACTATGTTATGAAAGCATAAATATACATGAATGAGTAGTTGTTTAACAATAGAAAAAAGATACATGAAAATACAAAATGGATCTGGTCATTTATCTAAAACGTAACAGCATAATCATAGTAAATCTATACAGGTAATGTTGACAATGGAGAAAAAATAGAATGTCAAGGACGTTTTAAAACCGCTTGTTCCGAAACCTTGCGAGCATGTGAAATTTTAGCATAACAATCAAGGAACGTCGTAACTGGAGACCATAAACTCAAGCGTTTTACAGCCAGAGACAATGGATATACATAAACAGTATCCAACCTATGATATAACATACAGCGTACCACCAGGCCTGGAAAGAGAGGTCAGACAAACTTTTCCAATGTTTGGTAATCTGTTGAAATGCCACTCCCAAAAGTAAATCCAAAACATGTATGTTTAAAGAACACTGAGACCAATCATTGAAAAGAGAGCCCAAAAAAACATTGGCAAAGGAGAAGGGTACCCCATGATGGAAGATTAGGGCGATTTGTCTCCAGACATCTTTCCAAAAATTGTGAACAAATGAACAAGTGAAAAGCAAATGTTTTAAATCTGCATCCTTGGAGGCGCATGACCAGCAGGTATCAGGTATAGCAATGTTAATCTTATGAAGAAAGGCGGGGGAAAGAAGTAACCTGTTGTAAATAAAAAAGAGCGTCTGCGTAGTGTTACCTGCTCTAGATGTTTTTCTGACCTTAAGCCAAATTTTATTCCATAAATGAATGGACCAGTTGACCTCTAAATCCCGTTCCCAGTCCAATTCCACTTTGGTTTTATCTCATAAGGGAGGTAATTTACGTAAATAAGTGTAAATTTTTGATGCTTTGGGACCTGAATTCAAAAACTCATGAGAAATGTTAGAAGCAGTGGTGGGCGGGTCTAAAACAAGAGCAGATTGGTTAACAGCTAAATTCAAAGCACATTGCAGCAAGTGATATTTATTAGAAAATGAGATAGGAAAGTTAAAAACAGTACGAGCTTGGTGGAAGGATAAAACTTTGTCATTTTGAATTAGCTGATGGACCCAAAGGAGGCCTTTCTGTCTCCATGATTTCCAATAAATGGGTTTGCCTTTAATCGTTATGCGATTATTGTGCCATAGCGAAGATTGTAAAAGTGATTCCATACCAGCAGGACTACCTAATAGAAATGTGTCTAGCAACTTGTATGTATGTTTAACAATAGGAGTGGATGCCTTCTGAGGTTTTCGAGTAAATGATAAGTATTCTTGAAAGGAAAAGGGGGCTAAATATGAGCGTTCAAGGGTAACCCACAGTGGAGAATCTGACGGGGAATGAATGAGCCAATGAGATGATTGACATAAATTAAAAGCTTTATGATAAGTGGGAAAATCTGGAAAATTAACACCACCTTCTGATTTAGGTCGGATGAGTTTTATCAGGGACATACGTGCTCTTCTTTTATTCCAAAGAAAAGAAGATAATAAGGAATACATTTTTTTGAAAAACTTTTGGGGTATGGCAGCTGGAATGTTAGAAATAGTAAAGAGAACAATCGGAGATAACATCATTTTTATTGTATCCAACCTTCCCCACCAAGATAAATATAGAGGATGCCACTTGTCAATTAGGGAAGAAATCTTAAGACAACATTTATCTAAATTAATGTAAACTGATGAGTTAATTGAAGTAGAGAAATATACACCTAAATATTTTATATGGTTAGTATTCCAGTTGAAGGTAGTTGTTTTAAAATCATCTTTAAAGGTGAATTTAGATAAAGGTAAAATTTCACACTTGTCATTGTTAAGCTTATAACCAGATACAGAAGAATAAGCTTCCATCTCAGAAAGAAAAGCGGGTAAAGAAGAATGATGATTGGAGAGGAATAACAAAATATCATCTGCATATGCTGCTAGCTTAATATGCGTGTTGTCATATTTAAAGCCGTGGAGTTCTGGATTTTGACGAAGTCTAGATAGGAAGGGTTCTAGGGCTAGATTAAACAAAAAAGGGGATAAGGGACATCCTTGCCTAACACCTCTACCGAGATTAAAATATGGTGAAGTAAGGCCGCTGGCAAAAATGGCTGCTTTAGGATTTGAATATAAAAGAGAAATTAAATTAATCATTCTAGGACCAAAGCCAAACCACCTAAGTGTCAAAAAAATAAAAGGCCAGCAAACTCTATCAAAAGCTTTTTCCGCATCTAAAGCTATAGCCGCTAGAGATTCGGAAGAATAAGAAGATTTGGAGAGTATATCAAAAAATAAACATGTGTTATCTGTGAGGAAACGACCTTTCACAAAACCTGATTGTTCTTTACCTAAAAGGTCAGGGAGAAAAGATTCTAGTCGCAGGGCCAGAGATTTTGAGAAAATTTTATAATCTATATTCACTAATGAAATCGGTCTATAATTCTTACAGAAGCGTGGGTCTTTGTTTTCCTTGGGTATAAGGCATATTAGGGCCTCCAAAAAGGAACCTGAGGAAGTTCCTGTTTGCAAAAAAGAAAAGAGGAGTTTGTGTAATTTGGGAAGGAGAAGATGGGAAAAATGGGAAAAAAATTCAACAGTGAATCCATCTGGGCCTGGAGCTTTATCATTCTTAAGAATGAGTAAAGCAGTGCGTAATTCCGTCAATGAAACATCAAGTTCCAATGAATCAAAGTCTAAATCAATATCTGAAGGTTTATCAATAGTAGATAGATAGCCCATAATGGATTCATCTGTAGGTGTAGTTTCGGGTGTGTACAGGGAGCTATAGAAGGAATGGAATTCTTGCAAAATCTCTGAATCTTTAAATATGGGAGTTTGATGACCATCAAGGATTGATTCAATGTTGAACTTTTGTTTCTTCACTTTAAGGTAATTCGCCAATAGTTTACTTGATTTGTTTTGGCCACCATAGAATTTTGCACTGGTTTTGAGTAAATACAAAGAAGCATTTTCAGTAGACTCCTGATTAAATTGAAGTTTGGCAGCTATTAAATCTGTTAAACAATCTTGTGACTTAGTAGTGTAATAGGAATTTTCAAATCTCTTTATTTTGGCAAAAAGATCAGTGGCGGCCTTTCGGGCCTTATGACGTTTCTTAGAAACGTAGTTAATGATAAAGTCACGGGCAGCAGCTTTAAAAGCATCCCACACAACATGAAAAGGGATGGTGTCTGACTCGTTAAAATGGAAATATTCTTTAAAAAAAGAGATGAATGAGGAGGTAAAAATAGGGTCAAGCAACAATGAATTATTAAAACGACAACGTCTAGGAGCGGAAGGCTTGTGGAGTATGTCTAGAGAAATGGATACTGGGGCATGATCGGAAATCAGGATAGAGCCAATATCTGCAGAAATTATAGATTGAGAAATGCCATGAGAAATAAAGATATGGTCAATGCGTGATTGCGTACGATGAACTGGGGAAAAGTAAGTGTACTCTCTGAGGGTGGGATTACACAATCTCCATGCGTCAATTAAATGTCTGTGTTGAAAGGAGTGTAGAAATGATTGATGAGCTTTGGAAGAAATAAAAGGAGACAAGGAATTACGGTCTATGAAGGGATCAATAATTTGGTTACAATCACCAGCCAGAATCAGGTTATCATGGGATAGTTGCATCAGTTTCCCTGCAAGGTGAGACCAAAAAAGGCAATCACATGTAGTTGGTGCATAAACATTAAACAAAGAGAGTGGAACCCTCCCAATCAATAACTCTGTAAGTAACCAACACCCCACATCGTCTTTTTCCTGAGATACAAGCTTAACATGGAGAGACTTGTGGCATAATGTAATAACACCATTGCGCTTACCATCCCCTGGAGAAAAGAAAACATTCCCAACCCAAGCTCTTTTTAACTTTAAGAACTCAGATTCTGTAAGGTGAGATTCCTGAATCATCGCTATATCAGCTTTCAATTTAGATAGATGCGAAAGTACGCATTGTCTTTTAATCGGTGAATGCAAACCTCGGACATTCCAAGTAACAATATTCAATGACATCTAATAACCATTAGTAAAACAAAATGAACTAGACCAGATAATATAAAAAAAAAACTTGATATATGCTGAACCACATCAATATGTGAATGAAGAAAATATAACTAAGTATGAAGGAGGAAAGAAGAAGATACTTAAGAACGAGAGGTTAAGAAAAAATTGTTGAAGTAAAAATGTAGAATAGAAATAGATAAGGAGAAAGGTTAAACATAGAATAACAATAGCAGTTAAGAGAACAAGTTGAACTAGACCAGATACCATAGAAACTTTATACATAATAAACCATAACATTATGTAAGTGAAGAAAATTGTAACAATATATGAAGGAAGGAAAAGGAAGAAGAATATCAAAGACGAAAAATTAGAGAGAAACAATTGAAATAGGAAGATAAAATAGAAGCAAATAGTGAAAAAGGATAAAAATAGCATATAAAGTTGATATGAAAAAGACCATAACATCATGTAAATGAGGAAAAAAATCGTATAAAATATCCTAGAAGGAGAAGAAAAAGTTGTCAGAGATGGAAAGATAAAGAAATAATGGGGAAACAATAGATAGATCAAAAGAAGGGAGAAAGGAGATCTACGTAAGAAGAAGCGACAGAGGAAGAGAGAAGAAGACTAACACAAAAAAGAAACACATACCTATAAAAAATCCAAAAATGAGGGTGAGGGGGGGTGAAACCACATGGAGAGGTGGTGCATCTGGATCTCACGGAAAGGGGCACAAGGGCGACCGGATGACATGATACGGGACAACAGGATAAACATACAGCAGGGGTGCCTATAGAAGAAAATAGAGACAATTAAGCTACAAAATCATTACATAACAATTACAATATACGAGGGATAACAACAAAAACAGAAAAAGATTGAAGACTACTAATCACAAAATAATTAGAGCAGCTAAAAAGAAAACAGAAACAACCTGAGAAAAATGATTAAAGAATTTTAAAAAAAGTAGATAAAGGGAACATAACAACAACATTAGAATACGTGCATGTTATCACCCAAGTTGAGATGATGAAGCGCCAGATGTGTCCATAGATTCAATTCTACATGCATTGAGAAAACTCTTCAGCTTAACAGGTTCATCGTAGGAGGTTGTCTTGTTTTTATACGTGACCTTAAAAGGACACGGATGGAAAAGACCATATCAAGCACCAAGAGCTCGAAGATCCGGTCTCATGTTCAGAAATTCTCTGCGCCTATCTGCAGTAGTCTTGGCATAATCCTGCGAAAAGAACAACGTATGACCTAACCAGGAAATGCGTGTTGACTTTTTAGAAGTGAGAGAACTTTAAGAAGGTCTGTATATTCCAGGAAATATAGAATGACACCTCTTGGGCGAGCAGGACCAGAAGAATTTGCATGTAAACGGCCCAGTCTGTGCGCACGTTGAATGTTCAAAACAGTATCTTCAGGTAACCAATACTTTAGGTAGAAAACCTTTGAAGAAGGAAAGAGGGTCCGTCCCCTCTGTGTTTTCTGGCAAGCCATATATTCGTAGATTATTTTTCCTGTTTCTGTTTTCCAAATCTTCGACATGTTTTTCCAGGCAAGAGACTTGTGATTGCAGGAAGTGAACTTTTCTTTCAGTTGCGCTATGGGAAGAGACGCTCTGTTCCACCGCGAGGAGACGTTCGTCCAATTGGGACCATCTGTCCATTAGAAACTGAAGCTTAGTGTTTGTTTCCTCCATAAAAGGTTTTAATGAAAGTATTTCTTCCGGTAACAAGTCCAATGAAACAGGAGGTGGTAATTTTGCAGGAGACGGGGGTCCTTTTTGAGGCGCTTGGTGTTAGCTTTGGCAGGAATCGCCAAAGAAGCTACAGTTGACGACATGGATGGAGAAGCGCCGACTTTTGGTTGAGAGGCCAAAGTAGAATCCATTACAGCAAATTTCGTAAAAATTTTAGAATTTTTAATAAATCGCTGTGTTGGTGAGGAAGTAGAAGAGGTAAGCTTCCTTAACCTCCCCATAGGCTATGATGCAGAAATTCGGAGAGCTTAGCATACAAGAATCAACTGCAGCGGCAGATGAAAAGTACTAACTGGTGACAAAAATTGCGCCAATTAGAAAAAACACAACCTTGTAGTAGAAGATAAAATGAGAGATATTGAAAACAAGTCTCATGCCAATAAAACAAGTCCACTCCTATCTATATAAGTCATCCAGGAGTATTAAAGGTGGGAGGGACTTGTAGACTCCTCAATGACCCAGAAGCTTCAGTGGTCCGAAGAGCAAGCTCCTAATAGTAAGAAAAATGAAGTAAGATGCCTCAACACACTATGGCTGGTGTACGCAGTAACCGCAAATGCAGAATGTCAAGTTATTAATGACCACAACCACAAAATGCCAAGATATTAAATAATGATGGCAAATTCAGTGAAAAGCTTAGGTCATTGCAGCTGAGGATCGGCGCGTGTCAGCAGAATGTCGCCATATAAAGTAATGTGAGACCATATCCATGTACAGTGAGCAATAAATTGTGGAGCATTAGGAGTTAAAAAAAGTAAGACGAGGCAAAATAAGGCAAGCAAGTCCCTTGACACATTTAAGGCAGGTATCCCATTCCTGGTGCAGAGAAGAATGAAAAAGAAAAAAGAAGCAAAGCGCGTCTCCTCAGCGCTACGGGACGAATGAGAACGGCCACATCACAAGATGGCGGCCGCGTCTGTGGTAGTAGCGGAGTTACAGAAAATACCTCTGTTGTTGCGTTGCTGGCGAGTTTCACGCACCACCTGAAGTCGTCGGATTGTTGGACATGCTGGGCCCGCACTTCTTGGAGAGGAGGGGTCACGGGACCCGCAGAAAACAGTCGCCGACCTGCGCCCTCGCACCGGAGCTCACGGTGCAGCCGCCATCTCCCGTGGGCGTCAAGCCACGCCCCCCATTATATCGCTCATAGAGTCTTCCATTGAACAACTTTCCAGCAGGACTCTAGGTTAAAGTGCCACACCATATAAAGTGTGGGCTGCACTGAATGCGAGTATGCAAGTCTGCTCTAGTTACGAATTACCCTAGACATTTGAAAACACAGTTCGAATACACAAATGTGGCTTTTTTGTGATTTATTTTGGAGATAGAATGGAAACTGCACAAATATGTTTTTATGCTACATGCACAAAAAGCACTTGCATTCAGAATTTGGCACTGTCATGATTACCCCAGGCCCTGACGACGTTGCCACAAGTTAACCAAAATGCGTCATTTTGTCTTGTTTTCTACTTATATAGCGTGTATTATCATTATTCAACATAAAGCAAGATTATTTTATATTAACCATATAAAAGTAAGATTATTTTCAATAAATTCTATGTATTACGTGTATAATCCATAAAACAAATAGGGATAAAATAAAGCCAATAATAAATATACATTAAAATCTAAAATGATATAGGACATCAGAAGCCAAAAGTCTGCCGCTTAATGAGCCATGCAGTAGAAAGGTTACGAGCTACAGGAGCCACCATTTACATTAGTACAAAAGTGAAGCCGGCAGAGCAGGTTTCAAGTTTTGAACGCCAGTGACTCTTAATAGGGGCAATGAAAAGCTAGATCTTGGGGCGAGGTATAATGGGCAAAAGAATACAAAAATGTGTATTGTCCTCCATAACACTGATGCAGATTGGGAAGAAGAATTATCCCATTTGGAGTAAAAATAATTTAATGGCAAGATATACCTCCTGAATTTAAGACACAGAGGGCCTGATTCACAAAAGTAAACTTACACTTCTGTGTAAGTTTGTTTGTTTAGTGTTAGAACTGAGGGCCTCTATTTGGCAGAGGTAGGTACCTTTGTCCAAGTAGGGACCCTTGCTTCTAGTCAGGGTAAGAGGGATACACACTCTAGATAACCCCTACTCACCCCCTTGGTAGCTTCGCAGGAGCAGACAAGCTTATCCCAAAGGCATTGTGTAAAGTATTTGTACTCAAAACACAGTAATAATGTGGTAACACCACAAATGGACACCACACCAGTTTAGAAAAATAAAGTAACTTTATCGAAGCTCAACAAGACCAAAACGACAAAAATCCAACATAAATGTAGTAAAATAGCACTTCAAAACAGTTATTTCCAAAATAAAGCTTGTAGAAAACAAAAAGCTCCACCTGAGGCTATTAAAACGTCATGACAGCAATAAATCCAAAGTACGCTGCTGACCACAAGGTATACGGCGTCGGGCACAGAGTCATACAGACCCCCAAACAAACAGTACTTTTGGAAGACGAAGTCTATGATGATGTATGGCATTGTAGAGGTGAGGCATCAGTGCCGAGGATGAGGCTGGCTCCCTGGCTGCCACAGGGTAGGTGAGGCGTCGTGTCCACGAGGAGGCGACGTGTCGAATCCAGGACAGGGAAGTAAGTTGCATCGGCAGTGAGGCGTTGGTTCTAGTGAGGTGATGTGAAGTCGGCGAGTCCAAGGAGTCACCCTCAGCGGTTATCAGCGGCTCAAAAACAGGATGCAGGCGCTGGCGATGACAGAGTCGGTGCGAGTGCTGGTGTCGAGAATCCAATAACTGCAGGCATTGAAGGGCGTCGGAGCTGCGGTGCAGGCCGGGCAGTGCGTCGTGCACTTCACGAGCGGTGCTCCTGGCCTCGGTGCAGGTCCTGGTGTCACAGCGGCACCACTGACGGCTTTGGAGATTGCTTTTTTTGCTTCTCTTAGGTCTCTTCCAGCTCCCAACAGCAGGAACAACCTCCAGAGGCCCAAAACTGGAATAGGCACCCCCTGGCAGGTCAGAACTCCCAACAGTGGAGTTCAGGGGTGCTGGGGGTGAAGTCTTTGTGTGCCTGAGACTTCAGAACAGGAGGCTAGCACACACAAGCCCTTGGAGATTCTTCTTCAAGCAGGTTTCTCAGCAGAGTTCCAGTCTCTGTCCTTTTCTTGGCAGAAGCAGCAACTGCAGGCCAGCAACACACAGCACACAGCAAAAGGGCAGTACTCCGCCTCACAGCTCTCCAGCTCTTCACCTTGGCAAAGGTTCCTCTTGAGTCCAGAAGTGATCTAAGGTCCTGGGGGTTAAAGTCCACTACTTATACCCCATTTTTTCTTTGTTCTTTTTTGTGCGAGGGTTCCTGAGCCCAGTTCAAACCAGTTTTGTCCTCACTGGTGCAGTATGACCACAGGGGGTGGTGACAACATTGTGCAAGGGAGACAGGCCTCCCACTACTCTAAATGCAGCAAAGGTCTATTCAGCTGAGCTCTGAGTCATCCAGGAAGGGCCAGGCACACCTCAACCCCCATAGTGGCTCTCTACAGTGATTGCCCATCCCCAGCCCCTGTCACTCCGAAACCAGACAGTCAATCCACAAACAGGCAGAGGCACACATAATGGTTAAATAAGAAAATGCCTACTTTCTAAAAGTCACACAATTGATGGACGGAATGCAGAACAAATCAAAACATTCACCCCCAGTCAAGAGATCTGGGTTAAATCCATCATTCTTTTGCTCACCATGCCACCCCAGTTTAAACCTGGCCATATGCAAATCAGTCTTGACCCTGTGCCTCATGGGAAAAGTCCAGCCCGAACTGCCAAGCCAGGTCCTCCCCGGACCGGAAACAAGCATCCTAGGACCGGTGGATTTAGGCCTAGATCTTTGTACTGGGGTGAATGTATGACATTGTTCTGCATTCTGTCCATCAATTGTTGTTTTTGCATTTGTCACCCTGAGTGGGACGGGTATGCCCAGACGTGGGTCCCGTGCTCTCCATGGCACTGGAGTCAAGCTATCCTGGCTGATGAGGGCTGAAAGCCCAAAACCGGTCCTAGGATGCTTGTTTCCAGTCCAGGGAGGACCTGGCCTGGCAGTTCGGGCTGGACTGTTCCCATTGGGCGCAGGGTCAAGACTGATTTGCATATGGCTGGGTCCAAACTGGAATGCCATGGTGAGCAAAACAACGATGGATTTAGGCCTAGATCTTTGTACTGGGGTGAATGTATGACATTGTTCTGCATTCTGTCCATCAATTGTTGTTTTTACTTTCTAAAAGTGGCATTTTCAAACACACAATTTCAAAACCATCTTTACTAAAAGATGTGTTATTAAATTCTGAGTTCAGAGAGCCTAAACTTTATTCCTCTATCTTGTCCCAATGGGAAGTTATACTTGTAAGATGTTACAAAGTATCTCTTGTGCTATCCTATCGAACAGATAGCCTTCCTATAGTGAAAAATGAAATTTGCAGTATTTCACAATCAGGACATGTCCACACACCAGTACATGTCCTACCTTTCACATACATTGCACCCTGCCCATGGGGGTACCTTGGGTCTACCAGAGGGGTGCCTTACATGTTAGAAGAGGGAATGTTAGGGCCAGGCAAGTGGGTGCACTTGCCAGGTCGACATGGCAGTTTTAAAACTGCGTGCAGACACTGCAGTGGCATGTCTGAGTTACCTTTACAGGGCTACCCATGTGGGTGGCACATTCAGTGCTTCAGGCCCACAGTAGCATTTGATTTACAGGCCCTGGCATACTCAGTGCACTTTACTAGGGACTTGCCAGTAAATAAAATATGAAAATCATGGATAACCAATTATGTTCACAATTTGCACAGAGAGCATGTGCACTTTAGCACTGATTCACAGTGGTAAAGTGCCCAGAGTCCTAGAGCCAATAAAAACAGGTAAACAAAAAATAGGAAGAAAAAGCAAAAAGGGCCATTTCCAACATTTAGGAATTCCCAAACTCCGATTTAATAGTAAGTTTACGACTGCTGAGGCTCCGCAGTCAATGCGGAGAACTCCGTACATAAAAAGATAGGCATGTTAAGGCTGTGCAGCTGGAGTGGAGAACTTCGCACATAGATAGGTATGTCCTGTCTTTTTTATGTGCGGAGTTCTCTGCCCCAACTGCGGAGCCACCACAGTCGTAAACTTGCTATTAAATCGGAGTTTGTGAATTCCTAAACAAACGTAAACGTACATAAAAGTGAACGTTTATATTTGTGAATCAGGCCCAGAATTTTATCTAAAACTGTGGTGAAATTATCTAAAAATAGCTCGAATTTAGGCATACTTTAACAAATTAAGAATACCTTGGTCAGGCTCCATGATGGGCATTGAACAACTGCCTTACCTCTCACCACAGCTGATATCCTGACTTTATAAGTGAGGAGCTGTCAATCGTAATCATATTGAGCCAGTCCCAGAAATCTAAAAGACCATTTGCTCCAGCATGTTCCTAGCATACCTGGACCAGCCTTGTCAGAAAAACCCAGTACTTTACCAAGTGCATTCTTGAGGTGGCTAAGCTCTGGTGTGCCCCAGACTCTTATCCGCTATAAGAGAGTGCAGATCCTGTACTGAATTGTGATCTCATACATATACATACATAGTGAAGTAAAGGGATGAGCAGCGGATCACACAATTCGACCGATTAAGTGAAGACGCGAGATATGAGTCAAGGATTTCGTATTGTGAAATTCAGAGACTGCAGGATTACCTCTCTCTTCCATTTAGCACTATAGGTCAGTGCTTTGTGTTCAGTTATTCAATCATTTTTATTTAATTATTGGTAGGAAATGGAGTTCAATAAAGGCACTTATCATGCCTTAAATCAAACTGACACTATACACACGTATATATAAACATAGTCTTAAGGTTCAAAGTGTGCTTTTCTGTTAAGAATATTTCCACAGATGATAAAAATCAAACCCAGCGACAGAACATGCCTGACTAAAATCATGCTACACTTTGCAAAAGCTGTAGCCTAAGGAGCAAACTCTTTGTGCACCAGCAGTAACTTTAACATAAAATAGCACCTCCTGCCTTTTCTTACTCAGCTGGCTCGCCTGGCTTGAAAAAAGAAAGACTTTAGGAGAGGCTCAACACCTCAGAGACTGCAATCAAATCATTAATAAAACAAGGTGGTCTTGCAGCCCCAATAGACTTTGCGCATCAGATTACAGCGCTTCAACGAGATTTAGTGGATGTATACCATGGCTCCCGAGAGACATGTGCTGTCTGCCACTGTTTAATATTCAGTCTGCACTTCCAATTCTGGTGGTAAAAGGAGAATATTCAGTGGCATTAAACAATTTTCATAGTTGGGAGGGTGCTGCCATCAATGTTACATCACTGATGTCATATAGATTGTGAAATATCGATGCGTCACATAAAGAACAATTACAGAACCATTCAGCAGGTTAGTGGTAAAGGTGTGTAGGTAGCCGGTGGGGAATTTTGAAGCACACTATTGCAAATATATTACTAAAGCATACTGTGATAGGACACTGTCATTTACAGGCAGCCCTTTTTCCATTGAAATGGCCGCAACATTTGCAGAGACATGCAGTTTTACTGATAAAACTATATTGCACACAAATAATAGGTGGAAATCGGGTTTTATTATATTAAATATTAGTAAATATTTATCATTTGCACCTAACTAAGTAAAGCTTCTTGATTTGTTTTGATCCTATTAAAATCTTTGGGCCTCATTTATGAGTTATTGCCAGAGGGCAGCGCCACAGGCAGCCGCGGTCCGTGCAGGTAACATCGGTGGGGCGGTGGGGCCGGGTAAGGGGGGATTTCGACGGACGATGCAAAGGGAAAATTAAATAAATAATTAATTTCCCCTTGTCATCGTCCTTCGAAATCCCCCCCACCCAGTCCCACCGCTGTTACCTGCATGGGCCGCTGCTGGCCACAGGCCTTCCTGCTACGCTGCCTATGGCAAAAGAAAAGGGCAGGCGCATTCCTGTTCTTTTCCCCTGCGCTGGCGCAAAATGGTCTGCCGTGCGCCAACACAGGCACCTTTGCACCATGGAGCAAGGGTGCCTGTGTTGCAGGGATGATTATTTTTGTGCAGGAAGGGAAACCTACCTGCACAAAAACAATCACAAGAGGCTTTTTCCTCTTTCTATGTGTTCTGCAGAATGCAGTACACATAGAAAAAGGAAAAACGTGAGGAAATAAAAGATATTTCTCCTCCTTGTGCCTCCCTTACGCCTCCAATGTTTCCATCACACAGTGGCAGTCGGTAATTTTAGGAGGGAGGGGGCATACGGGACACACACGCACACATACATACTTCCAACCATGCAATCACACACACGCACACACAGACACACACATCCATTCACAACACTCATTACCAAATTTTCAAATAAACATGCACAAAACATTAATTTAAAAAATAAAATACACTTACGTGCAGCTCTGCCTCGGAGGTTCCAGGAGGGTTGGGACTGCTGCCTTCCCTCATTGGCTGACCTAAGGTCAGCCAATGAGGAAAGGCAACAGTCACTACGTCGTCACAGAGTGGGATGGGGTCAGTGAGACTGCTGAACCCCACTCTGTGACGAAGTGCCACTGATTGACACTCGACCCTAGGTGCTTCAGGGTTTAAAGTTGAAGTGGTCAGGTGCGAGGCAATGAGTGAGGCTTCCCTCGTAACGAGGGAGAGGGCCTCAAGGACCTTTGCTGAGCTGGGGAGGTCACGCCCACAGAAGCTGTGACATCCTCAGCTTAGCAAAGTTCAGCTCAGGCAGCCAGGAGCCAGCGTATTTAGCACATGTCCAGCTCCTGGCTGCCTGACCTGCAAATTAACAGTGTCTGTCAGGGCGACCTTTGCTCAGCCTGACAGACACTGTTCTTGAGGGGCAAAAGGTGGGGGGCGTGGCCCCTCAGCCCCAACGACCGGCCGCGGCTGCCATCACACTTCAAAATTACAAAAAAAAGTGCTTCATTTGGTCTTTCCTAACTGCTAATATATTTAGAAATATTTGTGCATTTCAATTACAAGTATTCATATGGTGTGTTTTAGAAAAACCTGACATCCTATAGCCTTTAATTTCACACACTCCAGCAAGATTGTCAGATAGTTCAGTTTACAAAATCCTCTAACTTTGCAGTCTGTGAAAGAAAAGTAATCAAAATAATAAGCAGCAACTTGTCAGAAGACATAGCCTGACATTTGACTTCTGTCTTTGAGAACACAGAAAATGTGACAAGATAAAAACAAATTTAAAGGCATCTTTATTGCTCATTCATCTACTGAACTCTAGCATAGTCATTTTGGGGGTTCTGCAGCGACTATGTAAATATTGTTCCCTTGGTCCTCCCGCTCTAAAATTAAAGGGGAGGATAAATCCCCCCTCCACACGGTTCCTACGCCCATGGTGGGGATACGTTGAGCAGGGGCTATTGCTGGGGTGAAGTGGCGTCATGTAAAGAGATCACAGCGATACAAAAGGGGATGATGGACGGAACGTTTGAGCCAATCAAACACTCACCCCCAGTCAAATGATCTGGGTTTAATCCATCATCATTCTTTAGCTCACTCCACCACCCCAGTTCAGACATGGCCATATGCAAATCAGTCTGACCCTGTGCCTCATGGGAACAGTCCAGCCCGAACTGCCAAGCCATGTCTTCCCTGGACCGGAAACAAGCATCCTAGGACCGGTTTCTGGCATTCCAGCCGTCATCAGCCAGGCTTGCTTGAATCCAGTGGCAAAGTGAGCAAGGGACCCACGTCTGGGCATACCCCCGCCAACTTAGGGCGAACAAAGCGATACAAAAGGGGATGATGGACGGAACGTTTGAGCCAATCAAACACTCACCCCCAGTCAAATGATCTGGGTTTAATCCATCATCATTCTTTAGCTCACTCCACCACCCCAGTTCAGACATGGCCATATGCAAATCAGTCTGACCCTGTGCCTCATGGGAACAGTCCAGCCCGAACTGCCAAGCCATGTCTTCCCTGGACCGGAAACAAGCATCCTAGGACCGGTTTCTGGCATTCCAGCCGTCATCAGCCAGGCTTGCTTGAATCCAGTGGCAAAGTGAGCAAGGGACCCACGTCTGGGCATACCCCCGCCAACTTAGGGCGAACAAAGCGATACAAAAGGGGATGATGGACGGAACGTTTGAGCCAATCAAACACTCACCCCCAGTCAAATGATCTGGGTTTAATCCATCATCATTCTTTAGCTCACTCCACCACCCCAGTTCAGACATGGCCATATGCAAATCAGTCTGACCCTGTGCCTCATGGGAACAGTCCAGCCCGAACTGCCAAGCCATGTCTTCCCTGGACCGGAAACAAGCATCCTGGGACCGGTTTCTGGCTAATCAGCCATCATCAGCCAGGCTAGCTTGAATCAGGATGCTTGTTTCCGGTCCAGGATGCTTGCCACTGGATTCAAGCAAGCCTGGCTGATGACGGCTGGAATGCCAGAAACCGGTCCTAGGATGCTTGTTTCCGGTCCAGGGAAGACATGGCTTGGCAGTTCGGGCTGGACTGTTCCCATGAGGCACAGGGTCAGACTGATTTGCATATGGCCATGTGTGAACTGGGGTGGTGGAGTGAGCTAAAGAATGATGATGGATTAAACCCAGATCAGTTGACTGGGGGTGAGTGTTTGATTGGCTCAAGCGTTCCGTCCATCATCCTCTTTTGTATCGCTATGTAAAGAGATCACAGCTCAGTGATAACTCATTTATGTTGACACTAAGTACATATGGTGGGCACAATGCTCCTTCGTCTTAGGACAGTTGGCCCTATTGACAATTACTTATAACTATACCAAAGAAGCAAGTGGAGAAAGCGCAGGTGAAGGTAAATGGCCATTCTCAGTGTATGCTTGTAGGGCAAATAGACTCTGAACCATAGTGTTCCACACAAGGAGTCAGGAGATTCACATCGTTTCAATATGAATTAATATATTTTCTTGAATACTGCAAATTGCAAACTGAATTTCCTGTAAGAGCTTGCAAAAGCCTGGCAAACAAGGGAACTGAGACAAAGCAACATAACGACGTAAAGTTGGATGCAAATCTCATTTCTACAACAATCTCCCATTTGCCCAAAAAGGGATTATAACCTGAGCACAAATTGTGCGACCCGAGAATTATGCATGCAAGATTTTCACCTGGTAGAAATCGTGCTGCCAAATAGTACAAAGGTGGAAAACACTTGTAATTAGCACTTGATCTAACATTCTGGAGTTGTAAATTCAGAATCTTGTGCAATTGTGCACTCGGTGGTATATTTATCAAACTTTTGCGTCACTCTTGTGCCACGCAAGGTAATGCAAAGGCAACGCAAAACCTAAATGAGATTTACCAAGCCATGCAAGGCCACCTTGCACGCCCCTGCAGTGCTTGGTAAATCTGGAGTAAGGCAGGGCAGTGCAACTCGCTGCCTTGCTTTTCTCTGCCCCGGGGAGGCATTCCATGGGTGGAGCATGGGTGTTTTTATAATATATTAATTATTTTTGTTATTTATTAATAAATGTTGCTGTTTTATATATGAACATTTGTTGCCACATCAAACATGTAGCCGGGTGTAAGTGTCTTTAATGACTTTAGAAGCAGTGCACAAGCTTGCACATCTGTCCAATCTATACACTGCAAGGGTGCTTCATCTTAAAATATATCTAATAATATCCATACTCTGGTCAGATGTTTTGAACCAGAAGCCTCTAGTAGGATTTAATTCATACTTTGTTCATAGCTGTTAAGTGGGACCACGCCGTGTCACACTTTCCGTCAGATCTGGCTTTTTAGCCTACGACACTGAGTAGCAAAAACAGCCTTTAATTGGGGTGGCTAGAGCCCTTCATACTCTTTTGCCTTAGTGCCAGTGCACCTGTGGCAATATTGAGAACACCCTGACAGCATGTTGCATTCTAGTACTTGCAGTTTCCCTTGAGCATTGTAAGCATGGGCTGAAAAACCATAGCACGAATGTTACAGTTGACCAATTAGCCAGGACCGACTAAAAATGTCCCAGTTGAGTTAGGACCACTTGGCAGCTATATTATGATTGACAAAAATGGAATTTCAGCTGAGATGATGCTGGACCAGGGCCTAATCTCTGTAAATAAAGGAGGTATTGGTGACATTTATACTGTTTATGCTGTACATGAGAATTGAATTTGCACTGTTGTTCCTGAGTACTCTTCGAGGTATATTTGTGCTGCAGTATACACCTTATGCATGTTACCAGGGTTCTTCTAACTGTAGGAGCAACTCTTCATATTGTCCCTTGCTGGCTCCTTGCATCTCCTAAGTTTGGGAGGCTATGGATAATATGGTGAGGATGGAGAATGGTGACAATATGGACATTAAGCAATCAGCATTAATGCGCACTAGACATAACATTTGGAATTATCTTTGTCAATAAAAAAAAATCCAACAATTTCTTCATTTAAATGCAAAATAGTTGTCATTGCTAAAATAGCCCCTACTGATGTGAATGACATTTTAAATGTGATTTAAACTAGACGTAGTGTGCAATGAGAATAAATGCCTAATAATAAAAAAATCACCGAAGGGTCTTTCGCTACTTAATTAAAAACAAAGAAAGTTATGCAAATTAAGGCCCTGCAGGTGGAGGAACTACTTACTGCCCAGTTGCAAAGCCTGCCATTCCTGAAATTACAGATCTTACGACTGAGAAACGTCCTTTAGGACTAAGCCAGAATCACGCTGTGCCTTCACAGCGCCAGCAACAGAACAAATGCGTCTTTAGCACGCATTCGTTCTGCACCCAAGTCGTTACAACGACTTGCTTAAGGGGGGGCGTAATGGTGGAGTGGTGTTGAAATTAAAGTCCATCACCTTCCCTACTGTTGCGCAGACTGAAGTTGGAATTAAAACTATTCCAATATCCAGCGCCCCCCAAAGGCAAGTCGCTAACACGACTTGCGTGCAGAACAAATGCGTGCTAAAGACGCATTCATTCAAATGACATAGTTCCAAAGGCATGCGTGAAAAACGCATTCGGAATTCCATCATACATTCCTTGCGACCACCAAACTCACTATGTTCATGGTACACCGTGAGCTGGAAAAGTCTTTCTGCATCGCAATGTGATGTTAGCGACTTACTGCTATTCAGATTCAGAATCCTGTTGCCATGCATCAATGGTTGCGACCACAGTTGCAGTTCCAAACCATTAACTTTATATCAACACCCGAAAGGGTGTGGCACCCACACAAATCCCACAAAATGGTCATTTCGCACTGGGAAGACTTTGCACATCTGTTGCAAAATTAAATGAAGTTTGGGTCTCAAAGCAGTTGGTGTGTAAAAACAGAGATTGCTTTGGGTCCTACTCTTTAGGACATCCTGCCGTAGATCTAGTGGTGGTGGAAAACTCGAAAATCCGTAATGAGTGTTTTTTACTATGAAATCCTGTTGTTTGTTTTCTTGCCTTGTTAGTGTTGACTTGCAATGTTCAGTGGCGTAGGAAAGGGGGTGGGGAGGCGGCACGTGTTTTGGGGACGGCGCCACTTTTAGCTACCACCACCAACAGCTCTTCGCTCATACCTGCAGCTGTCGTGGAGCTGCAAATGCAGGAACCGCCAAGGGCGGCAAAAGGTCTAGCTACACTACTGGCAATGTTCAACTCAACTAGTGGTGCAAATGCATTTTTTATGTTTGCCTTTGTTCAAGCATTATTTACTAGCCAAGTGTGACAAGTGCTTGCAGGCAGTATGTTCAGTGTTATGGTTAATAATTTTATATATTAAGTGAATTAACCTCATCTAACATTAATAAATAATGACAAATAGTGGGTGCTTAAAATAGGAGTGTATGTAAATGTTTGCGTTCTGACATGCAGCTTAGAGAAAAAAGGGCCTATTCAGTACATTTAGTTTACAGTCGTACTACTCAGTGTGCTACAAAATGCTATTCACAAACCCATGTGCGGAAACTCCTGCCTCTATGTTTTCTGTCTTTTCCATGCTGAAATCTTAGTCTCAATTGCGGAGGTTTTTGCGTTTGTAGGTGTACATTTTAATATTACATCTTGGAGGAACCTGGAGGAGTGGCTGGAAAATTGGGAATACTTATTTCTAAATTGGAGAGTAATAAGGATGGGTGAGTACACCCTTAGGGAGGAGTAAAGAAGAGTTTATGGAGGGACATGCAAATACAAACATCCACCCACAAAATTATAATCCCCTTGCTATTCACAAACTGCACTTCTAAAACTACTATAGACATAAAGGACCCAAAACAGTTGTAAATGTACTCCAGCCCAGCCTGGGGGAAAATCCAGCGCTAGAGATCGCCACTCACAGGCAACAAATTCCCATAGGACATAATGGAGACTTAAAATAACACCCCATTAGAAACAAATGACGGTGGGACCATTGAATGGAGGCTACGGCGAATCCCGCCTGCACGTAGCCTCAGGTGACCACTGCCCCACCCCACGCTGGTTGTTGCTGCTGCTCGTTTCTGTTTGCTGCAGGAAGCGCACCGCGGTTGGGATCGCTCCGCGTGCGTTTGGCGCTTGGCTTGCTCCTGAGACAGTTTTTTCGGTGGTGGCGGCACAGTTTTCTTCTTGCCCCCTGGCGTTTGCTCGCCACACACCGGGCCCCCCCCGTGACTGGAGCGGAGTGAGCCGCATTTGGGAGCTGCACTTGGGAGCCCGCTGCTGGCAGTGAAGGGCAGCACTTCTCTGATGCAAAAGCAGGTTGGGAAAACGAGGTTTCATCGGATGCAGCCAGTAAAGCGTGGAGAGAGTAAAGGCTGAAAAGGCTGAAAACAAGATACAACTTCACCTTCAACAAAGAAGTAAGCAGAAAAACTCGAGGGAGTGGGATTTCCCCCCCCCTTTTTTTTCTCTTTGTCTTGGAGGTTTTAGCTTAAGCCGCTCTTTTTTTATTTGGATGTGACTGAATTCGCTAGGGCTCCTGCTGAGAGACTTCTGCCCATATTAAAAGAAGGAGGAAAAAAAGCTGAAAAGTTGAAAAAGGAGGAGGAAAGGGGAAAAAACAGCTGTAAGAGGGGGAATTAGGCTGTATTGTGCTGGGCTTAGTTGTTGAAGCAAATTTTCTACCAGGATGGGAAAATATCTAAAAATCACTAATGTACTGGCTCAACCAAATTCAAATATGGCGCCCAAGTCTAAAATTCGAACAACACAAATGAAGATTGCCTCCGCGACTGCAAGAGCTGAGCGCAAGCAGAAAGCTCGTCGGGGGTCAGCCCCAATTGCTAGCCCCATGAGTTCTGAGGATGATGTTTTGGAGCACGGTGCGGGGAGTCAAGGGGCCACTAATCAGGAGAGGGCTGAAACTTCCAGCCAGAGAGGAACAAATTTAAGTCCAGGGGCTGAAGAACGAGTCAGTGCATCATCTGGCTCAGTAACGTTGGGGGAAAGCCTGATTAATAGCTCACCAGCGATGAATCAAGATGTAGCGGCGAACCAGGAGAGCACTCAGGAAAACCCCTCCAGTGCATCTCAGAGTAAAGTTAAGGAATATTCTTTATTTCTGAAATCTAAGGTGCCTTCACTCCCTCCTCAGCCTCCACTGCCTCTACTACAGCAAGTTGCAGAACATGATTTACGTGAGCAGGATCAACCATGTCTTTCACGGCTGCTCAGGATCTCCCTTTACTTTTTAGACCATTGGCGAGCCCTTCGTCATCGTCAACTTTTGTGGCGGATAGAAACGTAGTAACAGGTCAACAACCACGGCTAGGATCAGAAGATCCGTTTGGTGCCCAGCTTTTGGAGACAGGGACAAGCTTCCAGTGCGACATAAAAGCTATGTTGAATCTTATCCTTGACGAGATAAGGGAGATGAAAGCAACACAAGCAACTGAGATAGCAGCACTTCATTCATGTCTATCAAAAATTGAAGAAGTAGTCGGATCTTATCCAGTAAGACTCCAAGAGGCTGAATCAAGGATCTCTCTCCTGGAAGATCAGCTGACCTTGTTGCAGCAGCAGGCCTCAATAGATAAAAAACAGAAAAACTTGCTGGAAACTAAGCTAGAAGAGTTGAAGAACCACTCTCGACGTTCAAATCTGCGGCTAGTTGGGGTCCCTGAAGGATGTGAAGGGTCACAAACGCTCCAGTGGGTCGAGTCCTTCATCAAGGAGAATGTACTGCCCGAGTTTTCGGGTGACCTCACGATCACACGTGCACACAGAGTCCCAGCACAGCCATTCCCCAACTCAAAACTGCCCAGAACAATTTTAGTCAATTTTGCGGACTATCGACTGAAGGAGCAGATTTTGACCAGAGCGATTCAGAAGAAGGAATTCTCCACTCGGGAAGTTCCTAGCCGCCGCATCTTTTCGGATATGAGTGCAGCAGTGGCGCGTCATCGGAAAGAGTTCGTTAAGCTTCTCTATTTGTTCAAAGCACAGGGAGCTCAGGCAGCCATTGCTCAACAATCGAAATTGCGAGTTTTGGTTCAAGGCAAGTTTCACATGTTTACAAGTCTCGATGAAGCCCAGGAACTATTGCAGAAAATCACTACAGAAAAGTAAAGAGTAAAGAGTTTGAACTGACTGGACATGTTTGACAGGAAATTTTATAATTTATTTTTTCTCATGGGGCGGGGTAGGGTAGTAGGTCACACTAGGCTGCAACAACATGACACCTGACTTAGCGGGTTCTCAGAGAGGGGAGGCAGGGGGTAAGGTGGGCTATTCCCCATCTGCCAGGGGTAGGAAGGGTCATAGGAAGGTGATGAGGGCTGGGGGGGAGGTAGGGCACAGGGAAGGGGATGTAGGGAGGTAATTGCAAAAAAAGAGAGCAGAATTAGAGAAGAAACCTTAGCTATTAGTGCAACTACAGGAGTAGAGCAATGGGTAGGGGAGAAACAAAGGGACACAAATGGTATGGCTCTTGTTTTTATGATGCAATATGGATTCTCATTTAAGGATAGTATTGATAAATGTTAATGGAATATCTAATAAGAAAAAATATGGTGGGCTGATTAGATGGCTTACTTCTTTTTCTCCTCAGATTTTGTATCTTCGGGAGACCCATCCGAAAACAAATACACCCAAACTATTTATACCTAAATACTATTCTAGAGCCTTCTTTGTCTCGGCAGGGCCAGCAGTTAGGGGGGTAGCTATTTATTTTGGTCACGGAACTAACTGCGAGATACGTCAAGTAACGAGAGACCCTCAAGGGAGGTGGATCTGGGTTACTGTTAAGGTAAATGGGGCCCTGTTTAATTTTGTAAACTATTATGCACCAATTAACGATGATCCAACAGATCTTATAAAGATTAATGAGTTGGTTAGTGGCAAAGAAGGCCCGTTAGTGTTAGGAGGAGATTTTAATTTCATTCAAGATCTGAAAAAGGATACCTCCAATAAAGGTAAAAAACTGTTAAAACCAAGGACAAAAAGGATATTATGCTCCATGAAACAGGATTATCTTTTTATAGATCCATGGCGGGAGCTACATTCTGGTGATATACAGTTTACTTGTTACTCCCAGCGGTTTAAGACAGCTTCTCGTATCGATTTTTTTTCTAATCCCTCTTTATATTAATTTTGTTAATGCTGAAATTTGAGCCAACTCCTTTTCAGATCACTCATTGGTTATTATTGAGATGAGAATAGAGGCGGAGAGGTGGGAGAGATCCAGGTGGCAGATGGATCGGCTCCTCCTTTCGAACCCTAAATGGGTAGAAGATATGAAAGAATGGATTAAGACATTCTTTTGGGAAAATAAGAGTACGGCAACTCTTTTTTCGATTTGGGGGGCTTTCAAGGCTACAGTAAGGGGCCAGAAGTTGGCCTTTTCGGCATCACAATCTAAGATGCGGAGGCAGCAAATAATTAAATTGCAACAAGCTGCTGATCTAGCTTTACTGCAGAGTGATAGTGGCAGGGGGGAGCACTTTGAACTAGAGCAACAGCTAATCAGAACTAAACAGGAGTTACGGGAATTTTTTACTCTCGAAGAAATAACCAGCTCCCGGACGTACCAGCAGCGAGTATACGAGGAGAGTCAGTTATTGGGGAAACTTTTCGCCTGGTCAAGCAAAGTCAAGCAGGAGTCAATGATAATTTCAGAACTGATAGAACCATAGTCAGGGGCATTGATTTTTGATAAGGAAAAAATTGCACAAATATTTCTGAACCATTATCGCAAGCTTTATGCAACTAAGTATATGGTATCAAATGAGGTGATAACCCAATATCTGGGAGAATTAATCTTCCACTTATGACAATTGATCAGGGAGATGAAATAAGTGCCGAAATCACCCCAAGCAAAATCAAGAGTGCCCTTGCTTCAATGCTGGGTGGCAAGGCCTCAGAAAATGATGGCTTACCAACAGAGTTTTATAAGGCATTTTCAGAAGAATTAACACCTTTTTTGTTGGAGCTATTTAATTTCATAAGAGTGGGAGGGGAAGTTCCCTCTATTTTTAAGGAGTCAACGATAGTAAGTTTTGTTAAAAAAAGATAAATGCCCTAAAAACGTCAACTCGTACAGACCAATTAGTTTGTTGAATGTTGAATGTTGATTATAAAGTTTTAAAATAAAATCTGGGCAAATCGCTTCTCCCCAACAGCTCAGAAGGTCATCCATGAAGATCAGACGGGGTTTGTGTCAGGCAGATACATGTCATCTAATACTGAGTTTCTAGTCCAAGCGCTTGATTTTTTTAGCCTGTCCTTATAATGACGGTCGATGCTGAAAAAGCATTTGACCTAGTTAATTGGGAAGCTCTTTTTACAGTCCTTACAAAGGTTGGATTGCCAATGCAAATAACACAAATGTTGGCAAATTTATATAAAGGGGCCCAGGCCCAAGTTATTATAAACTCGCAGTTAGCAGGAAGAGTGGATATAAGGCGAGGAACCCGCCAGGGATGTCCCCTATCCCCTGCTCTGTTTGCATTTTTTATAGAACCTCTTGCTGCAAACATTAGGGCCAATCAGCAGATACTAGCACCCTTAGAAGGAATTCCCAAATTAAAACTGTTCGCAGATGACATTATTCTCTACCTTAGGCCAGAGGAACAGAACATCAGGACAACTTTGACTGAATTTATGCAGTTTGAAGCTATTGGAGGGTATAAAATTAACCATAATAAAACTGAAATTGTATTACTCAATGCAAGTAGTCAAATTCTGCCTGAGTTTCTGCAACGGCAAGCCCAATTTCTTGATCCTATTCGCTATCTAGGGATCTACGTTACAAATAGTTATGAGGAACTTTTAAATTAAACTATCTAGCAATGGCCACCAAGATTAGAAATCTATTAGATAGATGGACTCTTCTTCCACTTACAATAATCGGCAGGGTAGCTCTTATAAAAATGTCCATCCTACCATTACTAATATTTCTATTCTCGAATGTTCCTATAAAAATGTATATGTCATATTTTAAACAGTTGGAAGTTATGATTAGACAATTTATTTGGAAGAAAAAAGCATAACGAGTGAGATTTCCAATGCTTCAACTCGATATCAGACAAGGGGGTTGGCACTTCCAGAGATACGAACTTACTATGAAGCAACTTTCGTGGATTTAATGGCTCGAATGTTAGATGGTAAGGAATCGTTGGATAGCTTTTTTGTGGATAAGATGGTGCAGGAAGCAGAATCGCAGACTCCAGTTTTTATTAAAACGGCCAAACTTCTGAAAAAACTCGTTATAAGACACTACAGGGGTTTGGGGAAAGAATACCTTCATTTTATCATACAAAGGCGAAAACAGGGGTGTATGAGTTTTTGAAACTCACGGAGTGTAAAATATTGGGCCTTTATAATAAAAAATAATCAGATAAGATTTTGGGAAAGTAAAGGCTTTAAGGAATTAGGCCATTTTGTAGTTGGGGGAAGATGTATAAAATGGCAGGAGATTCAGGCTAGATGTGGAACCAGCTGCAATTCGTATCTTTTTGGCTTTCTTCAGATTACTCAATTTGTAAAGAGATTTTGCTTTCCTTTCAGTATAGCCTCGGCCTCCCTATTATCAGCCCTTTAGAGAGCTAAAATAAGAGGTGTCGGAAATTGGTATAGATTATTACGAGATCAAAGGGAAAGCCCTTTAGTAACAAGGTTTCTAGATAAAATCTCCCAAGAAACTCAGTGTACTTTTTCAGAATTAGAGTGGCAGGAGATTTCGCTGCATGGTAATAAAACATTAAGAGCTGCTAATTTTAAAAGAATGGCATTTTTATCCCGTTGGATGTCTTATTATACACCGAGGGCCTTACATAAGATGTATCCAGAGGTAGAGGACAAGTGCTTTCGCTGTCAACAAATGGGGCAGGGGGGCTGGATACATATTTTCTTTACATGTCCGTTTTTAATCCAGTTCTGGGAGGACGTGTTTTCCGCTTTTAATGAAGGTTTACAGAGAAAATTAAAACCAGAACCAGAGATTGCATTGTTTGGGTTTATAAGGCAAAGTTTGAATACTCCAATCTCCAAATTTCCGATTTCTGCTTTGGTGGCTCGTTCCTTGATTCTTCAGAACTGGAGGACAGCGAAAATTCCAACCTACCAAGATTGGTATAGAAAAATGCAACGTACTAAAACTTTCGAGGAAGCATATGCAAAAAGGGTAGGGGCTACTAGGAAATTCTTGGCAGTTTGGAAATGTATGGACAAGATAGAAAGTAAAAGGCTCAGTATTTTAGATTGAAGTGGGATGAATAACGTTTATTAGTGGATCAATTATGTTTTTTTATGTAAAAGCTGCTATGCACTGCACTTTATTCTATGTATCTAGGATGGATGAGGGTCTAGTCCCCCCCCTTAGAAAGCCTGAATATAACAACTTGATCATGGTAAAATGGTTTTGCACAGCACTTTATTATTCATTATTCGTACATTGCACTTTTTGATAGGTGCAGGATTTATATCTGTAAGCGATGAAGAGGGAGGGAAATTGATTCCAGCTATAAGTTAAGATGATATATTGAATTTTAATTGCATAAAGTAATAATAACTGCTTGTATTGTTAAAGTTGCTCATTGTAAGTATTAATTCTGCTCACAATAAATAAATAAAAACATTAAAAAAAGGAAACAAATGATGTAAATAAGGTACATTATTTTGAATAAGTGTTAAATGTTATATTAAATTAAAAATGATTTTTCAGTTAAATACATGAATATTTTTAAAAGTTTGATGAAAAATAATTAAATACAACTTTTAAACTGTTAATAAAATTAAAATATATTAAGATTAATTAAACAAATACACTTTAATAAAATGTATTAAACAATATGTAAGTATATAAATGACTGTAGGATTTTCAAAATTATTTTAAATAATAATTATTCATTTAATTAATATATTTTATTTGTTTATTTTCTAAAACTTTAATTTGATTGTCCTGTAACATTCATTTTTTTAGCTCTACTTCAATAATACTTATTTTAAGCTAATTTAAATTTTATTTTATATTAAAATATTAGTTTTTTTAATATATATTAAACGTTATATTATTCCCTCTGCATTACCATAGGGATATCTCTGGCCTTGTGGCACACACATCCGTCTATGTGTGAAAAGTTACTAATAGTAACTTTTTTCACTTGTAAATCCTGCTCTAGCCGACTCCACCCTCTGTTTTGAGGGCATGAAGAAATGTAAGTCCGTAGTAAATTTACACCCAGAATTGGTGAATAGCAAAAAAGTGTTTAGTTACAACTAGGTGCAATGGTAAGTTTACACATGAGTAAATCTACAATGTAAATGTACCTTTGTGAAGAGGGCTCAAAGATCTTCACTGCTAAATTTGCTTTGGGATCAGGTCACAACCTTACCTTCTTTTCAGTCTAAACAGCAGACAAAAAGCTCCCTAATTCAAATCAGCCCCAGTCATACTTTTCGAAGAGAAGGATGTAAGAGCAATCAGCATTGATTTCTCCGTCGCTGACTGTCCACTGTGCGCTTTAAACATACATTTACAATTTCATTTTTTTACCTAGGCATTGATTCATTCAAAGCCTTTTCAGTTATATTGACACATAACCTCCTTTATATTTATATTTTCCTGATGTTGTTCGTTTCACATCCTTTATTTTCCAGGACTAACAACCAATTTCGATACCTCTATGTGGATAGGACTAAATAGCTTAAATTCCGACAGTGGATGGCAGTGGAGTGGAGGAAGTCCATTCAGATACTTAAACTGGGCACCAGGTAGGAGTGATGTAACAATGGTAATAAATCCCCTCGGAGCTTTCACCTGCATTGAACTGTTTCCTTTTCTGTGCCATATTTTAATGTTTAATGACGTGTTCAAGCTTTGCATGTGTAATTGTCAGCAGTTTTCCAGCCGGACATATCTTGTAGTAATGAATAGTGTTTGCATTTATGAGATGTGAATAATATCAGTCATTTTAATTTAGATTTTGATGTAAGTTGTATATTGCATGTTCAGGTTAAATTTAGTATTTGGCCGCATTTTGCCAACATTTGGCTATGTATCTTTCGATGAAAGCATTTACGTAGCTGAAGTTGGTTTCTTGCAGCTGAGGTTTGTGAAATGCTGAATCACATAGAAAGATCACTATAGCGCAGAAACCACCATTTTACAAATTGAATTGAAATTAATGATGCTGATACTTTTCCAATTTATGCTTCAATACTTTAATTACATAAACTGTCTTGATAATACGAGGAATAAAAGAAGCAGAAGAATACAGTTACACATTAAATTGAGATTGTTTTTACGAAGTATATTTATCAAATGTTAAAATAAAAACACATTTGTAACCTCAACACCGGCTGATGTTTCAATTAATTGTTGGATATTCCATCGAACCCTTCTATAAGCTATTTGATACACCCCTAAATAAAGCCGAGGCTTGGTGTACACAATATGGTTAAAACCGGGGTGTGGAACGTGTAAATCAAAATAATAGGTATGGCAGCTCAGTGGGTTCTTGCAAACCAATGTGAATATTAGCATTAGAATGAGTAAAAGAACATACATTTACACAATGTCACAAAACATTTGCATTTCACTGCTGTAAAGTAACATGCAGCAACTGCAGTTATTATTATTGTAATTCAGCAACTGGATAGTGCATGTTCTGATGTTGGTGTGCCATTGCAGCACTTTTGGAAGCCCTACGATGTCTTTCTAAATGGCTGCATGGTTTACATCAGAGATTAGAGTACTGCTTGAAAGAGTTATGAGTTTCTGGTAGGTAAGACTTGAGGGCTTTGATCAAATACTTTCATTGTTTTTTCAACTGGTGTATGTGCTTTTTGCCCAACATGTGTACACGTATGGGAGGTAGCGCATGGTAACGCATTTCATTTATTTGACTTGAAGTCATTATCCACCTATTTACATATCTGGTCTTTAGTGGTTTATACTTAGATGTTCGGTTGCAGAATCATGGTTGGTGTTCATTCGTGGTCACTGCTAATGCGCCCACACTGATATCCAGCTACATGGCATATGTTATGTTGTTATGTTATGTTAATATTATTTGCTACAGCGCACGTCTCACCCGGGGGCATCTCGGCGCTGTTGCGGATCCTGACAGGAGGTGCGTACCAGGGAAAATCAGTATAAGTGGGCTTTTAGTAATTTCCTAAATATGCAGTATGTGTGAGTCTCTCACAGGGTTAGAGGTAGTTTGTTCCAATGTCCTGGGGCGAGATAGGAGAAGGCCTTTCACCAGTGCGAATTTGGTGAATTCGGGGCACACACAGTAGGGCTTGGTTGCTGGATATGAGATTGCGGCTAGGGACATAAGCCGTTAGTTTATTTTGAAGATACAGCGGGCCTTTTACTTTTAAGGCGTTATACGTGAGGCAACAGATTTTGAAACGGGAGCGCTTCTTCACTGGTAGCCAATGCAGTTCTTTCAACAAAGGTGCTGAGGGAGTACCTGCAGGACGGTTCAATATAAGTCTGGCCGCGGTGTTCTGGACCACCTGGAGCTTGGAGAGCAGAGTATCACTGACTTCAGCAAAGAGAGCATTTCCATAGTCCAGTCTGCTTATCACCATTGCCTGAACCAGTGTTCTGCGGACATTCGTGGGGAGAAAAGGGAAGATTCTGTGCAGAATGCGCAGATTGTAGTAGCAGGCGCTCGTCGTAGCTGCAATCTGGTCTTTCATTGTTAATGCTTGATCTAATTTTATCCCCACATTTCTTACTGTTTGTTTGGGCACGGGGATAGCACCCAATTGATGGGGCTACTAGTCGTCCGACCAGATGGCGGGGGCTTTCCATATCTCTGTGGGGTGTGAGTGTGTGTGTCATCTTCAGTCTAACATCTCTTGATGGAGTAAATGTAGGATGCACTTATTTAGTTAGTGTTATATCTATTAATATTATTTGAGTGTTCAATTTTCATTTTAGTGATAGCCCGGTTTTAATTAATCATTTCGATTGACCTTATCATTGTCTTTTGTGGCAAAAGAATAGTCATTTCCTCGTGGCAAAAAGACTGAGGGGCCGATTCCGATCTCGGCCGGTAGGGCACCGAACCGGATTCGGCTTAACCGGATCCGATTCGGAGCCCTATTTCCCGACCGAGTCGTACGTGCATCCGGGCGAGCGAGTACGATGCGTGCGCTCGCGAAATCTCCGACCGACTCGTTCGCAGGACCCGACCGCTCCGACCGACTCGCACGGGGACGACACGCACCGCGCAATGGAGACGTTCCCCGGCCGGGTAAGTACGATGCGCACCTCGACCGCTCCGACCGACTCGCGCAGTCCGGCTCCAAGGAGCTGTTGGAGCCGCACTTTGGGGGTCCGTGTCGGACCCCACTGGAAGCGTAGGTGCGCGAGTCGCACACAGGGGGGACCCATGGGTCCCCCCTACACGTGCATGTACGGTGCGACCCGCATCGACGCGAACACGCTGTAGGGGGCGCCCTTGTTCGCGTCGTGCCCATTGAGTCAATGGGAGCCTGTGTACACGTCGTACGACTGGCTTCCATTGACTTCAATGGGAGTCCGACCGAATCGAGTCCGATAGCATACGTGCGCATCGTACTCGTTCGGTCGGACTGCTAGGGTCCGATTCGGTCGGAAATCTCTCCGGGTCCGGCTCGGTCGGGGAGATATCCGGCCTGAATCGGAATTGGCCCCTTAATATCTTGGTCTACTATACCAATTAGTTGTCCAAATCCAAAACTTTTATACAATACTTTCAAAATTTCTTCAGAGAAAAAGATTTAATTTCAGCAATAATCTGATCAGAGAATAAGTGTCTTGATAAATAGGATAATATAGTCCTGCATCACCATACCTCAAACATAGATATGGCATGCTGCGGTTGATCGCATTCTTGCCCCTTGCCCCTAGGCGATCATGTTGGCAATCATGAGGAAATTCAAAGTGATTCATTAATGATCCTGGACTGTCCAAGGAGTGAAAATTCAGCACTTGAAAAAATATTGATACACGAAAGGCTAATTCTGATCGAAGAGTCTCAGATGTTTAGTTTTTAACTATGCGATCAGGCAATATAGGGAATGAAGGCTTGCTTGTAGATGTTGCACTACTGCGAAACAAAACTAAAGAAAAGTATGATTATTGTGAATTGTACTATTTGGTATTTGTGCATGGCATTTGATTAGAAATGGTAAAGAAAGCTCCTTGAAAGCCAATTATGAGGCACATCGGTGGGTTCACTGATAGAATATCGATGCCCAAAATATCCCCATACACAAATATCGAGACATAAATATCGATGTAAAAAATATCGACATCCTATATTTATAATGGGAAGTATAAAAATATCGAGAAAAAAAATATCAATGTCAAAAATATAGATGTACAAAATATCGATGTTTTTATATATATAAAAGATAATGTTAAATTTATTAAATAATAAAATTAACTTTAAAAACATTATTTGGATTTAATATACATTTTAACAAATATAAGAAATACATTTAATGTAAAAAATGTAAACATACATATATAAAATGTAATATATATATATTTACTTTAAAACAATTAATAAACTATTAATTTTAATTTATTTGAAAATGTTATAAATATATAAAAATTTACAAATAAATATATATATATACATACACCTATAATTATAAATTAAAACATTAAAATATTTAGTAGTCTTTAAACTTAAATTTTGCACTCCATTAAGTGCAACAGTAGGGAAAGTTTGGATAACGGAGGGGTAAAAATAACTATTCCCACTCCAGTGAGTGCAACAGTAGGTAAAGTGTTGGATAGCGGAGGGGTAAAAATTATTATTTCCACTCCACTGAGTGCAACAGTAGGGAAAGTGTTGGATAGCGGAGGGGTAAAAATTACTATTCCCACTACAGTTAGTGCAACAGTAGGGAAAGTGTTGGATAGCGGAGGGGTAAAACTTACTATTCCCACTCCAGTGAGTGCAACAGTAGGGAAAATGTTGGATAGCGGAGGGGTAAAACTTACTATTCCCACTCCAATGAGTGAACAGTAGGGAATGTGTTGGATAGCGGAGGGGTAAAACGTAATATTCCCACTCTAGTGAGTGCAACAGTAGGGAAAATATTGGATAGCGGAGGGGTAAAAATTACTATTCCCACTCCAGTGAGTGCAACAGTAGGGAAAGTGTTGGATAGCGGAGGGGTAAAACTTACTATTTCCACTCCAGTGAGTGCAACAGTAGGGAAAGTATTGGATAGCGGAGGGGTAAAACTTACTATTCCCACTCCAGTGAGTGCAACAGTAGGGAAAGTGTTGGATAGCGGAGGAGTAAAAATTACTATTCCCACACCAGTGAGTGCAACAGTAGGGAAAGTGTTGGATAGCGGAGGGGTGAAAATTACTATACCCACTCCAGTGAGTGCAACAGTAGGGAAAGTGTTGGATAGCAGAGGGGTAAAAATTAATATTCCCTTTGGAGTCAGTACAAAATTAAAACAAACAAAATATCAACTACAACACAAAAGATTTTAAAAAACAAAAAAGAAAACATAAAAATATTAAAAATTTACCAAAGATAAAAACATATTATAATGTTAAAAAGATCTAACAAATACCTAGATTTTTTTTTTTTTTAAATTAAAAATAGTTTACAAACAAATAACTATTTTTTTATAGAGATTAGTTATAGTAAAAAACATTAATTATTACATAAATGTAATCTTTTTATTTCCTACCCTTTAACAACACACAATTCACAACAAACATCCAAATTTAAAGAAATATAATTAATTAAAAAACAAATTAAAACAGATAAAAATTAATTTAGTTCCCCAAACTTTACCCCCATAAAACCGAAACCCACACACAAAATAAAAATAAACAATTACCATAAATATTTATGAATTGATGAATTAATATTAATGATCAACTAATTATTAATTAATTAAACATAAATTACTTTCCACCCTCTACCCCAATAAACACCACAACCCACACCTAAAAATCATTACACAATTTCCATAACTAATTTTACATTAATAAATTAATATCATTAAACAACAACTTATTAATTAATTTAAAAGATTTTATTTCCCACCCTTTACCACTATAAACCCCACAACTCACATCTAAAATTAATTACACAATTGGCATATTTAAATTTTAATTAATTAATTAGCATTAATTAACAAATAATTATTAATTAATTATAAATAAATTACTTCCCACCCTATTCCCCTGTAAACCCCACCACCCACTCCTAAAAAAATAACACAATTAACATAATTAATTACCAATTAATTAATTAATAATAATTAACAAGCAATTGATAAATAATTAATAATAAATTAATTCCCACAATTAACACAATATAATATAAATTAAATAAATATTAATAAATAAACAATATTAATACATTTCTCATAATTAAATTACTTCCCACCCTATCCCCTATAAACCCACAACTCGCTCCTAAAAAATGACACAATTAACATAATGACCAATTAATTAATTAATAATAATTAATAACCAATTAATAAATAATTAATAATAAATTAATTCTCACAATTAACACTATAAAATGTAAATTAAATAAATATTAATAAATAAAAAATATTAATAATTACATTACTTCCCACCCTATTCCCCTATAAACCCGCATCCCGCTCCTAAAAAATTACACAATTAACATAATTACTAATTAATTAATAATAATTAACAACCAATTAATAAATAATTAATAATAAATTAATTCCCACAATTAACACTATAAAATCTAAATTAAATAAATACTAATAAATAAAAAATAATAATTAATTTATTATAATTAAATTACTTTCCCCCCTATTCCCCTATAAACCCACAACACAATACAGAACTAAAAAACACAAAACTTTAATTAAAATAAAATTAATAACTACTAAAAATTTAACACATATATTAAAAAACAAAAGCAATACTTATACAAAAAAATTGTTCACATACTTTTAAAATACATACTAAAATACATAACACTAATTAAATTAAAACATCGATATTTTAAACAACAATATTTTTGCAAACGATATTAATGACTTTGGGGCCGATTATGATGGCGGGCGGATCGGCCCCGCCGGGCCGGCGGTGGTCACTGCCGGCCTGGCGGGGGCGATCCGCCCGCCATCTAGACAGCAAAGCCCCCCCCGCCATATTATGATGGCTGGGGGGTCCGCGGCGGACGGAAAGACCGTCCGCCGCTTTTCCGCCGGTCGACGTGTTTAATATGGTGGCGGTGTCTGGAAGACACCGCCATCCATATTACGATGCAGGCTGAGAGCAGCCTTTCCATGGCTGCATTGCCGCCATGGAAAGGCTGGCGGTTCCTGCTGTTGGGGGCCCGTTGCGGGCCCCCAGGGTGTTGGGGGGTGGGGGGTGCACATGGGGGGTACCTGTGGTACCCCCCTGCATTTGCATGTACAATGTGGCAGGCACCGCGCGGTGCCTGTGACGTTGTGCATGTAAAAGCACAACATGTATATTTTACAGTGCGGCGGGTGCTGCTTGCAGCACCACCGCCGCAATGTAAAATATACGGGATGCGCCCGCCAGTGTGGCGGGCGCATCACAAGCTCAGTATGGCGGGACCGCCGCACCTATGGCGGGCGGTCCCTTTTGCAGCTGCGATGGCGGGCGGACTTTGTCCGCCCGCCATCGTAATCGGCCCCTTTGATATTTTCAAAAACGATATTTCTTACCTCCAAGTCGATATTCTTGACCACAATATTCTTGCCGTCAATATTTCTGCATCACAATATTTCCAACTCGATATTTGTGTATGTCGACATTTTAAACTCGATATTCTGTCTGTGCACCGCATCGGTGCAGTGTTGGAAGATTGTGCAGTATTCTGTTTGATGTGTATTATTAAATGTGATTTGTCAGGCCAGTTCTCACGGGCTAATGGGACTCAAGGTAACTGATATTTCCTTGTGAAAAATAATTATAGCTGTAGTTGCAACCACGGACGCAGGGTAGTAATGGGACATCGTTGAAATGGCAAGTACCTTCTTTTCAGGTTGCAACTTTCAGGGAGGAAATAAAGCAAACCATTCAAGAGCCACCCTCCAAGGTTGAGTGGAGAATAAAGTTAAATACAGTTAGCACATTGAATACGTATGCCGTCCAGTCAGTGGTGTTTCTTTATGCAGTGCTCACTTTGTAAAACAAAAATAAGTGCCAGTGATAATTAAGGGCTGGTGCCAAGCACCGGAAACCACTGGCTCAAATTAAGCACTGTCTTTGTGTTAAGAAATACAACATTTATTTCAGTTAAGTTCAACTGCTTGGCAAAAATAGATTAAATAGCAATATAATATTTTTAACTTGAGTTCAGCAGGGTAACATATTAGGATTACTTTAACCCCCCGCCCTCCTCCAAATTGTGTCTACTCTTAGTGCAATCATAGTGGAGCATGTGTCATGGTGGTTGGGCCCAATTTTCAAGATGGCGGGTAGATTTACATGTAGTCAGTTGAGTTTACCAATCCTCCCCAAACTGCTCAGGAGAAACTAAGAATAATAAAAGATCTCACAGAACGCTAAAGGTAAAATGGGGTAAAAAGAAAATACAGACATCTTGTCAGGATGTGAGCACTGCACATCTCAGAGAGGCGTCTAGTCAGAACAGCACGTTTTAGAGGCTTCTCTCCAAAGGGTGCAGCACTTTCCCTCAAAGCATTCTTTAAAGATAGAATGCACATATAACATTAGTGGAAAGCAGGAGTATGGAAGATTGGCATAATGGCAGGATTAGAGTTGGATGTCTGGCTTATTCTTCACCAACATGGCAGTTGCTATGACGACACCACTCATCAACCTGGATACTGATGTTGAACCCAGGATGCTAAGGCGACACTAAGGCTTAACAGGCAAAGTTAGTTCTAAGTGGGAATGTAGAATCACAGCACAAGCACAACAGCAACAACCAAGACAGAAACGCTCTAATAGAAGAGGAACAAGGGGGGAACTGAGAAAGGGAAGAAACAACAAAGTGGAGGTATGAAGAATGGGGTGAACGAAAGCTGATATAACTGCAAAGTGTTGTCAGGCACCTTTGATCTAGTAACAGGATGTTTCATGCCCGCACTGCCTCTCATGACTTCAAAACTTGGGAAGTATACTTCACTCCGTAATTTATTCTGGAGTCTAGTCTGCCTCCAAAGTTCCACTTTCCTGTTTTCCATGGTTTCCATGCTTTTCCTGGTCTAAAGGAAAATGTGGGCTGAACTCTGTTAGATGTAACATGTGAGTTCCTACCCTTACCTGAATGCAAGTGGGTTGCATGTTTTCCCTTAAGCTTTGTCTTGTCTAAATCCAGACATCATCAGCATTGGGGGAACCACCACAGATGAGCCTCACTTCTGGGCACAAAAAGTCAAGGAGGACTCTTAAAGACTGAACAAGATGGCCTTAGGCAGTCTACAGTCTGTTTCTTCTTCATTGATCTACCCTCAGGGCATGGCAATTTTTTCCCACCTGGATGCTAATGGCATGCTGGGGATAATTGCTCTGAAATGGAACACAAAGAGATAGAGGAGAGCTCCACTCTTGTTATCAGCCTAGTTGAACTGTGCTGGGTAATGGCAATAGGTCCCCGATCTTGTCTAGAATTTGCAATTCAGATTTTCTCACAGCTGTAAGAGAAGCACTTGGGCCTGGAAATCTGGACTTGAATAAACCAGGTTGTCAGCACATCAGGCAGTTACTCTTCTCTTTCAGGCATTTTAATCAGTCCTGCAGTATATCCCTTCTCTTTTTTCCATATAATAGTGTATCATTTGAAATGGGATGCCACACCTAACGAGTAGTGTCACCCCTCTAGTGTAGTCGGAGAATGAGGTCAGGTATCGCTGTCCAGCTCATCATATGTATAGTTGTGCTCCTTATTTGCTTAGCAGATGCATCTCCTGTAGGAAGACAACATCCGCTTTCTGACATTGTGAGTATGTCAATACCTGCTGTTTTTCCCTGAGGTTATTGAGGCCTCATGTGAGTAACGTCAGCATCGCAACATCATTCTGGGCATGTGTCACAAGTCATATGCCTCGTGGAGTATATTTCAAACCCTGCCTTCACCAGTTGAGGCCCTACTCTTGAGTGTGAGTAATTGGTCTGAGCAACTTGCAGGCCGTGAGGTCGTCGTTCGAAGTCACCCACCGTGTTGCGCTCATTGCGCAACAGCAATATTAAATGCACCAGTAACTTCAGCCGGGAGTGTGTCCTGTTGCGTCTCATTTTGTGTCCTCATCTGATTCTCATAGTTGCACCTCACTGTCATCTTGTGTGTGTCCATTTTAACCAGCTTGCAGTCATTACCAAAATGTAAAGATTTGCTGCTAACTCATGAAGGTCATTGGTCTCTGGTGGTGCGCAACCTGCAGACGTTCAGGATATAGAATGGCATAAGGCATTTTATGCTGTATCAGTTTCTTTTTCACTGCTGCAAACGCTTAGCACCCCTCTTGCACCGCAAGTTTAAAATCAGGGTATAGTGATACTTTACTGTCGTCGTTTTGAAGATCTCCTTTTTCCCTCACTAGCTGAAGTGCCAGATCCCGGTCTCGGACGTTAGCATCTGGCAATGATGGAGTGTGGGGGTGCCCCTGATGGGAGTCATGTTGCCAGGGACTGGTGTGGTGTGCTCTTTCCACCACAGACATTGATGAGAAATGTTAGCCAGCTAATAATGTAGACAGTCAATTTTCCACATATGTTTCCATTTTGTCAGTGTTAGCGGTTTCTGTCACACCCACTATACGAAGATTATTTCTTCTGGATTTGGCCTCCAGATCCTAGTTTTTGCTTTTAATGAGTGCTAACACCTTTTTCATATTCAGCAGTTTTTCTTTGCCTCTTTTCTGAGTATCTTCAATATATGATACTCTTTGTTTCCGTTTCCATAAACTGCGTGTCTTGCTTATCCATTCTTGAAGTTACGCTGTTTATTCGACAACTAAGGGCATTCATATTCTGGTCTATTGGCTCGAGGTTCTGCTGCATGCTTTGGAGCAGAGTTTTCAAGTCTGCCAGCCAGTGTTTCCACCCCTTCCATTTCTTGCTCCTGGTCTAGTGGCTGCGCCCAGTTGGCGCTCATGGTCTCAAATGCAAGCTGCTGCTGTTTGGGGTCATTGGTTTTCCCTCTGTCACCCAGCGTGGTTTAGTGCAATGAGATTGTGGTCATCGTAGTACATCGATACCTTCACCGAGTCCCACAGCATCTCACTTGCTTTGAGTATTACTATGGAAGGTCTAGTTTAGCCCATGCAGCCCCACAGGTTCCATCACATCAGGCAGCAGTGGCACAGCATTATGTATTGTCTCTGTTGCATTCAGTATCTATCCACTTCAGAAACCTGCCACCCCAGGGGCATGAGCCATCTCTTTTGTGCCTGGGTGATGCTAGCCTTGACGAGCATGCGCTTCTCCCTTAGATGGTGTGCTCAGGGCTCCCTTTCCCCACTTGCGCCTCACCTTTATAGTGCCATTGTCTCTATTGCTACTGGCCTTTTCTATCTCTCTCTGATTTCTCACAGTTTTATTTGGTGCAGCCTGCTGTGTGCCATTGCAGGGTCTCTGCTTGTGTCCTCCGTCAGCCCTGGCCACCTTCACTCCAAACCTGGCGTACTCCTGGCCCTTGATATCAGACCCTTATGATAGAATCCAGCTACCCACCATAGGAGGCCCACGCTCCGGTCTGCCCCTCCTCTCCAAATGCTGTGCCACTGCGCTGGCATCCCTGTGTGTCTGGATGGTGCTTATTCTTCCACCTACCTTGTGCTGGGACCGGTCCCCACCAGGGGAGCACTTCTTACCCAGTGGCATAAAAAAAACTTGAGGGGGTGCCCCTGCACGTTACATGAGGGGACTCCCCACACTCCGGACCGATTCAGGAACTCTCAGGTCAGGGTCTCACCACCCGTGCACAGTGCTGGAGGGGCCCCCCTAGAGCACCAGTGCCCCCCCGCACCACGGGGGCTACGTGGGCTATCGTTACGCCACTGTTCTTACTGTGTCTGACTCCTCACTTCTTGGGAGTTGCACCACTACCCTTTCTGCACAGGGCTATTCTCTTGGCATTTCTCTGCTCCTCCACATTGGCCTCCTGAGGCCGTTTCAGCACTGCTTCTGTCTCTTCATCCCGGTGGCAATTAGTCTGCATTCCTAGCCTTGGTATCGCACTGCTTATAAGGGCTTATCGGAGCTCCAACAACACAGCCAAAATTTTGTTTAGTGCTGGCCCATTCTCGCCAAGGGCAGGCATGCACAGCTTTGGCGCTTTCAATGCTTTACCTGCGACACACAGCTGGCTCTCTGCTTCCCAGCCACTTGTCCAGCTGGGTGTTGCTGATATCCACCCGCTTCTGCTGAGGTTTTCACAACGTTTCATCCCCTGGTCAGAGGAGCTCCTCTGCTACGCAGCAATGTTGTAGCTGTCCAAGCATCCCCAATATTCCCTACTCCATCGGGAAACACCTGTTTCACTCTTTCATGACGGTTTATACATTGAGCAGAAAAGCAAAAATTACATCATGCCTTTTTAGGTCTTGCTACAGACAGCTATAGCTGGCAGTGAGGAAAACAAACAAGTGACAGGTGCAATGCTTGAAATAGTCTCAGCCAATGGTAATTACTTGGGGCTTCATTCTAATAACTGCTCTTTTGCCCACCATGCCACTATGCTAACACACACCACACACTACAAAGAGACCTTACATCACACATAAAATACAATATAGAATATACAGAAACAGGTTTTGGGTCATCTCTGTTTAGCCAATGGCTTCTATGGGCAAGCGTTCTTTGAGCAATGGCTTACTTGGTGGTTCTTCACTTTGTTTGACCAACCCATGGCATATCAAAGATGTATGCATTTTTGGTGGTAACCCTTTAATAGGTGATGGGGACAGAAATAAGTCCCTCTATGGCTTTCACAACATATACAATTTAAGCATATATTTTAACTATTTCCTACTTGCAGCTCTATAAGAAAAGCATATAATTCCCTTGACTTCAATAGCAGCCTCCCCAGGCAGAAAACCACTTGAAACTCTCCTTGTTCTTAAGCAGACCTCAAAGAAGCACCCTGTAGACATTCCTGTTGCTCTTTCGGCATGTATGCAACTTGGAGTAGGCTTGTCAGCCTAGAAACCTTTTTCACTTTTTGGGAGAGGAGGTAGAGCATTGGAGGGGAAGAGTAGACCGGGATTTGCACCAAAAAATGATGCCTCCATGAGGCATGCATTAAAGTGGAGTAACTTTTAAAAGCCTCCACATTTATTCATCTTTCCATGCGTGCTGCACTTTACAGCACACATGCATTCTTGTCCCACATTTACCATTCTTGGAACAAGGCATTTCCCCTCCTCCAAACTACCAAGTGCAAGCTCAGGATTCCACATAAATACCCGTTTTACTTCTTGGTGCTAAATTGTGTCGACTGTGTGTTAGCTCAAATACTGCTCACATATTCTCAAAAGTCTAACAATCTGGTCACTATTTCATGGGCCCTACCTTGTAATTGGCTTCTAGGAGGCAGGAGGCAATACGTTAACAATGAGAGCTGCCACCTACGTTTGCTTCCTAGCATTGAAATGGTCTGTGTAGAGGAATAGCTGCCTAGAATGTCCTCCCTTCGTGATCCTTTAGTGTTATTTGTCTGAGGTTTTATCAAGGACCCCTATAGTCCAAAACATCCAGGAGAACAAGAAAATGTTTTCTTTATCTGTTCTTTGTGCTTGACCAATGTGTTTTCCTTATGCTCTGATAATTTTATCTGTGCAATATGCTTATTGTATAGCTATGTCACAGGGCAATCCCTGTTGCCACATTAATCAGCACATGTAGAAAACTGGGTTACCGGTTGAGGGGGGTGAAACAATATCCACAATTCCTGTCAGGGTGAAGTCACAAGCAACCCCAAATTAACCTGTGTTTAACCCTCTGGTTATTTATGCAGCACTTCAAACAGTAATAAAGTGAGAACACAACACAAGAAAAATGCCACATGAATTTTAAAAAATAGAATCCAATTTAATGAATTCTTTGAGACCAAAACGACAAAATCCAATTTAAAGATGTAAGTGAAAATAATGCTTAAAAGTAGAAAGCACCAAATGTGGTTATCTGGTCGTGCCGGACTGTGACAAAGTCACAAGTTCAGGCAGACTGTGATGGAGTGCAGTCCGGATACAGAGTCCAAGTTAGGCTCGCTGGACAAAATACTTTAAATCCCTGTTCTGGAGTGTTGCAAGATCCTGAGTTGAGGATGCATCGTGCAGCTGTAGTTCTGAAGAAGTTGCGGTATGAGAAGTGGGGTCTCATGTCAAAGATGTGTCGTGCAGTGGCGGTCCGGATGAAGCTGTCAACTGGCTTGTGATGCAAGGTCCTGTGTCGTCATTTAGGATGCTGTAGATGAAGGCTTGCTATGTGTAGTCCTGGGTCAGGCATGCGTCACGCAACTGAAGTTCTGCAGAGCTGTGATGCAAGGACCTACAACGGGGATGCATTGTGCAGTGCGGTTCCAATGCATAATTGAAAGTTATCAATTATTAAATTTAATAAGGTAACCCAATGTTACTATGTTTTAGGGTTGAGCACACAAACTTTAGCACTAGTTAGCAGTGGTAAAGTGCACAGAGTCATAATGCCAACAAAAATGATACCAGCAAAAAAATGGAGGAGGAAGGCATAACATTTGGGAGAGGACCACCCAAAGGGTGACACGCCTCACACCACAAAAACGTCATATGTAACAATTTCAATACAGCACTGGTTGCACTGCAAGGGCATAAGCTTTACACGTGCATTCCACATCAGCTGTAGAAACAGTAAAAATGATCTTTTACGTTGTACAAAATAGGATAAAATGCAAGTATACGGTACAGCATGCTTGTCAATCAAAGGAGAATTTACAGATGTGCACCCTAGGTTTGAACAATTTTACTCATTCAACCCATTAATTTTTCTTTTATTAAGGAAATCCTTCTGTTGAGCCTGGAACAACCTGTGTTGTCCTTAATCCTGGAAAAGGAGCAAAATGGGAAAGTAAAGAGTGTTCGCAGAAACTCGGATATATCTGCAAAAAGGAAATGCCACAACTACTGCTGCAATTTTTCCTACAGGTAAATATGCAAAATATTTAAAAGATCAATGATAATAGGGCTTCTGTAGTCATGGTTAGGTCAGAGATCCCATTGAAAAAGCATTTTTTGTTTTCTTTAGCACATTGGCCCCAAGCTCATGTTAGGGCCCCTTGGGGAACTCCCCATCAATAAAATAATATTTAAACCAATATTTTTATTGGGGCTTTGCAAATTCCATGCTGAAGCGGTGGACATTGGGTGCAGGATTCACAAATATAGTATAGGACATGTGAACCTTGTAAAACAAAAATGAAAACAAGTTATGGTTTGCATTGCTGTTGTGCAAGTTATTCACTATGCTCTTCACCATAAAACCTAAATATTTCAGTGTTTTTTCCATTTTAATTGGTAATCGTAGCTGCACTTTAACTGGGTTTTTGCTCAAAAATAATTTTTTTGTTTCGCAAATAACTTTAGGGCCAATTCACAGAACTAATCTGAGATAAAATCCTAAACTTACTACTTTTGGTATTCACAGAAGGCATTTAGTAGTAGTAAAGTTAGGACTCCTAAAGTTAGTTAGTAAAGTTAGGACTACTAAATGCCTTTTGTGAATACCGAAAGTCGTAAAGTTAGGATTTTGTCTCAGTTTAGTAGTAGTAAAGTTAGGAGTCCTAACTTTACTACTACTAAATGCCTTCTGTGAATACCAAAAGTAGTAAGTTTAGGATTTTATCTCAGATTAGTTCTGTGAATCGGCCCCTATGGTACCATCTGTCACATCTGCATGAAATGTTCTAGAAAATAATTTTAGAGAATTTAGTTTTGACCTTGCAAGTTTTGTATAGATCTGTCTAAGGGTGGAAGGATCAAAAAAGCAGGTTTTTATGGCTACTACACTATTTCCTTAGTGAGAATTTCTTAACTTTTTATGACTATGCAACTAAAAATATATGTCAACCATACCTTCATTCCATTTTAACTTTAGTTTTTTTAAGGAATTCCTTTGTTTAAAAAACATTAATTTTAATATAAACACGTGTTTGATTTATACATTGACACTTTCCACCCTGCAGCCACTGTGTGGCTGATACACCACCTCTGCTATTGATAGGTACGCCCCTGTAGCCCGTTGGCATACTATTTAATTATTTTGTAAGTACATTTTCACTCATTTCTGTGCCCTCGCACCGGAGATTACTTCTCTATGCCCCTAGCACTTTTCCAGTCTCACTATATCCCATATTAGTAACTTGTCTGGCCTGCTGTCCCCCTACAAACCTATATGTTCTGAAACAAACCCACATTGCATCAGTAGCGGCCGTCACGGATCGAGGGAGGCGGGAGGGGGTGGAGGGGGCAACTGGGGAGGGGAAAGGGGATTGTGAAAAAAAATATTTTAAAAACCACTTACCTTATCGCTGTGTCCTTCGTCTCTGCTCTGTCAGACTCGGGCCAGGAACAGGAACCAGAAAGTACACCCAGGCTTCCCTGATCAATCACAGAGCTCAATGCAGCGTTGTGCTTGGTAAGCACCCAGGCTCCCCTTACCAATCACAATGTTGCAATGCAGCGTTGTGATTGGTCTGAGTGCTATGGTTCGGCGCTTAGACAGGGACTGGGAGCCTGGGCACGTTCTCCATACAGCCTGTGTGGAGAGCATGCAAAGTGCAAATTAATGTTTGGCCGGCCCAGAGGGCCAGTCAAACATTCATGCGCACTTGGAGTGGGCAAACCACTCTTCCCCCTGCTCCTCTGTCATCGGAGCAGCCCAGCCCCGCTTGTCACAGCAGGATAACATAAATTGATAATAACCCCGAGTTATTATCATTTTATGTTTCCCTTCTTTCACTGCTTCAAAGCAGTGGGGCGATGCTCCTCCGCCTCTGCATTGCATATGTCTGGTCTAGTGGCTTAGTGGAAAAATGCATCTATGCAGGGATCTGTGTGATTCCGGAGGGCCATGCAGCCTCTCATGCTTCTGAGCTCTATAAAATGCGTACCATTAAGATGGGTAAAAATACATTTTGCTAATCTCAGTACCAAGATATCTTTCAGGATGAACATGTGTTTTACGAATGCATTTGATATGTCTGCTATTTGCTTTGAGAGAAAATGCTGCAAGAAATCGATTTATCTCTTAGAAATAGTTTGTCACACAAAGTGAGAAGTTGTGCAGTGTGCTCAGGTAGTTTTTCTAACTAGATGACGCTAATACAGGAAGGGAGTTTACTTCCCTTGCCTTTTTTAAGTGGTACACACTAATTTTTACATAAAAAATTAAAGATGACTGTCATATTTTCTTTTTTCTATTGGTTCAAAAATTATGTATAAATAATTATTAAGCTGTGAGGTTGTTCCTTAAAGTAACTTAATGGTATTGATGTATTTTGTTTCTGATCATGTTCATGAAATGTAGCCAATTGAGTGCATTAGCTTATGTGAATTGTTCATGAGTTTCCATGTTATGCCTTACCACACTTTTCCTCCACTTTGGGACTCTCTTGAGAAGACACTTGGCACCCTTCACGTGTACTAATGCCCTTTCCTCAAGCAATCAATAACAGGAGTTAGTTGTGGTTCTGTACTGTACGGTACAACAGGCCTTCTTGCATATATTTGATAATGTTTCTGTAAGTAGCGGGGTGTAAATGCTGGATGGTAAGACGTTTTCCATTGACATCAAATTCCTCGGTTCACCACTATGTAACTTTGAGATATGATTGCTTTTCATTAATATTTGAGGCTTGCTAGACAATATGGTTATGGAAAGTTTGCTTGCATATCTCTTACAATTCACACTTCCTTAGTTTTTCAAGGATTTCTACTCTCCAGAAAGGTGTGGAGATGGTAGTTATTCCTGTAGGCTGTGCACAACGAGAGACAAAACTCTAGCTATGCCACATTTCAAATACCAATGGCAAATAGAAAATCCAAAACTCTTCACATGTGAGCTCAAGGTTGAACTGAACTCTTTGCCTCGATTGTGACATGGCCACACGTATATGTGGTCTTATATTGAATGATGTGTGCTATAAATGGCAGGCGGCTCAGATACTGTACCACATTGCACAGGACATATAAATTCCCTACTTTTAGAAAATACATGATCTCTTGTACATAATGGGTCTCAATTCCTCCAGAGTAGAGATTCAGGGGGTAGCTCCCTCATCTGCTCTGCAAGGGGACCTGAATTACAAATTGTGGGCACTGCCTGAGAGATACATGCCTTCTTTTGAGGAGGGTATTGATGCCCTCCTAAAAGTATGCTTATTTAGGCATTGCAGTCCTCCAGAATTCAGGAGCAGGAATCCTTTTGGAAGCGGTGCTATTGGGGAGGGCAAACAGATGGGTGGGGGCTCCTATCTGTCAATCTCAGTGAGCTGAAATGGTCCCACAGACAATGGGCCTCATTGTTGGTCAAGCAACAACAAAAAGAAAAGAAAAGGAGTGAAGAGCTGGCCTTCCTAGCACAAGGAGTGTCATGCTATGGACAGTACCCGCTACCTGCATTTCAGCTCATCAGTCTGAGCAGATCAGGGTGGTAGCCTCTGCACCCCCTCCTTCGGTTATGGGGGAGGGGGTGTCTGAATTAGCCCATGCTCACTAAACATCTTTTTTATTCAAGGTACAAAAAAGACACTGAATGCGATGGTGTGATTCCAAGTACAAGGCAGGCATTTCTCCAGCCTCTACCCAACATCTCCCTTGTTTTCTTCACACTGCAGGGAGTCAGATTTATGGACAATGTGCCAATATGTCCCCTCAAGGAAAAACAATTGGGAGATTTGGTGGAGCCAGGCCTGTGCTAGGAGAGACATGCTCAGCCATTTAGAATCCCTGTTGTCTACGGTGCTTTTCCATCTCTTTGGTGGGCATATGGCATATAGTCAGGCACCCCAGTGATCACCTCGCCAGGGAGAGAAAAGGCTGGCTAAGACATGTGTGGTGGGGAAGTTGTCCCCTGTGCCTAAGGTTAACCCCCTATGTATTTTCTCACTGGTGTCCAGTGGTGCTTTCTTCTCCTCTGGGGTAAGGGGGAGGAGGGGTGAGGGGAAATGGGTGCAAACATATTGCTGATCTCCCTGGGGATGAGGGTGGGGTAAACCTTTTTTGGCTGTCAGGTTAAGGGGAGTTAATCCCTATTACACTGGAGTTATTTAACCTATTTCAAATCTCTTTGGATCTTCCTCTCTTAAGAGGTGGATGTTGGGGAACACCCTGCAATCACCCTTCCTGGAGGGCAAAGGCTGTTTTCGCTGCTAGGGGAAAGGGATGAGTCACCCCCTGTGCAAGCAGGCTTTCTTCTTCCATTCAGGAGTGACGTGAGTCGACTCCTATGCCAGTGCTGTGCTCCCCCATTTTTATCTCTTAGTGTTAACCTTGTGTCTAATGGTCTGTTTCTCTCTTCTTCGGGTGATATGGGAAACAGTACACCAATAACACACCCAGGGAGAGGCAAAGTTGTTTGGCATGGGAAAGTCACTCCCTATGCTGGAGGGGTGTTAGCCCATTTATTGAACTGCTGGTGTTGCTTGGGGTCGCTCAACCAGAGCAGGAATTCTTTCAGATGAGATATTGTTGCAAGGAGGAGACTGAATGAATAATGTGTTAGAAAGAGCAGGGCTGCACTTTTCCACTCAGGTAGTGTCCAAAAAGAAAACCTTAGCACTTAGAATATGTTTCCCAGAAAATGTTTCAGCGAAAGGAATGTGAATTGGATCTGCTGGAGCAGGGCATCATTTCTAATTTCTGGATAAAGGTTTGATAAATACTAAATCAAATTTAGGGGTTTCATAACAATATAGCGGTGCCATAAAAAATGTAAAAATACAAACTGCCACAGAGAAATTATTAATATATGCATTAAATTCACTTTAGTAAGATAAAGACAAAAAGGTCCTAGGCTCAATTGCATTATGTGAAGGAAGCCAGAGCATAACGGCAGGTTGAAGCAATGGGGAGAAATGCTACAACATATTCTACATTCTCATTTTAAAACTTGGACAAAGGAGTTGATGGGGCACGCAGTCATCACTGAGTCTGGCATTAGCCAAGACCTTTTGGTTTTTACTAACATTTTATGTATAATATACTTACCTAAAAGGACCTTCAGCCACCTCTCTTCTTCCTTTGGTCTGTTCTTGTGTCATTCACATTTTACTTTCATCCATTACAGCACACAGCATAGGGCAATGGGTCATCCTACTTCAGCCACTGGTTAACATCAATTTGAGTAACTGCACATTCCTCTCTCACAATGAGCACATCCGCACACAAGGTAGTTCTCTTCAGTGCCAGTGTTTTTTGTTGTTTGTACTTTATAATTACTTTAGTGTTGCCTTTGTGTTTGGAGACTGAGGGGAAACCAGCCTACATTCCGTCTTTATCAGTTCCTGTCTCCTGCCAATGCTGTTGTAAATTCCATCCATCCATCCATCCATCTCAAAACAATTGTCTTTTTTAGGTCTGTGTTACTCAAGATCTTTGTATTTTACTAAAAGTATGTGTATTACACAGTAAATTACAGGGGTTTTAAGTCACACTTCATCTATTTGTCTGTAGTTGTGTTGTTCACATTTTTCTCTAACCCACTTGAGCATGCTTGAAGGGACAATGCATCAGCTCACTTCAGCCATTGGCTAACTTCAGTATCAGTTATGGCATGCTTCCCTTTCACAATCCTGCAAATATTATCAGCATTGTAGTAGACCACACAGCTAATATTTTGTCTTCAGAATTGACCCCTAATTACACAACCGCACATCATTTGAATTGGCCAGTGCTAAAGGTGTTGTGCTAGCAAGCAGGTAATCTTGTGCCAGCTTGCAGGCATTGTTGCATTTGAGCAAAAATGATTTCAGCTTCAGGGAACTATAGATGTTGGTTCTCCTATCCTCCTGAAATCCAAAGTTACCATTCTCAGTGCTCAGACCTCTTGGCACTTGCAACTCCAAACAGAAAGCCAGTTCTTGTACCAATTGCAGGTAAGTTGCCTGGTGGACTTGGCCCTTTCTGCAGGGTCATCCCCAGATGTTTTGCCTTCACTGCTTCGTTGTTGCTAAATTTGTTTTTCTGGGCCTTTGGACTCGGTGCACTTTATCACTGCTAACCAGTACTAAAGTGCTTGTGCTCGAATTGGCTTATACCCAATTTGCATATTTAATTTACTTGTAAGTCCAAAGTAAAGTGGCACAACCTATACCCAGGGCATGTAAGTTAAATGCTACTAGTGGGCCCGAAGCACTGCTTGTACCACCTGCTTAAGTAGCACTGTAAACAGGTCTGCCATTGCAGTGTGTGTCTGTGCAGTTTTAAACTGCCATTTCGACCTCACAAAATAAACCTTTTGCCAGGCCCAAACCTTTCCTTTTAATACATATAAGTCACCCCTGGGCTTGGCCCTAAACATCCTACAAGCAGGGTGCAGTGTACTTAAAAAGTTGGACATGTACTTTTAAGTTTTACATGTCCTGGTAGTGAAAACATCATAAAGCCATTTTTCACTTCTGCAAGGCCTACCTCTCCCATAGGATAACATTGGAGTCACCTTATTATATTTTATAAGTGTAATTTCCAAATAGGAACAGGTAACCAGTCCTATTTGTTGCCATTGAATTGTAATAGAAAATCCTAACTAATGGTGAAGTTGGATTTTAAATTACAATTTTGAAAAAGCCCATTTCAGAAAGTTGACATTTTCCTGCCTTAGTCATATGGTGCCCGCAGCCTGTCTCTGGGTCACATGACTGGGTGTTTGTGACAGTTGGACTTTGTGTATTCCTCCTAGACAGCCACACACAATGGGGAGCATAGAGGTGCCTGGATAAACCATCCCTGGCAGGATGGGAAGGGAGGTGCTCAGCCCAACTCGACCTACACTTAAATAGGCTGTGTCCTGCTTCCACATTGTTAGAAATGGAGTCTGTAGTTGGCAGAGGTTTGCAACCTGTCCAAGTTGGGACCACCACTCTAGTCAGGGTAAGTCAGATATGCACCCTAAATTAACCTGTGCTCACCCTCTTGTAACTTGTCACAGAGCAGTCAGGCTTAACTTAGGAGGCAACGTGTAACGTATTTGTGTAACACTTAAATTACAGTAAATTAATGAAAACGTCACAAAATAACTCCGCACAGGTTTAGAAAAATAGAGAATATTTATCTTATTTAAACAACACCAAAACAACAAAAAATGCAATAAGTATAAGTCGAGGTATGAATTTTTAAAGATTAAATGTGAAAACTGTGCTTAGAAGTCACTAACGGTCAAAAGGTTACTTGAGGTTGTGAGGGACCAGTGCAATTCAAAGTTCAGGCCGACTGTGATGGCAAGCAGGCTGGCTACATGACCCAGATAAGTTCAGCTTAACCCCTTCGCTGCGGGGGTAATTCCCCCGCGGGTGCGGGGGCGGGGGTGTGAATGCGGCGCCGCGGTGCTCGTGGACGAGACCAGCTCGTCATGAGTCACAGTGGAGCTGTGCTCATGACGAGCTGGTCTCGTCACAAACCCGCCCACTCATTAATTCTCCCGCACAGGCGGGGAATTAATCACGCGTGGGCGGTGCACACCTGTTATGACAAGACCAGCTCGTCATGAGCACAGCTCCACTGTGACTCATGACGAGCTGGTCTCGTCATAAGCACCGAAGGGGTTAAGAAATACCTTGGATGGAGTTTTCTTTGGTGTCAAAAGTTCACTGCGACGTCATCGAGCCACACAGAGCAGGATCTGCGTCTTCATCGACTCCGTTGAAATGAATGGAAAGCGGAGTCATCGAGCTGAGCCGCGCAGGCTGTGGAATCTTCGTTGTCAAGCAGACTCTGCGTAGGTGGCCAATGCACCGGAAATTCTCACGCAGTCGAGGCAATGGGCCTATTTTCGCAGAGATCAGCTGCAGAACCTACTTTTGAGGCCCAGGACCGGAGGGGGACCCTCAGGCAAGGGTAGGACTCACAGACGGCAGTGCCAAGCAGCACCAGCAGGAAGTCTTTTGTGTCCCTGAGACTTCAGAAAAGCAGAAGGCAAGCCAGCAAGCCCATGGAGTCCCTCCGGGTTCAAGAGAAATAGTTGCACTCCTTGTCCTCTGCAGAGTTGAGATCAGCAGGCAGCAGGGCAGCTCAGCAAAGCAGAGAAGCAGTTCCTCAGAACAGTCAGTCACAGCAAGGTGGCAATCCTTTCAGCACAGCAGCCTTTACTCCAACAGAGTTCTTTCCAGGTTAAATAGTGTACTGATTTGGTGGGGCCATAGCCCTGGTACTTATACCCAAAAGTGACTTTGATGTAGGGAGGGAATTCAAAAGATTCCTCTGAAGTGCACAAGGACCCCTTTCAGCCCAGTCCTGTCTGCCAAGTTACCTGTGGGTGGTAGTCACCCCCGTTTGTGTGAGGACAGGACACATCCTATTCAGATGTGAGTATGAGCCACCTCTCCCCCTTCCTGCCCAGGAAGGTTATCAGTATACAGATGAATCCTCTGTCATACCAAGCCTTTCCTGTGTTGGGACTGTTTAGAGGGAATGCACAAATTGTAGCTGTCACCCAGCCCAGACGTGTATTGGAGACAGGCTGCAGGCACACAGAGCAAAGTTAATAGCACTGAAATGTACACTTTTGAAAAGTGGTATTTCTAAAATGGTAGTGTCAAATCCAACTTTACCACTAAAAAGGATTTATCACCACCAATCCAAAGATATTAAACATGAAGTAGCTACTCCTTTTCAATCAGTAATTACAGCTTAAAAGGTTTTTTAAGGAATCCCCAATTTTAGTCTGTGGAAGGAGTAGGCCTAACAGCAGTGAAAAAATAATTTAGCTGTTTGTCACTGCCGGGACATATAAAACTTAAAAGTATATGTCCTGCCTTTTAGCTACACAGTACCTGGCCCTTAGGGTCACTTAGGACCTACCTTATGGGTGACTTATGTGCAATAAAAGGGGAGTTTAAGTCTTGGCCGGGGGTTTTAAATGCCAAGTCGAAGTGGCAGTAAACTGCACACACAGGCCCTGCAATTACATGCCTGAGACAGGTTTGAAAGGCTACTTGTGTGGGTGGCACACGCAGTGCTGCAGGCCCACTAGTAGCATTTGGATTACAGGCCCTGGGTGTATTGTATGCCACTTTACAAGGGACTTATAAGTAAACTAAATATGCCAATCAGTTATACACCAATGTCAACATGTTTTAGGGGAGAGGCACATACACTTTAGCACTGGTTAGCAGTGGTAATGTGCTCAGAGTCTTAAGGCCAACAAAAAGATACAGCAACATTGGGAGGCAAAACGCAAAATGTTGGATGAAAGGCCACCCTAAGGTTGACAGGTACAACACATGTCCCCCCAGCTGAAAGTGGGGAGAGCTACCCAATCTCTAGAGAGTTCTCATGACTAAGGTGGAAAAACCTGGACAGACCGTCAGCATTGGCGTAGTCTACTCCTGATCTGTGTTCTACCCTGAAGTTCATACCCTGTAGGGAAATGGACCACCTCAACAATTTTGGATTCTTACCCTTCATTTGCATGAGCCACCTGAGGGGGTCTGTGGTCTGTCTGAACCAGGAAGTGAGTGCCAAACATGTATGGCCTCAACTTCTTCAGTGCCCAGACCACGGCAAAGCTTCTCTTTCTGTTGCATTCCACCTCTGTTCCCTGGGGAGTAACCTCCTGGAGATGAAGGCTATAGGTTGGTCCAGACTCTCTTCATTGAGCTGTGAAAGTACTGCCCCTATACCATGCTCTGAGGCATCTGTCTGGACGATAAACTCCTGGGAGGAGTCAGGGGCCTTGAGCACAGGAGCTGTGCACATGGCTTGCTTCAGGGAGTCAAATGCTTTTTGGCATGCCTCTATCTAAATCACATTTCTGGGCTGCTTCTTCGAAGTCAACTCAGTCAAGGGGGCAACAATGGTGCTATAACCCTTGCCAAACCTATAGTACCCAGTGAGGCCTAAGAATGCTCTGACCTCACTCTGGGTTTTGGAGAACTGCCAGGCCATGATGGTTTCTATCTTGGCCTGAAGGGCTTGCACCTTCCCCCTGCCCACCAGGTGTCTCAAGTACACCACAGACCCCTGCCCTATCTGGCACTTTCTGGCCTTGATAGTCAGGCCTGCCTGTTGCAGGGCCTGAGCACTTCCTGGAGGTGAAAGATGTGGTCCTCTCAACTGCTACTGAAGACAGCTACGTCATCAAGGTAGGCAGCTGAGAAGGCCTCCAAACCAGCAAGGACCTGGTTCACAGCCTCCGGAAGGTGGCAGGGGCGTTCTTTAATTCAAAGGGCATCACCCTAAACTGATAGTGGCCCTTTGGAGTGGAGAAGGCTGACCTCTCCTTGGCTCCCTCTGTTAGGGCGATCTGCCAGTAGCCTGATGTAAGATCAAAGGTACTTAAATACTGGGAAGCCCCTAACCTGTCAATGAGCTCATCCGCCCTAGGATCAACATCAGTCTTGGTCACAGAATGTAGTCTTCTGTAATCCACACAGAACCTCAGCTCAGGTGTGGTGCCCCGTGGGGCAGATTTTGGCACCAGAATCACAGAACTGGACCAGGGGCTACTGGAGGGTTCTATCACCCCCAACTCCAGCATCTTAAAGACTTCGCCCTTGATGCTGGTCCTCACGTTATCCGAAAATCTGTAAGATATATTCTTAACAGAGAGATTGTCCCCTGTGTACACATCATGGGTACACAGGTGGGTAATTCCAGGAGTAAGGGAGAAAAGGGAGGAGTACTCTTCCAACACTTGGCGACAGTCCCTCTGCTGTTCAGGAGTCAGAATGGGGGAAAGGATAACTCCTTCCACAGACCCATTCTTCTCCTTGGAGGCCAAGAGATCAGGTAGAGGTTCCTCTTCCTCTGCTCCATCTGTCACCAACAGCATGGTGAGCTCAGACCTCTCAAAGTGTGGTTTGAGGCGATTGATGTGAAGCTCCCTTAAGCACCACGTAAGTGACCTCACTCTTCTTCTCAATTACCTCATAACTTAAGGCCCAGTCCAACGGTTCTGAAGGGCACTGGGCTCCACGGGTTCCATGATCCACACTTAATGCCCAGGCTGTAACTCCACAGTGGTAGCATTTTGGTCATATCACCCCTTCATTACTTCCGGGCTGGCTTCCAAATTGTCAGAAGCTTGCTTCCACAAGTTAGCCTTTTGGCTGCGAAAAGTGAGCATGTAGCTCACTACATCCTGGGGAACTTTCCTGGGAGCTTGCTCCCATCCTTCCTTCACCAAACTGAGAGGTCCTTTGACGGGGTGACCGTACAGAAGCTCAAAGAAGCTAAAGCCCACTCCCTACTCTGGTACCCCCATGTAGGAAAGCAGCAGATAGGGCAAGAGGATATCCCACTTTTTCTTCAGGCCCTTAGCCAGACTACTGATCATGCCTTTTAGGGTCTTATTGAACCTATCAACAAGCCTATTGGTTTGGGGGTGGTATGGTGTGGAGAAGTTGTACGTAACCCCACACTCTTTCCACATGGACTGCATATATGCAGACATGAAGTTTGTTCCCCTATCAGACACAACTTCCTTGTGGAAAACCTCTCTGGTAAAAAAATCCCCGTCAGAGCCTTTGCCACAGCAGGTGCCATGGTGGTTCTCAGAGGGATGGCCTCTGGGTTCTGGGTGGCAAAGTCCACTAGAACTAGGATTAACCTGTTGCCTGAAGCAGTCTGTTGATCCATAGGACCAAAAATGTTGATGCCCACCCTTTCAAAGGGGGTGTTAACGACAGGTAGTGGGTTCAAGGGGGCTTTTAGCTTTTTCCCTGTCTTACCACTAGCCTGGCAGGCCACACAGGTCCTACAGTATGTATCTGAGAAAATGCCCTGATCTTGGACCAATAGAAATGTGGGGCAAGCCTTGTAAAGGTCTTTTCTTGGCCCAAGTGACCTGCCTGGGGAATGTTGTGAGCCAGCTCCAGTAGGAAGGTCCTGTAGCATTGGAGGATCACTAGGGCCCTTGATGCCCCATGCACTGGAGACTTAGGCTCACTGTAAAGGAGGCTGTCCTCCCAGTAAATGTGATAGCTCCCAGAAACATCACTTGATGCTTGGGCTTCGGCCTGGCGCCTCATACCCTCAAGGGTTGGGCACTCCCTCTTTGCTCTACAGAACTCCTCCCTGGTGGGTCTTCCTTCCACGTGCCAATCAGCAGGTGTAGGCAGGTTACCAAGGGAAGCAATGTCCTCCTCAGTGGACTCCAGGGTGGCCACCACAGGTGCCCTGTTCATCTCACTGGAGGTACATTCAGGGGCTGGTTCCCCACGCTCTCTGCCTTTCCCCTTTTTAGCAGCTGGCTGAGCCATTATTCCAGGCTCCAGCCCTTTTTACTCCTATCTCAGGCAGCTATGGACCTTGTCGTGGCACAGATCCACTCAGGTAACCTCAAAATATCCACATGGGCCTTGAGCTTCACTTCTTTCCAGATAGTGTGCTCAAGGTCATTACCCAACAAACAGTTCACAGGCATGGCAGGGCTCACAGCAACTTTCAGAAGACCTGTAAACCCTACCCCCACTCAAATGGAACAAGGGCCACTTGGTAGTGACCCTCCCTGTTGTCAGCCACCTCAACTTGGCATTGGTAATCACCTGCTCTGGGGACACCAGCTGGATTCTTACCTCCAGTGGGAGGGTGTGCTCTTTTTGGACACTTGGGATCCCCTTTGTAGTGTCAGTACTCACCAAACTCATAGATTTAGGGAGTTTTGGACTGCTGACTTTTGTCAGGGTAACTTTGCTTCTGGTGGCCAGACTGGGAACAAGAACCCGACCTTTACAGAACTCCTTCTTTTTATCTCCCCCTTCCTTCCTCTGTTGGGAACCCTGATCATCCTTTTGGGAGTCCCCCCAGATACCTTTTTGGACACTGGTGCTGACCCAAAAGTCCGTCTCCTCAGCAAGCATCCTGGAGTCAGTCAGTTTGCTATCCACCAGGTGTTGGCGCTGCTCTGGAAAACAATTATCAAGAATGTGGTCCTTCACAAATAAGTTGCACAATCCATCAAAATCATTATCCTTGCTCCCCCTCACCCAGCCCTTCAGTGCCTTACCAGCATAGTCCATGAAATCCACCCATGTCTGTGTAGAGAGTGACTAGCCTTGAACCGTTGCATGTACTTTTCAGGTGCCAAACCAAACTTCCTGACTAAAATGACCTTCATAGCAGTATAGTTGGTCTGGTCCCCCACTTCTAATGTAAGGAGTGTATCCCTCCCCACTGGGGGCATGTACCTCCAAAGACTACCCCCTCAGAACTCCTCTGGGACTCTTTTAAAGCCAGTTCATAGCCATTTGTCCACATCATCCCCCACATTATAACTGGGCACCATATTCTTGGGAATATGAATCTTGGGCTCCATTAAAGACACTGCAGGTATGCTGCCACCGTTACTGTTGCTGGACCCTACTTCCAGGGCTCTTACATCCAGCTCTCTGAGGTACAACTCATCGGAGAGCTTCTTCTCCTCCACAGCCAACCTTCTCTAAGCCAGGACCTGCTCTTTCTCCACCTTAGCAAGCTCCAACTTTAGCTGTCTCTCCTCCCTCCTGTCCTCAAGCTCCACTGGGGTCATGCTCCTGGATGAGGCAATGCTCCCTGACTTGGTGGGGCCCATTACTCTTGGCAAATTGTTGGCCTGCAGGCAGTACCAGATCCACATTGGCATCCAGGGTCAGCTCCTCATCCTCCTCAAGAATGTTCTGCTCCTCATCTAGGTCATCACCCCCTTCGCCCTGGGTATCTGCCCAGGCCCTTACCACTTTCTGGTGGTGCACCTTCTTGGCAAACTCCCTCATTGAGACATGAAATTGCTTGCAAAAGACCATCATCCGAGCCACGGTATAAGCCTCTAACCTGGCCAGATCAAATCCTACAACTTCAGGTGCAGGTGTTGCTTCTGCAGATTGAGAAATGTTTTAGCAGAAAAAAATCAAACGGCCAATCAGGGAGAATTGAAAATTAAAAAAAGCCAGTTAGCAAAAGGCAGACACAAAATTTGCCAATCAGGAGCAATAGGTTCGAATTGGTCTTAGGTATAGAGTTACAGTGAACACTGAATTACAAGACTTATCCACACCGCTGACCACCAATGTTAGAAAGGGGATCTCTAGTTGGCAGAGGTTTGCACCCTGTCCAAGTAGGGACCACCACTCCACTCAGGGTAAGTCAGATACACACCCTAAATTAGACTGTGCTCACCCTTTGGTAGCCTGGCACAGAGCAATCAGGCTTAACTTAAGAGGCAATGTGTAAAGTATTTGTGTAGCACTTAAGTTACAGTAGTTTAGTAAAAACTCCACAAATAGACTCCACACAAGTTTAGCAAAATAGAGGATATTTATCTGATAAAAACAAGACCAAACAACAAAAATCCAATAAGTAGAAGTTGAGATCAGAATTTTTAAAGATTAAATGTGAAAATAGAACTTAAAAGTCACTAGCGGTCAAAAGGTTCTTGAGATCGCGATGGACCAGTGCAAATTCAAATTTCAGGTCGACCGCGATGGAGGGCAGGCCGGCTACAGGACCCAGACAGGTTTGGCTAAAGAAATACCTTGAATGAAGCTTTTTTCGGCGTCGAGAGTTCACTGCATCATCGTCGAGCCGTGCAGAGCGGGTTCCCTGTCGGCTTTGTTGAAATCAATGGAAAGCGTTGCTGTCGAGCAGCCTCTGCATTGTGATCGAGCCGCGCAGGCTGTGGATTCTTCGTCGTCGAGCAGCTTCTGCGTACTTGGCCAATGCATTGGAAATTCTCACTCAGTCAAGGCAATGCGTCGATTTTAGAAGAAATCAGCTGCAGATCCCACTTCTGAGGCCTAGGCTGGAGGGGGGCCCTCAGGCCAGGGTTGGACCCACAGATGGCAGAGTCCAGCAGCACCAGCAGGATTACAGGAAGTCTTTAGTGTCCCTGAGTCTTCAGAAATATAGGATGCAAGCCAGCAAGCCCTTGGAGTTACTCTGGGTTAAAGAGAAATGGTTGCTGTCCTTGTTCTCAGCAGGGCAGCTCAACAAAACAGAGAAGCAGTTCCTCAGAACAGTCGATCACAGCAAGGAGGCAATCTTTTCAGCACAGCAGTCTTTACTCCAGCAGAGTTCTTCCCAGGTCCAGTACCTATACCCAAAAGTGCCTTTAATATATGGGGAAACTTCAAAAGATTCTTCTGAAGTGCATAAGGATCCTTGTCAGCCCAATCCTGTCTGCCAGGATACCTATGGGGGTTAGTCAGCCCCTTTGTGTGAGGACAGGATACAGCCTATTCATATGTAAGTGTGAGCCACCTCTTCCCCTTCCTGCCCGGAAGGCTATGAGTATGCAGATGAATGTAGATGAATCCCCTGTCATACCTAGCCCTTCCGGTGTAGGGATTGTCTAGAGGGAATGCACAAAGTGTTTCTGCTACCCAGCCCAGACATGTATTGGAGACATGCTGCAGGCACTCAGAGTAATGTTAAGAGTAGAGAAATGAACACTTTCTAAAAATGGCATTTCTAAAATGGTAATGTGAAATCCAACTTTACCACTAAAGAGGATTTATCACTACCATTCCAAAGATATTAAACATGAAGTAGCTACTCCTTTCCAATCAGGAATTACAGTTTAAAAGGTATTTTAAGGAATCCCCATTGCTAGCGTATGGAAGGAGTAGGCCTCACAGCAGTGAAAAATGAATTTAGCTGTTTGTCACTGCCAGGACATATAAAACTTAAAAGTACATGTCCTGCCTTTTAGTTACATAGCACCCTTCCCTTAGGGTCACTTAGGGCATAGCCTTAGGGGTGACTCATGTGTAATCAAAGGGAAGTTTGAGGCTTGGCAAGTAGTTTTAAATGCCAAGTCAAAGTGGCAGTAAACTGCACACACAGGCCCTTCAGTGGCAGACCAGAGACAGGTTTGAAAGGCTACTTGTGTGGGTGGCACAACCACTGCTGCAGGCCCATTAATAGCATTTAGATTACAGACCCTGGGTATACGGTATACCACTTTACAAGGGACTTATAAGTAAACTAAATATGCAAATCAGGTATACACCGATGTCAACATGTTTTAGAGGAGAAGCACATGCACTTTAGCACTGGTTAGCAGTGGTAAAGTGCCTCAGAGTCATAAGGCCAACAAAAAGATACAGCAAAAATGGCAGGCTAAAGGTACAAAGTTGGGGGTAAACCCACCGTAAGGATGACAGGTCTAACACACGCAAAGGTCTGCATACCACCTGTAGTTAGTCTGGAGCCATGGCCAGAAATGCAGGGTATTTGTGCACTTCAAAGGCCTGCCTCTAGTTTACCATTTAGAGCTTTGTGAGTTAAACAGCAGATCTTAAAGATAATTCTGTTTCTCACTGGTAACCAATGTAAAGCCTGTAAAAGTGAGTCGGATGCCGTTCCAGAAGGGAGGTTGTAAGTGAAACGTGCAGCGGTGTTCTGTAACATCTGAAGTTTAGATAGCAGCTTCTCATTGGCAGAGGCCAGGAGTGCATTGCCATAGTCCAGGCGGCTGATAACCAATGCCCCGACTAAAGTTTTCCTTGTGGTGAGTGGTAGTAGCCAAAAGGCTCTTCTCAGCAGACGCATCATGTGAAAGCATGAGCTTGTGGTGGCCGAGATTTGTTCTTTCATAGTAAGGGATTGATCCAGTTGGACTCCAAAATTGTTTACTACTAGCTTGGGTGAGGGGGCCATGCCCAGTTCTGGGGGCCACCAGTCCAGTGACCAGTGTTGTTGGGCCTCCCCAACAGCATAATCTCAGTTTTTGCAGCGTTTAACTGGAGTCTATTTTCGGGCATCCAAGTAGCGATAGCTTTCATCCCAGCAGAAAAAGATTCTTTAGTTTTAGCCAGATTTTTATCAAGGGAGATTAGTAGCTGGGTGTCCTCCGCGTATGATATAATATGACAGCCAAAGGCTCTGACAATTTTGGCGAGAGGTGCAACGTAAATGTTAAAGAGCATGGGGCTGAGGAAGGAGCCCTGTAGTACTCCTCTATCCAGTGTCATGGTATGAGACTTATGAGGACCCAAAATGACCGTTTGGGTCCTTTTTGAAAGGAAATCAGCCAACCATTGTCCATGGATACCAATCTCTTGTAGCCTACCAAGTAGCCTGAGATGGGATACAGTATCAAATGCTGCGAACAAGTCCAGCAACACCAGCATTGAAGGTATGTTAGCATCGAGAGAGCATTTGATGTGGTCAGTGACCGCTACCAAGGCTCTGTGATGGTCTAAAACCAGACTGAGAAGGATCTAAAAATCTGTTAGTCTCCAAATAGTCTATAAATTGCTTTATGATGTGCTTCTCCAACAGCTTCCCCAGTAGAGGGAGAAGGGAGATAGGTCAGTAATTGGCAAGATTGGTCATTGCCAGATGGGCCTTTTTTTTAATAGGTCTGCTCTGAGCCGTCTTTCAGTCTAATGGGATTTTTCCTTTGTTGATGGATAGATTAAATAGGGAGCAGATTGAGGGGGCAAGCTCATATGAGATGTCTGCCATGTTTCTAAGAGAAACCAAAGGGGATGATGGACGGAGTGTTGAACATTGCAAGCACTCACCCCCAGTCAACTGATCTGGGTTTAATCCATCATCATTCTTTAGCTCACTCTGCCACCCCAGTTCAGACATGGCCATATGCAAATCAGTATGACCCTGTGCCTCATGGGAACAGTCCAGCCCGAACTGCCAAGCCATGTCTTCCCTGGACCGGAAACAAGCATCCTGGGACCGGTTTCGGGTTCATAACCCTCATCAGCCAGGCTATCTTGAATCCAGTGGCAAAGTGAGCAAGGGACCCACGTCTGGGCATACCCTGCCAACTTAGGGCGAACTTAGCAGAACCAAAGGGGATGATGGACGGAGTGTTGAACATTGCAAGCACTCACCCCCATTCAACTGATCTGGGTTTAATCCATCATCATTCTTTAGCTCACTCCGCCACCCCAGTTCAGACATGGCCATACGCAAATCAGTCTGACCCTGTGCCTCATGGGAACAGTACCCCGAAACCGGTACTAGGATGCTTGTTTCCAGTCCAGGGAGGACCTGGCTTGGCAGTTTGGGCTGGACTGTTCCCATGAGGCACAGGGTCAAGACTGATTTGCATATGGCTGGGTTCAAACTGGAATGGCATGGTGAGCAAAAAACGATGGATTTAGGCCCAGATCTCTGTACTGGGGTGAATGTATGACATTGTTCTGCATTCTGTCCATCAACTGTTGTTTTTGCATTTGTCACTCCGAGTGGGACGGGTATGCCCAGACGTGGGTCCCGTGCTCTCCATGCCACTGGAATCAAGCTATCCTGGCTGAAGAGGGGTGAAACCCCGAAACAAGTACTAGGATGCTTGTTTCCAGTCCAGGGAGGACCTGGCTTGGCAGTTCGGGCTGGACTGTTCCCATGAGGCACAGGGTCAAGACTGATTTGCATATGGCTGGGTTCAAACTGGAATGGCATGGTGAGCAAAAAACGATGGATTTAGGCCCAGATCTCTGTACTGGGGTGAATGTATGACATTGTTCTGCATTCTGTCCATCAACTGTTGTTTTTGCATTTGTCACCCCGAGTGGGACGGGTATGCCCAGACGTGGGTCCCGTGCTCTCCATGCCACTGGAATCAAGCTATCCTGGCTGAAGAGGGGTGAAACCCCGAAACCGGTACTAGGATGCTTGTTTCCAGTCCAGGGAGGACCTGGCTTGGCAGTTCAGGCTGGACTGTTCCCATGAGGCACAAGGTCAAGACTGATTTGCATATGGCTGGGTTCAAACTGGAATGGCATGGTGAGCAAAAAAACGATGGATTTAGGCCCAGATCTCTGTACTGGGGTGAATGTATGACATTGTTCTGCATTCTGTCCATCAACTGTTGTTTTTGCATTAGTCACACCGAGTGGGACGGGTATGCCCAGACGTGGGTCCCGTGCTCTCCATGCCACTGGAATCAAGCTATCCTGGCTGAAGAGGGGTGAAACCCCGAAACCGGTACTAGGATGCTTGTTTCCAGTCCAGGGAGGACCTGGCTTGGCAGTTCGGGCTGGACTGTTCCCATGAGGCACAGGGTCAAGACTGATTTGCATATGGCTGGGTTCAAACTGGAATGGCATGGTGAGCAAAAAAACGATGGATTTAGGCCCAGATCTCTGTACTGGGGTGAATGTATGACATTGTTCTGCATTCTGTCCATCAACTGTTGTTTTTGCATTTGTCACCCCGAGTGGGACGGGTATGCCCAGACGTGGGTCCCGTGCTCTCCATGCCACTGGAATCAAGCTAACCTGGCTGAAGAGGGGTGAAACCCGAAACCGGTACTAGGATGCTTGTTTCCAGTCCAGGGAGGACCTGGCTTGGCAGTTCGGGCTGGACTGTTCCCATGAGGCACAGGGTCAAGACTGATTTGCATATGGCTGGGTTCAAACTGGAATGGCATGGTGAGCAAAAAACGATGGATTTAGGCCCAGATCTCTGTACTGGGGTGAATGTATGACATTGTTCTGCATTCTGTCCATCAACTGTTGTTTTTGCATTTGTCACCCCGAGTGGGACGGGTATGCCCAGACGTGGGTCCCGTGCTCTCCATGCCACTGGAATCAAGCTATCCTGGCTGAAGAGGGGTGAAACCCTGAAACCGGTACTAGGATGCTTGTTTCCAGTCCAGGGAGGACCTGGCTTGGCAGTTCGGGCTGGACTGTTCCCATGAGGCACAGGGTCAAGACTGATTTGCATATGGCTGGGTTCAAACTAGAATGGCATGGTGAGCAAAAAAACGATGGATTTAGGCCCAGATCTCTGTACTGGGGTGAATGTATGACATTGTTCTGCATTCTGTCCATCAACTGTTGTTTTTGCATGTTTCTAAGAGGGCAGACATTTAAGGGGGAGCAAGATTTCGCTGAGATCAGAAATTTATGAATTGCCTCTGGCGAAGCTTCTTCAATTTACCTAGGCTGGTGAGACAGTTAGGGAGAGGTGCTCAAATACATGCTAATCACAGGCCTGATCAGGAGGACTGAAGAAGTTTTGATAAATCACTTTGATTTTGTCTTCAAAGTGATTAGCTAAGGTATCACAGAGTGGTTGCGATATGAAAGATTTAAGTATTTTAAAAGGGCTTTGGAGGAGTTTTTAGCCTTTGCAATTTAGTTTGCTATAAATAGTTTATGGCCTTTCTTGATGTTGAGGTGGTACGTGGTTAAGGCTAGTCTATATGTGTTTTCGTCAGTTAGATGATTTGTCTGACGCTACCTTCTTTCTAATCTTTTGCACAATGCTTTCTCTGTTTTTAGCTCTGTCGAGTACCAAGGCATGTGAGGCCTATGTAGACCATTTTCATAATGTTTGAGAGGGGCTATTTTATCAAAAGCAGAGTTCAGCGCACTGGTGAAGTCAGAGGGTGCTTGGTCAACATCTGGATTGTCTGAATTGATAGTGGACGTTAGCTCCTTAGCCAACGAAACTGGTGTAATTTTCCGCCACTGTCTGGATAGATTTTTGTAACGAGTGTGCAATTTTCCCGCCACCTTGTGAGTGGGAATCTGGAAGCAAATAAGTGAGTGGTCAGTCCAGAGTAGAGGTTTGGGCGTTTCGAAGGACAATTGTATGTTAGTGGTGAAAATTAGGTCTAGGGTATGACCAGCAACATGAGTTGGTCCCTTGACTTGTTGGTATAGACATAATGTTGCTAAATCAGAGTATAATTGGCTGGTCTCTGGGTTAAGGGAATCTTCCCCATGGTAATTAAAGTCTCCCAACAGGAGGAACTGTTACGCTGCTAGCACATGGGGTGCAATATATTCAAGTAGGCGTTGCCTAAACTTTTTTGGTCCTGGCGGACAGTATACTAACGCACCTTTCCAGCTGATTTTAGAGGAGGAGTCAAGCTTGAAAATGCATATTTCTGCCCAGTCTCCTGCGACAGTATCGATTATTGAAAGCTTTATATTGTCTTAAAAACAATGGCAATGCCTTCCTCAATCTTGCCTTTCCTGTCCAGTCTGAGTATTTTATAATTCTCGGGTAGTGCAAGTGTAATGGTTGGTACAATGGCGGAGCTTAGCCAGGTCTTGTGGAGGAAACCAACCTCCAGAGATGAGGAGGAGAGTAGGCCCCAAAGTTCTACCTCATGTTTAGTCAGGGATCTGGCATTGACTAAGAAGCAGGAGTAACCTCTAGGGAGGGAGACATTTGAGCGACAGTTGGGGTGGCAGCATTGACATTTTTGTGGTTGATTTCTGAAGAGGTCAGGGTGGAGCACTGAAATCTACACTTTTGACAGACAACGGGGCCTTCTGGCTGAACTAGAAAAATTATATTACAGCATGGGGCATTTGCTCTGTATAGATTGTCCATTTCTTTCAGCTGTTCTGACGAATAAATGGATCTTTGAGCGTACCTATGTTCTGATGGAGGAGAGGCAGGGATCCTGGCGACGTTGGGCGCAGATGGGCGCAGACGGGCTTGCTTTTGGCATGCTTTTGGCATGCCATCTGCATGCCCGGTGCGCGCGGCTGCTGCATGTCGACGCCGGCATCCGCTAGATATAGCCAGCCGGAAGTGATGCAAATGGAACAGCTAGACTACTAACCTGCTGCTGACCGCGAATGAGGTTAAGAGCTTCCCCCACACAAACCGATACCAAAGGGGATGATGGACGGAGCGTTAGAGCAAATCAAACACTCACCCCCAGTCAACTGATCTGGGTTTAATCCATCATCATTCTTTAGCTCACTCCACCACCCCAGTTCAGACATGGCCATATGCAAATCAGTCTGACCCTGTGCCTCATGGGAACAGTCCAGCCCGAACTGCCAAGCCATGTCTTCCCTGGACCGGAAACAAGCATCCTGATTCAAGCTAGCCTGGCTGATGATGGCTGATTAGCCAGAAACCGGTCCCAGGATGCTTGTTTCCGGTCCAGGGAAGACATGGCTTGGCAGTTCGGGCTGGACTGTTCCCATGAGGCACAGGGTCAGACTGATTTGCATATGGCCATGTCTGAACTGGGGTGGTGGAGTGAGCTAAAGAATGATGATGGATTAAACCCAGATCAGTTGACTGGGGGTGAGTGTTTGATTTGCTCCAGCGCTCCGTCCATCATCCCCTTTGCTATCGCTTTGTTCGCCCTAAGTTGGCAGGGTATGCCCAGACGTGGGTCCCTTGCTCACTTTGCCACTGGATTCAAGCTAGCCTGGCTGATGACGGCTGATTAGCCAGAAACCGGTCCCAGGATGCTTGTTTCCGGTCCAGGGAAGACATGGCTTGGCAGTTCGGGCTGGACTGTTCCCATGAGGCACAGGGTCAGACTGATTTGTATATGGCCATGTCTGAACTGGGGTGGTGGAGTGAGCTAAAGAATGATGATGGATTAAACCCAGATCAGTTGACTGGGGGTCAGTGTTTGATTTGCTCCAGCGCTCCGTCCATCATCCCCTTTGGTATCGCTTTGTTCGCCCTAAGTTGGCAGGGTATGCCCAGACGTGGGTCCCTTGCTCACTTTGCCACTGGATTCAAGCTAGCCTGGCTGTTGACGGCTGATTAGCCAGAAACCGGTCCCAGGATGCTTGTTTCCGGTCCAGGGAAGACATGGCTTGGCAGTTCGGGCTGGACGGTTCCCATGAGGCACAGGGTCAGACTGATTTGCATATGGCCATGTCTGAACTGGGGTGGTGGAGTGAGCTAAAGAATGATGATGGATTAAACCCAGATCAGTTGACTGGGGGTGAGTGTTTGATTTGCTCCAGCGCTCCGTCCATCATCCCCTTTGATATCGCTTTTTTCCCCCACACAAACGGCACAAGCCGAGGTGGACCAGGAAGTGGGGCACCGCAGGTAAGAGTCCCTGGGTAGCCGAGTAAAAATAACAGTGCAGATAAAATACTAATTATACCTATACCGGTGAGCTGGTCGTTACGCTTGCCTGTAGTCAGTCTAAATCACACTCTATTTCAGCTCCAACACGGCTCCTATTCTAACCTCTTATAAATGTTGTCTCTCTCCTGGACAAATAAATCAAAGAGTCAGAGAAAAGGTGAAGGATCACCCACCGGAACAGCACAAGATGTTTGTTACTGGTCTCCAGATAATTGCAACGCTCATCCTCAGCAGATAGCATATTGATTGATCATTTATAGGACATTTTTTTAAATGTCTATCGCAAGCTGTTTTAGTAGGCTTGTGAGATTTACTAACACTGAAATGGAATGTCTTCTAAACTTAGAGTTGAAACGCCGCCATAATTTATTGCAAAAGGACCAACCACACCTCCAATATTTCTCGATTTGTTTTAATAAACTCTATAGTTTTCAGGCATAATGATTAGTATAATGAACTACATGTGGCTCCGCCTGTCACTGAATCGCACAGTAGAGGTGTTTCTGTTGTTCGAAAGAAATGGACTGATATGGCCAAAAGATTTGTTTCGGTGACATGGTAATGGTTCTATTACATCCTTCATTACTACAAAGTGTTCTCTCTTGAAGTGTCCTGGTTATCAAGAGTTTCTCTGCTTTCATTTTTATACCTAACAGGAAGGAAGATCAATTGATTATTTAAATTTTTGACTTTGTTCAGAGTTGAAGCCCAAGCCTCCTGGGGCTTGTTGTGAATATTTCTGAACTTTCACTTTTTTTCCCTCTTCCTTTGATTTCTTGAAGCTCTCCCAGATCTGCTTGTTATTCTAGTCTAAGGTTAATAAATATTAAGGAAGATCCCATGATGGAGACGGAAAAGTTACTTACCTGTAACACCAGTTCTCCATCTTAATTAAACTCATAAACACCCCTGCCCCCTTCCACATAGATCCATCGGAACGGACGCAGGGACTTTCAGGTATATTTTTATTTCCTTCATCACAGCGTCAAAAGTAAACTAACGGAGGAAGCAATCAGTACTTTGGTGCATGCTGTGATTGGGATGGCTCCTGCCTGATTTATGTTCACAGTGCAGTTTTTCCTTTATATTATATTAATATAGGCACACAGGGAATGTTTTATTTCATGTTTTCATTATTTTAAAGTGGAGAACATTGAAAATAGTAGATCAAGAATACATGGAGATTTTCAACCCATATGACATTTTCGTGCTTTACTTTCATATTTTGCGGCGTTATTCTCCTAAAAGATAAAAACTAAACGAAAACGTTGCTTCTACACAGGCTTTCTTTGTTTATGGTGTGAGAAGTGTATTTCTCTCTGTTAAAAATGTGTTCTGGGATACCACACGTGCACTGACATATTCTAATGCTCATTAATTCAGTTAGATACCCTGATGGAGACCTTGTGTTGCAGGAACGTACAAGCGCTCACACAGAGTAACCACATATAACAAGCATTGGCAAATCCAATACGTCTTGCGTGGTCGTGCCAGTCTTTTGGCAAAACTAGTTTTTTTAATGTTTTTATCAAAACTTCATAGTTTGGTAAGCTGCCTGATGTTCGTCAATCTAAAAATAACATTGATTAAAGGCAAAACTGTTTCGTCTCCAAAAAGCACACAATGTAATAGTACTCCCTGACACAGAAGGCGATTTCTTTTTGTTATATTTCCTTTTGGAGTGTATAAAGTTCTACATTTTTCTGACAGCAGAGGTGGGAAACAGAAAGAGGCAGATGCTACCCTTTGTTTTCGAGCTCTATCAGCAAAGTATGCTTTCACTCAGAGATTTTTAAGTGAATATGTGCAGTTAAGATGTAAAAAAAAGCACACAGACCCCTTCTGCACTAACGCAGAGCAGAAAATGTCATTATGATACAGCCCCAAGTTTTCTCCGTTTTATTTTTACAAATTTCTAATCGGTAATTCATTGGTTTACTGTTATAAGAAAGACTTGGTTTTAACTTAGCCATGTTTGCATATTCAAACAATAACATCAGCTTGTTTTTCAGGGTCAGCAATTCACGCACGCACTCCTTCATTAACCTGAAGTTGAAGTATTCCTAACAATAGTCTGGATAATATTTGGACAACAACCAAACGCGTATTGTGTCCTTTGCCTGTGTAAATTGTTCTCTTCACAGAAAGAAAAAGAAAAGTACTTAGGCTACCTTTAATTTTTTTTATACTTTATGGTTTTTATACATTTCAGTGAGTGATGTGCCCGTCAAGTGCCCAGATGTGTGGTTGCCCTATGCTGGTCGCTGTTACAGGCTGTACAGGGATCCTAAGCCCTGGGATGAAGCCCTGTCTGCCTGCCGAAAAGAAGGAGGCGATCTGGCGAGCGTCCGCCATGTTGAAGAGCACAGCTTTGTTGTTTCTCAGCTTGGATACCGTGAGTGTTTACAAACATATAGACAATATTCATCAGGGGCGTCTTAAGGATTTTTGGGGCGCTGCACAAGATATATTTTAGGGCGCGTGTTCCGATTTTTCAAACTTTATTACCAATTCAATTCAATTTAACTTTATTCGATTCATACAAAGAATCATAAAAGTTTACAGTTCAATACAAATTTAAAAGAAGAAAGTTATTCAAATCACTAAAAACAAATTCAATAAAATACATTTACAGATTTAAGGTGCTTCAGTTAAAAACTTCCTTCTACGGATAACGGACCTCAAAAACCTTGCCACTACTACACATGTAAACAAATCCGGGAGCAGTTGTAAAAATAAATAGGCCGGTCTACATTGTCTAAAATTTAAAGATTTCATTAAAGGCTTGATAAAAATAGTCCTTAAGTCAGTATAAAATTTACAAAAAAACAATACATGAATGGTTGATTGTTTGGAGATCTGGTCACAAGGACAACATGTTAGTCGACGAGACCAATTATTTCTGTTGGGGAAACTAGTCAAGCGATGGAAAATATCCAGCCTGAATCGTGTCAAAACAAATCTGTGTTGGGCATTTAAAACACCGATTAAATACGGTTGCATCGTATAACAGGTCAGTATCATTTGATTATGTTGTACGGTAGGCTTCACAAGTTCCAATGTTAATCTTTTTTCCTCCAAGTTGTTCAAACATACTCTTTTTAGTGATTCTCTAGATATATGCAGTAAGGATTCAGGCTTTACATAGTATTCAGAGTGACAAATATCATGCATACATTTTTTTAAGTATTTCAACCATGTTATTTTCATTGCATGATCAGCACCGCAGCAATCCTGTAAAATGGCTCTGTTAAAACTCGTATAATCCGATGTCCATAACTTGTGCCATAGGAGGACTGGCTGCACCCTTAACAGGTCCTCCAAATAAGTAGAACCCAGTTCTGCATGACAGACAAAATTAGAACAGCTTTTAGGAAGCCCTAGCAGGTTTTTAAGAAACCCATTTTCTACCAGCTGTAAAGAATAAACGTCTACATGTCCCCACAATTCAGATCCGTACATAGCTATTGACCGGCATTTCGCATTATAGATAGTCAACATGTCCCTAGGGAGTTTACGTCCCAGTTTCTTGGAAAAGTTACTCAGACCCGCAATTGATCTGAGAAACTGCATTCTTCTTGATTTTACTGCACTTTTCCAGTTACCATTACTATCAAACATTATTCCTAAATACGAAAAAGTTAGTGTTTGAGGTAAAGTCTTGTTTCCTATTAAAATGTTGCGTCCCTTAGCTGACTTGCAGCCAGCTTTCATTACATACGTTTTGCCTATGTTAATTAAAAGACCCAGATTCTCCATAAAATTAACAAATTTATCTAAAAGATGTTGAAGAGCATTAGGGGTGTGGGCCATAAGCACCGCATCATCAGCATACAATAATAGTGGTACTGGCCTATTGCCAATTTGGGGCAGGTCCATACAGGAGTCCACAAGGGTAGCGCCCAGGCCATTAATATACAAATTAAATAAAAAAGGCGCGAGCACACACCCCTGGCGCACCCCCTTATTGATGTCAACTGGGCTAGTGCATTCACCGTTCATACCATATCGAATCTTGGCAGAACTCGTTGAATACAAATATCTAAGAAAATTAATGATGGCACAGTCAACACCCATGGAGGTCATAATAGACCAAAGTTTGTCGTGGACCACACAATCGAATGCGGAGGACAAGTCCACAAACGCCAAAAACAAATTGCCCCCTTTTATTTGTGTATATTTGCTCACTAGAAAATTCAGGTTAATAGCCTGCTCTATGGTCCCAACACCCTGGCGGAAGCCGTATTGGAAGTCGGTCAAAATATTATTACAGCCTGCCCACTCCTGTAGTCTGTCTAACACAATACGGCCCACCACCTTAACCAAAGAATCCAGCAGGGAGATGGGTCTGTAGTGTGCAGGGCAGTTTCGATCTCCCTTTTTGAATATTGGTACGATGTGTGATTCCGACCATGACACTGGGAAACCAACTTCCCGAAAGGACTTAAAAACCAGGGTCACAAGAGGACCCCAGAGGTCGATATTGTCCTTAAAGATATCAATCGGAATCCCGTCAGGGCCAGGTGCTTTTCCTCCCTTACTCGCTCTGAGTGCCCGTATCACCTCCTTCAGTGTGAAATTAAAATCAAAATATTGCCATGAGAAGGTAAGCCCAGTGGAGACAACTCTCGTCCCTGTCGCAGAGTTGTCTTGTCCTTCTTCAATCGTTGCCCCTATATAGTTTCGCAAAGTGGGCCATCCATTCCTGTTCTGTGATTGCTACCTCTATACTAGGTTTATCATCGTCACAGCAAAATGGTGAATTTACCACACGCCAGAATAACTTAGAATCCTTGTTCTGGCTTGCCTCCTGCAGATGATCCCAGGCCTCCTCTTTCAGAATCATTTTACGATGTTTTAAAGCTTGCTTATAAGCCCGCCTGCAGTTCTGTACTACTAAGTTATTCCTGGGTACCTCCTTCAAAGCCCACTTTAACTTCTTATGAGCAAGAGTGCACGCATGGTCAAACCACCCGTGCTTTTTCCTGGCCCCTCTAATCTGGTTAGTAGTCAACCCAGCACTAATTTCCTCCCTAATATGTCTAAAGGCCTTCACAACCGCGTTGGCATCCGCAGTTTCATCCAAACAGACCTCGAAAGCCCTACTCTGTTTTGTACATATTTTCTGTAAAAATCGAGATGGGTGGACCATTGACCAGCGCAGGGCAAAGCCATTTAGACGGGAGAGTGCTAAATTTTCCGCGGCAAGGGTGAGTTGCCCTATGCCAGGCTCACCTTCGAGTCTAATATCCAGTGAGAAACTCTGTGGAAAATGATCACTTAATGCGATGTTATGTAGTATAAAGTTAAAAACTAATGCTGAGTAGCGATTAGAAAAGAAGAGAAAATCAATGACACTCCTACCTCGGCTGCCATCAAATGTACAGGGTACAGCGACCGGGCTGCCTCCAAATTTATTACTAAAGCCTAGATCATATTTAAAAAGCAACTCATTGAGTTTCTCTCCGTACCCTGACTGAGAAAAGTGGGTGACATCGTCACCCTTTCCAGAGGTCATACCACAAACTTTATTAGCCACGAATTGGCAGGGTTGAATGTTAAAATCACCCCCCCAAAGCAGGATTTTTTCGTTAGGGCCCTTGTCCAGAATAGATTCCAAATCCTCATCAAGTTGGCAGAGAGAATCTATTATGTCCAAGTCATGGGCATTATTGTAAAAATTAACTAATATCAAAGAAATAGAGTTCGTACACACGACCTGAACTATTTGATAAAACAGGTTGGGTGGATATATGATAGCACTAGTAGAGGCCAATTTATTAGATACGTAGACACAGAGGCCGCCCTTTGATCTTCCGTGACTGGATGGGGTTGCTTTGGAGTGAAAGGTCTTGAACCCATTAAGATGTATCGGGTCGTTGGCCCAGGTTTCTTGCACCATCGAGATCTCAAAGGCTGTCATAAACTCCAACCATTCCGGATTACTGCATTTACTGCGTAGCCCCGCCACATTCCAGCTTAGGATGCTAATACTATTCCCTGGTGATGTTATCGGAATCATATTGTCATCATCAGTATCAACAATATTATTTAAGGTTGGAATACATAGGTCAATAGTATTATAAGCCAAATTGCCGGGAATAATTTTCTCTGCACTACACCTATGGACACCCTGATCATCACAGTTGCTGCTGGAAGCGTCATATTGTTACAGGGGGAAAAGGCATTGAGAAGTGGGCTGTTATTGTTTGGTGTAATTAAAGGTACACAAAGAATCATTATATTTAACTGATATGAGCTGTGTTCTTTGTTACATGGTTCATTACTATCACCTGCCCCCTCGACATCTAGGTGGATAACAGCCGATAGCCCCGCTCTGCAAAAACTTCCGTCATCTTGTATGACATCACAGGTTTTTTGGTCATCTATCTGCTTGGGAGGTGCAAAGATTGAAGTTAGAGTTAGTTCATGCGGATTGCTTACATTGGGCTTACTCTGCACTACATGATTAGATGTCCGATTAAGTCAATCTATCTCTTCCAAGGAAGAGAATGTGTCAAATCTATTGTAGAGTGGAATGCTAGATTGAGGATGAATATTTGAGGTTGTAGGTCTGTGCTGTGGTACCTGATTCTGGACATGATTTATTGGAGGGTAGAAGTACCCCAGGGGAACTACATTTATGCTTCTGGTTGTCACATAAACACTACCAAGTCTTCGCAAGATCTCCTGTATTAAACCGGGCGATCTAAATGTGAGAACTACACAATCGCCGGATAGTGTTTTCTCCCTTGTCCCTACCCAGCCTACCCTTCTCACCATTTTAAACTCAGCAAACAGAGCTTCTGCTAGCCCAGTCTTAGTTCCGAGCCAGCAGAGCGCCTTGTTCCTTAGTGCCTCCCATGTTTCATTAGCCGGGGGGGTAAGAGACAGTACATTTGCCAGTACAATTATGTACGGTGTAGCTTCTGGCGGCAGATGCAGTCTCGCCCCTTCCTTATCCTCCCTTTTCATGTGGGCTACATGAGGCCTAGGCAGTGGTTGGGAGTGACTAGAGTTATTGTTTATTGAGACTTCGGTATATTTCGTGTCTATATTACTCTCATGACCATCAGATGCCCTGGTTGAGGTTTGAGGGATGTCTTCACGAGGGACATGAGTTGTCCTATCGTTATCCGATTTAGGAGTGGGTATTACAAAGTTATTTAGATTATTAGCAGAACATGCCCCTTGAGCTCTACTCAGTTCATCCTCAATAGCAGAAACCCTAGCCAGTATTTTCTCAATGGGAGCTTTAACTGATGAAAATAAGTTATCAAATCCCAAACCCTCCCCTTTAGCAGCAACAGTATAAGAAGCCACACTCTGAGGCACGCTTTGATCGTTCAGCTTCAAGTTATTCAGGACCATGTCTATATGCTCTAAGCGTTCGTTCATTATGGCAAATTTAATGTCAATCTGATCTGTAAGCTGGGTTAGAACATTATCCAGAGCAAACTTGTCAGCCTCAGTAATCGCATTCTTTGAAGAGATACCCGATATTGAGGGCGAGAGATCGTCGGTCTGAGTACTTATAGAGTTTGTTTGGATCAATGCAGGGTAGATATACCGGGGGTCCTTTTGTACTTTAGGCTTATGTATGTCCTTGCCCCGTTTACCCTTCGCTGTACAGTCTCTTTTCGTCTGATCACTCTGGAGTTTAGAGGTTCGAGTCCTTAAGGCTATACTAGGCTCGTTAGAAATGTCCGCAGTAGAGATCTGCGGTTCATGGATATGAGAGGCCTGTGGCATCCCTTGCGGAGTAACTATCAAACAGGCTTGAGTAGTAGTTGGAGCAGCAATACCTAATGAGGAGCGCCTCTGCAGGGAAGAGGGATCTAAAGATAACCTCCTCTCCGTGAGTTCAATTTCGTGGATGAGCAGTGATTCTGCCCTTATAATAAATGCGTCCAATGTCCCTTTAACCCCCACAGACCCCTTACTTTTGCTCATTGTAGTAAAGAAAAAGAGGATCAATACCACCTCATCACGGACAGAAACAACAATAATCTGTGGCAAGGGTATAACACCACTATGGTACTTTTTTTCTTGCAAGAAAGATCCTCAGTCCTGTCCGCGCTACCAGTTGTTCCAGGGGGGCCCCCGCCCTGCCTCCTCCTGTCACTGAGAGCAAGGGATTCTGGTGGCAGTAGACCCACAGATGAAGGAACCAGCAGTCAGGCAGGAAACCGGCAATTAGCGCGTCTATATCAATATAAAGTTTTTCAAATAAAGTTTAAAAAAAAAATCCCTTTCAGCAATCAGCAGCAGCAAGCACCAACGTTGGAACAACTCTGACCTTCAGGTTGGAAGCTCAGTCTATATTTTTTCCCTTCCTTCCTTCCTTCTCCCCTTTCTTTTCTGCTGTTTTGCACTTCAAGTACTGCAGTATACGTCTTTATAGCGTCTTGATAGCAGTTACAATCATGGAGATAGTATCCTTCCCCTAATAGCCTTTAATATTTGGGAACAGTTCAAGGAAAGGGGGATAAACCTTCAAACCCCCAAGCGGCGATCATCCGATAAAAGTTCACCACCCAACTTCAAGAAAGGCAAGAGATCACAGGAGACCGCCAGCAATGCCTTAGAGCCTGCCCCGTGTGCTCAGAAGCAGCTCAGGAGCGGCTCAAAATACCTGACCGGTCGTCTTTTCGTCCTCTCTGCTCACTTAACCCATGCGGCTCCTCAACTTCATCCAGCTGGGGAGAGCAAGCCGAAAATCGGGCAGAGACACACAGCAACAAAAGATTCGTTCTCCGCGGTCTGCGGTCTGTAATACATCAGCGTGAAGCCGCAACCTCCGTCCTCCTGCTCCCTCCTCACTCGGCAAGTTGAGAAAGTCGGCGTTGAAGCGGGCGGAGAGCGGTGGGCTCCTTCCCTGCTGCAGCTTCGACAACACTGGCTGCGGGCTCTCTGGAAGATCCAGACCGGGTGGTGGAAGTAATCTCTGTGCCTTATTACCAATGTTCATCCTTTTAAGCCCATCTGATGTCTCAGTTGATGTCAGTTGTTAACTAACCGAGCCATTTTGTCTGTATAGGTCTGCAGAGAGGAGTAATGCACTGAAGATGGTGAGGTCAAGGAATGAATGATCAGGGCATAGGAATTAGATGACCTTAATTTATGCAGTATAAAGCTGGCCGGATACCTTAGACATAGACTAGAAGGGGGGAGTTAGAGGTGGGTAGGAGTCTGATCAAGATAAGGAACAATCAGTTAGAGGTGGGTAGGAGTCTGATCAAGATAAGGAACAATCAGTTCAGGGAAATGTAAGGAGGAAGAGAAGCTTTCTAATAAGAAACATGATGGAGGTTTTTATATGATTTTACAAATATCATAAAATAAAAGGCCATGATGTACTGAAAACAGCTGGGCTTCTAATTCACATCTAGCGTGTTCACAAGCAAGAGCAGTGGCTCTCTTGGCTATGATGTGTCCCGATAGATCAAGAATGGATCATACCTTGAAAGTCACTATTCTACGGACAACTCTGTTGTAGGGAGTTGGTGAAGCATTCAAAGACCGTGCAAGATACAGCACAACCCAACAGGAGACACTTGCTATGGTAAAATATGCCCTGGCTGTGCTTTAAAACCAGTAGTGAGAAGCTGTCAACAATTACAGGTAATAGCCTGAGAACTGATTTGATGTCCCCTATCACCAGCTGTGATCCCGGACCCTCCTCCATAATAAAGTTCAATGCCACCTCAAAAGGAGTCCAGCTCCCTCAGGGGAAGGACACTTGGTGAATCATTCTGTTTTGTCCCTCGCACTTCTTTGACACCACCTTTGTCCTGGCCCAACTACTGCTTCCTTCCTAGCTTGCTCCTCTTCCCTTCTCTAAACGTGCTTCTTCCACTAATTCACCCCTTCCTCCTCTATTCCGTTCCTCCCACAGTCTGCTCCTTGGTGTTCCCTCCCTACACTCATTGCTTTGCTTCAATTCCAAGAAACACTATTAGGCCAATTTTGCCCCCTTCCGCTGCTCCACTGTTGGCTGCCATGTGTGCTACTCATAGGCCTACTCCTGCCCTTTCAACTCCTCCTTCCTCTTTGTGCCGCTACAATTTCTGTGTATTCCTCCTATCCATTCCCCTTTCTCTCTACTCATGTACAGTGGTTCTTTCTGGAATATATTGAATCATCCAGAGAACCCCTTCATCACCTCTGTCACTCCCCTTCCTGCAAGACCAGGTCTCACCAAATCTCACATGATCTCAACTTGCACTGATGCTTGCCCGGCCTCTCCGCTTGCATCCAATATTCTTTCATGACTTATCTTCCTTTTTTAGGGATTCTGCTATCCGCAGGCAGAAATATTCTGTCTCATGCTTCTCCAGCCCCCTTAACTTCATCCATTGCCTTAGATAGTGGTTCCGCATTATTTTCTTCCCTTGCCCCCGAGTTTCCGTGTCACCAGTTTAGTTCTTGTGTATGTATATATCTTTTTTTTGCATCTGGTGCCACTGTCTTCTTCATCTGCTTTTGATCCAATTGCTTCCCCGTCTGCCCTTTCACCTTTCGGTCCCCTTCCAACCTTGCTGTCTACTTTCTTGTGCCACCCGCCACTTTGTATTCCCTTCAGGGGCTTTGGTCATGCTGCCACTCCTCTCCCCTACTGAATCCTTTAGTGAGGATTCATCCAATATGCCCATTTCCTCTTTGTCCCTGTGGGTACAGATCTCTACTGCCTATTTCGTTGCCCTGACCGTGCCTCCTTCAATGCCTTTATATCCATGACCAGTAACTATCTTCTTTCCATTGTCCAGTTCCCTCAATGCCAACACAGGTCTGGTCATTGCAGTGGGTGACTTCATTTTGTGCATGACCTTGCTCCGATAACTCCCCCTACTTGGGCCATTGTGACCCTGCACATGTTCCCCCTTTGCATGGCATTCATATTCCCCTCCTTCTTTCCTCGGTACCCTGATTGCGCTTGCTCCCTACTTCATCTCCAGCTGGTGGGCTCTACCTCAGAACCAGCTTCCAACTCTGCAAATATGTGCTACTTATCAAATCCATATATCATTTTATCCAGCAGTCCTTGCCTCGTGTAATATGCAAAATCTCTGCCGGATTGTCAGACCTTGCTTTCGGGCCCATAGGGCATGAAGGGCTAGAGGGCCACAACAGTGGGGCTGGGGCCCTATTATGGCTCTGTTAACTCTGCATAGTAGGCTAAGTACAACCCCTCCTACCCAGTGCATTTCTTTTTAGAAAGGAATGCGATTTAATGCACTTAGAAAAAAACGCTATAATATACAGGCACAAATCCACTCTCAAGGACCACAGTACTCACAATTTAAGGTCCGCCCCCAGTCTCCCCTTAACTCTGGGTAAGGATCGTGTGGCAGGTTACAGCACAGGCGCAGTGCTACATCTCTGTTTACAAAGTTCATGTGCTCAGTTCTATAGTTTCTAGTGCCTATGTCGATCTCACCAATACGAGTCTTTCAGTCCTTTGCCAGCCATGGTAGGGCCTGCACCAGGCGCCCAGTCTCATCTTCTTCTTCGTGGAGAATCATGTGCAGGCTGAGTGTAGCAGCACCCTTTCTCTAGTCTTGGATGTAGCAGCTGCAGGGCCACTGTCTGGGGCTGGTTGTCAACAGGCCCTCTTATGGGTATGGCGTGATTGAGCAGAGTGAAAGTTCACAGGGGTTCTGTTGGAACTTCTCAGGTGGCTGGGTGGCTCCAGTTCTACTCTTTATGGTGACACAGTGGCTTGGTCTGCTTTGGGGCACAATGGTCATAAGCACAATGAGGCAGTATGCTCTGGCATGCTTTAGAATTGCAGCTGCACAGTCAGCTTCGGGCACACTTCAGGACAGTGTGAACACAATGGCCATGTTCAGAGTCACAGTGGCGCAGCTCGCTCAGGCATACTTCAGCATTGCCATGGTCCTGACTCTTGGGATCACAGAGGCACAGTCCACTTTTGGCAAGCTTCAGGACACTGCCACAGCAGAGGGTTCAACAGGTAAGAGAGACAATACTTCAGTTCAGTACCATGCCTGGCACTCTCTGTTCAGTCTCTCCTGAACAGACAGGCTCACAGATCCAGCTTTCGCTGTGTGTTCTGCACCCTGGTAGCCAGCACCTCCTGCCACAGTGGCTAACTCCTTCCCTCTTCGTTTAAAAAAAATCAGCTTCCAGGCACTTCAGTCCAGGGAGACAGCTTTATCTTGTAGGTCAGTCTGCAGTCCCCTCACCTGCAAGACACTGGGTACTGTCAGGCAGACACCAGCTGTGTGTACTCTGCAGAGCACCCTCTTCTTTGGTTAAAGAGAACTTGGAATTGGAACCACAAGTGGTTCATCCGCTTTCACTTTTATACAGATAAAGCAGACCAGGATGTGTATTCCCTGTCTGTACTCTTTCGGCTTTTGTGTGGATTGATGCTCCTCACAGTAAGGTCATCTTCAGGTTGGTGCATCCACAATAGAGGCACAAAGAAGTGTGAGCATTCTGCACTGAACAGAGCTCAGGAAGAGAAACAAAAGGCTGGCTTAACCTAAAGGACCATTCACACTCTGAAAAACAGATAGTAAAGTTCTACCCTTCACACCCACTGTCTTCTGAATGGCAATGCTCAGGAAGACTCATCAGCAGTCCTGCAGCAAAAGGACCTAATCGAATTTCTAAAGGGAAGCATGTCTCCTTTTTCAATTTTTGTGTCCACCACCTTCAGGAATACCAGCAATACACTTCCACTGGGAAAACAACCTTCCCACCATCATGTGCATGCAAACAGACCAGGGTCTTTCAAATTTGAACCCATAGGCCTCGATTATTCTGGTTTACTCATAAACATGATGTATACACCACACAGATAACACACACATATGTGCAAACATTTAAAGGGACGCTAGTACTAGAACCTGGGATATCACGTAGCAGATGAACTTTACACGAGTGGCCAAGCAGGCCTCTACTCCTGTGACACAGATTCACAAAACACAATATGCTGCCATTACCATGCTTCATTCTAAAATCATGACAGAGACAGCAGACTACTGTCTAACCAAGATCTCTCATGCCTAAGGACAGGCCTAGGCCTTCATGCAGATGCTAGATTTGTGTGAGACTGCAGCCAAAATAAAAAACCAGGATACCAACTATTCACAGTTTGGCACTCAGGGCAGGCGAAGAGTGAGGTACATGTCTGTCTCGTAATCACAGATATCTACAGGTGAATATTCTTCATAAAGCATATGGAACATTCACATATGCCAGGTTGCTAATGCAGATGTTGTATCAATTCACAGAGCCAACAGATGAGCTATGGTTTGGACTGAATGACCTTAAAATTCAAATGCTCTTTGAATGGAGTGATGGGGTTCCTGTAACATATACCAGGTGGCTGCGAGGTGAACCATCCCACCACAACAACAGGCAAGAGGATTGTGTCTCAATGAGTGGAGAGGTAAATTACTCATCAAATTAATTGCATGATAGCCACGTGCTAGAAAGAAACAGTCCTTCGACGGTGGTCAGATCTGCCTGTTTCTCATTTTCTTCTGTCTGTAGGTTGCATGCTACTATATAAAAAAAGGAATCCATACAGATACATTGAACTATTGAAAATGCGTTGTTTTCTCTGTTTACAACGCTACTATTTTTATTTTTAATACATGCAAATAATTAGCATGATTGCCTCCGACCTCAGGTTGTTAATTCTGGTTTGATAGCTCAGCTGTTTCTAGACCTTATGTGATCAGCAGAACAAGAGCTTTCAGAAGCAGTTTTGAAAGAGGTGCTTGGGTTACATCCACATGTTGATCTTTCCACCTGCAGGCATTTGGTTTTGGAAGAATATGTGTACTTCCATTAAAAAAAGGGCTTGCACTGAACTCTTTTTTACCTTGTGGGAAAGCTTATGCTCGATGTAGTTTCAAGACAATGACTAAGGCTGATCTGTCAATTTTGAAATGCTACAGCAAAGGCATTAGACCGTACTAATTTATTGCCAAAAGGATATGTTAAAGCTAATTGGATGTTTAGAGTAGATTATTATTCCACTGTGCAAAGCCTATAGGCAGATGTCTTGCTACATGGAAGCTCATGGGTTACCATAGTAGGGATGAGGGCTGGTGTTTGTCATCTCCTCTGAGAAACCCCGGGGATAGAAGACTTGCAGTGTGCAAATCGTTGTTTGCGCCTTTAGGATGGGTTGTTTTGTCAACTGTAATTTTGAAGATATTTGTACATTTATGACATTATGCTCGATGGCTGTCTTGTAGGGTAATTTCTCCTCAATACAGTGTGCTTGAGTTTGGGAGGATGGACAAACCAGTGATAAAGGCTGTAGGCCTGATTGATTCCTTTGGAAAACGTTTGTCAGATGTTTTATGAAAAGGTACAATAACTGCACGAAGGATGACTCACTTAAATTGTATAATTTCTTTTTAAGGGTGATTTGTTATTTCATGGTGTGAATACCTGTAGACAGACATTTTGGTACATGGGCAATCATCGATTAATGCTGTATGCAAGGGTTTTGATGTTTGTTACCACCTCAGAAATGTCCTAGAAGTAGAAGGTTTTCATTGTGCTAGTCCTCCTAGGAGGGTTGATATATTGTTTTACCAACTGCATTTGTGTACATACCTGTAATTTTATCACAGTATCCCAATTGGTTACCATGTAGAAAAGCTTCTGCTCAATACAGTAGGATGTAGTTGGTTTTGGTGATAAACCAATGATAAAGGCTACAGGTCTCCTTAATTTGCCAAAGCTATGTCGGATACCGTAGACTGTAACATCAAATCCAGTAGGCCTAACTTATTTTTTAAGAAAAACATGTGTTAAAGGCATTACGCATTTTAGGATGGACTGTTATTATGCTGTACAAAAGACTTTAGAGACATGGAGTTTCACAAATTACTGCAGTAGTCAAGGGATTTGGTGTTGGTTACCCTCTCTGCCAAACCTTGGATGTTGAAAGTTTTCATTATGATAAACCTTGCTAGGCCTGCTTAAGGGGCATTATACTTTGTTTTGACAATTGTCATTTTGTACATATTTGTAATTTTATGACTCTGTGGCTGCAGGTTGGCTTGTGGGAAAGTTTGTGTTTAATAGAATAGTTTCGTGAACAGTTATGGCTCTGGAAAACTCTTCCTTGCCATCTCACATCCATGAAATTGTATTTCCCCTTTAGAAAGGCCCCAAAAACTTGGTTGTTCACCATATAGACTGGCACAGCACAATCTTTAACAGTTCATCGTGCGGCATAGCAAGACTACAGCATCTAGATGTCCAAGGGCCTTTGTACGCTTCATAAATGTTGGTCATATCATATGTCATATGCAATAGGTCTGATATTTGTACTATTAAAATTTATGCCAAAGTCAATAAAGCAACCATATTTATTATGAAAAACATGGTAAATACAATAGGCTTATAAGGGTGCATTTTTATTAAACTGTGCATACACTATACACAATGCGATTCTAAAATGGTCGCCAGTGTCTATGTTTAATATTTTACTTTAGTTTCTTACTGCAGATATATACCCACCTTGTTTATACACCATTTTTCTTTTTCCTGCTTCATTTCTTGAATTTACCTTGCATGTACTTGTATAGTGTTTTTCTGTGTTTAATTCTGAAGGGGGAGTGGGTGAATGCAAGAATAAAGGATCCATATTTGGAAGGATGTCTGTGCATGTTTAGTTATTGTGTGCCTAAAATCTTCAGTGAACCTCCATTGGGGAGACACCACACAGTGCTCTCCCAATCATCCAATTTCCCTCCCAGCAATGGTCTTTGATATATTTGTAAGACACAGATACACAATAAAGGAACAATTCTTGATTGTCTAATAACCAAGAAAGGCCTGATAGAAATGATACTTTTAGACTGGAGTAGACAGTCTACCAAGTGATATGTTTCTACAGCCTAATCTCCAAAACGGTAACCAGCAATCTACCCATGAGCCTAAAAATCTGTCATAGAAAGGTAACATACATTATTGTCTTATCACTAGCAGCTAAAGCCTGTTCAGCCCCATATCACCGCACTCAGAAATCAACAGCTCAACTCATTATTAACACATTACAGCAAAACCATGTCGGAAATTCTAAATGATCTTGCCGCTCAAAAAGCTAGGAAGGTTTTTAGCACCTCATAACACATATGGGCCCAGCTATCATCAACCAATAACCTTTAATACCTGTGCTGGGAATGCAGAGATGGCAAAACATGTCTCTTTGAAGCAAAATCCACTTTCTTCAGATTAAAAATTGACTAAGCCAAATCGTCAGACAGACAACCAATCGTCCTCTGCTGAACAACCACAAGGAAAAGAGCTAAAAATTCCCATGGCTGTTCAAAGAGAGAATCTCTCCATCCATCTCAACCTCCACCCTGGATCAAAACTACCAACTGCAAACTAGGAAAACTTACAAACATGGAGCCTTCCTTTAAAGATACCTCCCTAAATGAAGTGGCCAAAACAATATTGAATACCAAACCCACATCCACTTCAAAAACCAAATTCCATGGTCACTTCTAAAAGATGCAAGTGCCTCAGGCACCCCATCCTGGAAACATCTTATTAACACATCATTGAAACAAGATGTGCTACATGTAATGAGGACAAGTAATCATCTCCTAAAAATCATAAAGCAGATTTTTCTCTTAAAAACCTTTGATCAGTAACTTTTCTTCATTCCAAGCTGTGTAGCTTGATGACATATGACTGAAAAATGATAAAACTTGATAACTTGCAATCATGTTTTTTAATAGGCTGCATTACAGAGGCAGCCATGAAGCAGGAAAATTGACAGTACACTACATTGCAGCTAAGGGAAACTCTTGGCTTTTCATTCTGCTTGACTTGTGCTCAGAATTGTCCACCCATTTATTATCACATAATTAGCTTGTTTTATTGGTTTATTCAGGGAGTAATGTTTATTTGAAAATAAATAACTATAACTCATTTAAAATTATCTAAAATTATTTCACAATCTGTTTCCTCTATTTGCTTTGGTGAAAACATCTTTCTGTAACGTGGACAGGAATGAAAGCTGTTAGCTCCTTTCCAGTTTACAAAAGGGACCAAAATACGGGAATTTCATTGTAATGTTTTTCTGTTTAACCAGTGTAAATGTTCCATAATAGTTTTCAGACCAAGTTTCAACTTTAGTAATATTGCCAATCATCAATAATAATCATAGATTGTCCAATCTTACAATTACTACGTTTTTGTATACACAAAGCTAGAACTGTTATATAGGTCCATCCATTTTTTTAAATCAAAAACTGGTACATTTTGACCAAGGCAAATTCTTCAACCCCTTCTTCCTTTAGCTATATTATTTGATTTGTAAGAAAGTGGATTGTTAGTTGCAGTGGTTGTGATACCTCATCAAGTGATAATATCACTATTCTGTATCAGGTCCAATTAGGGTGCTTTAATTTAAACCTTAGCTCAGTCCCAGGTAGCTGTGGCACCGAGCAGTCAGACCTAACTCAAAGGAAATAAGTGTAAAGCATTTATCCGTACTAAGACAGTTAATAATTCAGAAACCCAACACAATAAAAATCCCACTCTAATTTATCAAGATAGTGTACAATGTACTAAGCAAATAGATACCAAAATTACAAAAGTTGGATAAGGAAAACTGTAGGTATAATTTTGAGGAGATATAGAGTTTTGTGGCTCCAGAAAGTGCAAATTGCCAACCTTGGGTTTCTGGTAATGCTAGACTGGGACAAAGTCAAATGTTAAGCCCAACCATGAAGGAGCGCGTTGGATACAGAAACCAGGTTCATCCTAGCAAAAACTACCTTCTGACTCAGTCCTTTGTCTACAAGATGTTTCTCTTCCACTGTGGGCTCCTGGCTTAATCCGATAAAGAGCTCAACAACAGCGAGGTGTTGCTTGGCATTGGTCCTGGTGAAATTCTTCAGTTTGGGACGTAGAAACTTTTCTGGAAGTAGAGCTGTTTTCAGTGGGGCAAACCAGCAAGTTGAATCTGACTGGTGAGTTGACAATGGCAGCTGTGATTCAGCGGTGGTCTAATGGGAGCCTCAGGTTCCTTTAGGAAAAACTTAGAATAAGTTTCCAAGTGTCCAGATTTGCAATCTTGAGGGGGAGAGAGTACATTCGAGCACCAGCTGAGGCACCAGGACCAACAGGGTACCACTTGGTGATTTAGGACTCAATCTCCCAGAAGCCATCAGCAGGTCCCAGGTCAAATCCAGTTGGAACTGGTCAGCTGGGCGCTACTTTGTTGTAGGCTCCTCGCAGCTTTTGTGTTCCTGAAGGTCAACGGGAGTCTAGCAAACTAGCCCTTGGAATCCACTCTTCTGTCCTGGGTTCAACTGGAAGCAGGTCCAGCCCTTAGGGTTTCTATTCACAGGTAAAACAACAGGCTCAGTCCTTCTTCTGAATTGCAGTCCTTTGGTTCAGCAGGTACAGTCCTCCTCTTGTTTTCCACAGATGCAGCAGTGTTCTAGGGAAGGTAGCCAGGTGTACCACTTTTATACCTGGCACAAGCTTGTGAGTGGGGGAGACTCCCTAGCCAAGAAGAGCAAACATCCCACAGCAACACTACCCACTTTTACATCACTTACTGGAGATTTGGCAATAAACAATCCCACAGTGCATCTCTCTCTGCCCAAATCCAAGATGTCAGAATCTTTCCTCCCTTGGTCAGATCTCTGGTCACACCCCTGAGGTGTATCTGGGGAAATGAGGAACACCCCCTGAAATACCAGTTCTAAGTCATGGTTTCTGCCCACTGGCATTGGTGCCACTTTGGCTACTTAGAGAATGGCAGGGGCAGGACTAGTTGTGAGTTACTTCTGCCTGTAACAGAGGCCGAACCATCAAGGTTTGTACAGTTGGTGGTCACCCCCTCACACACACACTCCTGGGCCATCTGGTAGGAGAAGTCAACATGTCCTCCAAGCCAAGGCCCTGTAATTCCCTTTCCTGAGAGCATTCCACCTCCCGGCAGGTTGCAGATGACATTTGGGGTTTCCGCTGAAAGGGCTACTAGAGGCTTTAGACAGAAAAATGTCAACTTTCTACAAGTAGCATATTCAAACTGGTGATTTTAAATCTGAATTTTTCATCAGTTTAGATTTTAAAGTACGGCTAATTTGAGTGGTTGACCCATAGTTTTAGCTATTCTCAAACTGAAGTTATACATTAAAAAAGTGTGGTAATGTAACCCACTGCGTTTGTATGGGAGAGCGAGCCTTGATACATTGAAAAGCGACTTTGAAAATGTTGTACTGTCAGGACATGTAAAAAGTGAATACAAATGTCATGCTGTTTAAAAATCATACACCTTGCCCTATGGGTATGTAGGGCATACCTTGAGGGTGACTTATACGTATACAAAAGGCAGCTTTAGACCTGGGAAACGATTCATTTTTACAAGTCGAATTTGCAGTTTCAAAACTACACTCAGGCTTCAGGGAGTAGGCCTGAAGACATACTTTCCATTGTCACTTGAGTGATGGCACAATGGTTACTTTGAACTTACAGGCCATGGGTACAGGGGGTACTATATACTATGGGACTTATAGCTAAGTTAAATATGCCAATCAGGGATTAGCCAGTTGCACATATACATTAGGGTTCATAATACATATACTGAGCCCTAGAATTCAGCGCCCCAGTGTTCAGTCAGTAAACCAGCACTAAATCAAGCGAAAAGTGGGGGTGATCCTGCAAAAAATACCTTTCCTTGCAGGATTCAATCTGTTTTTGTTCTGACCCATCTCACTAAGCCTGCTTAATTATTAATATTTTGTTTCAAAGCAGTTGCATATTACCTTTTACTAATCTTTGAAAGTAACAGAGGTGGACCAAAAATGAATATAATTTCATTATTTGTGACACACTTCTAAAGAATATCATTGATTCTCTCCATTTCATATCCAACTTTGGGACAACATTTATATACAATTTGTAGCTACGTTTGAATCTAGTGCGGTACTACTAATGAGAGTAACTATTATTATTATTATTAATTAACACTTCTTAAGCACATAGCTACCCTAAGGCATCCCAGCGCTAGCGGCAGAAAGAACAGACGCAGAGAAGTAGCTACCAGTTGATGTTCTGGAATAGCCAGGTTTTGAGACACTTCCGAAAGGTGAGGTGGGAAGTCTCTGAGCGCAGATGCAGGGGAAGGGTGTTCCACAGCTTAGCTGTATTGTATGAAAAGGAACGAACCCCGCTTCGCATCCTTTGAATTTTAGGGATGGTGGCTAGATTTAGGTTCGCAGAGCGGAGGAATTTCCTCAGACGGTATACAGTGATAAGAGACTGGTTGATGCGAGGGCCTTTACCCATGAGGGTCTTATGGGCAGTACAGAGGGCTTTAAATGTAATCCTCTCCTCTATGGTATTTAGGTAACAGTTCATATCGCACATCTGTCACTTGTAAGTGCTGTAAATTAATGGTATCACTATTTTACAATTTGATGATGCTCAATTTACCAACCTGAGAAGGATCGAAGGATGAGGTGGCCTTGCTGGAGATCAAACCTGTAGATCTCATCAGATACCGGTGATGAGAATGAACTCGAAAATCTATTTTGCTAGCTAAGGTCCACACTCATCATTAGAAGCCAAAACATCAATCTTGTCAAAATAAAGTCAACAATACAATAAAAGACACTGGCAGGTTTTTCCTTTGATGGCAGAAAAACATAAACTTGGAAGTCTAAGCCATTTATAGCTTTAGCATATAACTTACTTTGTCATTTTTAGATAACCACCCACCCCTTGTTTCCTTACTCCTAGTACTATTGTTTATCATCAGGGTTGAAAATATATCTTCTTGTTGTGACTCCCCTGAATTTTTGGGATTTTTGGAATTTTGGTAACTGATATTTTTGGATTGTTGGGGTCTATTAAACTGTTCCCAAATCCATGGACATTCTCTTAGCAAGGAAACTATCTTAAATTGAATATTTTGACTTCTTGCAAGCTAACTGTAATGTGTGCACAGATGGCACAGGGTGCCTATAACTCAAATTCTAAATATAAGCCTGCAGAGTAAGCTTTTTTCACTTGCATATGGACTAATTCCTGAAATGCAGGCTTTGAAACAGACATATAGAATTCCAGGCCTAAGTGTCAAAGTTAATTCAAAGCCATTTCTACGTGTTAAATTGGCAGATTTACGATTTTGGCAGTCAACTGCAATCATGCATGTAACTGGTATGTGCACCTACTGATTTCTACTCTCTTTTTTAAGTTTGAAAAGAGTAAAGTTTATTCAAGTAAAAAGGGAAGGAAAAAGAAAAGGGGAAATACAATAAGGATACACATACAATATGATATGAAAACATATGATTGTACATGAATAATTGATTACATTATCAATAAAAAATGAAAAGAGAAGGCTAAGGAAAATACAAAGATATATAACAGATCTTGTCATTTGTCAGAAACGTAACAACATATTTCTATTAAATCTATATAAACAATGTTAAAAGCAGAAAAACAGAATGTCAAAGAGGTTTTAAAACCTCTTATTCCGAAGTAGTGCGTGCATGTGAAAGCTTAGCCTAGTAATCGATAAATGTAACTGGGGACCATAGATTTAAACGTTTTACAGCCAAAGACAATGGATATACATAAACAGTGTCCAATTTATGGTTGTGACATACAGCGTGCCACCAAGCCTGAAAAGAGAGATCAGACAGATTCTTCCAATGTTTGGTGATCTGTTGAAATGCTACCCCCAAAAGTAAATCTAAAACTTGCAAATTTAAAGGACATTGAGACCAATCATCAGAAAGAGAGCCCAAAAAAATGTTAGCATAAGAGAAGGATACCCCGGATTGAAAGATTCAGATGATTTGTTTCCAAACACTTTTCCAAAAGTCATGTACAAACGGGCAAGTAAAAAGTAAATGTTTTAAATCTGCATCCGTGGAAGAACATGACCAGCAAGTGTTAGGTGTTTCAGCATTTATCTTATGGAGGAAAATGGGGAAAGAAGTAATCTATTGTAAATAAAGAAAAGCGTCTGTGTGGTGTTAGCTGCTCTAGAGGTTTTCCTAATCTTAAGCCAAATTTTGTTCCATAGTTGAGTGCACAAATTAACATTAAAATCACGTTCCCATTCCACTTCGACTTTAGTCTTATCTCTGGGTGCTGTCAATTTGCGTAAGCAGGTATAAATACTTGATGCTTTAGGACCTGAGCTCAGAAAAGCATGAGTGATGTTGGAGGTAATATTGGATGAAGCTGGAATGAGAACAGACTGGTTAATAGCTAGATTCAAAGCATTGTGTAACAATTGATATTTATTAGAAAATGAGACAGGAAAATCAAAAATAGTTCTAGCTTGAGGAAAGGATATAACTTTATCATTTTGAACTAATTGATGAGCCCAAAGAAGACCCCTCTGTCTCCATGATTTCCAATAAATGGGTTTACCTTTAATCGTTATGCGGTTATTTTGCCATATGGAGGATTGTAAAAGCGATCTCATGTCGGCAGAGTTATTTAGCATGAATGTATCTAATAATTTGTTTGTATGTTTAACAATGGGAGTAGATAATTTCTGAGGCTTTCGAGTAAATGATATGTATTCTTGAAAAGAGAAGGGAGCGAGATATGAATGCTCAAGAATAACCCAGAGAGGAAAGTCTGACGTGAAACCTATTAGCCAATGAGATGATTGACGCAAATTAAAAGCTTTATGATAGGTAAAAAAATCGGGAAAATTTACTCCACCTTCTGATTTAGGTCAAATAAGTTTTGCTAGTGACATACGGGCTCTTCTTTTGTTCCAAAGAAAGGAAGATAATAAGGAATTAATGTTTTTAAAAAACGTTTGAGGTATGGCAATTGGAATGTTAGAAATAGTCAAAAGAACAATCGGGGATAACATAATTTATATTGTGTCTAACCTTCCCCACCAGGATAACTATAAAGGGTGCCATTTGTCAATTAGGGAAGATATCTTTAAGGAACATTTGTCTAAGTTAATGGAGATTGACGATTTAACTGAAGCTGAGAAGTACATACCTAAGTATTTTATATGTTTAGTGTTCCATTTAAAATTAGTTATTTTAAAATCGTCTTTAAAAGTAAATCTAGTTAGGGGCAGAATTTCGCATTTGTCATTGTTGAGTTTATAACCAGAGACAGAAGAGTACGCCTCTGTCTCAGAAAGGAAAGAAGGTAGGGAGGATTGTGGTTTCGAGAGAAATAATAAAATATCATCCGCATATGCTGCCAGCTTAATATGCGTGCTCTCAGAGGTAAAACCATAAAACTCTGGATTTTGGCGAAGTTTAGATAGGAAGGGTTCTAAAGCTAAATTAAACAAAAAAGGGGATAAGGGGAAACCTTGTCTAATGCCTCTTCCTAGATTGAAATATGAAGAGGTGAGGCCATTAGCAAATATTGCCGCTTTAGGGTTTGAATATAGAAGGGAAATTAAGTTAATAATTTTAGGACCAAAGCCAAACCATTTGAGCATCGAAAAAATTAAAGGCCAGTAAACTCTGTCAAATGCTTTTTCCGCATCTAAAGCTATAGCTGCCAAAGATTCGGAAGAGTGAGAGGATTGGAGAGTATGTAAAAAAATAACCACGTATTATCTGTCAGAAAACGACCCTTTGCAAAACCTGACTGTTCCTTACCTAAGAGACAGTGGAGAAATGATTCTAATCTTAAGGCCAGGGATTTTAATTTTTTTTTATAATCTATGTTCACTAATGAAATTGGTCTATAATTTTTACATAAACGTGGTTCTTTATCCTCTTTGGGTATAAGGCAAATTAGGGCCTCCAAAAAGGAACCCGAAGAAGAACCTGTTTGCAAAAAGGAATTTAGAAGTTTGTGTAATTTGGGAAGAAGTAGATAGGAAAATTGTGAAAAAAATTCGACAGTAAAACCATCTGCGCCTGGAGCTTTATCTTTCTTAAGAATGAGTAAGGCAGTACGTAATTCTTTCAATGAAACATCAAGCTCCAATGAATCAAAATCCAATTGAGTGTCAAAAGATTTATCAATAGAAGAAAGATAATCCGAAATGGATTCGTCCGTAGGCGAAGCTTCCGGTGTATATAAGGTTTTGTAAAAAGTATAAAATTCTTGTAGAATCTCCGAGTCTTTATATTTGGGAGAATGCTGATCGTCAAGGATAGATTCGATGATAAATGTGTGTTTTTTAACTTTAAGGTAATTTGCCAATAATTTACCTGATTTATTTTGGCCACCATAAAACTTTGCACTGGATTTGAGCAAGTACAAGGAAGCATTTTCAGTAGACTCCCTATTGAATTGAAGTTTAGTAGCTATAATATCTGTTAGGCAATCCTTTGATTTAGTAGCATAATAGGAGTGTTCCAATCTCTTTATCTTTGCAAAAAGATCCGTGACAATTTTTCAGGCATTGTGTCGTTTTTTGGAAACGTAATTAATGATAAAATCACGAGCAGCAGCTTTAAAAGCATCCCATATGACATGAAAAGGGAGAGTGTCTGATTCGTTAAAACGAAAATATTCTTCAAAAAAAGAGGAGAATGATGAGGTGAAAACAGGGTCAAGTAACAATGAATTATTAAATCGCCAACGTCTAGGAAGAGAAGGCCTGTGAAGTATGTCTAAAGAAATGGATACAGGGGCATGATCAGAAATCAAAATAGAACCAATATCCGCAAATTGTATGGATTGGGAAATATTATGAGAAATAAAAATGTGATCAATGCGTGATTGCATCTGATGTACTGGGGAGAAATAAGTGTATTCTTTCAGGGTGGGGTTACATAATCTCCATGCGTCAATTAAATGTCTATGTTGAAAGGAATGTAGGAATGATTTATGAGCTTTAGAAGATGTAAAAGAAGTTGGGGAGTTGCGGTCTATGAAGGGATCAATAATTTGGTTACAATCTCCTGCCAAAATTAGGTTATCATGAGAGTACTGCATCAATTTTTCTGCAAGGTGGGACCCAAAAAGGGGATAAATATTAAGTTGGTGCATAAATATTAAACAGAGAGAGTGGAACCTTCCCAATCAATAGATCCGTGAATAACCAGCGACCCACATCATCTTTTTCCTGAGATACAAGTTTAACATGGAGAGATTTGTGACATAATGTAATAACACCATTACGCTTACCATCACCTGGAGAAAAGAAAACCTCACCAACCCAATCTCTTTTTAACTTTAAGGATTCGGAATCCATGAGGTGCGATTCTTGAATCATTGCTATATCAGCTTTCAATTTAGATAAATGCGATAACACGAGTTGCCTTTTGATCGGTGAGTGCAAACCTCGAACATTCCAAGTAACAATATTCAATGACATATAATAACTGTTAGAAGAACAAATTGAACTAGACCAGATAGAATGAAGACTTGATATATGATAAACCACAACATTATGTAAGTGAGAAAAAATATAGCAATACATGAAAGAAGGGAAAAGAAGAAGAATATCAAAGAAGAAAATTTAGAGAATAGTATGTGAAATGGAAAGAAAAGGAAAGAACAAATAAAGAAAGGGAATAGAAACAGATTAGAGATTTGATGTAAAAAAGACCATAGCGTCATGTAAATAAGGAAAAAAGTAACATGAATTATATTAAGAAGAAAGAAAGAGAGTGTCAGAAATGGAAAGGTAGAGATATAGCGAGTAAACAACTGAGAAACCAAAAAAGGGAAGAGAGAAGGTATGGGTAAGGAAAGAGTGACAGAGAATGAAAGTAGAAGGATAACACAGAAGAAAAAACACATACCTATGAAAATCCAAAAATGAGGATGAGGCGAGGTGAAACCACATGGAAGGACGGTGCATCCGGATCTCACAGAAGGGGGCACAAGGGCGACTGGATATGACATGATACGAGACAACAGAATGAACATACAGCAGGGATACCTAAGGGAGGAAATAGATACGATTAGGTAACAAATTTATTATATAACAATCACAGTATATGAAGGACAACAACAGAGACAAAAAGACTTGAGAGTAATAATCGCAATATAATCTGGATACAGAGAACAGAAATGGTTGGAGAAAAATGACTAAGGATTTAAAAAAGTAGGTATAAGAGAAAACAGCAGCATTAAAATGAAATCATATTCTCAACCAAATTGAGAAGTTGAGGCGCCAGAGGTGTCCATAGTATCAGCTCTACATGCATTAAGAAAACTCTTCAGCTTAACAGGGTCTTCGTAGGAGGTTGCAAAACCAAAGGGGATGATGGACGGAGTGTTGAACATTGCAAGCACTCACCCCCAGTCAACTGATCTGGGTTTAATTCATCATCATTCTTTAGCTCACTCCGCCACCCCAGTTCAGACATGGCCATATGCAAATCAGTCTGACCCTGTGCCTCATGGGAACAGTCCAGCCCAAACTGCCAAGCCATGTCTTCCCTGGACCGGAAACAAGCATCCTGGGACCGGTTTCTGGCTTACAGCCGTCATCAGCCAGGCTATCTTGAATCCAGTGGCAAAGTGAGCAAGGGACCCACGTCTGGGCATACCCTGCCAACTTAGGGCGAACATAGCAAAACCAAAGGGGATGATGGACGGAGTGTTGAACATTGCAAGCACTCACCCCCAGTCAACTGATCTGGGTTTAATCCATCATCATTCTTTAGCTCACTCCGCCACCCCAGTTCAGACATGGCCATATGCAAATCAGTCTGACCCTGTGCCTCATGGGAACAGTCCAGCCCGAACTGCCAAGCCATGTCTTCCCTGGACCGGAAACAAGCATCCTGGGACCGGTTTCTGGCTTACAGCCGTCATCAGCCAGGCTATCTTGAATCCAGTGGCAAAGTGAGCAAGGGACCCACGTCTGGGCATACCCTGCCAACTTAGGGCGAACATAGCAAAACCAAAGGGGATGATGGACGGAGTGTTGAACATTGCAAGCACTCACCCCCAGTCAACTGATCTGGGTTTAATCCATCATCATTCTTTAGCTCACGCCTCCACCCCAGTTCAGACATGGCCATATGCAAATCAGTCTGACCCTGTGCCTCATGGGAACATAGCAAAACCGTCCATCATCCCCTTTGGTTTTGCTATGTTCGCCCTAAGTTGGCAGGGTATGCCCAGACGTGGGTCCCTTGCTCACTTTGCCACTGGATTCAAGATATCCTGGCTGATGAGGGTGCACCAACTTTTGGATGAGAAATGGAGGCAGATTCCATTGCAGCAAGCTTTGTGAAGACTATAGAGTTTTTAAGAAATCTGCGTGTAGGCGCTGAATTAGAGGAATTTAGTCTCCTTAGCCTCCCCATACACTGCGTGAGTGTAGAGTTGAGAAAAAAGTAGACCTTTAATGTTAAAGTCTCAAGAGTAGTATGAAACGGACATCAAGGTTCTGAGTAGGAACAGAGAACTTGCAAAAGTAGTTAGGACAAGAACCATTAAGAAAGAACCAAAGCAAAGGATATATGATGCAAGCCACTTAACATGAAAATAGATCCACTTCTATGCAAAAGATGATAACAAGGCGTCAAAAATAAAAGCCTGCAAAAAGAGAAGATGCGGTCAGAAGAGCTGATTAGGGTCCAATGGCGGGTAAAAACCTAAATAATGAGCTCCTTATGGCGACATAGAACCATTCTGTTATCTGTGCATAGGTTCAGAACACACTGAGGAGAGAGGAGAGAGGTTGTCATCTTGTAGAAGGCTGAACAGTAGAGAAGCTTGGGCACTGGAACTTAATGCTACAAAGGCAAAGAGCGTAGCGACCGTACACGTAAAAATGGGGGAAAAGCGGTCGTTCGTTAGATGTGAAGAGAATATGCTATTAACAATAGCAATAATGCGCCTTGTAAGGGGAGGATCTCTTCAGCAGTGTATTAGGCGGCAAGATGCTGGTAAAAGTTCATAATAACACTGGAGGCCAGCAAAATATGTGGCGTGTCACCTCACTGCTGGACACTTTAGCGCTGAATAGCGAGAAGCTGAGGTGGCCGCATTACAAAATGGCGGCCGCAGCTGAGGGAGCAGCAGAAACGATGTAATACCTTGTATTCGTCGGTACTGGTGTGTTGCCGGCACTACCAGGGGATCGTCGGGTGGTTCATTTCAATGGAGCCGCACTTCGGGAGAAGAAAGGATCACAGGACCCGCGAAGAATATTCACCAGCTTGCGCCGCCGCGCAGGAGCTCACGGAGCCGCCGCCATCTTCCTTGGGCGTCAAGCCCCGCCCCGATTTCTACTCTCTAAAGTAAAATGTTTTTCTTCTTTCATCTTGGGACGAGAGACAGACTTTTTCAATTGCCATTATTTCCTTAAGTGCTGTTTTTTCTAACTGCAATTCGGAAATAGGTAGAAGTGTAATTCTCTTAACATTTAAGTAATCAAGAAAACTGAAATACAATGAACACATCAGATTGTACTATCTTCACTGCAAAAATGACTTTTATAAGGTGGTCACATTTCTGCCCAAGAGTTTGAACAATTTTACCTGATTTATGTATCTGTGTAGCTATGTGGTATTTGTATTGTGCAACCATAGACAAAAGGCAACAGAGAACTGTACAAGGTCAAAGGTGACAAGGGTTAATCCCTTCACTCTAGATCCTTTGTGACTCAGGGCTAATGACTGTTTTTCATACATCATTTCCTCCTGAGATTGGTGATTGACATTCCCCATATATTAACCTTCCTAAAACTGAAGCTCACTCCTGAATTGACATTTGCTTGTCAATTCATTATTTGATACCTCTTTCCTTGCAGAGAAAGAGCTGTGGCAGACCTGGTGTAGCCTCTGTCCACAGGAAGTGACAGAGGGCGTGGCTAAATGGGGTGGAATTTTTTCGTGATCTTCTGGAGGCCAGCATGAGATGGCTTTGGGAGGAGCTGGGAGAGGGACAGGGAGAGAACAAAGAAAGGCATAGTTCTGCTACTTTTACCAATTGTAGCACAAGACACTGTGTGTTTGTTTTTGCACTTAAGCCACTTTTGAGAGACAGAAGCACTGTCACAATGAAAAGATACCTATGTGACGACTTTATCTGGATGGTTTAGGGAACTTTGGTAGTTGCAGCTGACTCTATGCTTGAACAAATTCTGCAACCATTCTCAAGAGTGAAAGACGAACAACACTGCAGAGAAAGAAGACAATCTACTAGTAAGAATTCCCACATAACTGTGGAAAAGTGTCTCCAGTTTTGCCCTGAATCTCTGTACTTGGATGCTGCTCTGAGGGCTAGCAGAGCCTTTTTCAGATTCCACAAAGACACAGTGTAATTCAGATAGTGATTGCGGGCTCCTTCCTGCTGTTCCTAGGGAAAGAGGGATTTCTATCCACCTTATAGAAACTAGCAGCCATTGGGAAATAGACATTTGACTGTGGAATGTTGCTGCTGAAGCATCTGCCTTAATTTGCAAGAGTCTGGGTGACCCTATAGGCAGAGAGCTCACTGACCATCTTGAAACAACTAGTAGACCTGTGGCAAATTGATGGTTGACTGAAGACCTGAAGCCTCTTTAAAATCTAAACCTTGCTTTGCCCTATGAAGACTTTCCTGAAGATTTTGGGACTTCTGAAGCATCAGCGGGAATGAATTCAAAATTTCCATCTCTGGAAGATGAAGACAAAGGGCTGTGTTTTGAAAGAGTATTGGAAACTAAAATATTTTGGGACAACATATTGTTTCATGAATATCAAGGACAAACATGTCATGAAGGTAAGTTTCAATAGGTAAGCAAAGTTTTACTATATATAATTCCACATCTATGTACCTTGGCAATATATGTATCGTCAAGGTACATAGATGTGGATTTAAGAATAGTAAATCTATACTTACATATTTGCACTTACCTTCTCAATATTTTAGACCCTGATATTTTTGACTCTATATTCTGTCCATGTGATATTTTTGTTTTCAATATTCTGTCAGTGATCCCAAAGGGTAGAGCATACACAATGAAAAACCACTATTGTGACTATTTCATGTCGCTGTTCATGTACCACATGCAGTCTTCCGTGAGAAAGGCCTTCTTCTCGTGCCAAGGTACCAAGGGTGAGCTAATGATTCCTCACAGAACCATGTATACTTATTAAGAATTAGACTGTTTTGAATTTGTGCTAACCCAGCCCCAGCAGACCAAGGTCACTCTCCCTAACAATTAACAGTCTGGTCTACAACAACTGGTGTGGAGTTTCTATTGTAACTTATTTGTTTTCACTCTGGGTACAAATATTTTAATTACTTTCATGTGAGTACACTTTGTAAGGATTTGTTTCTAAACTCACTATTCTGTATCATTTAGAACAAGGCTTACATCATGCCCATCAAGTGAGGATTACACAAATATATTTAAAAAAAACGTTGAAACTTGTACACCCTGATGTTCTTGCTATGATTGTAACTTGGGACATAATCTCTAAAAAGGCTTTTCAAACTTAACTAATACAGCTTGTAGGACCCCTCATTGAGCTGACTGTAAAAAGTGCAGAAAGCAGACAGCAAAGTATCATATCATCTTAAGACATGTCTTAACACAAGTAAACAGTGGTTGTCGGTTATTAGCTATGATACTGTATAATGATCTATGAGGATGCTATATACTGGAGGACATTTCTGTGAAAGGAGCTAGCAAACATTTGCATCTTTTTGGAGAACATTTCAAAACGGTAATCTTTTTCATTTGGATTCTGATTTGCATTGCATTGTTGCTGCATGTTTTTGTATAGCACAGCACATGCACAAGTACATTAGCAGTTTTGAACTGTGCCTAGAAATAAAAACGATCAGCCACAATGTTACCCCTCTAAATAACTGGCATACCTCCCATTTTAAATAATCCACTAAGAGGTACCCAGTACAAGATGTAGGGACGGAAGACATGGTTTAGGCTCCATCTCACATAGCTACAGGACGCAATATCTGGAATTCATAAATTAATAATCCTTTTCAATATGCCCTTGCTGATTGATTGAAAGCCATAGTGAATCGTATGATGGAGTTTGAAACATTGCAAAGTTACATTCATTATTAGTTTACAAAATTCAAACAAGATATTCTCACTGCATCCCTGAAATTGATGGAGAGAATTTCTTTTTAAATGATCCAGTAGTAGACTGTTTTTGTGCAATGTCCAAGAATATGGAAGCTTCTCTACCCAACACTGACAAATGAAGACCCTCTGCTTGCACTATGAGAGGCATTAACTCTTTATTAATCAACTGGGAAGTCTCAATATAAGAATATTAGCTATATATTCTTCACATGCTTGCTACCAATGTTTTTCCATTTCTCTCTGCCATAACTACAGAAATAGTTGTTTTCCGTCAGGGAAATCTCTATTGAAAAGCATAAGCACTAAATTTCCCGGCTCGCATATGAATGGGAGTATTCAATGCTTATGATTTCAAAGGATTTCTCCTAAAGGTGAATAAGGATTGCAGGTAGATAACTTTTTTTCGTGCTACTCTGCTTAGTGTCTCTTCAGAAATGGAGGAGTTTTTAGTATCTGTCTCTGTGATGTATGACAGAACCACGAATGCCAATACTATGCATGCCTTTACCACATGCCCATTACCACGCATATGCCTTTGCCATGCATGTTTTTCAAACACAAGTAATTACCACACATATGTCTTCACCACGCATACCTTCACAACGAAAATATTGGTATATCGCATGTAAGTGAAAACCTTCATATATATATATATATATATATATATATATATATATATATATATATATATATAGATATATATGAAAAAAGAAGCAGAGAACTCTAGGTAGTTCTAAAGTTTAGGTGGAGAGCAGCTTCTGTATATAGCACTTTACAACACAAGCAACATTCTGAATCTGCTCACCTCAAATGTCAGTTTTTCATGCAAAGCTTTTAAGCATGGGATTAGAACAGTGCCATCCATGCTGAGCTGTCACAGCCACACGGAGTTACTCTTGAATAAACTTTTTTATTACATGTTCAATACCTCTGCATAGCTATGGTGCATTAGGAGCACATGCATTAGCTGAATCCAAGTTGTACAAAATTAGGTAGAAAAGCTAGATATACACTAAAACATAACTTATGCTCACCCTCTGGTAGCGTGGCACAGAGCAGTCAGGCTTATCTAAAGATACAAAAGGGGATGATGGACGGAACGTTTGAGCCAATCAAACACTCACCCCCAGTCAACTGATCTGGGTTTAATCCATCATCATTCTTTAGCTCACTCCACCACCCCAGTTCAGACATGGCCATATGCAAATCAGTCTGACCCTGTGCCTCATGGGAACAGTCCAGCCCGAACTGCCAAGCCATGAGGCACAGGGTCAGACTGATTTGCATATGGCCATGTCTGAACTGGGGTGGTGGAGTGAGCTAAAGAATGATGATGGATTAAACCCAGATCAGTTGACTGGGGGTGAGTGTTTGATTGGCTCAAACGTTCCGTCCATCATCCCCTTTGTATTGCTTTGGTCGCCCTAAGTTGGCGGGGGTATGCCCAGACGTGGGTCCCTTGCTCACTTTGCCACTGGATTCAAGCAAGCCTGGCTGATGACGGCTGAAATGCCAGAAACCGGTCCTAGGATGCTTGTTTCCGGTCCAGGGAAGACATGGCTTGGCAGTTCGGGCTGGACTGTTCCCATGAGGCACAGGGTCAGACTGATTTGCATATGGCCATGTCTGAACTGGGGTGGTGGAGTGAGCTAAAGAATGATGATGGATTAAACCCAGATCAGTTGACTGGGGGTGAGTGTTTGATTGGCTCAAACGTTCCGTCCATCATCCCCTTTTGTATCGCTTTGGTCGCCCTAAGTTGGTGGGGGTATGCCCAGACGTGGGTCCCTTGCTCACTTTGCCACTGGATTCAAGCAAGCCTGGCTGATGACGGCTGAAATGCCAGAAACCGGTCCTAGGATGCTTGTTTCCGGTCCAGGGAAGACATGGCTTGGCAGTTCGGGCTGGACTGTTCCCATGAGGCACAGGGTCAGACTGATTTGCATATGGCCATGTCTGAACTGGGGTGGTGGAGTGAGCTAAAGAATGATGATGGATTAAACCCAGATCAGTTGACTGGGGGTGAGTGTTTGATTGGCTCAAACGTTCCGTCCATCATCCCCTTTGTATCGCTTTGGTCGCCCTAAGTTGGCGGGGTATGCCCAGACGTGGGTCCCTTGCTCACTTTGCCACTGGATTCAAGCAAGCCTGGCTGATGACGGCTGAAATGCCAGAAACCGGTCCTAGGATGCTTGTTTCCGGTCCAGGGAAGACATGGCTTGGCAGTTCGGGCTGGACTGTTCCCATGAGGCACAGGGTCAGACTGATTTGCATATGGCCATGTCTGAACTGGGGTGGTGGAGTGAGCTAAAGAATGATGATGGATTAAACCCAGATCAGTTGACTGGGGGTGAGTGTTTGATTGGCTCAAACGTTCCGTCCATCATCCCCTTTTGTATCGCTTTGGTCGCCCTAAGTTGGCGGGGGTATGCCCAGACGTGGGTCCCTTGCTCACTTTGCCACTGGATTCAAGCAAGCCTGGCTGATGACGGCTGAAATGCCAGAAACCGGTCCTAGGATGCTTGTTTCCGGTCCAGGGAAGACATGGCTTGGCAGTTCGGGCTGGACTGTTCCCATGAGGTACAGGGTCAGACTGATTTGCATATGGCCATGTCTGAACTGGGGTGGTGGAGTGAGCTAAAGAATGATGATGGATTAAACCCAGATCAGTTGACTGGGGGTGAGTGTTTGATTGGCTCAAACGTTCCGTCCATCATCCCCTTTTGTATCGCTTTGGTCGCCCTAAGTTGGCGGGGGTATGCCCAGACGTGGGTCCCTTGCTCACTTTGCCACTGGATTCAAGCAAGCCTGGCTGATGATGGCTGAAATGCCAGAAACCGGTCCTAGGATGCTTGTTTCCGGTCCAGGGAAGACATGGCTTGGCAGTTCGGGCTGGACTGTTCCCATGAGGCACAGGGTCAGACTGATTTGCATATGGCCATGTCTGAACTGGGGTGGTGGAGTGAGCTAAAGAATGATGATGGATTAAACCCAGATCAGTTGACTGGGGGTGAGTGTTTGATTGGCTCAAACGTTCCGTCCATCATCCCCTTTGTATCGCTTTGGTCGCCCTAAGTTGGCGGGGGTATGCCCAGACGTGGGTCCCTTGCTCACTTTGCCACTGGATTCAAGCAAGCCTGGCTGATGACGGCTGAAATGCCAGAAACCGGTCCTAGGATGCTTGTTTCCGGTCCAGGGAAGACATGGCTTGGCAGTTCGGGCTGGACTGTTCCCATGAGGCACAGGGTCAGACTGATTTGCATATGGCCATGTCTGAACTGGGGTGGTGGAGTGAGCTAAAGAATGATGATGGATTAAACCCAGATCAGTTGACTGGGGGTGAGTGTTTGATTGGCTCAAACGTTCCGTCCATCATCCCCTTTTGTATCGCTTTGGTCGCCCTAAGTTGGCGGGGGTATGCCCAGACGTGGGTCCCTTGCTCACTTTGCCACTGGATTCAAGCAAGCCTGGCTGATGACGGCTGAAATGCCAGAAACCGGTCCTAGGATGCTTGTTTCCGGTCCAGGGAAGACATGGCTTGGCAGTTCGGGCTGGACTGTTCCCATGAGGCACAGGGTCAGACTGATTTGCATATGGCCATGTCTGAACTGGGGTGGTGGAGTGAGCTAAAGAATGATGATGGATTAAACCCAGATCAGTTGACTGGGGGTGAGTGTTTGATTGGCTCAAACGTTCCGTCCATCATCCCCTTTTGTATCGCTTTGGTCGCCCTAAGTTGGCGGGGGTATGCCCAGACGTGGGTCCCTTGCTCACTTTGCCACTGGATTCAAGCAAGCCTGGCTGATGACGGCTGAAATGCCAGAAACCGGTCCTAGGATGCTTGTTTCCGGTCCAGGGAAGACATGGCTTGGCAGTTCGGGCTGGACTGTTCCCATGAGGCACAGGGTCAGACTGATTTGCATATGGCCATGTCTGAACTGGGGTGGTGGAGTGAGCTAAAGAATGATGATGGATTAAACCCAGATCAGTTGACTGGGGGTGAGTGTTTGATTGGCTCAAACGTTCCGTCCATCATCCCCTTTTGTATCGCTTTGGTCGCCCTAAGTTGGCGGGGGTATGCCCAGACGTGGGTCCCTTGCTCACTTTGCCACTGGATTCAAGCAAGCCTGGCTGATGACGGCTGAAATGCCAGAAACCGGTCCTAGGATGCTTGTTTCCGGTCCAGGGAAGACATGGCTTGGCAGTTCGGGCTGGACTGTTCCCATGAGGCACAGGGTCAGACTGATTTGCATATGGCCATGTCTGAACTGGGGTGGTGGAGTGAGCTAAAGAATGATGATGGATTAAACCCAGATCAGTTGACTGGGGGTGAGTGTTTGATTGGCTCAAACGTTCCGTCCATCATCCCCTTTTGTATCGCTTTGGTCGCCCTAAGTTGGCGGGGTATGCCCAGACGTGGGTCCCTTGCTCACTTTGCCACTGGATTCAAGCAAGCCTGGCTGATGACGGCTGAAATGCCAGAAACCGGTCCTAGGATGCTTGTTTCCGGTCCAGGGAAGACATGGCTTGGCAGTTCGGGCTGGACTGTTCCCATGAGGCACAGGGTCAGACTGATTTGCATATGGCCATGTCTGAACTGGGGTGGTGGAGTGAGCTAAAGAATGATGATGGATTAAACCCAGATCAGTTGACTGGGGGTGAGTGTTTGATTGGCTCAAACGTTCCGTCCATCATCCCCTTTTGTATCGCTTTGGTCGCCCTAAGTTGGCGGGGGTATGCCCAGACGTGGGTCCCTTGCTCACTATGCCACTGGATTCAAGCAAGCCTGGCTGATGACGGCTGAAATGCCAGAAACCGGTCCTAGGATGCTTGTTTCCGGTCCAGGGAAGACATGGCTTGGCAGTTCGGGCTGGACTGTTCCCATGAGGCACAGGGTCAGACTGATTTGCATATGGCCATGTCTGAACTGGGGTGGTGGAGTGAGCTAAAGAATGATGATGGATTAAACCCAGATCAGTTGACTGGGGGTGAGTGTTTGATTGGCTCAAACGTTCCGTCCATCATCCCCTTTTGTAAGGCTTATCTAAAGAGGCATTATGTAAAGAATTTGTGCAACACACACACCCAATAACCAGTGGCGTAGCTAGCCCTTTGGTCGCGCGTGGCGGTCACTGACTTTGCCACCCCATCGTGGCCACATTGAAGAACGGGGGTGGTGTTGTGATAACTCTGATTGATGCCCGCGAAGGCCGCATTGAAGAGCGGGGATGGGGGGGTGCTGGTGTTTGCTGCCCGAGACGGCAGGTAGGAGCAGGGGAGGCTGCCACCCCCAAAACTCGTGCTGCCCCCCCATGCTACGCCACTGCTAATAGCACAATGAAAATTCCTTAAAAAGGCCCCACACAGGTTTAGAAACATAGATGATAATTTTGTGAGTAAATCAACACCAAAATGACAAACATCCAATAGGTAGAACTGGAGTTATTAGTTTTTTAAGATTATATAAAATTATAGCGCTTAGAGTCATAAAGCGCCAACCGGCGACCTCTAGTCATGCTAGACAGGGGTAAATCCAAAGTTCAGGCCAACCGCAATGGAGTGCAGGCCAGCTACAGGACTCACATAGCTCCCGCTGAAAAAGTACTTTGGATGGAGGAAGCTTTGACGTCCAAGACTCGATGCGAGGAGCAGAGGAGGTGATGCGTCGTCGTCAATCTCGTGAATGGAGACAATGCGTCAGTTCCAATCTACGCAGACTTCGTTGATGAACCCCTTAACAATGCAAGCGATGGGTCATTGTTGAGCTACGCAGTCCATCGTCTCTGAGCTGCGCAGTCTGCTGAAACGATGTCGTTGAGCAGCAGATGCGTTGGCGTCAAAGGGAGATGCATCAGTTCTGATCTGTGCAAAGGCATTGAACACATGCATTCTGCTGGGTCAGCACAGAAAAGTAACACAGGACTGGGTTGACACCATTCGGCAAGGCAGTACTCACAGATGGCAGAGTCTAGGTTCTGTTGCTGGGTTGAAGGAAGTCTTTGATGGCCCTGAGACTTCAGAACAGGGGGTAAGCCAGCAAGCCCTTGAAGTAACTCTGGGTTCAAGTGAGATAGGTCCAGTCCTTTCCTCAGCAGGGCAGAGGGTACCAAGCAGCTGGCAACAGGCAACACATCAGAGCAGAAAAGCAGTTCTTCCAGAGCAGCAGCCCAGCAGAGTGTCAGTCCTTGTAGCAGCACAGCAGTCCTTTTCCTGGCAGAGTTCTTCACAGGCCCGGTAGAGTACTGTCTTGGTAGAGTCAGAGACCCAGTACTTATTCCCTGTTGTGCCTTTGAAGTGGAGGTGATTTCAAAGAAGGGTCTTTGAACTGCACAAAGGTACTTTCTTCCCAGCCCTGCTCCAGTAGGAGGTAATGAGCACTTTGTGTGGGAACAGGACACTTACTATTTAGTTGCAAATGTCAACTCCTCCCTCCCTTCCTGCCCAGGAAGGGCCATCAAAATGCAGATGAGTACTCAGACACACCTAACCTTCATGTGTTTGTGGCTGTCTAGAGGGAATGCACAAAGTGTAGCTGTCAACCACTCCAGAGGTGTATTGGAGACAGGCTTCAGGCACACAGAGCTGTAAGAGCAGGGGAATGTCTACTTTCTAAAAGTGTAATTTCTAAAATAATAATGTTAAATCAAACTTTACCTGTAAAGAGGATTTATCATTACCATTCCAAAGATATGAAACATGAGACGGTCACTCCTTTCTAATCAGGAATTACAGCGTAAAAGCGTATTAAGTAATTCCCAATGTTAACCTATGAAAAGAGTGGGCCTCACAGTAGTGAAACACGAATTTAGGTGTTTTCCACTACCAGGACATGTCCTACCTTTTACTCACACAGTACCCTGCCCTCTGGGCTACCTAGGGACTACATTAGGGGTGACTAAGGTGTAATAAAAGGGGAGTTTAAGGCTTGGCAAATGGTTTTAAATGCCAAGTCCGCATGACACTAAAACTGCACACACAGGCTCTGCAGTGGCAGGCCTGAGATATGTTTAAAGGGCTACTTGTGTGGGTGGCAGAATCAGTTACTGGCCCTGGGCACATGTAGTGCACTGTACTAGGGACTTACAGATAAATTAAATATGTCCAATCATGTATACACCAATGTCACCATGTTTAAGAGAGAAGCACATGCACTTTAGCACTGGTTAGCAGTGGTAAAGTGCTCAGAGTTCTAGAGCCAACAAAAAGAATTCAGCAAAAAGAGGAGGAGGAAGTCTAAACGTTTGAGGTGAACCTTCAGAGAGGGCCATTTTCCAACATGAGTTCATAAGCAGTGCATGGCGGGGCGCAAGTTATAGTTAGTGCTACTAACTATAACTGCAGAATTTCTGTGTTATGTTTTAGCTTAAAACAGTATAACGTTACTTTAACCTTTTGTTTTTTCAGTTAATATATATATACCCATACATAAATACATACATATATATATATATATATATTTATATATATTTATATATACATATATATACACATATATACACACTTAACTGACATACACATACTATTTCGTTGTAAAGGCATGCGTGGTAAAGGTAAATGAGTGGTAAAAACTTGCATGGTAAAGTCATGTGTGGTAATGGATGCATGGTAAAGGTATTGCGTGGTAACAACCATGTTGTAAATGTTGTTTTCCCTCTCTCTGTTATGATGATGAAGGATTTTATCTCCTATAGTAGTGTGTTGGAAAAACAGCTAATTTAGCACTATAAATGTACAAATAAGTAAGCAATTACTAATAGATGTTATTTGTTTAGTGCACTGCACTAATAAGCAATTGTTAATAGATGTTATCTGTTTAGTACACTACACTACAATGACTACAGTCAGATACATTTTACACCTAACATGTGCATCTGATAAATTTGGTTTTAGGAATGAAGGGACATGTGTTGGCTGCACTGTTTAGGTTATCTCCACCCTTTTCAAACCATGTCCATTTCTGGAAAGAAATTGAAGAGCAAACTGTTTGCATTGAAATTTAGGGCTGATATTTAAACTAGCGATGTTTGCAAAGGGGTCTTTCAGGGAGTTGCATGACAGACAGGTGAGGTGGGAACTAATTTGCTCACCTTTTTTACTGTCCCATTTAGTCATTGATGGAATTTGGATTGTTAAACTATTGGACAGAGAGAGACCACAGTCTTCATGCACAAAGCCTAGACTCAAGGATAAAAGGTGATGTGGTTTCTGGGACGGCTCCCTGGCTCACCTTTTGTAGCTAGACTCAAAAAGCAAGGCTTTCCTCTGGGAAGTGCAAATGATACACGTTTATTAACCCCTTCCATGCTCATGACGAGCTGGACTCATCATGGCACACAGTGGTCGTGTGCTCATGACGAGTCCAGCTCGTCATGACTCCCTGCACAGGAAATCCCTCTGGTGTGGGCACCAGAGGGATTCCCTTTTCTTCTCTAAAGCCTCGGGAGCTGGGGAAGAGCTTCCCCAGCTCCTGAGGCCCCCCCCCCTGGTTTCCCTGAAATGACGATCGGCGCGCACGTCGCGCTGATGTCATTTCAGTGAAACTGAAACTGAAATGAGCCAAGAGGCTCATTTCAGTTTCAGTTTCTACGTGCTCAGGGGGCTATCTCAGCCCCCTGAGCACGTAGAAACTCAGGAGAGGTATCGTTGGAAAGGGGAGGGCGATCCCCAAGCAGGGATCCACCCACTAGGCACCAGGGAGGGGGGAGCGGCCCCTTGGGCAAGGGCCTTTGCTCCCCCCATAACATTTTTGGCATGATTAGTCTTTCTGCCCCCCCTGGGGGGTAGATGGGGGCAGTAGCCTCCAATCTGCCCCCCCGGGGGGGGGGTAGAAAGCCCACTAGACACCAGGGATTTTTTTATGTGATATTTATTAGGGGTGGGGGCTGCCCAAACCGGGCATGCCGATGCCCCCACACCCCCGGCCACAAAATTAGTCTTTCTGCCCCCCCTGGGAGGCAGATGGGGCAATAGCCACCAGGGATTTTTTTTTTTACAAAGTTCGGGGTGGGGGCTGCCAAGAATGGACATGGCAATGCCCCCACCCACCCCAATAAAGATGCCACTGTCTTTCTGCCCCTCCCAGGAGGCAGATGGGGGCAGTAGCCCCTGATCTGCTCCCCGGGGGGGCAGAAAGCCCACTATGTGCCAGCGATTATGCTGGCTTTTTATACGCAGGGGTGGGGGCTGACCAGAATGGGCATACCAATGCCCCCGACCCCCAAAAGAATAGCCACAGTCTTTCTGCCCCCTCGGGGCATATCGGGGCAATAGCCCCTGATTTCCCCCTCCCCAGGGCGGCAGAAAGATCACTAGGCACTGACTTTTTTGGGAATGTGCCTACCTGTTGAATTTGGTTCCTAGCTCTGCCGGCACCTAGGGAAACCTAGCAAACCTATACATTTTTAAAACTAGACCCCCAGGGGAATCCAGGATGGGCTGACTTGACTGGCTCTCACCAGGTTCTGTTACCCAGAATCCCTTGCAAACCTAAAAATTGGCAAAAAACACATTTTCCTCACTTTTCTGTGGTGGAAAGTTCTGGAATCTGCATGGATCCACAAATTTCCACCCACCCGCGTTCCCCAAAGTCTTCCGAGAAAAATGGTACCTCACTTGTGTGGGTAGGACTAGTGGCCGCGACAGGAAACAGCCCAAAACGCAACATGGACACACCACATTTTCACAGTGAAAACGGACCCTTTTTTTGCAAAGTGCCTAGCTGTAGATTTTGAACCCTAACACTGCCAGCACCTAGGGAAACCTAGCATACCTATACATTTTTGAAAACTAGACACCCAGGGAATCCAGGATGGGGTGACTTGACTGGCTCTCACTAGGATCTGTTACCCAGAATCCCTTGCAAACCTAAAAATATGTCCAAAAACATATTTTCCTCACATTTCTGTGGTGGAAAGTTCTGGAATCTGCGTGGATGTACAAAATTCCACCCACCCCGGGTCCCCCAAAGTCTTCCGTGAAAAATGGTACCTCACTTGTGTGGATGGGTCAAGTACCAGCGACAGGCAAGGGCCCAAAACCTATTGAGGCGACATCAAAATTACCTATCACAAACCAACCTGGTTTTGCAAGGGGGGGTCCCATGAGTTTTTGGCCCCGGGCTCGACGGCCATCTAGGGAAACAGGGGATTCTGGGTAAGAAAACGTTGGGGGATCCACACAAGCCATACCTCCCTGGAATCCCCCGGGTGTCTACTTTTCAGAAATGTGTGGGTTTGGTAGGTTTCCCTAGGTGGCCGCCGAGCCCCGGGCCAAAACGTCATGGGACCCCTCTTGCAAAACCAGGTCGTTTTGTGATAGGCCATTTTGAGGTCGCCTCAATACGTTGTGGGCCCTTGCCTGTCGCGGGTACTTGGACCTCCCACCCGAGTGAGGCACCATTTTTATCGGGAGACCTGGGGGAACGCTGGGCGGTAGCAAATTTGTGTCAGCCCCGTGATGCCACAACTTTACCATACAAAAATGTGTGAAAAAAGGGATTTTTCAGCAAAATGTCAGGTTTGCAGGGGATTCTGGGTAAGAACACGTTGGGGGATCCATGCAAGTCATACCTCCCTGGAATCCCCCGGGTGTCTACTTTTCAGAAATGTGTGGGTTTGGTAGGTTTCCCTAGGTGGCCGCTGAGCCCCGGGCCAAAACATCATGGGACCCCCCTTGCAAAACGAGGTCGTTTGTGATAGGCCATTTTGAGGTCGCCTCAATACGTTGTGGGCCCTTGCCTGTCGCGGGTACTTGGGCCTCCCACCCGAGTGAGGCACCATTTTTATCGGGAGACCTGGGGGAACGCTGGGTGGTAGGAAATTTGGGTCAGCCCCGTGATGCCACAACTTTACCTCACAAAAATGTGTGAAAAAAGGGATTTTTTCAGCAAAATGTCAGGTTTGCAGGGGATTCTGGGTAAGAAAATGTTGGGGGATCCACGCAAGCCATACCTCCCTGGAATCCCCTGTGTGTCTACTTTTCAGAAATGTGTGGGTTTGGTAAGTTTCCCTAGGTGGCCGCCGAGCCCCGGGCCAAAACGTCATGGGACCCCCCTTGCAAAACCAGGTCGTTTTGTGATAGGCCATTTTGAGGTCGCCTCAATACGTTGTGGGCCCTTGCCTGTCGCGGGTACTTGGGCCTCCCACCCGAGTAAGGCACCATTTTTTCGGAAGACCTTGGGGAACGCGGGGTGGGTGGAATTTTGTTGATCCACGCAGATTCCAGAACTTTCCACCACAGAAAAGTGAGGAAAATGTGTTTTTTTGCCAATTGTTTAGGTTTGCAAGGGATTCTGGGTAACAGAACCTGGTGAGAGCCAGTCAAGTCACCCCATCCTGGATTCCCCTGGGTGCCTACTTTTCAAAAATGTATAGGTTTGCTTGGTTTCCCTAAGTGTCGGCAGAGCTAGGGTTCAAAAACTACAGCTAGGCACTTTGCAAAAAAGGGTCATTTTTCACTGTGAAAATGTGGTGCGTCCACGTTGCGTTTTGCGCTGCTTCCTGTCGCGGGCACTAGGCCTACCCACACAAGTGAGGTACCATTTTTTTGGAAGACCTTGGGGAACGCGGGGTGGGTGGAATTTGTGGATCCACACAGATTCCACAACTTTCCACCACAGAAAAGTGAGGAAAATGTGTTTTTTTGCCACTTTTAGGTTTGCAAGGGATTCTGGGTAACAGAACCTGGTGAGAGCCAGTCAAGTCACCCCATCCTGGATTCCCCTGGGTGTCTACTTTTCAAAAATGTATAGGTTTGCTAGGTTTCCCTAAGTGCCGGCAGAGCTAGGGTTCAAAAACTACAGCTAGGCACTTTGCAAAAAAGGGTCATTTTCACTGTGAAAATGTGGTGCGTCCACGTTGCGTTTTGCGCTGCTTCCTGTCGCTGGCACTAGGCCTACCCACACAAGTGAGGTACCATTTTTTCGGAAGACCTTGGGGAACGCGGTGGGTGGAATTTTGTGGATCCACGCAGATTCCAGAACTTTCCACCACAGAAAAGTGAGGAAAATGTGTTTTTTTGCCAATTGTTTAGGTTTGCAAGGGATTCTGGGTAACAGAACCTGGTGAGAGCCAGTCAAGTCACCCCATCCTGGATTCCCCTGGGTGTCTACTTTTCAAAAATGTATAGGTTTGCTAGGTTTTCCTAAGTGCCGGCAGAGCTAGGGTTCAAAAACTACAGCTAGGCACTTTGCAAAAAAAGGGTCATTTTTCTCTGTGAAAATGTGGTGCGTCCACGTTGCGTTTTGCGCTGCTTCCTGTCGCGGGCACTAGGCCTACCCACACAAGTGAGGTACCATTTTTTTCGGAAGACCTTGGGAAACGCGGGGTGGGTGGAATTTTGTGGATCCACACAGATTCCAGAACTTTCCACCACAGAAAAGTGAGGAAAATGTGGTTTTTTTGCCAATTCTTTAGGTTTGCAAGGGATTCTGGGTAACAGAACCTGGTGAGAGCCAGTCAAGTCACCCCATCCTGGATTCCCTGGGTGTCTACTTTTCAAAAATGTATAGGTTTGCTAGGTTTTCCTAAGTGCCGGCAGAGCTAGGGTTCAAAAACTACAGCTAGGCACTTTGCAAAAAAAGGGTCATTTTTCTCTGTGAAAATGTGGTGCGTCCACGTTGCGTTTTGCGCTGCTTCCTGTCGCGGGCACTAGGCCTACCCACACAAGTGAGGTACCATTTTTTTCGGAAGACCTTGGGAAACGCGGGGTGGGTGGAATTTTGTGGATCCACACAGATTCCAGAACTTTTCACCACAGAAAAGTGAGGAAAATGTGGTTTTTTTGCCAATTCTTTAGGTTTGCAAGGGATTCTGGGTAACAGAACCTGGTGAGAGCCAGTCAAGTCACCCCATCCTGGATTCCCCTGGGTGTCTACTTTTCAAAAATGTATAGGTTTGCTAGGTTTCCCTAAGTGCCGGCAGAGCTAGGGTTAAAAACTACAGCTAGGCACTTTGCAAAAAAGGGTCATTTTTCACTGTGAAAATGTGGTGCGTCCACGTTGCGCTTTGCGCTGCTTCCTGTCGCGGGCACTAGGCCTACCCACACAAGTGAGGTACCATTTTTTTTTAAAGACCTTGAGGAACGCGGGTGGGTGGAATTTTGTGGATCCACGCAGATTCCAGAACTTTCCACCACAGAAAAGTGAGGAAAATGTGTTTTTTTGCCAATTTGTTAGGTTTGCAAGGGATTCTGGGTAACAGAACCTGGTGAGAGCCAGTCAAGTCACCCCATCCTGGATTCCCTGGGTGTCTACTTTTCAAAAATGTATAGGTTTGCTAGGTTTCCTAAGTGCCGGCAGAGCTAGGGTTCAAAAACTACAGCTAGGCACTTTGCAAAAAAGGGTCATTTTTCACTGTGAAAATGTGGTGCGTCCACGCTGCGCTTTGCGCTGCTTCCTGTCGCGGGCACTAGGCCTACCCACACAAGTGAGGTACCATTTTTTTCGGAAGACCTTGGGGAACGCGGGGTGGGTAGAATTTTGTGGATCCACACAGATTCCAGAACTTTCCACCACAGAAAAGTGAGGAACATGTGTTTTTTTACCAATTGTTTAGGTTTGCAAGGGATTCTGGGTAACAGAACCTGGTGAGAGCCAGTCAAGTCACCCCATCCTGGATTCCCTGGGTGTCTACTTTTCAAAAATGTATAGGTTTGCTAGGTTTCCTAAGTGCCGGCAGAGCTAGGGTTCAAAACTACAGCTAGGCACTTTGCAAAAAAGGGTCATTTTTCACTGTGAAAATGTGGTGCGTCCACGTTGCGTTTTGCGCTGCTTCCTGTCGCGGGCACTAGGCCTACCCACACAAGTGAGGTACCATTTTTTTGGGAAGACCTTGGGGAACGCGGGTGGGTGGAATTTTGTGGATCCACGCAGGTTCCAGAACTTTCCACCACAGAAAAGTGAGGAAAATGTGTTTTTTTGCCAATTGTTTAGGTTTGCAAGGGATTCTGGGTAACAGAACCTGGTGAGAGCCAGTCAAGTCACCCCATCCTGAATTCCCTGGGTGTCTAGTTTTCAAAAATGTATAGGTTTGCTAGGTTTCCCTAAGTGCCCGCAGAGCTAGGGTTCAAAAACTACAGCTAGGCACTTTGCAAAAAAGGGTAATTTTTCATTGTGAAAATGTGGTACGTCCACGTTGCATTTTGAGCCATTTCCTGTTGTGGGCACAAGGCCTACCCACACAAGTGAGGTACCATTTTTATCGGGAGACTTAGGGTAACACAGAATTGTAGAGCAACTGTTATTACCTATTGACTTTCGATGCATTTCTGCCTTCCAAATGAAAGACAATGTGTAAAAATAAGTCATTTTGAAAAATGACCTATAATTCTCATGCTAGTATGGGTACTCCCATTTTCGGAAATGTGCAAATATCTACTGTTTCTAAAATCTACATTTTGTTCCCATTTCATAAATACATAGGTGTCTTTCATAACAATTTTTCCATGTATACATTTTCCCAAAATAATTGCTATATACCCGGTACATAATAAAAACCATTGCAAGATGCTGCTCAGTTATTGGCTCTGGGTTCGTCGGGTTCTTGGTGAACCTACAAGTCCTATATATCCCCACAACCAGAAAGATCCAGCGGATATAACGGTATATGGCTTTCAAATAGCTGTCATAATTAGAAGAAGTTACAGGTGAAAACGTTGACACAAATGGCTGTTTTTTTCAACTAATTTTCAATTTTTCCTTTATTTAACTGTTAGTTTCTATAAGGAGAACTTTAAGGATCTACACAAATGACCCCTTGCTGAATTCAGAATTCTGTCTACGTTTCAGAAATGTATGGCTTTCCAGGATCCATTATTGGTTTCATACCCATTTCTACCATTAACTGGAAGGAGGTTGAAAGCACAAAAAATAGCAAAATAAGGCTATGTCCCAGAAAATGCCAAAACTGTGTAAAAAAGTTGGTTTTCTGACAAAAGTCTGCTTGACCCTGAAAGCTGGGAAGATGGTGATTTCAGCACCACAACTCCTTTTGATGCCATTTGCAGGAAAAACAAGACGCTTTCATCTGTAGCCCTTTTTCGCATTTTTCCCAAAAACCAACATTTTGCTGTATTTTGGCTAATTTCTGGGTCCCCTCCAGGGGTATCCACAAACCCTGGGTACCTTTACAATCCCCATGATGTTAGAAAAAAAGGACGCAAATTTGGCATGGATACATTATGTGGTCAAAAAGTTACAGGGGCCTAAGCGCGCACTACCCCAAATAGCCAAAAAAAGGCTTAGCACAGGGGGGGGAAAGGTCTAGCAGCGAAGGGGTTAACACCAAACAATGTAATTAAAAAGACAACAACAACACGCAAACCAATTTAGTGGGAAAGAAAATTATATAACAAATGAAATGTCACAAAAATAATAAAAATCAGATGTAGGGCTCAACAGTTATATCAAAAGACAAGTCATTACATTTAAAACACTGGTAAAATGGCAAGATGGCGGCAGCGTGAGTTGCCGGAGCAGTGGCTCTCCCCTACCTATCCTGACTCCCAATACTGACACCCACATCAATAGCCCACGGGAGCGCGGAGTTAATCGAGTCTGTGAGTCTTGCTAGAGAGAGAGAAGCGAGTGACTGCAGGAAACTCGATGCTTGTCATCTGGCTGGAAATCCAGGAATCTGCCGGCCTGCGGGGGATAGTGCAGGAAGGAACCAGCGCTGCTCACCTGGGGTGGGCGCTCTGCATGTGGTTGATGCACAGAGAGTGCCGCATCCTCCTACAGCAACCAAGGCAGAGGTAGAGTGGCTGTGTAGGCGTGGTGCTGCACTCCTGCTCTATGGCACCCAAGGCGGCTCGGGGCACCAAAGCCTGAGTAGCGGAAGCTCCCCCCAGCGAGAAGGCAGCTGCAAGACAGAACGGTGCGGGATGGAGAGAGCCTAGGGTGAATACCTCAGTGAACCTGGCAAGCCATCAAACGGCTATGTCAAAGAAGGAACCAGTACCTCTGGCTGAATTTTTCTTAAAGAAAAAAGCAGCAATTACGGTGCAGTATAACATGCCTACAAAAGGAAACTCGCAGGGAAAAATGCCAAAACAAGCAGCCAAGGAGCCACTGGGGGTTTCTGATGCACTAAGGGGCCAAGATGAGAACCCGGATTTGCTTCAGCCTGAACAATCTGGAGTAAATGGGAGAGCAGGGGAGGACTGATCAGGCCGGGCTTACAGCACTAGAGAAAGTTGAGGAGAGCATGCTTAAAGGGGCTACAACCGCTTGGCCACAGCTGGACCTCTCTAAGGGGGATCTCATATATCGGGTTCCACTAATGCGCAGAAATCTGCCAACTAGGAATGCAGTAACAATACTAGGGGGCGCTATGACGCTGATACCGAAGACTTGTTCTTTTCACTGTCCGATCACTCTGATGGGAATGAAGAAGATCTTGATCTGCTGGATCATTCAAGTAAAAGAGGCTCTCATGAGAGTACCCTTAGTGATGAAAGCGCACCCCCGGAAAATAGTAAAACACAAGCAGAGCCCCTGACCGTAAGGAGGAAAATACCACAGGAGCTGCAATGGGATTATTGAGGCACTCCAGGCCTAGAAGGGACTAAATACTCAGACAGGATTTTGGGGGAACCAGGGCGGTCGGACACTCCCACTCTGGATATAATATGCCAAAGCATCATGGCACTTCAGGATGAGACGCGCTCAGAAAGCAAGAGAGTCCACCTTGCAAATAGAAAGATACAGGCAGCAATCAGGAGAGTTGCAAAATCATGTACGGAATTCACGGAATGCATAACGGAAGTGGAAACAAGATTAAGCAACCTGGAGGATGAAGTACAAGAAAGTGGTGGGATCTCTGGAAGCTCAGATGACGGATATCCAGTGGAAGATGGAAGATTTAGAAAACAGGCTTAGAAGGAACAATTTGAGAGTACTGGGTATACCCAAGGGAGCAGAGGGAAGGGATCCACAGAGATTCATCATTGAACTATTCAAGGGGGCCTTTCCTGAGCTATCTGCATGGTCTTGGGAAACCGAAATACAAAGAGCCCATAGGTTTCCCTTTAAGCAAAAAACATGGCATACTAAAGAAGGTGGCAAGCCTAGGGCGTTCCTGGTTTTCTTTGGAAATTTCCTGCTCTGCTAACTGATATTCGAGAAGGCAAGGCCTGACCAGAAGCGTATATTTAATAGTTGCACGTTCTTTGTACGTTCGGACTATTGTCACACTATGGTAGAACGAATATGGCGACTGAGGCAGATGATTCAAACCTTCCAAAAGAAGGGCGCTCAAGTCTTCTTACTGAGCCTGGCTACACTGAAGGTCACAATACAAGATAAAACATATTTCTTCACGTCAGAGATCAAGGCCAAAGAATTTCTAGATTCCTTGGAATGAAGGGGGGAGGAACAAGAGTAGGGGGTAGAGGCACAACTGGAGCTCAAAGAAGGAGGAGGGGAAAAACAATACTTGACTTAAAGAAAAAAAACAAGGGAAAAAAACCACCCTGGGAAACCAGTGTGGTATACATTGCATGAATTTTGTTACTTGAATTTTTTCTCGTGTTTTAGGAATAGAGGGTGGGCACTGATTTTGCTGTTCACGTTGGGGGTGTTGGGAGATTGGGTGGAGGGATGGGGAGGACAGACCCCTTTCATCAACAATGGACCAGGAAGGTCTGTATGTCTTTTCTTGGGTGGTGGGGGTTGGGGGGTGGGGGGGCATGGGGAAGGGGGTTGCTGTGGTGGGGTGGTGGGAGAGAGGGTGTGCATTCAGAATCCAACAGGCAGGAAACTACATGGCTTAAGGATCTGCTATCAGCTATTAGTTATCAGCTCGAAAAGGGAAAGACTTCTGGCAAAAAGAGAAAGGTTGGGGGCAAGCCCAGATGGGAACGGATCTGAGGACAAGGAGGATGCAAGTAAAAATCATTTCAGCAGGAATATAGAATTACCAAATGGGGGATGATAAAGTATCTATAGTTATACTTAATGTGTGTGGGCTAAACGATGGAGCCAAAAGGCAGAGAGTGACATCAGTGCTGGAATTTGGAAGAATGATATTATCTGCCTTCAGTAGACCCACATTCCCTAGTGTAAAAGAAAGCTGCTGACATATCTTGGCTTCGATCTTTTAGGGTGTACACAGCAAGGCCTTACCTCTAGGGGGGTAGCTATGTTAGGGAAGCGTTCTAGCTGTACTGCTCTCCAAAAATTATCAGATAAAATGGGAAGGTGGGTAATATTAGACTGAAGGATTGGAGGAGGATTTTTTACGCTATGTTCAATATATGGGGCTAATGTTGATGAGGCCAACATGTTGGATTTTTAAATACTGAATTGTCAAAGTGGCCATCCCCGTTGGTAATATGTGGGGATTTTAATATACATCTGGGGGTGGAAAAAGTATAACAACCCAGGGATATACAGGAAGGAAACCTATGTTGTTTAAGGCACTTAACCGTCTAGTGCAGACCCATGGGCTCGATGATGTGTGGGAGAACCTTATGGCCTCAAATCCGGGATACACTTTTTTTTCACATCCTCACAATAAATTGGTCAGGCTGGATTATTTTCTTGCATCTAGGGCACTGACCAACCAAGCTAGGATCTGGAGACACCCCAGGGTATTATCTAATCATAACCCCCTGAGTTTCGAGTTTTTCTTGGACGGGATGTGTAAACCACGATCCAAGTAGACCTCCGACAGGAAACTCCTATGCAATGAGGAATATTTAGATCACATGCAAAGGTGGGCCACCCAGTTTTTAGAGGGTAACAAGAGCACAACTAAAGAGGCGACAGTGTGGGATGCATTAAAGCCAGGGATCCAGGGCGGGACAGTAAGTTTTGCCCTACACCAGGAAAGGGAAAAAGGCAAGGATATTTGTGATGACATGAAGGAGTTATTCCTCCTTGAGGAACACTTAACGCTATCCCACAACATTAGCAATCCGGAAACTCACCGGAAAATAGCAGGGGTTAGAGTAAAGATATCACAGATTATTAACCATGAGAATGCTATTAAGTATCATCTAAGGAAACGGGAATGCTATGAATATGGGGAAAATGTGGGTCGTCTTTTAGCCCTTTGGACTAGGCAAAGGGAGGTAGCTGGGGGATTGAGGAAATCGAGGATGAGGGGGGGTTAAACACACAGCACCCTCGGAAATCATCAAAGTGTTTAAAGATTTTTATGATAAATTGTACACCCAAGATAGGCAACTCACAGCAGGGGAGGACACGGAGATATCACAATTAATTGAAGGGGGGATCCTTGTCTAAGATGATCAGTTGACTCTCGAGCAACCGATATCGGCAGAAGAATTGAGGGGAGGGTAGCAATAGGATCTCTTGCCGTTGGCAAGGCCACTGGGTCAGATAATATTCCTTTAGAATTTTACAAGGCACTGCTGAAGGAATTAATGGAGGAGATGTTGACGATCTTTCGGAAAGCTCAGGAAGGGGACACACCACCTTCATGGGGAAAACCCAGATAGTTGTTTTAAAAAAATCCCAGATCTTATAGACTAATATCTCTAATTAATTGCAACGTTAAGATCTATTCCAAAATCTTAGCAATTCGTTTAGCAAAAGTGATCACGAAATTAGTGTCTCCAAGGCAGCACGGTTTTATCCCTGGTCGGGGGACCACAGACCATACTAAAAAAGTGATCATGCTGTTCGACAAGACTGATTTGCATATAGCTGGGTCGGAACTGAGGTGACGAAGTGAGCTAAAGAACGATGATGGATTCAACCCAGATCTGTGACTGGGGGTGAGTGTCTGAAAAGTTTCAGCGCTCCGTCCATCATCTCCTTGTGTTTGATTTAGAGTATGGCGTCAAGTAAGATAAAAAATGTAACTGCCTAAGCATAACTACTATACACCGCTGAGGGGGACTCTTAGCCTCCCAGGAATATTTCATGATCCAATAGTGAGGGATTGGGGGCAGAAAGGTATTCGATGATTGGGGGACTTCGTATCTAATGATATGGTGATGTCATTTGCTGAGCTACAGGAGAAATTTGGGATCCCCATGCAACACTTTTTTTAATATCTCCAGATTCGAGACTTTTTAAAGAGGCGTAAGAAGATTATGGGAGTCATGAGCCGGATACCTATCATTGAAGGATTGGGGAAAAGTGTTAGGATCGGTGTTATATATAAGCCTGGGCAAAGCACTACGCTACGCTCGCGTAGTTTGCGAAGTTTGCGCTACTTCGCACTACGCGAATTGCACGTAGCACAGTGCAAACACGCGTAGCGGTCATTTTTTGCTTGCTCGCGGTCCTCAACGTCAAGTTGGCGACCGCGAGCAAGCAAAATGACATCCCGGCGAGACTTTTTCTCGCTCGCGATCAGCAACATCAAGTTGCCGATCGCGAGCGTGGAAAAAACCTCCTGGCGAGATTCTCAACGCAGGGAGGTCAGGTTTCTCATTGCGAGTGGTTGCGCATGCTTGCGACCGCCGCGATGAGAAACTACCAGTCCGCGTTGAGAAAGCTGCCGCTCGAGTAAAAATCTACTCGAGCGGCAGTAAAGACAGCTCGCACTGTGCAAGATGCCGTTTTCAATGATTGCACAGTGCGGACAAGCATCCGGCACTGTGCAATCAGTGCGAACAGCATTTTGCACAGTGCACTACGCAGTTCGCGTAGCTACGCGTAGCTCACGTAGTGCGAGGTGCACTTCACGTAGCTTCGCGTAGCGCAACTTCGCGAACTACGCCCAGGGTTAGTTATATATGAATTGTTGATGCAACATCTCCCGGATGATCTAGACACACAGAACGCAAGGTGGGAAAGGAGATTAGGAATGGAGGGAATGGTTTTGCAAGCGTCTTTGGATATGAGTGATAAAGTATTAGTAAAGGCTGGTCTCAAGAGCCAGCATTTTAAAACTGTATTTGATCTGTACAATACGCCAGACAAGGTGTTTAAATGAGGAAAGAGACAGGATGACTGTTGTCCGCGCTGTGGATCATACAAATGTTTTTTAGCTGCCCCAAGCTAGGATCTTTATATCTGGAAATGGCGAAGTTTTTAGAAGAGGTGACTGGAGTCCAAATAACAATCAACCCCCTTTTGGTACTACTAGGAGTAGCAGAGAACGTGGCAGGAAACAGACTGGTAAAAAAGGAAGGGTATCACTTATTTATTGCCATGGCAGTAATACGGATGTGTATTGCTACAAGGTGGCTCAATCTGGAGCCCCCATTTTTTATGAATGGAACTCTAGGTTTTAGCCATCTATACTCTAGAAACTAAGTTGTATGAATGTAAGGGTTGGATGGCACAAAAGGGGGTTCAGTCTCTCATTGGTTGAATCAGGGCGAAACATGAAAATTGACTTATATAATACGCAAAGTCGCTCTCTAGTTCCCTGTGGTGCTGAGGACTTATAAATTACATGAGTATTCTCTGATATCTTGGTTCTTTTTTCCTGGTCTCCCATGTATCTAGGCGTAGCACTAGCACTTTATATTAATCAACTGTCCAAATATATTTATTCTTCTATCTGCCTCCTAGTAGCTGCTGCTATCTTGTATGAATTTTTAGCTATTTTCTATAACTACCAATGTTTTATGAAATCTCTTATGTAGTCTCTGGTAGAATAATTGTTTTGATCTTGTTGCCTCTATTGTCCGGTGTGGTCTGAAGTGTGATATATTACTCCCTTTTAGAACATCGATTTTTGTATAATCTTTTAGATCTTATATGGAATACTATGCAATTAATTTGTTGTTTAAAAAGTCATTATTGTGTCTGTTTGATGAGATAAGGAGGGAAAAGTATGACCTTGTTGGATTTCTGATGTATACCCCCAAAACAATAAAAACAAAAATGTAAAAAAAAAAAAACACTGGGAAAATAGAAAACAAATGTTACTCTGTGGGAGCCGGAAGGCTAGGACATACGTTCTCTTTGCAGTTTACTCATAATGGGCCACAACTGGGTAAATGTTGACGGTTTGGCCACTCAAAAATATTACATTCGACTAAGAAAACGTTTTGGAGGATAACGCTTCAGAGAAAAGAAAAAGCTGCTGAGGCTGGATCATTCCTGCACTGACGTTTGCACCCTGTCTTGATTCTCCACAGATGAATTGTTGAAAAAGATCTGTACCCTCTGTAAAGTTTAGTGACTCAAAAAGTCGACAAATGTACAGGGTCATCAGGCTTAAAATCAAGAGGTCGAGTTACAGGAGTGCCCTTCACTACTGAAGTTCATGTTTATGATAAATTTCTAAATGGTTTTCGATTTCTCTGCAGGAGCACCAGTTCCCTTTGGCCACAGGAGAGGTGTCGCAGGAGCAGGGAGGAGATATGTCCATTTTAACTGGACCACAGATTTCTCTGTTCTAGGGACCTTCTTTCGCCTCTACCTATAGCAGTAGTACATAGAGAGATTTCGTAGGGAAGGGTAGACCTGCATGGAATGAAATGAACCCCTATGTCCCAGCAGACTTGACGTCCCCGAGGTTGAAGTCAAAGTGCTGGAGACAAATTTCTCCCAGTCCTCCATTAAGCAGTTATGAGCTCTTCAATGTATCAAGAAAAAAGGTCTAAATATCTTTCTTTGGTCCAATCAGCTCTCTTCTAGCATTAGGTAAAGCTAGGCAATTTAAAGGGTAACCATAGTCCATGGATTTTACCCTTACGCATTTTTCAGAAACATGACATGAGTTTCTGTTCGAGGTATCTACTTTCAGGTGAAATATTTCCCTTGGTTCCTGTCACGCCAAAAATCTATCATGGTGGAATCCTTGTTCTCATTTGTTCATTTTCACCTGCACTAATTCTGTAGCGAACCTGCTCAGTTACTTCAACCAAGAATAAAAGAACATTCCTACCTGCTAGCTCCTGTCTACATTAGCCCCCATGTGCCCTTTGGAACAACTCTCTAGAGACAGTGCGCAGCTCAAAAGTAAAGTTTGTAACATGGGCTATTCACATGCAGATGTGACCTGGAAGCCAAGGGGGCTCAGTTAGCCTCCTTACCTATATCTATTGTGTTGTCTCCTTTTTGAGCATACAAATGCTGACTCTCAATGTCACCGGGATAATTAGATGTGAATTAACGAAAATTAGCGAGTTATGTAGATAACCTCTTGCTAAACACTAAACACATTCGATTTTGCGAGTCCCAAATTGCGTCGAATTGCGATTCACAATTTGCGACTCGCAAAATTGAATGTACAACAGTGTCTCAGACACTGTTTGCGATTCCTAATGGGGTCGCAAATCGCATTCATCATTAATATTCATGTGTTTGTACATGCCAGGACCCTTTTTTGCGGTCGCAAACTGGCCGATCTCCAGTTTGCGACCGCAAAAAACGGTCGTACATCTCGCCCTTAACCCTTCCATTGAGCATGAAGTACACAATAATAATTCAAACATGTATAAAGAATTAAGGGGCATATTAGCAAGAACATGCGATAAATATCGCAAACCTTGCTTAGCGCGCTTTTTTATCGCTGCTATCGCTGGATATTACCGCGGAAATAACATGCTATTAGCAAGGTTTATCTCCATTGCGATAAAATATCCAGCGATAGCGGCGAAACCCAGCTTTAACGCGAGAAATCCAGCGATAAAATCCTATCGCTAATTCTGGGGACTTAACCTTACAATCCACCTCCCATTGACTTTCATTGCTAAGTCATGTTTTTATCAGTTCTTAAAAACAAGCGCTAATCTGGGTTAGCGCTGCGTTTTATTATCGCTTCGCGGGTATTGCTAATAGGCGATAGGTATGTAAGCGACTGTTTTCTGTCGCTTTTAGTTGGGAACGCCTACCTTGCATGTCATTAGCGATAATTATCGCTGACATGCAAGGCGATGTAAAACCCGGCCGCTATCGCCTGAAAGCTGTCGCTAACGCCTGTTAGCGACAGCTTGCTAATAGGGCGTAAAAATATCGCCGCTTTAGCGGCAAAAGTCCCGCTAAAGCGGCGATAAAGCCCTTGATAATATGCCCCTAACTTCTTAGGTGAAAGTGGGCAAACCCTTTTCCTCACTTCTGCATCCATTATCCCATTTTAAACCTCTACAATTGCAGTTGATTTGCCAAAGTATCACAAATAACAACTTTATATTAAAACATTTGTGTTTTTCAAGACAGACAAGTCTCAACTTCTTTAGCTGCCATAATACCAGATGCCCAAAGAACAGAAAAGTGAGTGGAAATGTCAAAAAGATGAACTTTCTACACTGATCAGTTATCTGCTATTCTTCTTGTCATCAGAGGCTAGATATATAGCAAATAATGGCATGCAGTTATGGTATATCTGGACAGGAATTTATTAGTACAACATATAATATTGAATCCTAAGAGTACGAAAAATTATTGCGGTTTCCATGAATATGAATCAGTTTGCTTGGCCTGTACAAGTTATTCACCCTTGAGATATGGAGAATTTTGTCAACTAGCTCAATTCTTGAATCAGTTACTCTTGACTATAAGATGTGTTTTGGTTAATTTATGAAGCCATCATGACCAGCACCCCTGCTTCTCTTGCAGACAAGCTCACCATCTCTGGTGGTTCTCGGCACAGCGGCAGCCAGGACACAATCAGACAGGAGATTAAGAATTGTAAAAAAGAAAAACACAAGGCAGCAGGTCTTTTCCATCTGTACATCCAGGATCTTGACCATCATGCCAGTAACCATCAGGTCTGCCCCAATGCTGGTCCACTTTAGGAAAGAATTGAAGACACACCTTAAAGAACACTGCTTCACAATTCATGAATAGCAGTTAAAACCTTTCCTACCACTCACATTTATACCTGTCTTTGACCCTAAACAGCGCTCCACTGCCTTTTGGTTATTGAATTGCCACATACGTGTTGCAAACCTCAACAACCCTATTTTGTTAACTGTTCAGGTGACATCTGCTGCTAAGACAGGACGGTCTTTTTCTTTCCCACGATATTTGCTATCAGATGATGAATATATTTTACATATGGGGAAACTTTTGGTAGAATTTTTGCATTTTAATACTCATACGCGTCTCCCCATATGTTTGGGACTCCATGAAGGCATTCATAAGGGGCATTACTCAGCAATTTATACTGACTAAAAATAAAACTTAGGAGGCTTCCATCAAAGCAGCTTTTATGACTTTAACTAGTTTAGAACTCTCCCATGCGCTGTCTGTTAGGAGACGGGATGAAGATCAATTACAGGTGTATATCAAATTAATAGAAGCGAAAGAATCAGTATTGGGGATTATTAAGGAAAGAGTGGCAATTGCTTTTAATAAATTCCGCTCGGAACAATACGAATACAGCGAACAGGTGGGTAGAGTATTAGCTTATAAAATCGCTGATAAAAAGGCTAAAAGCAGGATTATCGAAATTAAACGTGCAGATAATGCTCTACATACTGAAGCCCAGGCGATTTTAGAACAATTTGCATCTTTCTATGAAGATCTTTATGCTCCTTCAGATCCTATAGTATTAGAGGAGGTCTCTAGATATCTAGTTAGTGCTCGACTTCCTTGCTAACAGCTGAGGATGCTGCTCAATTGGAGTTAGAGATATCGGTTGAGGATATTTGGATGGCTCTGTCATCTCTCCCTTCGGGCACAGCTGCGGGTGAAGATCAGATCCCTGTTGAATTTTATAAAGTTTTCAAAAACATCGTAACTCCACTCTTTATTAAGGTTATTCTTGAAATAGGGGAACTAGGTACTGTACCAGTACCACCCTCCTGGGACACTACAAACATTGCCTTTTTTTTAAAGAAGAAAAAGCCACCAGCAGATTGCGGATTGTACCGCCCGATATCACTTATTAATTCTGATGCAAAAGTGTTTGCAAAGATCTTAGCTAATCGTTTTTCTCCACTGATGCTGAAATTGGTCTCTGGGCAACAACATGGCTTTATTATGGGAAGAGATACGTCGACCCATATTAATACTGCAATTATGGTATTTGATCTGGCTGAGCAAACTAATGTCAATTTAGGTATGATACTATTGGATGCAGAGAAAGCGTTCGACCGGGTGGCATGGGGCTACCTCTGATCTACTCTTACTGCACTTGGAGTTCCTGATCGGTTTTTGATATGGGTAAAGGCGCTTTATCGTTTACCTCAGGCTAAACTAAGCTATGCTGGTCTACAGTCTAGGTCTTTTCGGATAAATAGGGGCACACGACAGGGATGCCCTCTGTCTCCTTTGTTGTTTGCTTTATATCTTGAGCCTTTTATCAGAGTTTTATTGATGAATCAAGGCATCTTTCCGCTTTCTCCAGGACCTAATGAACTAAAACTTAATGCTTATGCAGATGACATTGCAATCTTTTCGACGGACCCAGCTCGATATTTAGAATTAATCATTCAAGAGGCTGATAGATTTGTTATCTTTTCAGGATACAAATTGAATATTAATAAAACTCAGGTTCTGAACTTTAAACCCGACAGTCTTATAATGAGAACTTGCTTAGAAGCCACGTATTCAAAATCACTCAGATTCAAAATATCATTAAATTAAACTATGAAGCACTGTTGGCTGATGTTGTTAAAAATTGAAGAATTGGCACAGGTTACCTATTAGCGTCATCGGACGATGTAATATTGTAAAAATGACAATTCTCCCTAAGTTTCATTACTTATTCAGGTCCATCCCTTTGAAAGTTTCGAATTTGTTTTTTAAGAAACTAGATGAGGCAGTGGGCAGCTTCATTTGGGGCTATAGGTGCGCGCGCCGGGCAATTAAATCATTAAAATACCCATTCAATCAAGGTGGTCTCGCACTTCCTGATTTTAAAAAATAGTATTGGGCTTCCTTTATGAGTAGATTCCGTAGTCTTTTCTCTAACAGGGACCAAGATTTTAATCATAAACTTTTGTTAAACCAAGACAGCTGTAGGTTTCTTTACCAAATACACGATCCAAACTATTTCAAGAGAGTACGCTTTAAGACACTTAGGGGCTTAGCTATCATTTGGTGGGAAATAGTTACTATGTATTCTCTACCGATTTATTTTACTAAGTTTCCACTATGGGATAATCCACTTCTCCCAGACATATTTCAAGACAGGACCGCTAACAATGGGCTAGTCTCTGAGTGGATAAACTAGCAGATCTCTTTGATGGCAATGACTTTCGTACTTTTCAAGATTTGCAGGATTCTTTTTGGATACCACACCAACATTATTATAAGTACTTTCAATTTAGGGATTATTTTGTGAGATCGCAAGGGCTTAAATCGGTGGAGTCTCAGCAACTATTGGCTTTTTTACATGAACCCCCTCAGAAAAAGCCAATATGCACTGCGTATCGGCTATTTAGCCAGGATAGATCGGATCCTCTCGTACATCTAGCTGGAAAATGGAGTGCAATCCTTGCTGAGGAAATAACTTCTATAACTCTAGATGATGCATTATCAACATTAAAAGATGCTGTCTGGTCTAATAATTTGAGACTTTAGCAATTTAAAGCTATATGTATGCTGTACTATACACCTGATAAGATAGCTAGATGGGGACAAACAATGATTCAAAACTCTAGTAATAGGACAAACTGTCCTAAATGTGGGGAGCATGGTGCTAATATTGTCCATATGTTCGCCACGTGTCCTTTGTTAGAGGCTTTCTGGCGTGATGTCATGCTTTTTTTTTTTAAATGGACTTAGATTGGATATGGCCCTTTCTATTAAAGAGATATTGCTGGGCTATAGGACCGATCTTAATCGAGCGAGGTGTGCACTAATAGCTATAGTTATAGTTACTGCTAGATTGGCTATAGCCCGTGCATGGATTTCTCCAAGGCCATGTAATGACACAGAATGGTGGTGTATTCTTATAGAGGTCTTTGAACGGGAAAAGGCTTTGGCTAAGGTTAGAGGCTTTAAGGCACTGTAGAAATTTAATGCTATTTGGCATGGTATGAATCAGGATTGATTTTCTAAATTTGTGGTATGTTTTTTACTGTTTAATATTTCCTAATTTCTTTATTTATTATGTCTTCTTTTTTTCTCTCCCCCCTTGTAACTAAAATGTACATGGAAAAGTATGTAAGAGGTTATGTTTTGTATCGTTTTCTTTTTGTCTCCTTTGCAAAAATAAAAAAAATAAAAAAATATGTTCCAAACCTCTGGAGATTCAATATCAATTTTTAAAAAATGTGATACTGTGCACAGTCTCTCAATAGTCACTCAATAATCAAAAGGAGAACCAAACAGTCCATACTAGGTAAAGTGTGCTGACCCAAGACCATATGGGGTCCTGGCGAATTTGCCTTCCTCATTGTAGTCCGTAGACTTGTTCTCTATTACATAACATGCAACAAACAGCAAGGTGATAGGAGGTATGCTTTAATTAATTTCAACTACTGTCGATCATTCTGGGTTGCATTCCACTCCATCATTTTTTAACCATTTTACTACATTAGACAGGAGTTTGTGATCATCTATTGCAGCAATTTAGGATGCAAATGATTTTTGCCTGGAAGTTGTCGCATCAACAAATGGACTAGCTTATTCAATATAATTTGCTAGTTGTTCTTTGGTCCACTAGCAGGATCAAAGTTTAACGTACAAGCCACAAATTTGTGCCATTTTCAACAGGCTTAAGCATGTACTTGGCCAGACTGTGTTTTTTCTTTAAATGGGGATAGACATTCCGACTATCGGAGCATAGCACTTTCATCCACACGCCGAGATGCACTTATCACTATGCAGAGGCCATTTTATATTGGACCTACGCCATCAAACGGGGGGACTTTTAGTGAGAATTCTTTACTGGCCCATGCCCTTTTCTAGTGCTCTCCAGTAATGTGATCGGTATTCAGATCCTGGGCTGGTTTCAGTGGGTCCTTTAATTAGCAGCATATCATCTTTTTATATGCAAGATTTGTACTTACAGCACTGTTTTGTTGACTGCTGATTTCTTACTTTGCAATTCTGCTTGTTATTAGCAATTGCACCGATTGAGGATGCAGGGTTAACGTGCCTTGAGCAATTGTTGCTCCTAAACTGCCTCTTTGGAATACTTGCCATGACATTGTAATGAGTGCACAGTTTTAGGAATGGCTCTCGCTGGTCACCCTGGCTTCAGTCTGCAGCTCTCTATTTTTAATATAAGTTTTTTTGTAACTGCAGTTTCTCTGCTATATAGAATAATTTCTGATTCGCACTTGCACTATATCACAGTACGGGTATTGTTCGAGGATGTAGTGTGTATATATATGTCATGATTGATACATTTTTTAAGACTCTTTCAGCTGTTTTACAAGCCTTGATTGTATAGACAAAACCCCACTCCCAAAGGCAGTAGGCAGTGTGCCCTACTGCATGAATTAGGGGTAAGGCCCCCATCATGATCCTACATAGTGTGTCAAATGATCCAAGTAACCCTAGTGGCTCATTCTGAAAGGCCAGACCTGGGGGCATGCAAACTGTTGATTATCCCAGAACAGTAAACACTATTGCCTAACCATAAACCTCAATGGCACATGCAGTAGAAGAAGTGGCAATTATCCTTGATGCAGAGGAATGTCCCCCCTTGCAATGTGAATGCTTTAGCTACAATGACTCTTGTTTACTATCAAAAAGAGTGTGCTATAAAGAGATGGTGTAAACTGAGATGTGTGTTTTAAGTTGTTGGGCTGATAGCTTGAAGGTACATCACTGTTTCCACGCCTCTTTTAGGGTTTATCTAGTCTACTTTCACATTTATATACCCTCGTACCTTTGTTTTAAAATTTGTGCTGCAACTGGGACTATGACACAATGAGAAATGCTTTGGCCTAAGCAAGCAATACCAGAAGGCCCCTAAGTAGGGTTGTTTCCAACAACAATCTCATTCACTGATGTCCAGCCAAGAATGTGTTTCCCACAGCGCTGCTGGTAGTGGTTATACCACTGGAAATGCATTGCTGCCCCACCACTAAAGGAAGGAGGTCAGTCATGGGTTGGTTTACAGTGTATCATTACCGCTCAAATCTCAATGATTCCTTTTCTTTGTAATTAAGTGAAGGTAAACATCTGAAGCCAATTCAGACACAACATGGTTTTGATTTATGCAGTATAACTTAAACATATACTATTAGAGTCAATATAGGGACATATGATAATTGTACTTATTTCTGGAGAATTGAATAAAGTGCAATAATTAAGCACTCTGAGGTAGTTATTGTCTGGGTAAGAGTAAAAGAGTCTGAGCTGAATAACTGTCTTGAAGTGCCCTCCACCTTAAATAATATTACCCAGACCTTTAAAATTTGTGGTGTAAGTCATTTATTTGATGGTGTGCTTTGTATGGTACTTTAAAGATACAAGAAGCATAAAAAATGCACTGTTGATGGTGATATGGCTCTGCCATTCTTTTCTGTTGAAATGCATAGAGGTCAATGCCTCTCTTTGAAGGTCACAAAAGGAGCACAAATATAAAACAGTTAATGGACAAGTAGAATAACAGAGCTAACAGCCATTGGCAAAGCCTTCCCAAAAGATTAGAGCCTTCAAGACTAAGCTGACTCAGTCATCCTCTTTCAGCCCAAATAAATATCTTCTTCCTTGTTTAAAGGATACATTAAGAGGCATATTTACTAACGATATTATGCAGTGCAGCGAGTCACCTTGCTGCACTGCATGATAAGGGAAGGGCAAGACAGCACCGTACTGAGCAATATGCGGCGCATTCCTGTCACTTCCCAGCACTGGCGCACAATGTACTGCTTAGCTTCAGTGCAGGCACCCTTGCACCCATAAACAATCCCCTGAGTCATATTGATTTATTCTCCTTGTTACGTCTCCCCTGGGAAGATGTTGCATTCTGACGCATTCCAAGGTCCACCAGTATTAGTAAGTCTGGGAATGCTTCAGAATCCATGGGTGGATGCATGGGAACACCCACGCACCATCCACGGCTCGCCTTCTCAGGGCAGAGTAATCTCAGGAACACTCAGGGCTTGATAAACCCTACTTAGGGTTTGCATCATCCTTACGCCCCATTGCATGGCGCAAGGGCGATGCAAAACCTTCTTAAATATGCCCCTAAATCTAATGAGTGAAAGTACTGAGGATGAGTCCAATAATCCCCTGAACCCCTACCCTGTTGACTCTATGATAATAATGCACCACTTTCATCAGGATTTCGAATGCACATCAAGGCCTCCCAAAGGGAGTTTCTAGAGAATGGGATGGTGAAAATCTTTAATTTTGACAATACAAGGCTATACACCCATAATATCTCTAGACATTGTGCGTTGCAGGGCATTATTGGGGATTATATGCACTGGGTTGGCATCTCATAACATTTCTGAAAGTAAACACGTATGCATCTTAACATTGCATACAAATTAGTTTTTATTCTCAGGTCCCTCATGCTTCTGGTCAGAACAACACATGACGCCTTTCTGTCGATTGATTTTTTCATGAGAAATTCCAAAGATTATGATTTATTAGACCTCCATTAATCTGACGCCTCCTTTTAATTTTTTTTGTGCCGTGCAAAATAATCTATTGTATCACACATGTGAGGGATGTAAGTTTAGAAAAGTTACTGAGGTCTCTATCCTTTACTGTGAAAAAAGCTCAACAAGACTGAATCATTACGTCTGACTTTAGCCAAGACATTTTGATTTCGTTAAAATAATATACAATATTGTTAGACCTGACAACCTTATGGTGGTCTTCCCCAAACCTTTTGCCTCACCTTTTTGCTGATTTCTGTTTGTTGGCCATATGACTCTGAACACTTCACCACTGCCAACCAGTGCTAAGGTGCATATGCTTCTCCCCTAAAACATGGTTTGATTGATTATCCACATTTGGCATATTTAATCTATCTCTAAATCCCTAGTAGAGTGCACTACATGTGCCCATTGCCTATAAATTAAATGCAGCACTGATTGTGCCACCCACATAAGTAACACTTTAAACATGTCTCAGACCTGCCACTGCAGAGCCTGTGTGTGCAGTTTTACTGCACTGTCGACTTGGCATTTAAAATCCCTTGCCAAGTCTTAAACTCCCCTTTTGTTACATGTAAGTAACCCCTAAAGTAGGCCCAAGGTGGCCAATAGGGCAGGGTACTGTGCATTTATAAGGAAGGACATGCACTGTTAAGGTTTGGATGTCCTGTTAGTGAAAAACACCCAAATTTGTGTTTCACTACTATGAGGCCTACTTTTCTCATAGGTTAACTTTGGGAATTCCTTATTACACTTATAAGCTGTAATTCCTGATTGAGAAGGAGTATCTCTGTCATCTTTCATATCTTTGGAATGGCAATGGTAAATCCTCTTTTGTTGGTAAAGTTGAACTTATGATTGCTATTTTAGAAATACCACTTTTAGAAAGATGGCATTTCTCTGCTCTTCGCTCTGTATGCCTTCAGCCTGTCTCCAATACACGTCTGGGGTGGGTGACAGATGGACCTAGTGCATTCCCTCTAGACAGCCACACACAAAGGAAGGTTAGGTGTGACTGAGTGGCCATCCATATCCTGATGGGTCATCCTGGGCAGGATGGGAGGGGGGAACTGACACTTGTACCTGAATAGGCATAATCCTGTCCCCACACAAAGGACCGCATAACCCCCTGTAGTGAATCTGGAGCCAGAGCTGGGAGGGAGGACCTCTGTGCACTTCAAAGCCCCTCTTGATCACCTCCACTTTGAAGGCACAGCTGGGTCTCTGACCCCACCAAATCAGACACTACTGGACCTGTGAAGAAACTCTACCAGGAGGAAGGACTGCTCTGCTGCTACAAGAACTGCCCCATGCTGGACTGCTGCTCTGGAAGAACTGCCTTTCTGCTGTGTTGCCCTGCTGTATGCTGCCCTCTGCCCTGTTGAGGAAGGACTCTTGCTTGAATCCAGAGTGATCTCCAAGGGCATTATGGCTTGACTCCTGTTCTAAAACTCAGGGATATCAAAGTCTTACCCCTTGATCCTGTACCTGGTACAATGAAAGTGGATCCAGGTGCTTGCTCCAGTGGAACTTATGCATCCTTTGCTGCATGAGACAGAATCGCAGCATCGCCGCTGTTGCAGGAACAGAACTGGAGCATTGAATTGGAACCAGCGCACCACCATCGGAACCGATGCATCAGAACCATAGCATTGCTGCAATAGAGACAACCGACGCATCCCCTCAACTGCGTGGAGAAACCCAGCGCATCACACTCGGTACTTACTTATCTCTGAATAGGCGCTTCATCTTACGAATGGGCACATACCATTGTTGCATGAAGAAACTAGATGCATTACCTCGACTGTGGGATTGACACAAACTCATCCCTCAACTGCACCCTGCATCTCGCTGTTACGACCAGAATCAAGGTACTTTTGTTCAGCGGGCCTTGCATGGCTCCTGTCCCCGGCCCACGCTCCATCGCGGCCAGCCTAAACTCTTGACTTTGCCCCAGTCCAGCCTGACCAGATAACCCCAATACGCTAATTGCTTTGAAGAAGTATTTTAACTTTTACTCTTTAAAAATTCATATCTTGACTTACACTAATTGGATTTTTGTCATTTTGGTCTTGTTTTATTTATAAAATCATAATCTATTTTTCTAAACGGGTGTGGAGTCTTTTTGTGGTGTCTTCACTACTGTTACTGTTTGAAGTGTTGCCCAAATACTTTACACATCGACTCTTGAAAAAGCCTGCCTGCCTGCGCTGTGCCAAACTACCAGAAAGTAAGCAAAGGCTAATTTATGGTATGTACCTGACTTACCCTGACTAGGATTGTGGATCCCGCTTGGACAGGGTGCATACCTCTGCCAAGCAGAAACCCAATTTTTAACAAATATACTTATAATGGCTTTGTGCCAGCACTTTTCTTCCATAGGTCTGTTGTTGTGTCATTCACATTTTTCTTCCACCCACTACAGCATGCAGTGTGGGGCCATAGATAGACCTACTTCAGTTATTGGCTGCCTACATTATTGGCTACTTTCACAAGGATCACATTCACCCTCAGTGTAGCACCATTCAAATACTAGGGACTACTATGCCAATTTGTTCTTTTTGAGACGAAAACAATTTGCTTATAGCCAATTTTATTTTACTATCGGCGAGTGCTCAGCCTCAAATAATTATATCGATGAAGTGGAATGAAAAGCATAAAGAACATAATTCCATAAGGCCGTCATTTTAAGCACATGATATTGAATCATTCCCTATCCTCCTATTGGTGTGCAGCGCTCTGTTGCTCTCCAGATATGTTTGTGCTCTGTATATAAAAATTAATGTGCAATGGAGCAAAAATGGCATTTATGTATATCACATGTGTTAATGTGACTGTAATACTGTTTAAAGAGAGTTGGAGAGAATTGGTTTATGTTTGAAAGCAGTACAAACTATTTTTATTTTATTAATTTCTTTTCCATATTTTGTAGGAAGGATTTTGGGGAGATAATATGTGTGAAAAGAAGCTTGGGTACATCTGTAAAAGAAAGCCATTGTCCCAAGAACTGGGGCAAGTGGACGCTGCTGATCCAAGATGTGATAAGGTGGGTGCATACTAATTTTTTCTACTGCACCAATTTTGTACGTTTTGAAAAATTTACAGTAAATTATTTATCTTAAACATTATACTGTATCATATAAACACTCTTGGCTTTGGTGTTAACACACTTCATAAAAAATGAAAACACATTAAGAGGTTGGGTCAGCATTTTCTGTTTAACATGGCGTTAAATAGAGTTTAGTTAGCAAAGCCCTTTCAGGGTATAATTAAATATAAATGTATAATAGCTAAATTAGCTCCCCATCCAATCTGGGTTGCTCTACAGACTCCTACCTATCCTGGTGGTTTTTGGGAAAATGTATGCTCCTGTGTTTGCACCTACATTGTTCCTGGCTGACTTGGGTGATTGAGTTTAGAAAGCAGAGTCATTCATGGGATTGAGCCAATGTCACTAAAGGGTGACTTCAGAATTTCTTAAATCTACTGGTGGCTTTTTGGGAAGGTGTACCTTGCTAGTGTTGCACCAAGCCGCTCCTGGGTAACTTCATAGACTTTAAAATCAGCTCTTCTCATATTGCCTCTGTCCTACTACTCAGCATCTAACAGCCTTTTCTCGCTTTTTTACCAAGCAGCTGTACACCCCTTTGCCCAGCCACTTCGAACTTTATTTTATCACACTACATCCCTTCCCCTCCCACTTTCCTGGTTTCCTTACCTTCTACTCACCTCCCTCCTTGAAACATCCAAACGCTGCACTAAGTCCACTCTACCATACATTTACAGCCTCCCTCACAACTATCAGCTTCTACCAGATGCTCATTATTCCAACCCTCTCATGCTCATCCACCCTTCCTCTGGTAAATCCTCCCTATCTCCAAGGCTCTAACATTATTGACTCCTCCTTAACCCACCTGTCCACTTCATCCTGAACTACAATCTCTAATATGCATCCTGTGAGCACTCTGCCATCCTTCCTCTCCTGTGTTCTCACCATCTCACAGCCTCTGGTACCCTTTCTCTTCTTCAGTAGCCCTCCTGCTCTGCATCCTCCCGACAGCTTCTCCTTCAAAACTGGTGCATGCCATGTTTTTTTCACAACCGGTAGATCTCTCAGTTCCTCACAGTTCACACAGACTTGTTAAAGACACAGAAGGATTTTTGTAGATTGGCTACCCTCTTTCAGACTCCCAAATCAGTGCACACACATATATTACTTTATCTATACATTTTATTATGTACTACCAACATGCAAAATACATGCAGCATTAGTATGGCAAATACACCTGCAGCCTTAGCACAAGCAAACATAAGGAAAGTGAACAATAGGAACAATCCAATTATTGTGCAGGTTTATATTTGTATATCCTAAGAAAGACCCTGCTTACAAGTCTCTCATGATGAAAAGTGTTATCATTCCAGCATATTTTGCTACTCTGAGCATAGCCTTTGCTGGAGCTGTCTATAGATTCCCATAAGCTGCCTACTGCTATCAAACAGTCAGAATGCCCTTTGGATAGGCTTCCTTGTGTGTCGAAGCTTCTCTCTGCTCATTTGCAGCATAAAAATAAAGTCAATTTTACCAAATAACTCGAGGTGAAACAATGTGTAAACAATGGTCATACTTTTCATGACATGCATGAGGGTGTATATGAAAGGAAACATGATGAGGATGGTACATGTATAGGCACCTTTTCCTTTGTATTTATTTGCATCTGGAGATACACATCATGGATAAGCACAATATGGTAACACATGAGGCTAAGGTCATGATGCACAAGAGACTGAACTTTATGGGTACATTATGCATGTTGAGCCAAATATGGCTAGGGGCTACTGAAAAAGTGAAAGGCCAGGGGTCAAAGTAGTCATATGTCTCAATAACTTACCTTTTCCCTGAAGCTCTACAACTCTCCTGGCACCTCTCAAACTCTTACCCTCTATTACTCTTCCTTTCACCTTAACCCAGCATATACTGATCATTTTTCGCCCTCCCTCTTCTTCCTACCTCATCCTCTTCTGTTGATTCTCTCTTAACTAACACTGTATCATCTCACACCTTAAGAACACCACATCATTGTCACACCTCCACTTCAGGGTCATCCACCCCTCACTTTAGACAAATAAAATTAGCACAATGCCAAGTTAGAACTAACATCAATTTCCACCTATAAGGCTTTTAAGCCCCCTTCTAATCATCTTCTTTTGTAGCACACACACTACCAGAAATCACTTGAAACAAAAGGAGAAAACACCCTACTTCATGCTTTCTCATACCCATTGCTACCAGTACCCATCTCTCCACAACATGTTCCTATTGCTCTTACTAACGCACCTTGACTTCTTTTACAGTCTGTGCATCTCCACATCCCCTCTCTGATTGTATGCTAACTCATTTAAGTCTTTATGCAACCTCTTTAAAGAGGATGATTAACACTTACCCAAAACCTCTTCTTCATTTTCAATTTCTATTCTATCTATTAGCTTCTAACTCTCCCACATCCTTGTCCTATCTCCCCACAGTCCACCATTATGCACACTTTCTACTAATGCACCTTGTTCCCCCTCTTCTCACTCGCCTTCTGCAACCTCCATTAAACTTTCCCCTCACTTGACCTGCCTGCTAATGTCATGGTCGGAACTTCTTTTCCGACGCTGGGATGGTTCCCGACTTCGGTTCTTGAAGGTTCTGGTCTGTCCAAGGTAAGGGCGACCCTTTCCGGTAGCCACGGTGCTGCCGACAATGTTTTGCCAGAGCAGACTGTTCCTTCCAGAAGGAGTCCCCAAGAGGAAAAACCCTGAAGGGAAATAACTTCTTACTGCACGTGGAGACTCCAGGAATGGAAAGGAGGTGGTATAAGAAGGTCCAGGGTGAAAACAGATAATACCAGCAAGGAAAAATCAGACCAGAAGTTAGGAAATTCCAAGCAAGAGTAAAGCACCAATAGAATCCAGAATAGAAACAGGAAGTGAAATTGGAATGAAGATACACCAGTCAGGAGCAAGATGTACCAACAGGAGCGTGGACACACCAGCAGAAAAAGGAAGTGTTGCAACGTAGGGAGATGGAAGATTCAGCCCCTTACATACCCATAGACATGAAGTGAGCAGTCACCATCTTGGATAGGGAAAAAAGTAGTGAAACAGTTGGGAAAGGTTGCCTTCTTAGAATGGTTAAACAAAACCCTTCCCAAAGCCTTCTGGGAGTAAGACTGTGGAATCATCGGAAGAAGATAAGCAAGAATATGGCTTCTATGCAGGAGAATGGATATCAGAATGTTCGTTATATGTGCCCACCAGGCCTGAGGTGAAAACATTAGGCTAAAACCAAGTGTATTTCAGGTGGTCGCAGTCCCAAAACTGGAATCACGACATGCCCCAGATATTGTAGGCACAGAAGCGGGCTGCCACACAGATTTGCGGTGTGCCCGAAAGGGGGAAGGGGTTGCGGGCTGAACCGCAAGCTGCCGTGGAAGAGATGAGAGCATCGCAGGGCGTATCCGCGATGCTCTAACTGCAATAGCGGGCCGCCGCTGGAAACCACGGCATGCCGGAGAGGAGGAGTGAGGCACCGAGGGCTGAACCATGGCCTGCGGCAGTGGGAATGAGGACTCCGCGGGTTGCACAGTGGCCTGTTGCGTAACAGCTAATCAATCAAAAAGACTCTGTCAAAACTCTTAAATTCCTACAGATATACACACCGCCACCGAACAATGGCCTTTCTGGGTACCAGACTAAGTACCTCACCAAACCACAGCAATGTCTGAGGCATGGGAGACGTGAACATCTGGTTTCATAAACGTTCCCCCTGGATCCAAGAATGTTTGCAACAACATATGGAAGTTCTCAGTTTTTCTCACCTAGTATTCTCCCAGCTTCGACTCATCACAATCATATAGAATGAACCTACTGCATGGAGTAACTACCAATTGATCTCTTTTAACCTGGAGCTCCCCTCATGGACACACTAGATATCTCAGAAGATAACCCTCTCCTGTCTGCACTCCTATTACACTACCAAATAAAATGTCATCCAGCTGTATAACTGGCTTTCCAAAGTCTTCGACAAACTCGTCCCTCTCAAAATATCCATGCACCGTAAGCAATGCTTTAAAACACTTTCTATCAACAAAGGACTGAATAAAGACAAACCACAAATAGAAGTACTTTGATACCATAGGAATAAATCCAGGAGTCTGGTCAACAAAACCAACCCCCTGAGGCTCAACAGTAGTCTCTATCAAGAAGCAACAAGGTTACTTTACTTAACCCTTATCTCTAATGCCAAGTGCCACACTAGGAAAGTCAACAGGATCCAAGCCAACAGGATTCTGCTACTCCGACTGTCAGTCTCCACGGAGTTTCCGCTAGCGCCACGAGACCCTATGGTGATATGTGCGCTTAATAAGTTCCTCTGACTTGACTTGACTTGACTTGATCCACATAGCATTTTGAAGCCATGGATGAACAGCTGCAAACATTCCCTGCTCTGTAAACGTCTGCAGCTCCTTTGCAGATCACTTTGTCACCAATGTGCCAACAAGACACCAAATTTATAGACATTTAAAAGTATGATAAAGAGGGCTACTTCAAGCAACTTTCAGCTGAGGAATTCCATGATCCAGATAAAGTTAGTGAAAAGGAGGCCCTCCTTCAGACCAATGCCTTCCATAAATTCTCAAGAATATCCTACTGTTCATGACCACTGCAACCTCAATGATGAACATAATCAAACAATCCTTATCTTCTTGAACCTTCCCAGAACAAATCAAGATATTATAAATACTACTAATGATACAGAAGTACAACCTAGTAGAACCAGCAGACCTGGCTACCTACAGACCAATGTCTAATGGCCCACCTTTTGGGAAATTAATGGAAAGAGCAGTATTCATTCAAACTTTCAACCTGCTTTCAGACCAATAAATCAGTTCCAGCCCTGTAAGATGAAAGAATTCGACTTCAATCTCTATCTGGGATGACATGTAGACAACAGTGGGCAGAAAAGCTGTTGCAAAACGCCTTCCATTGGACTGGTTGCCTGCATTGAACACTGTTGACCATGACACCCAGTTGAAGAAACCACAGGACCTCAGCATAAAAGGCCTTACCTCTCTGACACAACAAGGATTATCTGACATCTCAGATTTAAATAACCATATTTCAGCATCAAGGCATGGGCTCCTCAAGGTTTAGTCAATGTCCAACTGCTCTTCAATGTACACCTCAGCCTCATAACTGGAACTGATCAGTTCTTTCAGTTTGACATGCTGCAACTTTGCTGTCACTCAAATCATTCTAAAACTGGATAACCCAAGGTATCTGAGCAGATACGTAAATGAACAAGGACCCCCTGCTACTACGTGTGAGTTCCTCTAGGCAGGGATAAAATGAAATTGCAAAAACTTAGGGCAACTCAAATATAATCAAAACATGATAATAATTCATAATTAAGGGTGGAGGGACAAGAACACCATATTACAAACAAATACAAAAATATGTTTTATTAGAGCGATACAATAAATATTGATAATAAAAAGATCCACATGCGTACTACAGTCGAATCAACATTCACTCAAACATCATTCTATACACAGATGCGAAGCAATAAAATGATGTCTATTTAGCGATCCTCGGTTGGAGGGACTACATGCATATTTTTTATATTTGCAGGTATCATGAAATTGTACTTTGTGGCTTTTCCTGATGAAGGTACTCTTGTGCTGAAACGCGCATAGACACTATTTGGTTCCTAGCTACTGATTGTTGCTGAAACAAATTTGTTTCCCAGCCACTGATTGCTCCTGAAAAGAATTTGGATTTTAGCCATTCATGATTATATCATATATCATGTAGACAGATCAGATACTTAGGATGAAATATGTATCATAAATGAGAAAACTTAAGACATTTTTCTGTTTTTTTGTCACTGTGTATGTCCATGTATTTCCTGTCTTCATTGTATACAAAGGATGTTTGAGTGAATGTTGATACGACTGTAGTACGCATGTGGATCTTTTTATTATCAATATTTATTGTATCGCTCTAATAAAACATATTTTTGTATTTGTTTATTACATGGTGTTCTTGCCCCTTCACGCTTAATTATGAATTATTGTCATGTTTTGATTATACTTGAGTTGCCCTAGTTTTTGCAATTTCATCTGAGCAGATACGAACAGGATCAATCTGTCAGAGAGGTTGACCAATGAATGCTCACTAACAGCTTTAAATGTATCTCTTCAATACAAAATATATTATCACATGCAGAAATTGGAATAAGTGCTAACCTGCATCAGTCTGACCCAAGAAACTTGTTTGGACCCTAATAACATTGACAGAACTGTGAAACATGGGTGAGATCATGGACTCATGGACTCAAGCCTATTGCTAGTACACCAGGTAAATTAAGTCAGGAAACGTACCTTCTACAACATTGCACTCTTAAATAGATTTTTCCATTCCTGGGATTCCCTGGGAAGCTCAGGTAATCACCTCCATTCTTATGCCACAACTTGACTATGCAAATGTCTTTTACCAGATGGTCTCACTCTCGGTGTTGTGTGACTACAAAGAATCCAGAATGGTGCATCAAAACTACTACTATATTTTCACCTACATGACCACATCTCACAAGCCCTACAAGCACTGGGCATCACCTATAGTGCTTTCAATTGCAAAGGTATAGTAACAAAGAGGGAGATCAGGGGCCCTTATAGGTCCAGCATCGAGCCCCATAATACACAACATGGAAGGAAATGTATGCAGTTCCTGTATGAGGAGAAAAGGAGGCTGGTGCGGTCAACACCCTCACCCTGAGGTGGAAACGGTGTGTCTCCCAATTTGGGAAGTAGGGCCATCACACACCCGGTTGGGTGTCATGCTTCATCATAGGGCATGCTCCTCATCAGGGCGGCGCTGCAATGCCTGACGGGCACCCTATGAGGGGCTCTTTGTCGGAAATCTTTTTCCCACGCCGTATAGGTGAAGTGCGGGTCTGGGGTCCTAATAGTGTAGATGTGGATATGGAGTAAGGTGAGGTGTAGTGTGAAGGGATAACATGAGGCACAGAGGTACTCCAAAATGAATTTAATCTGTGAGCCCACTGGTTTCAATTAAAAACAGATAAGGTGCCGCCGCTGGTATGATGGTCAGAGGTGGCTAGATGTGAGTGGTCAACATGTTTCTCGCCTAAGGTGTAGAAGAGCACGTGGCAATTCTTCAGGACCGGAAATATTGCACTATCTACACAGTGGTTGGTTACTCAGGTGACCCAAGCACTCTATAACCTAACAATGAGGTACCTTTTATATATAGAGAATGGACCGACCTATATAGGTCACCATACCAACGGCAGCACCTCACCTTACTCTGTATCCACATCTACACTATTAGGCCCCCATACCCGCACTTCACCTATACGGCATGACACCCAACCGGGTGTGTGATGGCCCTACTTCCCAAATTGGGTGACACCCCATTTCCACCTCAGGGTGAGGGTGTTGACCGCCCTAACCTTCTTTTCTCTTCAATTGCAAAGGCCCATCTTTCATCCGAATAACGCTCAAAAGATATTCCCAGAGGAAAGCATTCTGTCCCAGGCTCACATCAAGACTAACCATACAGCACATAAGCAGGAATGTTTTGGTGGGACCCCCTTCTCTGTACATGTGGCTAAATTGTACAACCAGCACTTAAGATATGACTCTTCCCAAAGCCATGCCACAAAATCTAAACCTACTCCTTGCATATAAGCTCAATAAGGATACTTTGATTCCTAAGATGATCTGGACTACCCCAGGTTTGTGCTATAACTACACTATGCCACCTGAAGCCTTCGGCAACCAGCTATTCTGTGACTAATCATGCTCAATGTAAATAGTACCATTGGCATAAAGTGTGCATTTGTTATGTTTTATAGGGAGCATTGTTGTTGACCTGGGTCACCCTTATTTTGAACACTTTTCCAACTTCTACAAAGTACTTACAGACTTGAGTCAGATCGCTAATATTTACAGACACACTGAGGAAATTTAGTTTAAAAACATTTAGAATGTTGACTGAAACATTGCAATGAATTGATGAACTGTTGGAGAGAATAGAAGGGTTCGACATTACAATGAGTGGGGATAGCTCAGGGACAGAAGGAAAGGAGGAAGGAATGCAAAAGCTACTTTTGAGCATATAAGTCACAGCACATACAACATTGCCTATGAAGCAGTATGAGATCACTATGATCACAGTTGTGATGTGTGTATTACATGGCATTATATGTCTGATTTGTCATGACAACAAAGTGCTTTCTTGTACTTAGCTTTCATAAAAAGCATTTACACATAGCAAAGCATTCTGACAACTACTGTTATGTCATGTGAGCTGACAACCAGTATAAACTGGAACAACATTGTGGGGGCTATTGCTTTGCTCCTCCCTGCCATACAATCCCACAAGGAACCGAAGAAAGTGAAAAATATATGCTGCAAGAACATCCTTTACTTATCTCCTGGTCGTTTGCAGATTTGACAGAAGAGGGTGGGGCAGGTGTTGGAGAGTTGTTTCAATCACTTTAGTCTGCATCCAAACCTTCTTCACAGATCCAAGAGGAGGAGAGGATTAGTGAATGCTCCTGCACCACCCACTACCAATTTCCTCAGAGACTATAGAGACTAAAGAATAGCAATTGAAAAGTTATCAAACTCAGCAGTATCTGTGCCACTCAGACAGCACCATATAATGTATGATTGGGACTAAATCACTCCTTTTTGTTTCACGTACCAAGGTGCAACTCAAGTGCACAAAAATACATCTAAGATTTTAATCCCTGATTAAAACTGGGAAAGATAGGTCTGAGGTATTTACTACACCTGGTAAATATCAATACTGCAAGCAGAAGTTTTAGGCGGGTGCAATAATTAACAGGAATTCAGTTTGCCTCATGAAAATGAGGAATTACATGTGGAATTTACTGCATATTTTCTCTCTGAAAATTTCAGGAAAAAGTGGGGGAGTGCAAAAGTAAACAGTAAATATCATAGTTCTAATCCCTGCACATGCAGGGGTTTAGGATTGTAAATGACACTTATGAATGTATAAAGTATAACATTAAGGGTTAATTGTGCAGGTAGTCATAAAGAATGGCTGGAACACACACAAGCTTCAACGTTTGTAAATATTGGTTAACATTTTGCATGGCCATTGCCACCCTGAACATAATGAAAAAAAGATTTTAAACTGGAGCAATTGTTCTTCCAGAGTAAGTAGAAAGTACCAGTGGGCTATATAGGAAGGATCTTTTACAAAAGTGAGGGGCATATTATCAAGGGCTCTATCGCCGCTTTAGCGGGACTTTTTCCCGCTAAAGCGGTGATAATTCTAACGCCCTATTAGCAAGCTGTCGCTAACTGCTGTTAGCGACAGCTTCTAGGCGATAGCGACCGGGTTGGGTGCCGCTTTGCATGCCAGCGATATTTATCGCTAATGGCATGCAAAGTAGGCGTTCCCAACCTAAAAGCGACTGGAAACAGTCGCTAAGCTCGCTATCGCCTATTAGCGAGGCAGGGGAGGTGATTAACGAACCAGCGCTAAACTCTTTAGCGCTGGTTTGTTAACGCCTGGTCCAGACCTGACTTAGCCATGTAATCCAATGGGAGGTGGATTACATGGCTAAATCCCCCTCGCCCTATCACCTAGCTAACACTTGTCACAGTGTGAATATCGCTTGTTTTCAAGCGATATTCACACTGTTCTCCAGGGTTTCTATCGCTTAGGAGATAAGCGTTGCTGATAGCACGCTATCTCCGCGATAGAAACCTGCGATAGCTGGCGATAATTATCCAAGCGCTAACTGCGCTTAGCGATAATTATCGCCGGTTATTGCTAATAGGCCCCGAAATTTATAAACAGAGGTAAAAACATAAGGAGGAAGGGAATAGTGAAAGTAGACCAGATATATTTATTCATGTGTTTTGGCGGCACACAGATAGTGGTGGGAAGTGGGATCACAAGGCCAGGCATGTTTTTCTGAGGGGAGTGCACAGAAAGAGGAGGAACCATTCTCAGGAAGTCTTATATTTCAAGGCAAGGCATTAAGAGTGGTAGAGTAGGGTAATAGGTATATTATTAAAGGGGTGTCAGACTTCTTCCCTGATTCCTGCAGGTGCAGGGATAACCTAGCAATTTCAATATTCCTCTTTCCCCGTTGAGCTCTGCATTCTCCCAACATGTTGCCCCCTAGTCCTCTCTTTCACCCCTCTCCCCTTCCCCTTGTGCTCCTCTCTCCTCCCATCTGCAACACCCTGTCAGGGATCAGATGCCTACTTGTGGATCTTTGGGCGTGGATTGATAAAGAACTCCAGATTTTGGCTTTTCTGGTCAACACCTTTTAGTAGCCATGTTTCTGCCAGTGCAGGAAACGTCAAAGCAGGAAAGTGCCCTCCAGAAGGAGTCCCAACTGAGGAAAAAGCCCAAGGGCAAAAAATCTCCAGAAGGCAGTTGGAATCATGGGGGAAAAACACATGAAAAATAACTGGATGGGTTCAAACAGAAGGAGTAACAGGAAGAAGTAGAATGTCTTTAATGGAAACTAAAATGCTGGGATGGAATAACCCAACCAAAGCAGGAGCGATAAAACACTAGTGCAGAAAGCATGAACCATTGCGACGCAAGGAAGTAGCTGGACAGACTTCCTTATATATGGCCAAAATACAGGAAATTATGGGGAAGACATCTTCAATTGGGAAAGAGTAATTGAGGAGATGACTGAGGCTGTCATTTTGATTTATGATTTATTAGAACCCCGGATCCCCCTAGGGAATCCTGGGAAGAAGAAGACCTAATGGAATGGAGGCGCCATTGGCATCCTCTAGCAGTGGTTCCACCCATGATGGAGACAGGGGCACGACAGCACCGGCGGGTCAGTCACCGCAACGTAAGAGACGGCAAGTGGCACAGCAACCCGCCCTCATTCCTCTTCAGCCTCCAGCAGCACATCCCTCAAGCCCAACAAGATCATAGGCATAGGGTTCAGGTGGAACGCGCGTGGTGGTGCCACACTAAATACATTTCCCGGGGTTCTGTGTTAAAATTTTGTTAGCAACAATGTTGACTTGAAGAAATATTGTGTCCATAATTTTGTTTACAAAAATATTGTCAGTTGGTATACGCTTTTCTATTATTAACTTCTACAGTTTAATATTTTTGCATATTTTGGACCTTATATTTCTGTTGGTCAATATTTTGGTACCATATCTTCCTTGGGTTTCTTCATTCCCTTCACCCAATTCCACCTTGTTTCTTCCATGCAGCTTTTTGTAGTGCTGCCAGGACGTGACGTTTTAATTTTTACAAATTTGTCCTAGAAAGTGAAGGCTTCAATATTGAGGGCTATCTGGCTTTCAATACAGTGCAGTTTCTATAGCAAAAGGTTGTGCTTCAAGGGAGACTTCATTATAGTCCTTCCTTTTTCCTTGTCATAGTAGCTAAGGTGCAACTATAATGAAAGCTCCCTTGCCGTGCAATCTTTAGTTGACTGAAGCAAAGATAGGACTTTACCGAAGGTCAGAGAGCCATCAACATTGACAGCAGTTTTTTGCCCTGCTTTAAAGTATTTACGTTGCATGCTTTAGCACATTAAGTAAAGCACTATTAGCTTTGGGAATCATTTTCTAGAGATAGTGTGTGAGAAAGTGGATTATTAGTTGGGGCGATCCACCATAGGTAAGAATGTAATTATCCTTTTTAGGTCCATTAAAGGTTTCAGTAATTTAAACCTGAGCTCAACCCCTGTAGCTTTGACACAGAGCAGACAGACTTAACTTAAGAAAATGTGTAAAGCATTTAGAAGTACCAACACAGTAAAAATAAAAGTGGCAAACATACCAAAGAAAAATCCCACTCCAATTTATAAAAATAGAGAATATTTTAATGAACAAAATGACACCAGAATGGCAAAATCCAAGAAGGGGAACCAGAGATATACATTTTTAAAGTCATAAGGAAAAATAGCGGCAAAAGGTTCAAAGTGCCAACTACGGCAAATGCCAATACTTGACAGAGCAAAGTCAAAAGTTGGGACCAGCTGCGGAAGATTGCCGGCCGAACACAAGGGCTGTGTTCATTATGGTCAAAGAGCAGAACTCTACAGCAACAGGTTGCAGGAGGACAGAGTCCCGATGCGGTTGTAGTCAAGGAAGAAAAAAGTTCAGGTTTCAGCGTCCTGGAGGTTTTTGGCATTGATCAGGTTCTTGTTAGCGGCGGCATCGAGGAAGCTTCCTCAGTGTCAAAGGATTCCAACGTCGAGTAGAGAATGTAGTGAAAGCTATGGCAATGTCAGGCCCACTGAAAATGTGCCCTTGGAAGATCCGCATGACAGGTGGGTACTGGTCGGTCAGTTCTCTAGGCAAAAAGTCTTGAAAAACTTTCGAAGTCGTAAGATTTAGGGTTAGGTAGGATGAATAGACTCTGATAACAGCAAAGGTTTCTAAGATTTCAAGAACAACCATTTGGCTTCAGGATTCACTCTAACCTTAACCAAGCATATGCCTTAACCACGCATATATGTGGTTAAGGCAGTCAGTGCTCTAGATGCAGAGCAGATGGGCAGGGAGAGGAACAGAAAGGATTGGGGCAGGAAGGACCAGGATGCGGATTGGTAAGTAGGGCTGTGGCTGGAGTAGTTTCTAGGGATGGGGCCTGGGGGGTGTTGAGTAGTTTTTAGGGCTCAGGGCCAGTTTTAGGGCTCAGGGTGGGGGGCTGGAGTCGGGGCAGATATTAGGGCTGAGGACTGGGTTTTAGGGCTCAGGGTGGGGGGTCGGGGTAGTTTTTAGGGCTGGAGCAGGTAGACTGCAGGGCTGGCTTTTAGGGCACAGGGCGTGGGGTGCTGGGGTGTGATCTTTACCACAAAATCTGTTATAAAGGCATGTGTGGTAAATACGCGGTTGTGTTAAGACCTCGATGTTGGCGTCCACTTCTTTGTCCTGAGTACAAGTGGGAGCAGGCCCACCCGTTGGGGTTCTCCTCACACGTCACAACAGCAGGTGCAATCTTTCTTCTATCTTCCACAGGTCCAGTAATGTTCTGAAGAAGGTTCCCGGGGGTGCCACATTTATGAATGGCACTAGCCTCTTGGTGGATTGACTCCTGGCCCCTCCCTAACCCATAGGGAAAAATGTCCCTGGGGTAACACTATCCACTTTTGTGCCCTACTGCAAATAACTCTAAAGTTCCTCTCTCCACCTAAATCCAACATGGCAGAACCTTTTATCCCTTGTGTCGAGCTCCTATCTCCTATACCCACCATAGAAGTCTGGATAGGGAAATAAGCAAATCCTTTCCTCTAGTCATTAGTCATTCGAAACTGGTCTAGTGGCAGCTCCTCTCCCATTGGGATTGGTGTCTGTCTAGCTACAAGGACAATAGATGGGGTAGGCCCAGTTGTGAGCTACATCTGATTGTGGCAGATAGGCCCCATTGAACCCCATTGAAGAGAATTAAGTTCCCGGGCACTGCAAAATGGTTTTCCTATCAGAGGAACAGGACACCTCCACCCACACCCAAGCCCTCTGTCTCAGCTCTGGCAGCCAATCCACAACTAATTAAGGAGCCATTCAGCACTTGAGTGACAGTTGGAAGCTCAGGCAAATAGGTTTCTAGAGGCTTTAGGCAGGCAAAATGTAACTTACCTTTTGTCAAATATTTATTACAAATCTGACTCTACCAATGAAATGCATTTGTAATAAATATTTTAAAATATTTAAAAAAGTTAAAGAACTAAAAGGCCCATTACGATACCGGGCGTAAAAAAATCCGCCACCCATGAAAGCGGCACAAATCCGCCCGCCTACACCTTCTGAATACCGACCCAGCAATTATGATGCCTCGAACCGAAAACCGCCAGCGGCGGAAAAAACACACAAAATACCGCCCGCCCATGCCCGAGTCGGAGTCAAACCGCCCGCCACGGACGGAAAGACGCACGACAACACAAAACCGCCCGCCCTCACGGTCGAGACACCGCACGTGAAATTACGATCGCACCGACATGAGCGCGGAAAAACAACAAATACACCGCCCGCCAGCGTAAACAACACTGAAGAAAATGGACACGGCAGAAGCCATGGCGGCCACGTCCCTGCACAGAAACAGCCCCGGACTCAAACAAACACACACAACATGGCAAACAAGTCCACACAGCAACCCACGCACAAATACACAGACAAAGTACACATCCCGAAAACACACCGCCCCTGGACAAACAAATAAACCACAAAGCCCAGAACACCGGCCACAACACACCTGAAAACAACAGACCATCAGGACACACCCAAACAGGTAAGTACAAAAGCAGCCCCTCCACAGACCACAACCCCTTGCAACATTGCAAAGCAGAGAGGAGAGGAGAGGACACAGTGACACAGCAAGGACAGCAGCACACCACAGATACGCACACATCACACCCACCACCACCACCACCACCACCAAACACCGGCACCACAAACCCCCTGCACATCACACATCACACACCGCACCAGCACCACAAACACCATGGCATCACACAGAATGCCCAAGTTCACTTCCACTGAGCTGACGGTCATGGTCGACGAGATCGTCAAGGTGCACACACAAATCTATGGCAACCAGGTCCAGCACACACCACTAGCCACCAGAAACAGAATGTGGAACAGAATTGTAGACCAGGTCAATGCAGTCGGGACCGTACCCAGAAACAGAGGAGAGATAAACAAACGGTGGAACGACATCAAAAGCCTGGTCAAGAAGAAGGAGAGCAAAAACCGAGAGCTGGCTGCCACGACTGGCGGAGGGAATCCCGCGCATTACAAGACCTTCAAAGCGTGGGAGGAGAAGGTGCGAGTCATCATCCATCCGGAGATCCTCACCGGATTACCAGGGGGAGTGGAGGCTGGTAAGTACAAACAAATGTATACCAGCACACCACTATGTACTCACATGCACTACCACCATGCCATAGCTCCGAGGGACAAACACCCCCATGTCCAGTACACAATACACAACACATTACTCACACATGCAACAGGCACCACCACACACACAGCCCAAACATATCAACTAACAAAACCATGGGGGCATGTGTACACCCAGCCAGCCACGTAACTACCAACAGGTCCCCTAGTACTCCAGAAGCGCCACAACGAGCACCCCCCACACCCATGTGGCAGCCGTAGCTGCACCAACCGACAAGTAACAGGTAAGTAGCCGCAACACAGAGGCAGTGGGTGGGAGGGGGGACAGCTGAAGTACAACACCCACCAGGCCCCTAGTCCTACAGCACAGCAAGGCGGAGCACCCCACACCCATGTGGCAGCCGTAGCTGCACTAACCGACAAGTAACAGGTAAGTAGCAGCATCACAAAGCGCAGTGGGTGGGAGGGGGGACAGCTGAAGTACAACACACACCAGGCCCCTAGTCCCACAGCACAGCAAGGAGGAGCACAGCCCACACCCCACACCCACGTAGCAGCCACTGCAGTGCACACCGGCAGCCGACAGGTAGACATCCCACCCCAGGACAAACGGTGTCAGTGGGTGTCCAGCCATCGCCACGACCCATAACACCGCCCCCACCCCCACAGACCTGCAACATGGAGCACCCCCCCGCCCATAACCATGTTGCATCCAGTCCAGTGCACGCTCAAAAACAACCTGCAGGTGGGAAACTGGACAGGGCGGGGTGACTGGAGGCATGAGGACTGAATTACGACTAACACATGGGACATGTCAAGTAGCAGAGGAACACGCAGCACTGCTCCCTGCCACAACCATGTGAACAATGTGCACACGGACATGAACCACAGAGTCACACCCCACATGACCCATCACAGACACAGCAACACCCAAGGAGCCACGTCTGCATGCACAAGTCACACTGATTACAGAACCACACGGCAGGCACAGTGCAACCCATCACACACAACTGCAACACCATCGAAGTCCTGTCCATGTAGCCCCCACTGCCTGTCAACCACACATCCCACAACTATGCCCATGTAAGACATACCACACTAGACGCAAAAGCGTGGAACAACATAAATGCACACGAACACCACTGGACCCATCAAACACACAGACACACAATGCACATACAACATACCATCCATCTCATCCATCAGCCCCAGTCACATGAAAGGTATGTCATCCGAACAGCTGGTCCACATACAGTAGTCACGCAAAGAAACATGCCCATGATAAATCATGTGCCAGAAGTGAATGAAGCGCACGTCACACTGTGAGCAACTACACACATAACATGGGCCACACACCCCCGAGCACTGCAGTGATGCACATGGCACAGGGCAGCACGCACACCAAGGAATTGGACCATCTGCAATACGTCGTGTGGCACACAACCATCACTCACTCATGACAATGCGTCCAATTACATGGCCAGAAATCACAACAGACAGCAAATATGCAGGGTATGTCAGACATACACACACCTCAGACCATGCACTGTCATGTTGCCACAACACATGTCACGTTCTGCACCCATGGTACACAGTATGTACCCCCAACGCATAGTTCATCTCAAATGCGTTTCAGGGGGCTGACCCCCATTTTGCCATCTGCGTTTCTAAGCGTTCCATATGAACCCCCAAAGCATAGTTAATCTCAAATGCGTTTCAGGGGGCTGACCCCCATTATGCCATCTGCGTTTCTAAGCGTTCCATATGAACCCCCAAAGCATAGTTCATCTCAAATGCGTTTCAGGGGGCTGACCCCCATTTTGCCATCTGCGTTTCGAAGCGTTACATTTGAACCCCAAGAGCATAGTACAAACCAACCTCCACGATGGGTCTGGAGTCCGCATACACCAGAGCCACAAAAAGCAGGAGCACAGCAACACACCCATCGGCATTGCCAATCCGTCCCATGCCACATGTCCACAGCACACAGTCCCATTGGCATGCCCACACAACAACAAATAGCACAGCCACACACACGGCTCCGGGAAACCTGTGCACGACTGTGCACGAACTGTGGATGTCAGACAACCTATACATACTTTGTCATGTGCAACACAATAACATATCTCATTACCCCCACAGGTGACGAACTGCTGGATGCTGGAGATGGAGACAGCAGCCAGCACAGCCAGCCTGCAAGCCCCCAACAAGGACTCACGGATGTGGAGGATCTGTCCTCCGATTCGGACACGGACCACCCAGCAGGCCCATCTGGTGTGGCAGGGCCCAACCGCACCCCAGGCACCCTCCCACCCACCAACCCATCATCCAGGGCTGATGACCACTCACAGCCCCCTGCTGCCACTGTCGTAGCGGCCACTACCACTGTTGTGGCGGCCACCCCCACGGTCGTTGCGGCCACTCCCACTGCCGCAACCACCACCACGTCATCACTGGCCCCAGCCCCAGCGCAAGTGGTGGTCCGGCCGACTGGGTCCACCCTGGGAGCCACAGCGAGGACCGTGGTGAGCAATGTGGCTAGTGGGCAGGTCGGTGGCAGCAGTACTGGTAGGAGGAGCAGGGCCAGGCCAACGCCAACTGTGCCTGGGAGCCAAGCCCTGCCGCCAATCGACAGAGTCCTTGGGGCCTATGAGGAGGCCCAAGGCGAATGGGCCAGGTCGGCAAGCGACACGCGGGAGGTCCTTGCGGTGTTGAGGTCCATGGACGCCCACATGGCCCAAATCGCGGACCTCATGGGCCAGCTGGTGGTGGGGGAGGGCACAAGCAAGGCCAGCAACACCACCTCCGCCACCACCTGCTGTGGTGCAGGTTCGTGCAGCATCGCGTTCCCCTGCGTCCACAGCGAGTGGGCACTCCCCAACCACCACCAGCGGAACATCAACACCCCCCCCTCCCAAACGTGGAAGGGGCCGCCCGAAGTGGAAACAGGTGTCCAGAGAGGACTTCGCCCGCACCAAACGCCAGTGAGTCAGCCAGCCACCTTGACCACCTACTGCATTGACTTGGAATACGATCCTAGCCCACACTGCCATGTGAATGGCATGTGTCTGTTGGACTGTGGACATAGAACTCCATGGGTACACCTTGACCATCACGCAGCCATGACCGTCAACTCATTGTCACAGCATGCACCACATTTGTCATCACCTTGCACACAATCACATGTCACCGCTGTTAATAAATACACCTTGATCACAATCGGCTTAATGTGTCCTGGGTTTATTCCACGATGTGCAATCGCCACCATGAGCAGAATAGCATCTGCTGTGTGGCATGTCGATGGGACAGGAGAGGCTGCAGGGACCTAGGGGTGAAAAACAGAACAAGAGTACATTCAATGAGTGTGTCACACACTCATCACACAGTACTTGTCACCAACTACAAGCAATGCACACACATCTCTGAGAGCAACAGGGCACAATGCTACAGCCACTGACAGTGGCATACCAACCTGGACATGGACCATTGACACACAGCACTCAGTGAACAAAAGGCCCCAGTAACAGAGCACACATACACCTGCACAACTACAGCCACATCAGCCGTCGTACATGGTCACTGACCGTCAAGTGAAGTAGCGGGCGATGAGCTGCTGACGCACATTCACAGCTTCATCCTCTCCACTGTCCTCTTCACTGGAGCTGTCCTGGTGTGCAGGCTGGGGCCCTGGTTGATCTCCGTCATCCACAATTAGGGGGATCTGCTTTCGAATGGCCAGATTGTGCAGCATGCAGCAAGCCACCACTATCTGGCACACCTTCTGTGGGGAGTACGCCAGCGCCCCTCGGTGCGGTCCAGGCATCTGAACCTGGACTTGAGGAGGCCAAAGGTACGCTCGACCACACGTCTGGTCCTCCCATGTGCCTCATTGTAGCGGTCATCTGCTGGGGTCCGAGGATTTCGTAATGGACTGAGCAGCCAGGGCCCATTCGGGTAAGCCGAGTCACCTGGGCGTGGGGGACACAGAGAACCGTTGCAATTCAAACAGGACAGTAGACAGCATCCTTAAGCCAGGACGCTACACAACTCCACATACTCACCGACAATCCAGCCACGGTCCTGTTGCAGATTGGTCATCAGTCGTGGTAATATGCTGTTTCGCATGATGTGCGCGTCATGGGCCGAGCCTGGGAACTTTGCACACACGTGGGAGATGACCATGTCCGCAAGGCACACCACTTGCACATTCAGGGAGTGCGTGTGCTTCCGGTTGCGGAAGAGCTGCTCAGTGGCCTGTGGTGGGACAAGGCCAACATGGGTGCAGTCAATGGCACCAACGACGTGTGGGATCCGTCCAAGGGCATAGAATGCACCCTTCACTGCCGCCAACTCACGTGCCCTGGGGAACCGGATGTACCTGTTCCTGTACAGCATCATGGCTGCCAGTACATCCCTCAGCACCATGCTGAACATGGGCTGGGACATCCCACCTCCACTGCCCACTGTGTGCTGGAATGACCCAGTGGCGAAAAAATGCAGTGCAGCCATCACCTTAGCCGTGGGGGTGAATGCTGTCGGATACACCCTGCGAGGATGGAGGTGGGGTTCCAACATGGCACATAGTCGATGCAGGGTTGGTCGATCCAGACGAAATTTCCGGATGACCTCAGAATCCTCCATGTCCGCCAACAATTGGTAAGGGCAGTAAATGTTTGGTCTCCGCCTAGGAAAGATGGAAGTGGACACATGTCAAAGCAACACGACACATGGCATTTTCACATACACATTACTGATATGACAGAGCAAGAACATGAGTCACAGAACAGCTGTCATGCAGGGACAGCACAGCCACAATACACTTACACAGGTCTCCCACCAATAGCAATGGGCAGTGACACAAACCATTGCTATGTGCATGCACATGGGGATCCAGGCCTCAATGACCTGTGAGGCGTGCTGATGGGGACTGACTGCATATCCGGCAAGCGGCAACACCACGGCAACATGACTGGCTGCTGTGCATCACACTGCTTCCGAGGCTGGATGAGTATGGCACACACCAACGACGATGTGGGCACAGGCTGAGCGGCCAAGACAAGTGGGACCTGTGGCACGAGGGGATATGAGACAGTCATTGGTGTCACCACTTCACCCTATGTGCAGCACTGTACGCATCACACCTCCAGAAGCATTGTCAGGTGTACACATTGACAGCCCCATTCCAACACGGCTGTGTGCTTGCAAATACACATCACATGTGACACGTAACCTTGCATGTGCCAAGTGGCAGATGTACATAGTGAGAGATGACATGCGTGTGCATATGCGTATACCATGCACCCATGCCAATGTGCAGATGATGACATGCTAACAGACATGTGGGGGCCGGCCACTGGCCGTCCCTGCCTATGCACACGGCATGTTGTGGCCCCGTCCATTGTGCACCTGCACCCACACGCACATCATGGCCACACCTGCAGATGCAGTGCGCACATCATACTGTGTGGTGCACATGGCATCAGCGGACTGTCACCAACATGGGCCAGGCCATTACGGCCAACTCCGATGACCCTCGCGGTTGCACCCTGCGTGTTCCACTATGGAGGTAGGCGTCCCGGGCCAGCTGGGTGCAGGCCAACGTCTGCAATTGCCAATGCAGGTCTCAGTGCACTTGTTGCTCGTGTGAATGTCAGGCTGGGCCATGCTGCCCCTCTCAGTCCCAGCAAGCCTGGCCTGCACATTGACTGCACAATGCCAGTAGGTGACAGCACCGACTGCCTAGTGGGTTGCATGTGTCTCCTGTTCAGGACCCTCCAGATGGGCGCTAACTCAGTACTGACTATTGGACACACCATGTCTCGTGATAGGGATGTGTGTGTGGGATGGTGGCACTGAATGTGACCTCCTTTGCGTGGTGGGCCATGCACAGGGCGAGTACGTCGATGATTGCGCAGTGTTGGTCACAGTGGGTGCACCCACACAGATGTGTTGCCCTATGTTCATTTTCTATGTCCGCATGATAATGGACTGTAGATGTGGGCAGACTACACATTGGTCGATGTGCTGTCAATTTGAATGTGCCTTCACACCAGGCACAGCTGCCCCTGCACATGTGACCCCTGCTGCACTCGCTGCTGGGACTGTGGAGCTGATGCACCATCTGTGCGTGGGGCGGGCAGCTCTCCTCACTTCCGGCATTGCGCATGTCATCACTTTGCCGCAGGTGACATGGATCATGGAGGGCCCACATGTACGCGTGGGTGGCCTCAACAAGTGTGTCCAATGGTTGTCACCCCCAGTCAGTGCTTCGAATGTGAATGATGTTGTGCTGGTGCTAATTTCAATGTGGTGGGTGGGCGGGGCTAGGTGCGGGCTTACATGCAGGACATGGGAGGGTGATCGGATTAGCGACTAGTTGCAATACACACGGGGCACGTCTTTTCCTGTCAACATCAGGGTCATTCCTTGAACTCACTGACAGTAATACAGTCGTCTTTGTCCCTGTCCTCATGGCCTCCCCTCGCTCCCCCCAATATGCATTTGCACCTGTGGGGCTAGCGCATGCAGATGCAGCCCCAGGCTCGCCCCGGAGAGGCCAAGGAGTGTATGTGTGGGTCCAGTTGAACGAGTGGTCTGTCTCACGGCATGATGTGTGGCGGGACGCCGTCCACCTGCGTGGTGCCCCGACTCGAGACCCGGGCAACATAGACAATGCATTGCAGTCTCCGCAGTCCGGATACACCACCTGCGACACACAGAGGCTGTAGCTGGCCCTAGCGGCCCATGCCGCGTCCATCTGGGGCTGATGGACCCACACATTCACTCTTTTGCCTCACTGGGGCGGGCTCGGAGGTGCTTGCGCACGCGCTGGCTTCTCTGTTGCAACGGCATGTGACGTGTGTGGAGATGTAGGCAATGGGTGGGATGGTGCGAGCCACCTTCCGTGACGTCACTCCTGCTCGTGATGTGTGCGTCCCCCAATACTTCCATATGACTTGAGCCATGCTACACATTGAGGATGTTTTGCCTGCGTGATGTGTCCCGGAGGAGCGCGCCGAGTCCTCTCCCCCACCATGCTCCACTGCCATCCCGTGCCCTGGATTGCCTGTGCAGGTTGACAATGTTGGGGATACACCTGGTCGGCAGGGGCTGTGTGTGCCTTGTCAAGGGCCTGGCGGGCGCACAACAGGATCCAGCTTGTCCACAGAGGGTGGGCTGTAGTGTACGCCTGATACCGCATTGTTCGTGTGCCCGGCTGCTGTGCACACATGTGTTCACATCCCCCCCGACGGGTGGCCTTTAACATTGCCCAGGGAAGCAGTAATGTGCAGTTCCGGACCCCTCCCGACACAGCGTGTTTCAACTTTGCATGTGCGCATCTACCCGTCACACCCACCCACCTGAGCGAAGCGTCACTCCCGCTTCACACGACACATGTGTGTCTTCCACAGTTGTGCTACTCATTTGCGTTGACATCGAATGACAGTGGACTACATAGTCATGTCACGACTGCCGTGTACATCACACACTCTCATCATCTCACATTCGTACTTGTGAAAGGAATCAGCAGAGACAGTTTCTTTCTTCAAACCATGTATTGTGACTTGTGTCCTCTGTGATGCAGTATAGTGGACACTACTGGCAGCGGTATGCATGTGGAGGATATACTGAGCATGATTACACATAGCTAAGGGTGTAGGGGTACATGTGATTAGCTGTTGCATGTGGGATGTGGGCTTCAGAGTTACATCTGCTTGGCCGTTGCTGTGCTAATGTTCATTTGCAAGTAGCTGCGGTGCTGCGGACTTTGACACAGATGGTATACATTTAGCCTACCAGACCGCTTGGCATCATGGGCACAGTCCATCTCAGTTCCATGTGACAGGTGTGCTGCTGTTGTTACTCATGCACGCGTGCGTGTGAGTTGACATCAGGGCATGGGCTTACGTGCATGCAACGGCGTCCCACTTGTTGTTGCCATATGGTGGATACTGGACATGTCACAGTCACTGGGGTTGTGTTGTTGTTGTATGCACTTGTCGTCCATGCAAAGGTCCTGTTACGGGATTTCCGGGGAGGGGAGAAGGGGTGCAGCTCTCACATACTCCAGCCGGGCGATTCCTGTCCACTGTGCGGTGCATATGTCCATGGGCGCAGGATCCATGTCATGGCATAGTTGTACGTGCAGTTCTGTCCATGTGGGTGCGATACACATATCCCATGCCACTGCCTCCCCCGATACATGCAGAGTTCCTGGATGTGATGGGGAACGGAGTGCATGTCCCGGACACATCCGATGTCATGGCAGTGTCGTTGATGGTGTGGTATCAGTTGCAGGTCATTTGGTATGGCTGTTGTGGTGGTTACTGGCCAGTCCGTGCGGAAGCTAAGCATGGGTACAGTGTCGGACATCATGGCTCAATTGGGGGATTGCGTTGGGGTCCTACGAATTGACAGGTTGACAGGTATGCGATGGCTTCCTGCAGGGCTTCCATTTCATTGGTGGTATACATGTTTGCCAGCCAATGTAGCGGATGGTGGCTGTCACGGTGTTGTTCGTAAGTTGTCCCTTGTAGGAGCATGATGGGGCATGCTGGGTGACATTCGATGTAGCTGTGATCCATGATCCGTCGTGTGGAGGCACAGTGGTCCCATTGCAGTGTGGGTCCGATGTTCGCCACATACGCCATGCCCCCATAGGCTGAACAGACCCTGTCGTGTGCGTCCAGAGGGTGGAATAGTGGTAGCAGGTCCGCCCTTGGACATGCCGGGTTGGAGAGGCACAACTCCACAGGATGGTGGAAGGGACACCTCCGACAGTAGAAGACGGGTATGACGCAGCTGAACAATGCGATGCGGTAAGTCAGTCGGTAACTTACGTTCAGCAGGGATAGGGGTTCGCATCCCATTAGCTGTATCAGGTTGTGTTTGTACAGCTTGACCTGTTTGGCGTAGTTGGGTAGGTGTGTTGTAGGTGCCATTTTGCTGCGGGGCGATGTGGTGGCGTGCTCCGGCTGTGTGTGCAGTCTGCAGTGTGCAAGCTCCGAGGTTGCTGTGAGGTCTGTGATGGTCGTAGGGGGGCAGGACTTGTGTTCTGTTAGCTTGTGCGGAGGACACGGGCCCTCATCCCACGTGCTTCTCTGAATGTTCAAGGTCAGTGGTGTGTGACTCCTTCCAGATAACTTGCATGGGAACGGCATGGGGGAGTTTTATATTTTTTCTTTCCCGTTCGGTATGTTCTTAGGTGATATGCGCTATCTGCCCTGTGGTCGGTTTCCTCTGCATGCCTGTGTTGGTCTTTTTTTGGGACAATGGCTGTATTCTCCGGCTTGTTTAGTCGGGATGTGGTTTCGGAGTTGGAATGGAAGGTCATTCAGTGCTGTCTGCTCTCCCGTGTGTGGGCGGCAGGCTGTGTTTCCGCTATGCGTTGGGCCTTGTGTGTGGGTGTCATTCTTGGGTCCACCTGTTGTCGGTCCCCGGGCTCTTTGGTGTTCCGTTTTGTATGTCTGGTTCATGGGTGCAGGGTGGTATGGGTGTTTCTGTGTGGTACTGGCGTACCTCTTCCCGACGGGGCCCATGTTCTACTGGGTGGTGTTGCCGCCGCTGTGTGCTTCGCCATGTTTGTCACACAGGGGTGTGTCCTGATGTTGCGTGACTTCACTGACATGTGGGCGTCGGTTGTGTGACGTTGGGTGTTGTCCGTGAATTGGGCGTTGGGGACATGACTGTGGCAGGCCTGTCACGTGTCATGTGCGTTCTGGGTGTGGCTGGTGTGTGTGGTGCTTGGTTGTGCCCCTGTGTTGTATGTGTGCGACGCATACATGGCGTTATGGTTGGGCGCTGAGTTGTGCGCATGTGTGGCTGCGTCATCGCCGCTGTGCTGCGGTGCCGTGACGGGGTCGTTAGTTCCTGGTCCCAGGTGGTGTGCCCATGATAGTTGCGAGATGTTGCACTTTGCCCTGTGTTACATTTGTGGGTGCAGTGGTGGATGTGTCTTGTCCACGCAGGGGTGTTGGGGGGTGCCATGTCCTCCTTTTCCGCACTTGCACTGTGTGCGCTGTTTGCGTGCCCTTGTTGTGTGTGTGCCTACCTGCGTCTCCGCGGTACGTTGCCTCCTTGGTGGTGCATCAGGTATAGCATGGGGAGGGCCTGCAGTGCTGGATTCATGCTCGGGGGGGTCGCCTCTTCGGTGTCTGTGCTCGGCGTTCGGGTTTCCGCCTCACTTTCACGTGCGGTGTCTCTTAGCCGTGGGAGCTGTTTGTTTGCGGCATCGTAATTTGTACGCCGGGCGGTACGTGATTTCGTCTGGCGGTGTGTCTCCATTGGGCTGCGCCGCTACGTGAGCGGGCGCACTTTGATGGCGGACGGCGTCGCTGGCTTGCCGGCGGTGTTTGGCTGCCTTTTCACATCGTAATTTGGCGGGCGTGTGGGCTGCGGCATGCGGGCGGTAACTGGTGGTTTTGCATCCGCCAGCACGGCGGTGGTGCTTCCGCCCGCCATCCTAATGGGCCCCTAACTTTTTATCTGATTCCCATCCCAATGCTTTCCTATGGAACAGTTATCCCTGCTTCAATGAAAATATCTTTTTAGGCCTTTTCACTGTAAGGACATGTTTTACTTTAAATGTTCACATGTCCTACCTTTAAATATCTTGCACCCTGACTTATGGGTATTTAAGGCCTACTTAAGGGGGACTTATTAATTTGAAATGAGGGCTTAGGTCTGTCAAAACTGATTATTTTGAGAGGTCAGATTTGCTGTTTAAACACGGGCAGCTAAGTTACTGGTGGCAGCCCTACAGTCAGGTTCTGCATTGCCGCTTAGTGGTGACACAATAGGTGCTGAAGCCCACTAGTGATATTTTGTACTATACACTCACAATCAATCAATCAATCAGGGTTTTATAAAGCGTGCTACTCACCCGTGAGGGTCTCAATGCGCTGGGGGGGAGTGCAGCTCTGGATCAGTTGGAGAGCTAGGTCTTGAGGCTCTTTCTGAAGGTGTGCAGAGTAGGGGAACGTCTGATGTTGACTGGGAGCTCGTTCCAGGTCTTTGCTGCGATGTAGGAGAAGGCTCTTCCGCCTGCTCTGGTTCTGCGGATGCGTGGGGTCTCTGCCAGGGCGAGGTCGACGGAGCGGAGGTTCCTTTTGGGTACGTGGAAGGAGACTCTCTCGTTGAGGTATTTGGGTCCGATGTTGTGGAGGGATTTGTAGGCATGGGTGAGTAGCTTGGGATTATAAGGAAGCTAAATATGCCATTTAGGAGTATTGACAACTATGACATGATTTAGGGGTCACAGCGCATGTTCTGTGGCTTGATCAGAGCAAAAAAAAAAAAACAGCAGTATTCATCCCAAAAAATGAGGGTGACCATACAAAAAGAAGCATTTTCTTACAATGTGGTTTGTAAAGACATAATACGTAACTATAATGGTTTATAAAACTCTATGTCAATGCTTGCTTTATGATTTATTATAATACCATTTTGTCAAGTACCTTTATAAATGTGTGTTACAACAAATGATCATACAATTAGCTAAGAAATGCCATATACGCCTTAATGAAAACTATTTTTGCTTACTTTTTTATTTCTGTTGAAGATATTGCGTTTTATTTAGCATTCTTTAATATCTGTTTAAGAGTTCACTTGTCTTCAGTTTTTGAATTTGCACTCTCTAGAAAATTAGCACTATAACAACAATGCATCTAGATCAGTAATGTGTCAAAATGTTTTACATTTGTTTAGGGCTGGAAACGATTTGGATTGTACTGTTACCTGGTGACTCAACAAGCAGAGACATTTCCAGAAGCCATTGCCAGATGTGATACCCACAAGGCGTATTTGGTTACTGTTCAAAACAGGTATACAGTTAAAATATGATTATATATGTACATTTAGCAATGTTTTACATTCTGCCTTTCTCCTTCCTGTACAACATGCAATTTGCATTAATCTACATTAGAGACCAGATGTACGACCATGTCATTTAGCGACTCGCAAATTGCGCTCAATTGCGAGTCCCAATTTGCTAGTCACTAAATGCCATGTATAAAAGTGTCTGAGACACTGTTAGCGATTCCTAATGGGGTCGCTAATTGCATGCCTCATGCATATTAATGAGGCACTTGCAATTTGCGACCCCATTAGGAATGGCTGGCCCTCCCAGGTATGGTGGCCTGCTGGGCTCAGCAGACCTCCATGTCTGGGACTGCTTTTAAATAAAGCAGTTTTTAAAAAAAAATGCAGCCCGTTTTCCTTAAAGGAAAACGGGATGCATTTAAAAAAAGAAAAATGAAACGTTTTTGTTTCATTTTCTAAGGGCAGGCAGTGGTCCCTGGGACCACTGCCTGCCCCTAAAAGATATTTTCCCCTGTATTTGCAAAGGGGAAGGGGTCCCCTGGGGACCCCTTCCCATTTGCGAGTGCTTTACCACCCTCTTGAAGAGGGCGGTAAATTGGGAGTGTTTTGCGACCACATTTTAACCTGCCTCTTCTCGCCTGCAACGTGCGAATTTATTTCTCTATTCAATCAGGTACTTTTGAGAAATTACTACATAACTTGAGTAATTGGGAAGTTTAGAGTCCCTCCTCGTGTATAATTCATATCCCCTTTTTGTTTCTTAGATAAACCAGTCCACGCCCTGAAGAAAATCCCACAAATCACCTTGGGAATCGAAACGCGGCATTACACAACGCGGGGACTTTCGCTTTTAATTAGGTTTCCCCCAGTAGAAATGTTATTTGAATTGTCTCACTACTGGGCCTAATTTCTCTTTTCCCCGTGGGTAGCAGCTTCTTGAATTTGTTACACAATGTGGATGCTAAAGGTTGTCCTAGTAGCTGCTCCGTTTGTGAACTAAGACTGGTGATATAATGTTTAGATAATTGTTGTTATGTATCACGCTTCATGTATTGTTTGTTACATCACATTACTTCATCACAAAGTCTGTATGTCTTTGTTTTATTTGTTGTCTTAATATGTATAATTTGCTCTTGACTGAAACGTATCCGCACTTACCTGACCCATGATTAAATGTGGAGTAAAGTGTACAGAACGAAGTGGCTAACAAATGTTTCAAGCCCATACCAATTGAATTGATCGCCTTTAGTCTGTTAAATTGGTTTAGCAGCATTTGAATGTGACAGCTAAGACACCCCCCCCCCCTTTTTTTTTCTTAGTTCACTACGGCCCCGTCCAGCCGCCTAGGGCCAAACCCCTTGTTGCTATTACACTTTTAGAAAGTGGAAATCACTCTGTGCTTCTGCCTGTCTATAGAATACACATCTGGTTTGGCTGACAGTTAGGCTCTTGTGCATTCACTCTAGACAGTCACAAAAAGGGAGATGAGATGTGCCGTGCATATCCTGTTGGGCCATCATCAGGCTGATGGGCCTTCCTGAGCTAGAGTGGTGGGAGGACACCTGAATAGTGCTGTGCCTGTCCTCACACAAAGCTGTCTTCACCCCCCCCCCCATAGTGTGTCTGGAGCCAGGTCACGAAAAGGCACGGTCTTGTGCACTGCAAAGACTTTCCTTTGAAGTTTACCTACTTCATAGGCAGAAAGGGGTATAAGTATTGGAACTCTGACACCCCAAAATCAGAACACTTCTGAACTGATGACCTTCTGCCGGGAAGAACAGCTGGATGCTGTAGGAGGGACTGCCACTCTGCCTGCTGTTTCTGTCCTGTGAGTGAAAGGACTGGACTTGTCTCCTGTTAAGAAGTCTCAGGGCCATCAAAGACTTCACCTGCCACTGCCTGGGCTCTTCTGCTGAGAATCCTGACTTGCCAAGTGGTGCCAAATCCAGTTCTTGGGACTTTTAGGTGTAACCTGGTGATCTTAAGGAGAAAATCGATGCATTGATTCTCTGCGCATGTTTTTTCAATGCATCGCTGCAAAAGATAGACGCATCGCCGCTGCCTGCTCTGAAGCGTGGTTCCTGCTTGACGCACCGACCACATCTTTCACCGCAGGCCCAAGTGGGCTATCGCAGTGCACCAGAAAAGTCACTGCAGAAAAGGAATCAATGCCGCACCTGCATCGCTACTGTCGCATTGATGCAGCCCGTCTGTATTTTCAACACATCGTCCCTCTATGCTGATTCTTTATCGACATTACACCGCAGTAAGGAAATGAGGCCGCGTGTCCGGAAAACTAGGCATCACTTCCCTTGCCAGTAAGGAACATAAGCATCACCTCCAATGCCAGTAAGGAGCCAACGCATCACCTCCCCTGCCTAGCAGTAAGGTACCAACGCATCACCTCCTCTGAGTAGTAAGAAATTGATGCATTGCTTGGCTTTTTTGGCACCTCACCTCTCCAGCGCCTTGCACCTTCATTGATTTTTGACGCATTAAAGGTACTTTGTGCTAAAACAAACGCATACATTGATTTCTATGGACTAAATTTGCTTAATCTTTTAAAAGTTATATTTTGACTTGTGTATGTTGGATTAATGTTGTTTTGCTCTTGTTTTATTCAGGTATATATTGGCTATTTTTCTAAACTGGTGTGGACTCCCTTTGTAGTGTTTTCACTGTGTTACTGTGTGTGTGTGTGTGTACAAATACTTTACACATTGCCTCTGAGATAAGCCTGACTGCTCGTGCCATGCTACCAAGGGGGTGAGCAGGGGTTAACTTAGCTGTGTGAGTCCCTTACCTTGACTAGAGTGAGGGTCCCTACTTGGACAGGGTGCAAACCACAGCCAGCTAGAGACCCCACTTCTAACAATGGGTACAATGTGAACTACAGGGATGTTTTTCACCTTGGAGTTTTGGGTGACAGTATAGAAAACTCAAACTTCGCTCTGGTTCTCTATTTGATGTCACTCAGAATCCCTTGGTGAAAAACATTCCCGTAATTCACTGTTTCCTATCGATAATTATGTGTTATGTATAGCTCTTAGAGAGAGTCGCCAACGTGAATGCCAGACTCTAAATCTGGTAATTCATTGCTATGACATAGCAACATATGTTAACAAAACCTTTTATTCCACTAAAGGAATTCCAGGCTGCTCTGGCAGAGCTCTCACAGACCCAGCTCGATAGCACTGTAAAGTAGGGAGCACAGCTTCTGTAATAGAGGCAGATGAAGGCACAGAGTGTAGTAGGGGTAGGGGTGGCAGGAGACCATGTATGCTTTTTGGATCTTTTTACATTTGGGACAAGGAGGAGAGAGCATTGTTATGTATGGCTTCCTCATTACTCCTCTGCACCTACATAGTAGTTGAAAGTAGAGGCAGATGATTTTGGGTGCATTACATAAGATATAATTGTAGATGGACAACAAGTGAGTTATGGGGATGTTTTCCACCTCCTGATTCTGAATGACAGCATGGGCAACTCGAGCTTGATTCTTGTTGTACACTCTCACCTTTGTGCTGTAAATTACCTTAAAATTACAAAGCAAAAAATGCATATGGATCGAGTTTTTTCTTCATTAGTTTACCTCCTGTGTTTTCTCTACAGATATGAGCATGCATTTTTGACCAGCTTAATTGGACTGAGACCAGAGAAATATTTCTGGATCGGTTTAGCTGACATGAAGGAAAGGGGGACATTCGTCTGGACTAACAAAGAGGCTGTCCAGTTTTCTCATTGGAATTCGGACATGCCAGGTACGGTATGATTGAAATGAAACAGCATACATATCAAGCACTGGGAAAGCCAATAGGTCTTGCTATTTTATAAGTGAAATTGTTTCTTTATTGAATTTCCAGTTTGTTTATGTAGTTTTGTAGATAGGTCAGTGGGTGAATACGAGAAGGAGTCAACAGCTGGGAGGATATGTAAGTGCATGTATGAATGGATAAATACCTGACTGAATGTGTGGATAATTAATATGCGAGTGAATACATGTATGGATGAATAAGTGAGCACAGGGATGAATGTTTGAATAAGTGCATGGGTGAATGGGTGAGAACACAATGGTTATGGACGAGTGATTGATGTAGATATATGAAGAAAGGGGATCAACATATAGCAAAATTCTATGTAAAATATTGATATGCCCTTCCCCATAAATGTTCAATCCTACAGACACGGGCTCAACAAGAAAAAAGAAACATACAAATGTCTCTGCATCTTCATTACCATTTCTTAATAGTTTTAACTTAATCTATAATAAAGTGGGTCAGTCACATTCATAAATGAGAAAATATGATTGTTATTCTAACTAGCAATATAGGTTATCTAGAGCCATGGAGGGCATACTACTGGCTCCTGATATTTCAGTATCTTCCCAGGTACTGACTGAACACTCCCCTCCCACCCCCCTCAAAATCTCCCATGGGAGGGAAGGAGCTAACATTTGAATGCAGTGAATTAGTCATGGTGCATACACTGTGCTTGCTTTACACCGGAAGTACCTGTACAGTACCCCACTTTACCTGGCATCTTCAGAGGTATTGTACATGTTGTTGTGTCATCACAATGCTGTTACCGCCATCTTAGAAGAGGGAATTCCCATCACAATTCAGTCCAGCTTGCTGTCCAGTTGTTTAAAAACTCAGCACTCTACTTGACACAAAGGGGGATATTCACAAGGAAGTGGCGGAGAGAGGCGTCAGCCTTCTTGGCTTAACGCCTCTCTCCGCCACTTCGGAAACACAAGGCTGCACCATATTCACAAGGATATGGTGCAGCCTTGCGTTTCCCCCTGCGATGGCGCTAAGTTTCACAACTTAGCACCAATGCAGGCACCCTTGCACCAGAGTGCAAGGATGTCTGCAAGCAGGAGGTTTGTCTATGTACAGGAAGGTGTCTCTTCCTGCACATAAACAAACCGAAAATACCAGTTTGTAACTTACATGTGTGCTGCTTCATGCAGCACACATGCAAGTTACAAAACGGTATTTTAAAATGGTTTGTTTATGTACAGGAAGGGACACCTTCCTGTACATAAACATACCATGGCATCACACATGGAAAAAGCAAAAACGAGGAGAAATAAAGCATTTCTCCTAGTTTCGCCAACTTAAGACCAGGGTTTTCCTGGTCTTAATTTTGGCGCTACCTCCTATTTACGCTGCCCTTGTGAATAGGAGGCAGCGTCAAAATCAATGGCTGTTGGGGTGGAACGTCCGCCACAACACCCACTGCATGCCCCTTTCACGTGAAACACAGCGTGAAAGGGGGCCTTATTCACAAGGCAGCGTTAAGCCACGTTAAGTGGCTTAACGCTGCCTTGTGAATAAGGCGAGGCCCCTATCGCCACCACAACGTCACTGAAAGTGAAGTTGTGGTGGCGATAGGGGCTTGTGAATATGCCCCACAATTTTTCCAAATGGTTCCAAGTTCTCGGAGTTATAAGTTATCCGCCGTATAATGTACTTGTAGATACGATTTTTTATATTGACTACTGACTTCCACTGCACACTTATCAACCCACTTTCCAGTGTTTATCATAATTCATATAACATTGCTTCCTTAGTGTTCAAAGAATCCAAACGATTTACCTTGTTAACAAATTTGTCCAATTTCTTTTACAAAGAAGTTTATTTACTAAAGGCCCGATGTAATTCTTGGCATTAAGGATCCTCACTGCCAAGAATGTGGTTCGGCTGTCGCATTTAGATGCCGGTGGATCCTCGTGTTAATCACGGCAGAGACAGAGCAGTCTCCGCCGTGATTAATCCAAAGGTACCTAGGGGGTAAGGGCCATCGGAGAAAAGACTGCATGTCCGCCCATCCAATTTGGCTGGGCAGACATGTAGTCATTCTTTACTGTTCCTTACCTCCAGGAAAAACCTGGTGGTAAGGAACAATATCAACATTTTAACTCTCCCTCTACCATGGGAGAAGCCTCGCACAGTGAGGGAAGCATTACCTTTTTTTTCTTTACAAAAAGGAAACCCCCAAGCAAAAAAGATGACTGTTTGTTACAGGACTACGTCTTTCCGATGCAGACCTGTAACAAACAATAAAATGCATTGAAATTGCCATTATAAATGACCGCCTGCTAGACTGTAATTTATAAATTTGGCGGATGGAGTAGTCTCTGCCTAGTCGATGTAAAGTCCTCCCCCAGGCCAATGGTGACTACTCCAAAAATCATATAGGGCCCTAAGAGCTCCCCTGTGTGCTTTTTAATGGCTCTGTGCCCTAATGCCTTTCTGGGGAGGCCTTTCGTCAGAGTGTAGACTGAAGGAGAATTAAAACACAGACATTTCGCTGTATGGTGAAAATGCTAACTTGCAGCTCCCAGTGGTTTGGTGTCCCAGGTGATTCTCTAATGTTCCGGGTCAATCAAGATATGTTAATATTTATAAAGAATCGAGACTACTGAAAAATTCCAATGTAAACTTGGAAAAGATACATCTAGATATTACCTACCTACGTATCCTATATGCTCTGTCATATACATAATGCCACATAATTATGGTATAGACTTTTTTGTAAGTAAACATAAACTGCTTTGAAATCCTTTCAAAGTTTCCCATTGAACTAGTTATAAAATAGGCACCACCAATACTGCCAAATATGGCTCATGCTATTTCAGATAATATCAAAGCACGAGTGACACTGACAGCAATTTCACTGCTGATGTTCAGAGATTAGAACATAGCAAAGATACAATCAATGTTGATAGTGGAAAACATTTCTCTACTCTTATAGCCTCTTTAATCTATAAACTCATTTTTTTCTGATATGATAAGGAGTCTTCCAGATCTTTGGTTTGTGGACTAGTTTTGTCAGTGAGCAATACCTGTGCTGCATGCTTTCACCTCAAATTCTCTTATTGTTTATCAAGCTTTATGGGAAACTGTGAAACACTTCTTAACCTAACTATGCTCTTTGAGAGTGTTTGTGTACATGTTGGGGGGATGACGGTTGGTGGGGGGTCACCACTAAATGACATTGAAGAGTACATGATAGAGTACTTGACCCAATAGTCAACTTCAAAGAGTCTTATTATTTCCTGATTGAGGAGGGTGTAGCAATCGTTCTACACAATCTGGCACTCCAGACGAGGCCCAGTCTGCTATAATTTGGACCTGGCTACCTTAGGAAATGGATTTTTTTTTTCTATTGCTAACACCTTTGCCAATGTTTGAAAAATCTTCACAAAACAGTGAAACTCTTTTAAAAAAAGTTCACCCACCTCAGGTTCGGGGTGATCAGTCAAGAGGAGGCTGAGAAAAAAGGGGGGGCTGAAACTTAATTTCCCAATGCCATTTCCATAGGGGTTTTTTACCATCGCTGCAACCAAAACTGCTGAATGGAATTTCACAAAATTTGGCAGAAAGCTAGACCTTGTTCCAGAAAGCATGCTTTTTGTGTTTTGGTGTAAATCCATTTAGTAGTTTTTGAGAAATTAAAGTAAAATCTTTGTATAGCTGGACAGTTGGATTTGCGAGAGGCCCCTTTAAGAGTCATAGAATCACACAACTTAAAAAAATCGAGTGATCTGATTAGCTGAGGGGGCTTTTTTCCTGTTGGCCACCTTGCTCCCCCCAGAGTGAGGGCTCCCGCGGGAGCTCGTGTGATGATAGGCTAGCCGTAACATGAAAGGGAATGTTGCAGTGGCCATTACAGGACTCGGAGGCTTAGTCTCCTATTCTGAATACTTTAAAAAAAAAGAATATAAGGGAGCAGGGTAGGGATACCATGCTCTGATAACCCTTGTGGGCAGGTCCCAGAGGGCCCCCCCTTACAGGTTTAAAAGTTAAAAAAATGTTTTATGCTGTGATCTTGCGGTTCTCCTGTGGAATAGAGGCAATAAACACACAAAACACCATCACCATCAATTGGCAGAGAGTAGAGGTTCTGAGGGACACAGTACCCAGCATGATTACTGTCAAGCTCACCTGGTCTCCTCAGAGCAGATAGTACCCAATACATTCCACCAGGTTGTAGTAGAAGATAACCGGGAGAGCTTCTACCCTGTGGTTCTGATTTCCTTTGATTGGGGAGTCTCAGGTCTTCTTAAGGTAACTGTGAGCCCTGCCATGCCCGTGGACGTTTTGCTAGGAAATGATCTGGAGCACACTGCCTGGAGAGAAGTGACACTTTGGTCACACCTGGAAATTTTGGGGTTGCTTGAGTGTGTCTGTGTGACCACCAGGTCCATGGCTGCCAAGGAGGGGAGTCAAGGAAGGCTGGAGCCTGGAAGAATGGCCCAGTCAACTGCCAAGAAATGGAAGGGCAAGGGACATGGGAAACCAGTCCCTGAAACTCCCATGGTGCAGCTGAATGGGGCACCAGTGGAGGCTGCCCCACAGACTACCGGGGAAGACATTGCCTGCCTTGGAGGCCTGCCTGAACTTGCTGGATGACAAGTAGAGAGTGGGCCCACCAGTGAGGAGTTCTGTAACACCCAAAAAGAGTGCCCAATGTTTTAGCGCATAAGGCATCAGACTGTAGCACAGACAGCTTGTGATACCTCTGGAGATCACCTCATATACAGGGAAATTGACCTGAATGATGAGCCTAAGAAACCTGTTCATGGGGCAACAGGCATGTTGATGGTCCCCCAATGCTACAGTTCCTTTCTGCTTGGGCTGATAGCACATCGGTGGCAGGACAAGACCTTTGCCAGCCTTGTCTCCCATTTTTATCAGCCCCGGAAGAGGATAGCTTTAGATAATTTCTACAGGACCTGTCTCTCCTGCCAAGCCTGTGGGAAAACAGGGAAAAGGCTGAAGGCTCCCCTGAATCCCTTACCTGTTGTTGGCACCTCCTTTGAAAGGGTGGGCATCAACATTGTAGGACCCTTGGATCCAAAGACATATTTAGGCAGCAGGTTCTTCCTGGTCTTGGTAGGCCATGCTACTAGATACCCAGAGGCAATCCCTCCGAGGTCTGTGCGTACACCTACACTGGCAAGTTCCCTGATGGGGATTTTTGCCTGAGTAAGATTCCCCAAAGAAGTAGTGTCTGACAGGGGCACAAACATTACGTCTGCATACATGAAGCCCATGTGGAAGGAGTGTGGGGTAACCAATACGTTCTCCACACCCTAGCATCCTCAAACCAATGGGCTTGTTGAAAGGTTCACCAAGACCCTAAAAGCCTTGATTATGGGCCTGCCTGAGCCCATGAGGCAGAAGAGGGACGTCCTCTTGCCATGTCTTCTTTTTGCCTACTGGTGGTGCCCCAGAAGGGATTTGTGTTCAGCCCATTCAAACTTCTGTATGGCCACCCTGTTAGGGGACCTCTCAGTCTGGTCAAGGAGGTCAAGAACACCCCAACTCCAGGATGTGGTTAGCAACATGCTAACTGTCAGGAACCGGATGACCAAGGTCTGGGAGAAAGCTTCTGAGAACTTGGAGGCTAGCCAGTAAGTCATGAAACAATGGTATGACTAGATGCCCACTCTGGTAGAGTTTCAACCTGGCCAGGAGGTGTGAGTGATGGACCCAGTGGAACTCAGGGCTCCCCAGGACCATTCAACTGGGCCCAATGAGGTCATTGAGAGGAAGGCAGAGGCCAATTACCTGGTGGACCCCAAGGCCTGAAACCCCACAAAAGTTGCACAAACCCTACTTTAAGAGGTCTGAGGTCACGATGCTGTTCATGACAGATGACAGGTGATGGGGAGGAAGAGGAGAGTGAATAGCTCCCTGATCTCCTGTCATCCAAAGAGAAAGTTGGGTCAGCGGAAAGTGGCAACCTCTTTCATACCCTGACCCCGGAAGAGCAAAGGGACTGTCACCGGTTGCTGGGACAGTTTGCCTCACTGTTTTCTCTCACTTCTGGGATTACACATTTGTATATCCATTATATTGACACTTGGGATAGCCTGCCTGACAAAAACAAAATGTACATACTGTCTGACAAAGTGAGAGCCAGCATCAAAGAGGACATCTCTGAGATACTGAAGTTGGGAGTGCTTGAGCACTCCAGTAGTTCCTTGTCCACCCCAGTGGTGCAGCTACCCAAGGCCCACCAAGACTGATGCTCACCCCATCCTCTGAGCTGATGAGCTCATAGATTGGTTAGGGACTGACAAGTATTTGAGTGTCTTTGACTTGACTTCTGGTTGCTGGCATCTTGCTCTAATGAAGAGGCTAAAAAGCAACCAGCATTCTCTACCCCAGAGGGCCACTCCCAATGCTGTGACACTTTCCAGAGGATGGTGAACCAGATCTTAGCTGAAATGGAGGTCTTCAGTGCTGCTTACTTGGACAAAATAGCTGTCTTCATTAGTAGCTGAGAGGACCATCTATTTCACCTGTAGGAAGTGCTTGAGGCCCTGTAAAAGGCAGGCCTGACTATCAAGGCCAGCAAGTGCCAGATAAGGCAGGATTCTGTGGTGTACATGGGACACCTTGTGGGTGGGGGTAAGGTGCAGCCCCTCCAGGCCAAAATAGAGACTATCCTGGCCTGGGAGCCTCCAAAACCTAAACAAAAGTGAGGGCCTTGCTGGGCCTCACTGGTTATTATGGGAGGCTTGTCAAGGGTATGGCACCATTGTTTCCCCCCCCACTGAGATGACTTTTAAGAAGCAGCCCAAGAAGGTGATCTGGACAGAGGCCTATAAGAAAGTCTTTGACACCCTCTAACAGGCCATGTGCACAGCACCTGTGATCAAGGCCCCTGACGTTTCCCAGGAATTTATTGTGCAAACTGATACCTCAGAGCATGGAATAGGGGCAGTCTCACCACAGCTAAATGAGGAGGGCCTCCACCAACCTGTAGTTTTCATCTCTAGGAGGCTGCTTCCCAGGGAACAAAGATAGAGTGCTCTTAAAAGGAAAGCCTTTTCTTTGGTCTGGGCACCACAAATCTAAGACCATACTTGTCTGAAACTGTGTTCTGGGTTCAGATAGACCACAGGCCCCTAGATGGTGATAAGAACTGCAAGGAGGTTTGGTAGTTCTGCCCACGTTCAGCTGGGGGGCACATTTTAGGCCAGTCATCCTTAGGGTGGTGTTCCCCCAAACGTTTTGCCTTTGCCCTCCACTTTTCGCTGAATTTCTTCTGAATTTCTTTATTATTGGCTTGACCACTGCTAACCACTGCTAAAGGGCTTGTTCTCTCTCCTTTAAACATGGTAAAATGGGCTTACACCATATTTAATTTACTTATCAGTCCCTTGTAGAGTGGTATACCATATACCCAGGGCCTGTAAATTAAATGCTACAGTACTCCAGGAGACCAACAAACACGACAGATGTATTACCAGTGGTAGCACCCAATAATACTGCTATCCATATGGACAACTCTCAGACTGTACCTATATTTAACTTATCCACACACCTTCTATCTGAACATTAAATATCATTACTCAGCAAGGGCCTTTCCTTTGTCCCAACTGTTCGCCCCAATTTCTTTGAGCTATAGACAGAATTGTTACTTTTTTTTTGGAAAATCTGTTTACATTCCTTTTTTCAAGACAACCCCAGTTCTACATGAAGTGCAAATACAAACTTTCGACTCCATCGACCTTCTCACCTCCACACAGCTGTCTTCTGACAGAAATACACACCTTTGAGAAGCTGATCCTTAAAGAATTTCTTGACTAGAACTCACATCTACTTTTATCCCCTACAATCTTCCACTTAAAGAAAAACAAGCTCTCACTAATCTGAAATTTAACCATGCCTTGGTCAATAAACCGGCCGATAAGGCGGTGGAAATGTGGTTCAGGATATTGACCCATACAAAACTGAGATTCTGAGCCAGCTTTCCAACACTGACCATTACCTGAGATTAGCCACAGACCCAACACACACGAAATTCAAAGCCTCATCCTAGATATCATAGAGAGAGGCAAAACAGATTGTTTTCCTGACACAAAATGAATTCCTGTTTCTCAATACGAAATTTCCCAGAACACTGGTTATCTATACGCTCCCTAAAATACACAAAAATACTGAAACTCCCCTGGCCGCCCAATTGTCTCAGGGTGCGGTTCCATTCTGGAGCCCTTACGACAATATGTGGATTTTATCATACATAATTTTGTTCCCAAAACAAACTGCTACATTAGAGACAGCATGGATATAATAAATCAAGTGGAACATGTTCCCTTTGACCCCAAAACTGACATTCTCTGTACTTTGGATGCAGAATCCCTCTACACTAACAATCCCCTAGCTGAGGGCTTAACAGTCATTGAGAATACTCTTAACTCTAGATCACGTCCTCAAGCAGTTCCTACATCTTTTATTTTACACTTACTCAAGATTTGTCTCAAACGCAATTTCTTTTCCTTTGATGGCCATTTTTATCAACAAGTCAAAGGAACATCATTTTGAGTAGGTTTTGCCCCAAATTTTGCAGTACTCTATTGGATGACTTAGAGACTAACAAGATATTGACCTCTGCCAATCCTTTTCTCAATAGCGTGACTACTTGGAAGCGCTACATAGATTATATTTTTCTGATTTGGCATGGCTATGAAAGGACCTTACTTCATTTTCTCCAATGGCTTAACACGAATCGCAATGGACTGAGATTCACTTTGACACATAGCGGGATAGACATTGCCATTCGAGTCTTATTGATCAAACATGTGGATGGTGAGCTGTTTACTACCCTTTATCACAAACCCACAGAGAGGAACACTCTTCTGACCTATGGCAGCCACCATCCCTGAGCTCTGAGCAACTCACTTCTATTCTCAGAATTTCTTCGCATTAGAAGGAACTGCTCGTTTAAGCAGGACTATTTTCGTGAAACCAACACTTCGGCTGACAGATTGATTGCCAGGGGGTACCCGTGAAAATTAGTTCGCAAATCTATCAAGAGAGCATGGTACTTCCCACGAGGCACTCTTCTCACACCCAAGACCAAAGACACTAACAACCAATTAGTGTGAGTGACAGCCTTTTCACCTGTCTCTAATCAAGTCAGAAAATGCATCTTGAAACACAGGCCAACATTTAATGCTGGGAATCTCAATCTCGGGCGTCCTCTCTTTGCAGTTCGTAAAAACAGAAACATGAAAGACCACCTACTCAGAGCCAGCCTTCCACTTAAAAAGACATCACAGACCCTCAATGACCTATGGGGGCACTCCCCTTTGGTCGGACACTCCAAATGTGGTAATTGCGTTGCCAGTCAATTCACAATTGAAAGCAAAGAATTCATATTTGGCAACACTAACATTGCTCTTAAACAGTTTTCCAATTGTAATACTGCAAATGTGACCTATGCCATTTTTTGTCCCTTCATCTAATTTACATTGGACAAACAACACAGAAAATAGGGATTCGAATCTGCCAACACTGAAGCTGTCTCTGTTGCAAAGTTCTGCACCCCTCATTGACCATTTCTCTGAAAAAGGACACACAGAAGATGACATTCAATGGCAAGTCATTACCGTGGTCAAACCACCACCCAGAGGTGCTGACATAAGTCAAATTCTCAACAAGGAGGAACTTAAATGGATTCTGCATACTAAAAGTCAATACACTGGCCTGAACCGAATGGAGGATTGGACCTCCCTGGTATGAACGGAATGTGTATGGCCTATAATCTGTTTCCATGTACAAATGCTATTTATATGATTTGATCAAAATTGGATATATACTAATTGGTTCAGTTTTTTAGACACATGACATTCTGGTTGACCTTTTTTCTCCTCACTCCCCCTATTATACTGAGAACTCTCTATACTTATTGTATATCAGTATGTGTCTAAAATATTACGACATGCCATTTACTCTGTTCGATATGTGATTCTTCCTTACTTTATCTTTTCAGATTAATTTTCCAAAATTGTTCATTATAGAGAACTGGCAGGTTTGTGATGTTAATTTTCATCAATCAGGCTGCTCTAATTTGCCGTTCCATGATGTAAACTTTCCTCCCCCTGCCTATAGGCCATGTTGTTCATTATGTTTATCTACTTACTTATATAACCCATTTTGTCTATCTGTCACATTGCATGGTTATCTGAGTGCCCTTATATTTCGTAAATTGTTGATGACATGCACTGGATCTGCCTTTACTCTCTTGCTATTTTCAATATCTTCTTTCACTCCAATATGGCCGCCTCATTATGCCACCTCTTCTTCCCGTTCAATTATAAATACAGAGCCGATCACTCGCATGCACCCACTCCTCGCGCTTCCCTGCATGTCATCACGCTAGGGCACTCCGACCTCTAAAGAGTCCTCGCGTGCCTCCATTATACGGTGGTACATCGAGACTGACTCCGGTCCCGCACACATCGTTTTTCCCCGGGTAAGTGGACATGCGTTTTTGCTCACCTTGTCTCCAATTGCACTATTCATGGTAGTAAGATGTTTTCCCCTTCTGTTTTCTCCATGCCAGATTGCTACATCCCTTTGGACTCTATATTGCAAATTACCTCATCTGGGCATGTCTTTGCTCCCTGTTGGCAGCTTTAGCCAATAATTAATTGCTGGCACATTGTGTATCAATTACATCGACATAGGTCAGTTTCATAATTTTGGTTGGGTCATGTAATAGGGGGTTACCAAGGTAAACTGGCTGACAATTTCTTCTTCTTACCCTTATCAGAACTTATCAGAGCTCTCGGGACTGGGAATCCTTGCACTTACTCCGTGAGGGACCGGCCATATAATCCCCTTTGGTCAGTTTATAGATTTCATGGGTTTGAATGTATTTTTTTAAACTTATCTCCAATTGCCCCTGATCGATAATTGTCATAAGTCTCACTCTGCTAGCTACACATAACACTGCCTCACTTCAGGCAATTCACCTTTTCAATATTGCCCTGCATTGGGTTCCACCACGACTGCTATAATGCTTTTTACTCACTAAGTGACACCTATGAGCATGCCTATCAACAGTTAATGCTTCACTTGATACGGTCCATCAGCTAGTGCTATTTTAATCTGTTCCTCCCTTTTTTCTTTCTCTTTTTTCTTTTCGATTTTTCTCTTCCCTTACTCCTTCTCTTTCAGCAGGCATTCTTCTCAGGCATCAATTGCTATGTCCTAATGATGATCCAATTATCTTGTTAAGGGATCGAAATGTCATCGACTTCAGCACCTTGACATAAACCTATATTTTTTGTATTATTATGTGCTATGGTGGTACTATGTATGTTCTTTGGCCTAATCAATGAATTGTATCTCGGTCAATATGCGCAATGCCTGCTTTTGGTAACTCGATTTTTTTGTTGTAAACTGTCCCACTTGTATGTCTTTTTGTATTTTTCAAAATAAATCACAACATCCATCTGGATATATGAACATAGACATCATTGTATTTCTGTGTTAATTACTGCCATAATTCTATGTTATGAGGGACCGCTATTCCTTTGTAAAAAGAAACGAGTGGGCCTGCAGCACATATTGTGCCACCCACTTAAGTAGCCCATAAAACATGTACCAGGCCTGCCATTGCAGCCTGAATCCAGTTTTAAACTGCCAATTCGACTTCACAATATAACCCCATTGCCAAGCCTTAAGCTCCTCTTTTCTTGCATATAGGTCACCTCTTAGACAGGCCCTAGGTAGCCCCTAGGACAGGGTGCATTGAAATTAAGCGGTTGGACATGTACTTTTAAGTCTTACATGTCCTGGTAGTGAAAAACGTCTAAATTCTTTTTCATTACTGTGAGGCCTACTTCTCCCATAGGATAACATTGGGTTGCCTTATTGCAAATTCTAACTTTTGATTGGGATCAGGAAAGCATTTCATGCTTGGTGTCTGAGAAATTGTAATTAAAAATACTCTTTAATGGTAAAGTCAGATTTTAAGCTACAATTTAGAAAATGCCACTTTTAGAAAGTTGCCATTTTTCTGCCCTATTTGGTGCCTGCAGTCTATTCTAGGTCACATGACTGTGTGTAGTTGGCAATTGTACTTTGTTAATTCAACCCAGACAGTCACACAATTGAGGGATTAGGTGTGCCTAGATGGGCCATCAACTGGCAGCATGGGAAACAAATTCCAACAAAGGATATATCATCCCTTCATTGTTCATGCAGCCACCTTGGAGCCAGGGCAGGGGAAGCAGGAAACTTCAAGCACTTCAAAGGGAGCTCTCTAGAAACTTCTTCTACTTCAATGAAGGCACCAGGAATAAAAAATCCGACCCTCAGACTCACTCTTCAGTTCACTTTCTGAACCTGCAGATGGTTTCTCAGAGCACTGCCTACTGCTGTGGCTAGCTGTGTACTCCACAAGACTGCTTTGCTGTACCTGGAAGGACTGCGTTGCAGCCTGGATACTGCCTTAAACTCTCAGAGGCCCGCCCTGCTGCTTGAGCCCTGTTTCATCACTTGAATCCAGGACTACCAGTGTTCCAAGAGCTAGTTCGTAGGCCTCCTGATCAGAGCCTCAGGAACTGAAAAGGCTTCAACCATCTTGAACCCCAAGCCTGGAATGAGCCTAAGTGAGTTCTAAACCTCAAAGTGGTGCCCTTCCAGTCCTGGACCCTTCGTTGCGGTGGTAAAGGTGCCCAGATATCCAAAATCCTTATGTTTTTGGCTAAAAACTGCTCTGAGAATCAAGAGAAGATAGGGATCAGCCTGCTCGTCTATCCGCCCAAGGTGAATTGCCGAATGACCTGGCTTTGCAGCAGCTCCTGTTACGTTCTTCTCCCCAGTAGCAAATCATGTTCAGTGGTCTTTCAGCAAAGGGGTATCTGGCCTCCTGGAACTCTTGTCAGCTACAACTTCCAGCTTCATCCTGTTGGAGATTATCGACTGCCAAAAAAGAGACTAAGTCTGAACGTAGAACTCTTCACAGCGACTTCATCCAGCTGCTCCTTGAAGATGGCACTTCCTCCTCGGACACCACCTGTAACCTTACCCTGCTGAACTTTACCATCTCAGAACATTTTCTTCAATATTTTTTCTAAGCCCAATGGTAAGTGCTGACCAAGCCTCAGCTTGATGTAAAAGAGGTTATCTCTACCAGTACATATTTTGTGTGGTAGGGGGCTGAGCTTCGATCAGGTACAAAGTTGTATGTTAAAGGGGCTTGGCCTAGTAACAGCTAATGTGTATAGTGTGGCACTGGGATCTTCATCCACACTTTTGTTTAGGTGAACAGTTGTAGGTAGGAGAGGCTTACCATTCCCAATGTTGATGTGTGTTTACTGGAGAGTGGTTACTTGCCACACAGCTTTATTCAGGGAGACAACTGTATGTAGAAGAGGATCAGCATACTAGAACATGCTATATTATCAGTTATGAAATGCTCTTTAAATTATGCCTTTCTCTATGAACTGACCTCTTCACAGACAGACCAATACCCCACAAAAATACAAGCTACACCTTAGCCAAGCCACTTCAAGGAAGATCTTTACTCATGAAGAGACATCTTTACTGAGACACTAGTCCACCACAATATACATCGCCTATTGGTTTGCAAAGGCTGATTTACATATAATTTGCACCCTATACACATTTTACCATAGAAAGGCTAGTTCCCCACCAGACACATCACCCCTTTTTAAGTAAACATGCTTTTTCTACATAATGCTTTCACTCTGAACATTCTTCATCATGAGTACAACTGTTGAGTACCACACACTTAATTTATTATTTCCCCAAACCTCGTCTACTTACAGTTTGTACCCACAACAGACCTATTTGCAGAGACACCAGTCTCCCTCCAAAGAAATCATATAAGTGGGCAACCCTCTTGTACATTATGTTTTAGCTTTGTTTTCCTTTTTCACAGACACTATACCATATTATCAATAGAATCTATTATTTTTGATCTATGTAGGACCTTCTTTTTAGAACACTTTCTGCTCTTCCTTATCTTTGAAGCATTAAGTTAGCTTTACTCCATTTTGTTCTCCTATACTACATTTACTCTTAGCACACATTATTATATAGTACATATTAGGCATTCAGCAATTTAACAGACATACCTACATACTATATAAAATAGAAATTGGTTCATATTTCATATCCAGTAATTACAATCAATAGCATTGCAGTACAATAAATATAGAAATATCTTGGCTCTCGGGTTTCCTCCTTCTTTTTTGAAGTGTGTACATTTTTTTCCTCTGCAATCAACATGTTGTACACTGTACAATAGTGATGTACACAATGGCAAAATGCTAACAAATGTATACTTGGTAAAAGAGGCAAGCTTTATGTTGCCTTTGCCGTCCTGCGTGCTGCCTTTGATTTAGTACCCAGAAGTAAACTATGGAGGGAGCTGGAAAGAATGGGCTTACCAGTGAGCTTATTGGATATTTTAATATGGTTACACTTGGATAACTATGCCAGAGTTAGATGGGGGAGCAGGGCCAGCTATTGGAACCTTTTAGGTTGTGTCCTTGAACCAAACCTGTTATCCCTGTTCCTTAACAGGGTAGTTGATCCTCTGGGCAGGGATGGGTGTGACTCACCAAAAGTGGGTGGTCGCTGGGTGCCCGCTTACTATTCACACGCTGCTGATAGCAAAACCCCCCCCCAGGGTCCACAACAGTTGAACGATTTTACCGCCTTTTGTGGGGAGCAAGGACTTGAGTTAACTATGCCAGAGTTAGATGGGGGAGCAGGGCCAGCTATTGGACCCTTTTAGGTTGTGTCCTTGAACCAAACCTGTTATCCCTGTTCCTTAACAGGGTAGTGATCCTCTGGGCAGGGATGGGTGTGACTCACCAAAAGTGGGTGGTCGCTGGGTGTCCGCTTACTATTCACATGCTGCTGATAGCAAAACCCCCCCCCAGGGTCCACAACAGTTGAACGATTTTACCGCCTTTTGTGGGGAGCAAGGACTTGAGTTAAATAGTTAAAAAACAAAATGTATGGTTCTTAGCCGCACACATCAAAAGAAATTGGGAGGCGTACAAATGTACGTTGGTAATAGTCAAATAAAGCAAGTGTTTAGTTTTGATTATTTGGGTATAAGACTATACACTAACCTTAATTCGGACTTACAACTCCAAAAAGCACATGTAGTATTAACCTACCAAGCTGTTAATACTGTGAATCCAATAGTAGACCTTCACGATGAGGGTTGCCCTAACCCTAGAGATTTATATTGTGAAGGTATTAGGAGCAGTTATGTATGGTTCTGAAATTTGGGGTTGTACGAACACCCGATTATTGCAAATAGTCGAACACAGGTTCTTAAGAACACTATTGGGTCTTCTGTTCTGATGAGTACCCTACTGGTCCCAGTCTATCTTGATTTGTCCTAAAGGAGACTAAGAGAAAAGGTTGAATTCAGAATCTTGATATATTGGCACAGGCTATGGTCTTCCCCAGCCCTTGAACCCAACTGGATGGGCCTAAGAGAGCTCTTGGTGCTGGTGAAGGCCTCCAAAATCCCATGGTGGAAATTTGTGAAAAATCTCTTGGGAAGCCTGTGATTGGAAATATTTTGGCTAATACCAGAAGATCTAAGCTCAGTCGCCAAAGCCGGTCTGAAAAGTACCTTTTGGGATATCCTGACAGTCCAAAGGGTCACTGGATACACAGGTACTCAAACTGGGGAGTTCTTAGATTTTAAACCCCTTCCTTGCTACGAGCCCACACTTGATGAAATAGTGTCGTCACTTGCATGCAAACTGAATCTGCAGTTTAGATACAAGTCGCTACCGACAAACATCTTTTGTAGCAAGTGGATGGACGTAACAGAAAAAGATGATTTATGTCCAGCCTGTGTGGGAGCATCAGAGACGCTCACCCATATATTATTCTTCTGTCCAGCATATGCTTCACAAAGAGCTAAATGGATGGTGCCCGTTTGTTGGTCTTTGGGAACTGGAAAGCACCTGAATGCTTTTAGAATCCATAGCACGGACATGAAGAGAGTAACATTGTTTGCCAATACTAACTTTGTTATGTCTGCTTGGACATGGCGTACCAAGTGTTTCCAAGCTATTGGTTAGATGATTATATTTTCATGTTAGATGTGTGGTATCGTTTTTCCCCCTCATTCGTCTTCTATCCCAGATGTAATTTTTGCTGGAATCTGATCCATTTACCTTACTTAGGATACTTGTATATTTTGTACTCCCACCTGAATAGTCTGCTCAGTTTTTTAATGTTTTAACTTTTTAATAGATACATCTATATAACGCCTCCTCTTATGTACTGATTATCATGTATCTGCTTTTTCATTGTAACATGTTAAAGACTGGGCTTGTACTTTGCACTTCGCAAAAATGGACTGAAAATGCTCCTTTTACATTTTTTAATATATGTATGTTATGTCTTAATTTTTATTTACTCTTAAACCCGAATCAGTTTGACCCATGTAGCAAGACAAAGTCCAGATTTGCACTTGCACTTTACAATATCAGACTGATTTAACCTGAAACCTCTAATGTGCTAGGCATGATTGGTTTTATCATTGGACTGAACTGGAGAAAAGCTGTTCTTTAGTTTTAAATGTAAAACATATTTGAATGTTTTTATATGTGCTTTTTATTATCGTAATTTGCTTTATAATCCTGGTGATCAAAATAAAGCTTTTCAAACAAAAGTATACTTAGTAACAAATACCTGAACAAGAAGGTTTAGTTCAATGAAGAGATTTGTCCCACATTCAAATCAGCACACTTCTGGAAACCAAAAGAAAAAGAGTGTATACCCCCATCACCTCCTCACCAGCCAGAGATGAACTCAAGAGGGAAAGGTTATGCAAGGGATATATGTGTATGTAGCCTTGAAACCGTCACCCAGTTACAAAGCAGCATTTTTTTAAAATTTTCCTGGGAACAGTCACTATTGGCTGAACCTAATGTAACCTCTTTGTCCGTATTGGACTAGATTCTCAGATCCACCATGAATTCACCACCTACAAGCTTCACTAAGTGATGGCTATATATTGAGCACCGCAGATCCATTTTGGTGCTCAGCACGGCCCCCCATGTAACTTCACAATGGATCTGCAGAGCTTGCTAACACTCTTAGAAACAGAACAACTGTAAGGGAAAGGGTGAGGTAGGTATTTTTTATCTGCTCCTATTCTCTTCCTTGTACTTGAAAAATAACCGCCATACTGTGTCAACATATTCACTTGCCTGATTTCCAATATAAATGTGCACAATCTAATACATCCTCCCCCATAGAACTTTTCACAAGGCAAGTTGCTATGGCAACTGATTTGAAAATCCTTACAGCCAAGCTCCAGGTCAAAAGTTCATAAAGCTTTGACTGCTCTGTTGGTCTGTTTAACAATCTCATTGGAAGTCACTCTGTACACTTTAAACATATAAACCTATTACAATCATTGTAACAGAAATTATTTTACTCTCCCAATCAGAATACACAATTCTGGTAGTAGGTTTTCACTACTGAACCTAATAACCACTCAAACATTAGCCAACCACAACCTTTCCACTGCTTTTTTTCCAATTCTTTTCACTCTCTATGCTGTTTGGGAAAATTTCTCATTCTGCCACTGATGCCTTGGGTGTCCAGTTGCTGCATACCAGCATCATAGGTAGAATGTGCATAGTGAGACACAGCTTTATCTTTTGGGCCAGAGAGAGTACAAAAATTGTGGCATTGACAGAGGTCTTGGATGGGGCGTGGCTTAGCCGAGAACGATGGCGGACGCGTGAGCACAGAGCTCCGCATCGGCCCGTCATTTATCCTCTCACAACGCATAGCCGGGGCCACCTGGAACAGAATCGGCTCCCTTTATGAGGTCGGAGCAGTAAGGAGTGGACCCGGTACATTACTGCCAGCCACCAGCACCGCGGAACGAGGGCTGCGACTGGCGAAAAAACCTGGGTGGCCGAGACGGCACAAAATGGTGATGAGTGCGGTTGCCTAGGACGTTGGGACCTAATCTGATCACGGAGGTAATCCCGCGGTGTCTAGCTGGGGCTGCCCTGGGGACCGCTGACTCCTTAGTCGGGGCTGAGGAGTGGGAAGGGCGAATCACTGCCTGACGGCGGACGGCAGCATCGCAGAGAAGATTGGGATCGAGCCCCGGGAGTCCGGAGAGGCTGCTGGGTGGGCCTATACTCCGCATGACTAAGAGTGGCCACCGGAGCACGGAGTGCAGCATCTGAAGAGCCCCGGGTTGAACAGCGGAGGGGAGAAGATCGCTTGCAGAAGGGGAGCCCCCCTGAGGGTGGCGGTGCAGATTACATTTAATAATTGACCCGTCTAGCCACCCAACCGACGCTGCAGAACAAAGTGCGCAGTAAGGCCCAGTGGTGAGTGCGCCGCTGCTGGAGCGGGTCTATGTGCCTGGGGGATCACGCCGGAACATCTCTGACTCCGGTAGGACTGAAGACCGCCCTGAGTGCACCCAGCGGCGGGAGTCATAGCGCGCCCATGTGAGATCAAACTGCGGAGATTGCGGGTGTCATTACCAACCGACATTGCACCTGGAGAGAGCCGGATACTGTCAGTAGCAGAGAGCACTGGTGAAACAAAAAGCAGAGTGAGCTGGAACATACTGGTGCAGTGCTTTCCAAGGCTGTACTAGCAGGTTGAACCGGCTGCCTACGTGCCGTGACTGGCGATTTCCAAGAAGGGAGAGTGGCAGTGCCCCGCCAGGAGAGGTGTACTGAAATGCTAAATTGCAGCACTTCATTGTGGGATCGGTGCAGGGCCCCCAAACGCAAGAGTATCTGCTGGGATCCAGTCACCATTACCCGGCAGCAACAGGGCACCTGTGCACCGTGGGTAGCCGCCTGGGGGGCACCCTGCTGAGACTTGAAGGGAGCCTTGTGGGAACAGAGCTGCAATCGCTGAACAGTATTGCACCAACATGGGCAAACCCAGAGGACGCCAAACTGAGACCCCCCAGGACCCAGGAGATAGTGCACCAGAACACCCGCAGACTACCAAGGAGGACTCCGTGCAACAACAGCTTAATAAAATACTTGAGGCCATAGCGGACACGAAGGCCACCCTCCATCAGGACATTAGTACGGTAGCCATTGGCCTTGGCTTATTGAGAGAAGAACATAAAAAACTCTCGAGAGGGTTAAGTTAAGAAGGCTGTGACAAGGGTTGCGGAACTGGCACCGGCACAGAGGGCTATGGAGCAGCAGATGGGGGCCCTCACGGATCGAGTAAGCTTGCTGGAGCGCAGGGCAGAAGATGCGGAAGGGCGCAACCGAAGAAATAATGTCAGGGTTTTGGGACTCCAGGAAGGAATTGAGGGGGGCGATATGGTGTCCTACTTGGAGAATTGGTTCAAGAGTGTAATAGCCCCAGAGGGCCTCTTGGCTTTCTATACCCTGGAGAGAGCCCATAGAGTCCCTGCCAAGCCGTGGGCCCCGTGGAGACCTCCAAGACCCGTGGTGGCGCGCCTGCTTCACTTTCATGATAGGGACTTACTCATGCAAAGAGCGAGAGCTGGGGGTCCTTTCACCGTGGATAACAGCAGGGTCACTCTTTTTCCGGACTACACACTGGAGGTACAGAAGAAGCGAGCCTCCTATGTGGAAGTTAAAAAAGCACTCAAGGATGAGGGCCTCCAGTACTCTCTGATGTTTCCAGCTCGCTTGCACATTATACTGGACGGGAATACACACTACTTCGACTCCCCCAGAGATGCATGGGATTGGCTGGAGACCTACAGGAGCGAGGCACCACAAGGTGAGAGATCTGGAGCAACCGGGCGTAACCCCATGGACCCCGGGAAACGTTTGAGCCGCCGATCCCTCAGGAGAACCCCGAAGAAGCTGTCATCATCTCAAACTGAAAGAGAGAGGGCGGAAGCATTACAAGCAGTGGTGGCGCTGGCGCGGGGTCGGAGCCCTACCCCTGAGGAAGAGGCCGGATCTTTCAGAGTTTCAGCGGACAATGACACACACACATCCCAGAGTGATAGTGTGAAGATGCCTGATGTGACGCCTAACACAGCGGACGATATTATTTGACCGGAGGTGGTAAGCTGAAATGGCTGAGTGGATTAGAAGGGGGGCTGGACCCCCAATGACTGTTAGAGGCCCCAGACTACCTTTAATTATATGGGGCTGATGCACCGCGATTGGTGTGAGCACCTCGAATCAGCCATGCTCCCTTATACCTCTGTAGCTACCAGAGCATTTGTGTATTTTTCAACTGTTTGGATGGATGCTAGTTTGATAGTAACTGTCCTGGGGAGGGGGAGTTGTTTTTTTTTGTTGTTAGCGGGGTTAGATAGGGCCAGGCATGTCACTAGGGAGGATCTTTCTGTAGGACTGTTAATATTAATGCGATGGGATCTACAAATGACCTAAAATGTATATCATGGAATGTGCGAGGAATGCATTCAATGTGGAAACGTCATAAAATACAAGCATACCTAATCCGCAGAGGAGTTCAGATTGCACTACTTCAGGAGACGCATTTGCAAGTGCAGGAAGGGGCAGCACTGCAGCGCAGATGGCGCGGCCAAGTGTTTTATACTACCTACTCGGCGTTCGCCAGGGGAGTTCTAATTTGGGTACGGGCAGGGGTGCCCTTTCAATGCGCGAACCAAATTATAGACTCAGAAGGTTGCTATGTGGTGGTTACTGGGAAACTCGATGGTCGGGATATAGTCCTGGGGAGCATTTACGTCCCTAACACAGAACAGCCCGCTTTTTTTTCACACTTGTCGGGGAGATTGGCTTCCTTCTTTACAGGATCAGTACTGATTGGGGGTGATTTTAATTGTATCACTGATGTGATTCTAGACCGATCGCACCCACCGCTTCCTAACGCCCCCATTCATAAAATAGCGGAATCGCGGCGTGATTGGCAAGGACGTTGGGGGCTGGTAGATACTTGGAGGGCTCAACACCCTGAAGATCGGGACTATTCCTTTTTATCTGCTTTACATGATCTCCACGTACAACTAGATGCGTTTTTATGCTCCCCAGACGTGCATGTCGGGGTACAGGGTAGTGAATACCTCACTAGAACATTGTCAGATCATAACCCCATTTTACTCCGAATGCAATGGTCTCGTGCGCGAGCTAAGATACCTACATGGCGCCTGCAGACCTTGGAAGACCAAGTCTTTCGTGACACAGTGAGCACTACCATTACCCAATATTTCTGGGACAATACTGGCACATCGACATCTTCCTTAGTGGAGTGGGATGCTTTTAAAATAGTTGCCAGGGGTTGTTGCATCTCAGAGGTGGTGGGAGTATGCAAAGTGCTTTTGGGGGAGGTACAGGAAGCAGACCAGCGCCTTCGGGAAGTAGAGCAGGAATGCCCTCACAGACCAGATAAGCAAGGACAGCTCCTGGAGGCAAAGGAGGCAGTAGCGACGCAAGTAGAGCGTTTACGCTGTTTTGACTTTAAAGCATATAATGTACGTGCCCATGCAGAACGGGACAAATCTGGGGCTCTCTTAGCATGGCTAGTTAACCCGACGCGAAGGAGCTCCATGATCCTGGAGCTCCGAGACCACAATGGGGTGCCATGTTGCACCCAACAGGGCATCAATGAACTATTTCTTGAGTATTATGCTGATTTGTATACAAGTAAGTCGAGCTTAACGGAAACTGAACTGGGTAGGTTCACACATGATGTAAAACTGCTGTGTCTAGATAGGTAGCAAGCGGGTCTACTGGGGAGGGATATTGAGATCGGAGAGGTAAGAGGGGCCATTAAACATATGGCGCGGAACAAGACTCCAGGGACTGATGGGCTCCCGATAGAGTTCTACCTAACCTACACTGAACAACTGGCACCTAGACTAGTGACGCTATATAATGACGCGAAGCGGTTAGGCCAGCTCCCCGCAACTATGTGGGAGGCTGTCATCGTCCTGCTTCTCAAACCTGGGAGACCACCTTGGGACAGATCTGCGTATCGCCCATTATCCATGCTTAATACGGATTACAAAATCTTAAGCCGTATTTTAGCCACCCGACTCCTCCCTTATATGACGACCTTAGTGCATAAGGACCAATCTGGATTCATCCTGACCAGGAATAAAGCTTTTAATGTTCGGCACTTGCTCCAAATTTTGGAGGCTGACTCCTACCCGAAGGACATGGCCACGGTCTTCGCGGTTGACATCGAAAAAGCATTCGATTGCCTTGAATGGCCCTACTTGTTCCACGTTATGCATAAATTCGGGCTTGGAGACGAATTTATACAGTGGACGGCCTTATTATATAAGCACTCTACGGTGAGGGCTCGAACGGGGGATTGTTTTCAGACACCTGTGACGTAACTCGGGGCACGAGACAGGGATGCCCGTTATCTCCCCTCTTATTTGCTTTGGCGGTAGAACCGCTAGCGTCCTAGGCCAGGACAGGACAGTATTACCAGGGGTTAAACGTGAATGGACAAATTCACCATATCGCCCTATATGCTGATGATTTGCTAATGTTTCTGGCAAATTCGGAAGAAGCGCTTAGAGGGGCAAAAGAATTACTTCATGATCTTGGTACAGCAGCAGGACTTCGAGTGAATTGGGCAAAGTCCTGCTTGTTCCCGACCATCGGAGATACAAACGGGCCGCAAGATACAGCTGGGGTAAAATGGGAGTACAGATGTCTGACATACTTAGGAACCAGGATTTATCATACACAGGAAGATCTGTTGGAGGGCAATATTGGCAGAACCATTAGAGGTCTGAAGGGTTGTTTTGATTTTTGGGGGACGCTCCCACTGTCACTGGCTGGACGAGTGGCTTTACTCAAGATGGTGGCCCTCCCGAGACTATTGTATTATTTTGGAACACTGCCGATATGGATCCCGGTACGTTATTTTAAACAACTTAAGACCATGATAACGGGCTTCCTGTGGGGTGTTGATAGGCGGCGGGTGGCGTTGACTGTTTTGATGCGACCACAATCAGAGGGAGGATGGGCAGTTCCTGATTTCGAGGCTTATTACCTAGCAGCCCAATTGCAATGGTTAACGCAAAACATAGCGGCTAGACTGCGAGGGACAGAAGAGTTGAGAGATAGAGCCCCGACGCTGAGAGTGCTCTCCCAAATTGTGCTGAACCTTCCCGTCCGTGCTGGAGCCCTCTCGGGTGACCTCAAAACAGCACAGCAGTGTTGAAAACGGAGTTTGAAAAGGGCGGGGATTGCAGTTCCGTATGCGCCTGACATTCCACTATCTATGTGTGAGGCGTTACCCCATGGAGGTCCATGGAGGGTATTAGCAAGCTGGAATGAGAAAGGTCTGTCTACCATAGGTGATTTATATGCTGAGGGCACACTGCTTCCCTTTCACGACTTACAGGAGCGATTTGAATTACTGGGGGGGGGACTTTTTATTACATGCTGCACTTACTGTGGCCATCCGTAAACATTGGAGAGAGGGCCTTGTTGAACCGAAAACATCACTAGGATGTCAATATATAGTGACAGCAGCGGGAACCTTTAAGGCGGTCACATGCCTGTACAGACAAATGATGCAGGAGATGCTATTACCCCTGAATGCGCTGCGAAACAGATGGGAGGAGGACATGGGAGCAGAGATCCCGGAAAAGGTCTGGGCTGAAATTGTGGAACAGGCGTGGAAGAGCACCAGGAACGCCCGTTTTCAATTAGTGCATTTTTACATATTGCATAGAGCCTACCTCACCCCGGCGAAGATTAAAAAGTACTTCAACACTAGCTCAGACGCATGCCCATGTTGTAACAGGGAGTGAGCAGATTTTCGCCATATGTTCTGGGGGTGCCCACAGTTGGATACTTATTGGCCCGAAGTAGTGACCTTACTAAACATCATCACAGATAGGGATTTAGAACCAACTATAGGGCCGTGTATGTTGCATTGGTTTCCCCAGACGTCCAAAAACAAGATTACTAGTAAATTCCTAGATTTGGGTCTCTTATTGGCTAAACGGGAAATCGCCATGCATTGGAAATACAGAGGGGTCCCAACATTAACAGATGGAAGAAGGAATTTACTAGATGGGCGGAATGCAATGGAGTAGTGCGGATGCAGCTGGCGAAAAGGGTGGGAAGTGAAAGGGCACTGGAGGCGGCACAGGCATGGGAAACATTAGTAGTACTCCTAAAAGCCCCAGACAGTGATAGCGATGAAGATTCCATGAGCACTGCCCCTGCAGTAGAAGGAGTGGATCGAGACGGTTACCCTTGAGTGTGACCTGATAGGATACCCCTAGATACATCTTCCAGCAGGACTATGCAATTACTGGGACTTAACCAGTGCACTGCTATCCACAATACATTAGTGCAATTCACGTGCAGTAGGCCCACGCTGCAGCGCATATGGGAAGCTGGGAGTGACATGCCTGGGGAGAGGGGTGGGGGGAGGGAGGTTTGAGAGTTTAGAATAGAGCTACGATTTGGAGTAACACTGGAATGAGTGCTGTGTGATAGCGACGTAATATGGGGGTCGGGCCTTATAACCTTCTTCCTTCTTTACAAAAGGTGTGAGGAAGGGTTAGTCCCAGGCATAGAAGGTATAATTTGCTGTGTATTTCATGACTATATCGTCACCTCCTTTGATATGTAGCTTCCGATACCAATGTATACAATATGTGTTTGCGCAGGACTGGAAATCTCAATAAAGTTTGTTTGAATTTTTTTTTTTTTTTTAATTGACAGAGCTCTTGGATGTCCTTAAGTGAACATAACGTAGATTGGCCACAGAGGTATGAAGTGGTATCAACTGTTGTCTATGATTGAGAGCATCAAGGATTGTGACCAGACCTCATGATTGTGCACTGTGGTGCAACGATCTGCACACAATCACAGGGATTGGACTTCAAATCCAAATGAAGGAGACATTGGCACAATTGATGGCTCTCTTTCCTTACACTGCTTTTATATATTCCAACATGTGTCAACGGTAGAAATGGCAATAGTCATCTCAGTTTTGTTTAAAGATTAGGAAATCTAGGAGAAATGTCAATAAAACGATTTCAGCATTTCTCTGTGACAATAGGATGGGTTCCATTTACCACAATAATATCTGCTACAACATGCCAGAAGTGTACCGAAAGGATAAGTCCATTTCGCAGCAGAAGGGCAACTAGATCTTTCCTAACAACATCGAGGAATATATCCAGTTCTTCCTATAAGTGTGCACAGGACACTATTAACACAGAAGCTCTTTTCAGAGCCACCCAATGAAACAATAATTAATATTTTTATTCAAAACTTTTTTAATGCATTTACTAAATTTGTGACGCCATCACAATGCCCATTGCTGGTTCTATAACCATGATTCCATTATATATATATATATATATTTATATATATATATATATATATTACCTACTGGTAGTCGCCAGTAGGTAGTTATAGTTAGGACCTAGTTTCCATAGGAAAAGCGTTTTTTGTTTTCCCAATAACTTTGGCGTCCTTTGACGAATCTTCGCGAAATTTTCAAAACTAGTGGGGCGCTCTGGTCAGCTCCTGTCTTAAAAGTTTTGGGATGATTCGTCAAGCGGCGGCCGAGAAAAAAGGGGGGTCCCAAAACGCGTTTTCCCCATGTTATTTTCCTTAGGAAACTTTAGACAAAGCTACAGCCCGAACTGCTGAACGGAATTACACCAAATTTGGCAAAAAGGTAGGTCTTGGTTCAGAAAGAGACCTTTTTTTAAATGGTGTAAATCCATACAGTAGTTCCTGAGAAATTAGAAAAATAAAAAGTTTCGATATCTGTGGCCGAGGAGGGTTTGCGAACCCTCCCGACCACGAGCTTCATTCTAACTGGCTGCCAACACTCCAAACCAGGAAGTGTTGGCAGCCATCTTGTGAACCGAGTCACAAGAAAACAGAAAAAAAGAGGTTAAAAAACAATAAAAGGGGGCAGGGTAGAAACAACCTGACCCCCTAGGCCTGCTCAGGGGGTCCCACAAGGACCCCCAGGGCCAAAAAAAGCATTTTTTTTAAATAATTTCGGCAGAAATCGCGTTGGGGCTGTGAATCCCGCCAAAATTATTTAAAAAAAACAAAGCGCGGACTCCCGCACTTCGTATTCAAAAAGCCCCCAGGTGGGCCAGGTCCCGGGGGCACTGCCAATTAATTAGCGGGGGCCTGCGGGGGCCCCCGCAGCCCCGGGGACCGCCACCTCCCCGGGGCTGTGAAAAAAATGCGTGGAGTGTCCCAATCCCCCCCCATGCTGCCCCGGGGACCGCCACCTCCCCAGGGCTTTCAGAAACAACTGAGGGGGGCACGCGGCCCCCCCGCAGCCCCAGGGAATGCCACCTCCCTGGGACTGTGAAAAAAAATGCGTGGGGGGTCCCAATTCCCCCCATGCTGCCCCGGGGACCACCACCTCCCCGGGGCTCTATTTTTTTTTTTTTAAACCTGTGTGGGGGGGGGGCTCGAGCCCCCCACACGCCCTGGGGCCACCACCTCCCTGGGGCTTTGCACTGGTAGGGAGGGGGGCCATGCGGCCCCCCTCCTGGAGCCCTTGATGGCCCTGGGGACCGCCACCCCCCAAGGCCGGCTCCTGCAGTGTCCTGGGGTGCCCACCCCCGGGACACTGCTGTTTGCTACGGCAGGGCGGGAGCCGTGCGGCTCCCGCCCTGCCATAGCAAACTCTGCTTTGCTTCATTGAAGCGAGAGCAAGGAAACCTGCTCTCGCTTCAATGAAGCAAAGCAGGATTGCTTTCCCACAATGGGAGCTGCATGTTAGCAGCTCCCCTTGTGGAAAAGCAATGCCGGCTCCCGCAGGAGGCGGGAAGCCGGCGGGACCGTGGGGGCATTGGGGCTCCCCCCACGGTCCCCAACGGAGTGGCCAGGCCCGGGGGATGGTGTCCCCGGGGCTAGAAGTGGCCCGGGAGGGGGGCCACGCGGCCCCCCTCAACAAAAAAAAAGGAAAGGACGGCCCCGGGAGATGGGGACCCCGGGGCCATAAATGACCTGAGGAGGGGGGCCACGTGGCCCACCTCCAAATATGTTGAATAAAATTTTAAATACTGGCCATGCCCCGGGGGATGGGGTCCCCGGGGCCGAAAATGACCTCAGGAGGGGGGCCAAGCGGCCCCCTTCTCGTATTTTTTTAAAAAAATTAACAAAATAGGGGTCAGGCCCTGGGGGATGGGGTCCCCAGGGCCCAAAAAATAGAAAAAGAATGGGGGCCACACAGCCCCCCTTCTAAAAAATAAAATAAAAAACAAAAAACGGCATCGCGCCGGAGGCCCCAACCCTCAGTGCATCACTCTGCAAACGCGCCCCTGTGGCGCATTGTAAGTTGGGAATTAATCCCCTTGAATACTGGGGTCCCTGGGGGCCAACTAGCCCAGCAGGTACCTTCAGTATGCGCCACAGAGCTGCGTTGCAGAGAGGTGGTCCGAGGCCCCGCCCCTTTTACACCTCTCTGCAACGCAGCTCTGTGGCGCTTACTGGAGGTACCTGGTCGGCTAGTTGGACCCCAGGGACCCTCAGGATTCAAGGGGACTTAATCCCCCAACTTAAAACGCACCACGGGGCGCGCTTACACAGTGGTGAAGGGAGAGGGCGGGGCCTGATGTGACATGTGTGCAAACACGTACTGTGGCGTGTTTTAAGTTGGGGATTAAGTCCCCTTGAATCCTGAGGGTCCCTGGGGGCCAACTAGCCCACCAGGTACCTCCAGTAAGCGCCACAGAGTTACGTTGCAGAGAGGTGTAAAAAGGGGCATGGCCTCGGACCACCTCTCTGCAACACAGCCCTGTGGCGCTTACTGGAGGTTCCTGGTGGGCTAGTTGGCCCCCAGGGACCCTCAGGATTCAAGGGGACTTAATCCCCCAACTTAAAATGCGCCACAGGGTGCGTTTGCACACTTGTCACATCAGGCCCCGCCCCCTCCCTGCACCACTGTGCAAACGCGCCCCGTGGCGCATTTTAAGTTGGGGGATTAAGTCCCCTTGAATCCTGAGGGTCCCTGGGGGCCAACTAGCCCATCAGGAACCTCCAGTAAGCGCCACAGGGCTGTGTTGCAGAGAGGTGGTCCGAGGCCATGCCCCTTTTTACACCTCTCTGCAACGTAACTCTGTGGCGCTTACTGGAGGTACCTGGTGGGCTAGTTGGCCCCCAGGGACCCTCAGGATTCAAGGGGACTTAATCCCCCAACTTACAACATGCTAGGGGGCACGTTTGCACAGTGGTGCATGGAGGGGGCGGGCCTGATATAAGAAGTTAGCAATCCTGCTGTGTGGGACTTACTGGTGGTAATAAAAGGGATAGTTGGCCCCCAAGGTTGATGTTGGGGGCTAACTACTACTCCTGTTACCTCCAGTAAATCCCACACAGTGGGATTGCTAAGAGGTGTTTTGGAGGCCACGCTCACCTTTCTCCACCACTCTGGAAACGCGATTGGTATGTTATAGTTAGAAATTAGCATTTAAAAAACCTTTGAAATTCACTGAAAAAACCATAGGTTTCAGGCACGTTATAGTTAGAAATTAGCATTTAAAAAACCTTAGAAATTCACAGAAAAAAACACAGGTTTCAGGGACGTTATAGTTAGTTGGACATTTCACTCGTACAAAACCAGAGAAATTCCGCCGTTATAGTTAGTTCAGCTAACTATAACTCGCGCCCCCGCAATGCACTGCTGATGACATCACATATTACATCATTCATGACATGGTCAGTGACATCACTGATGACATCACTGATGACATCTCAAATGGCATCACTGATGACATCATCTAGTGACTGTGTATTTCTGTAAAGTTTAAATATGTTTTATATATATGCCAAGGTGTATTGAAGAATGAGTGGGTGTATAAGTGTCTGGATGGAGGATTTAGTAGGTGCGTGACTGACTGTATAAGTGACTGATTAAATGTGTCTTACTGAATGCATGGGTTAGTGACTAAACTGTGTGAATGTCTGTATCAGTCTGTCTGTTGTTGTGTAAGCTGCTGCATGGGTTGGTCAGTAGCTACATGAGTGTCTATATGGGTTATTGATTGGTTGCCTGAGTATTTGTATGGGAGACTGAGTGTGTGTGTGGGTGGGTGGGAGGTGTGTGACTCTGTGCATAGATGTGTGAGTGGTTGATTCACTGGGTGTATGGGTTCAAGAGTGCATGTGGAAACAGCTGTATGGGTGGGTGAGTGTGTGTATGGGTGTGTTGGTGAGTGAATGGATGTCTCAGTGGTACATGTCCAAGTAACTACATATGTAAAAGGCAGTGTATGTGAGAGTTGGAGTATATAAATGACTAGACGTGAGAGTCAGTGATTGTAAGAGTGGCTGTATGGATGAGTGTGTACTTGTATCAGTGATTATATAAGAGAGTAAGTATGCGCTAGTATCTGTATGAATAAGTGAGGTGGTGTGTGTATAACTGTATAGGTGAGTAAATGGGAGTGTGATTGATTCTTTGCATGACTGACTAGGTGTGTGAGTAACTCCATGGATGAGTGGGGGTGTGTGAGTGTCTGTATAGGTGTATGAGTGCATATGATAGTGTTGTATTGATGAGTGACTGCATGTATGAGTGAATGTATGGGTGAATGAGTGGATGTGTGTGTAGACCTAGGAATCAGTGAGTGCGTATGTAGTAACTGGTATTGGTGTGTCGATGGTTTCCAAACTGGTAGTCTGTATTTTACTGTGGATGATGTCATCAGTGATGTCACTGACCCTGTAATGAATGATGTAATATGTGACGTCATCAGCAGTGCATTGCGGGGGCGCGAGTTATAGTTAGCTGAACTAACTATAACAGTGGAATTTCTCTGGTTTTGTACGAGTGAAATGTCCAACTAACTATAAAGTCCCTGAAACCTACGGTTTTTTCAGTGAATTTCTAAGGTTTTTTAAATGCTAATTTCTAACTATAACGTCCCTGAAACCTATGTTTTTTTCAGTGAATATATATATATATAAACAATATATATATATACAACTTCCCAAGTATGCCCAAAGCAGCCTGTAACTGTACATGTGTGTGTGCAAGAAAATGTGTGTTATGGTCTGTGTGTGTGTGTGTGTGTTTGTGTCAGTCTCTGTGTGAGTGAATGTATAAGGCTGTTTGTTTCCTGTGACTATGGAAGTCTGCGTTTGTGTGCATGTATTTGTGAGTGTCTCTCCATGTGTGAAGTATGTGCCTCAGTATGTGCAGTAGTTGCAAATATGTATGAATATGTAAAGACTGATTTTGAGTGGATGTCTCTATTGCTGTATTTATGGATCTATGTGTGACTGTGTGCGAGGCCTTTCATTTTTATGAGTGTGCATATAATTAAGTGTGTGCATCGGTATATGGTTGTCAGTAAAAACTTGCAGATATTCATATGGATGTGTGTGCATATCAGTATAGTTGTCTGTGTATCAGTGTGTATGTCACTTTGTATGTGTGGGATTGTGTGTGTAAATGTCTGTGTGTGACATGTGGGTGTATCTGTGAGTCTGTCTTATCAAATAGTATGATACTGTGGGTGTTTGTGTGACTGTGTCACATTGGTTGTATGACGTTACAACGCATGCCATTACAACGCATGCCGTTACAACTCATACGACTTGCTGTCGGGGGTGCGCTGGAAGTTGGAATAGTATAATTTACTATTCCAACTCCAGCGTGTGCAAAAGTAGAGAAGGTGTTGGAGTTAACTCCAACACCTTCTACCCCCTGCAACAAGCCTTTCGCATTGTAACGACATGTGTTGTAATGGCATGTGTTGTAACGCTTCCGTTGTAAAGGCTGTTTCCCGCCACATTATGTGGGTATGTGTGAGTGTTTGTGTGTAGTCTTTTATAAGTGTGTGTATCAGTCTGTAAGTGTAGGGTTGTGTGTATGTGTGAGTGAGTGAGTGTATGGTGGGAGTGTGGGTTTGTGAGGATGTGTGTTAGTGATGGGCTGTGTGGGGGTTTCTGTGTGTGTGTGTCTGAATATGGGGTTGTGTGGGTATGAGCGTTACTGTGGGTTGTCTGTGTGTAATAGTTTGAATGTGTGTGTGAGGGTAGGATTAAGTTGATGTGGGCCTGAGTATTTGTGTGGGGTTCTGTGGGTATGTGTGTGAGAGTGTGTGGTTGTGTGACTGTGTATTTGAGTGTGGGTGTGCAGTTGTGTGTGTGTTAGTGTGGTGTTGTGTGGTTATAAGCATACCAGTGGGATAATGTGGGAGTGTGTGTAGTAGTATAAATGTGTGTGAGAATGTAGGATTAAGTGGGTTTGTGTCCGAGCATTTGTGTGGGGTTCAGTGTGTGAGTGTAGGGTTATGTTGCTCTGTGTTTAAGTGTGTGTGGTGGGGGTTCTGTGTGTGTCTGAGTATAGGGTCGAGGGGGTGTGAGTGTAACTGTGGGATTGTGTGGGAGTGTGCATGTGAATGTGTGTTTGATATTAAGTGGGTGTGTGTCTGAGTATGTTGTGGGATTTCATGAGTGCATGTGTTTGTGTGAGTGTGAGGTTGAGTAGGTGCGTGTTTATGTGTGCGTGCAGTTCTGTGTGTATATCTGAAAGTGGGGTTGTGTGGGACTGTGTGTGTAGTTGTGTGAATGTGTGTATGAGTATGGGATTATGTGGGTGTGTGTGTGAGTCTGTATGCATACAGTTGTATGACTTTATGAGTGTATATATATATACATATATATATATATATATATATATATATATATATATATATATATATATAGGGGTTCTATGTGTTTGTCTGAGTATGGGGTTGCATGGGTGTGATAGTAACTGTGGGGTTGTGTTGGAGTGTGTATGTATAGTAGTGGGAATGTGTGTGTGGGTGTGGAATTAAGTGAGTGTGTCTGAGTATGTGGGTGTGGGGTTCTGTGAGTGTACGTGTGAGCATGGGGTTGAGTGGGTGGGTGTTTAAGTATATGTGTGTGTGTGTGTGGTTGTGTGTGTCTTAGTGTAGGATTGTGTGGCACTGTGTGTGTGTAGTTGTATGAATGTACGTATGAGTGTCAGATAGCTTGTGTGTATAAATGAGCCTGTGTGTTTAGGGTTGTATGTTTCAAATCTGCGGACCCATCACAAAGCTACAGGGACCAAGCTGAGCACCACGATGAATCAGTGGATCTGCCAAAGATCAAAAAAGCTCTAGTTAACCTCCCAACCCATGTAGGGGGTCAGGATACCTTTTCCCTGACTCCTTCCACCTACTTTCCTTATTTTTGAGGACACGGGTACTCAGTCCCTGAATCATAGGTTGGCAGCCACAACATACAGTTCAAGTTACGGCAAGCCAATCAGACTTCTTGGTTTGGCCCACGGATTAATGGATCCACCACAAGGGATCCACCGTGGATCCATGGCATGAAATGTATCTCGAAACTGCAGAATAGATTTACACCAAATCACAAAAAGCATGTTTTCTGGACTCAGATCTAGCCTTCTGCCCTTATTGAAAAATACATGGGGAAAACATGTGTGGGCTCCCCCTTTTTCTCAGCCTTGCTTGACGGATCACTGTGCCACTTTCCAGGAAGATGCTGAGGGGGATGAGATTTTTTTGTGGAAAATGTTATGAAGATTTGTCAAATAGAGCCAAAGTTCTTACGAAAACAAAAAATTATTTCCTTATGGAAACGCAGACCTAACTACAACTGGTCAGTGGTGACTGTCACTGTGTAATCGATCTATCTATCTATCTATCAATATATATATATATATATATATATATATATATATATATATATATATATATATATATATATATATATATATATATATATATATATATATATTATCTACTGGCGGTCGCCAGTAGATAGTTATAGTTAGGACCTATTTTCCATAGGAAATCTGCAACATTCTATTTGAAATAACTTTGGCGCCGGATGACGAATCTTCGCGAAATTTTCAAACTTTGTGGCCCGCTCCGGTCCGCTCCTATCTTGGAAGTCTCGGGGTGATTCGTCAAGCAGGGGCCGAGAAAAAAGGGGGGTCCCAAAACGTGTTTTCCCCATGCAATTTTCCATAGGAACCTTTCATCGCAGCTACAGCCCGAACTGCTGAACGGAATTACACCAAATTTGGCAAAAAGGTAGCCCTTGGTTCAGAGTTGTGCCTTTTGCTTAAATGGTGTAAATCCGTTCAGTAGTTCCTGAGAAAATCAAAAGTAAAATCACATATATATCTATGGCCAAGTAGGGTCCGCATACCCTCCCGATCACGAGCTGCATGCTAATTGGCTGTCAAGTGGCTGTCAACACTCCAAATCAGGAAGTGTTGGCAGCCATTTTGTCCCTCGGTAGAACCGAGGCACAGAAACAAGTGCGCAAAACGCACAAACGGGGCAGGGTAGAAACACCCTGACCCCCTAGGTCTGCTCAGGGGGTCCCACAAGGACCCCCTGGGCAAAAAAAAGCATTTTTAAAAATAAAAAAATTGGCGGGATGCGCTTAGGGTGCGCGGATCCCGCCGTAATTAAAAAAAGATCGAAGCGCGGTCTCCCGCGCTTCGAGGCTATTTTGCCCCCGGGTGGGCCAAGTCCCGGGGGCATGCGGGGGTTGATTTATATTTTATAGGTGGGGCCTCTAAGGCCCCCCAAGCCCCGGGGACCGCCACCCCCGGGGCTTTAAAAAAAAAATGGTGCGGGAGGGCTCTCTGCCCTCTTGCAGCCCTGGGGACCACCACCCCCGGGGCTTCTTTTTTTAAATTTTAATCACCTGTGTGGGGGGGCTCCAGCACCCCCACATGCCCCGGGGACCGCCACCTCCCCGGGGCACTTAGAAAAGAAATGTGGGGGTCCGTTTCAGACCCCCGAAGCCCCGGGGACCACCACCTCTCCGGGGCTCAGTTGATGTTGGGAGGGGAGCCTGTGGTGGCCCTGGGGACCACCACCCCCCAGGGCCGGCTCCTGCAGTGTCCCGGGATGCCTACCCCCGGGACACTGCTGTTTGCAATGGCAGGACGGGAGCCGCACGGCTCCCGTCCTGTCATTGCAAACTTGCTTTGCTTCATTGAAGCGAGAGCAGGGAAACCTGCTCTCGCTTCAATGAAGCAAAGCAGATTGCACATCAGTGATGTCATTTGAGATGTCATCAGTGATGTCATCAGTGATGTCACTGACCATGTCATGAGTGATGTAATATGTGACGTCATCAGCAGTGCATTGCGGGGGCGCGAGTTATAGTTCGCTGAACTAACTATAACGTGGGAATTTCACGGGTTTTGTACGAGTGAAATGTCCAACTAACTATAACTGTCCCTAAAACCTATGGTTTTTTCAGTGAATATATATATATACATGCTTTACCTACTGATGGTCGTCACTAGGTAGATATAGTTAGGACTTAATTTTTATTAAAGAGCTGTTTTTCAATTGCCTATATCTTTGGTGCCGGTTGACGAATCTTCACCAAACTTTCTCCACAAATTTGATACTCACTTCAGCTTGTGTCTGGAAAGTTTCAGTGTGGCCCATTAAGCTGTGACCAAGAAAAAGGGGGAGTTCCAAAACGTGTTTTCCCAATGTTAATTCCCATTGCAGTTTTGAACACGACTACAGCCCAAACCGCTTGTCGGAAGTACACTAAATTTGGCAGAAAGATAGATTTTTTTCCGCAGATCATGCTTTTTATGATTTGATGTAAATCAGTTCAGTAGTTTTAGAGATAATAACCTAAATCCAAATTTGTATATATAGGGATGTGGATCCTCTGCGGATCTTTGTGCTGTATCTGATTGGCTACCAACACTTCAAGCAGGAAGTGTTGGCAACCTTTTTGGGACTCAGCTTGAGCCGAGTCCCACAAAAAACATTTAAAATAAAGAAAAGGGGGCAGGGTAGTAATATCCTCACCTTCTAGATGTGGTGGTGGGGTCCCAGAGGGACACCCGCTGGGGGTTAAAAAAAATTTTTTTAAATGCTGCTGCAAATTTGCAGGTAGATCCAAGGATTCTCAGCAAAATTGAAAAAAAAAAAAAAGCATGGCCTCCTGTGCTTGTTTTGAAATGAGCACCCGGGTGGGCCAGGTTCCAGGGGCATGAGGAGTTAGAAAAAGGACGGGGCGCACAGGGCCTCCCTCCTTGGGCTTATAAAAGCCCCGGGGACCACCACCTTCCTGGGGCACTGCTTTTAATGTATGCGTGGGATGTCGATGCAGCACCCCCCACACCCTGGGGACCATCACCTCCCCAGGGCAAACCTATCAAAGTAAATGCAGGGGTAACTGTGTGCCCCCCCACAGCCCTTGAGACTACCAACACCCTGGGGCTAAATGAAAAATGAATGCAGGTGGTCACATGGCCCCGCACAGCCTGAGGACTGCCACCTTCCCTGGGCAATTCATTCAAATTAAGGGGCGGACGCATGGCCACTCCATAGCCCCAGGCACCACCATCTTCCCAGGGCTTACTACTACAGTGGATGGGGCCCACAAGGCCTCTCTCATGGAGCTGACAGCTCCCACCAAGCAAAATCAAACATAATTCAGCATAAACAGCTCCGGCTTTCAGAAAGAGGAGTTTTCCCCTGTTTCCTTGCACGCAAATATGCGTGCAGGGAAACAGATGAAAACGTTGCTCTGGCATAAAGGGAGCTGCATTTCCAGCTGTCATTGACCATGTCATGAGTGATGTAATATGCGAGGTCTGAAGCAGTGCATTACAGGGGTGTAAGTTATAGTTTGCTCAGCTAACTATAACTGCTGAATTTCTCTGGTTTTGTATGAGTGAAATATGAACATAACTATTACGTCTGTAACCTTTGTTTTCCAATACTATACTAGATGCTGCGAGTAAAAGAACCTGTGAATTAGATAGGGAAAAGGCCTTTTTTAATCCCTTAAAAACTAGTCTTAAGAAAAAAGAGACAACATAAATGCATAGATTTATTACAATGTATAATCAAGAACATCAGAGAGAATGACAAGCTATGCAGAAACATTGGCATCTTTTGAGAGAAGACCCTGTAATTGGTCGACTGACACCAAAACTCCCTATGATAAGCTATAGAAAATCTAAATCTATGAGAGATTATCTAGTCAGGAGTGACAATGATACTAGGACCAGATCTCAAACTTGGCTAACCAGATATGATGGCTTCAGGAAATGCACTAAATGCAAAGCCTGTAAGAACAGTGAGAATCGTATTATGATTGAAACCCCTTTTCAAAAGAAAATCAAAGTGTGAGGCAATTTGACATGTAAATCGGAGTTTGTTGTTTATGTCCTCACATGTTCCTGCAAAAAATTATATGTGGGTAGTACCACTTTGCCGGTACATAAGAAGATACTAGAACATATCCAGGCAATTACCAACAAGGATCATAGTTATCAAATTGCCAGGCACTTTGAGCAACATCACCAGGGTGATCCTCTAGAATTAAGGTACAGCTGCGTGGCGCAAGTTCCTCGGAGAAAAAGAGGAGGTGACAGAGAGAGAGATTTACCCAAATTAGAGTCATGGTTTATTTTGGAATTGGACAGCAAAGAACCTATGGGTTTTAATATGGATGAAGAACTTTACACCTGTCTTCTTTAAGGCTGTGAACTATACTATTTCTCCTGTCCCTCTTCCAAGGCCACTTGGCATACTATATTCTTACACTTTTTACAATTTTTACTGTACTTCGGAATGTTGACCTATGAAATATACTGTAACTTAGCGTTAGTTGGAATTAGCCACTAGGCCTAGAATTATTTTGTTTTTTATTTATGAAGTTATCCGAAACCTAACAGAGACAAATCTTGGTTTCGTTAGGTCTTTTTATGTATATTCTATGAGGAATAGTAGAGCATCCTGTTTTCATATTCAAACACCTTTTATATTATTTATAGCACTGAGCACTTTTGGGAGGTGATTATAGGGGAATCAAGTGTAGAATGTTATTAGGCACTTGCCCTTTTACATTATTCTATAATAGAATTTGAATAAGCAGATGGAGTGCGTAGCTAAGACTTTTTTAGTCTGTCTTTTTATACGGAAATATGATATTTATTACATTCATGCTAGTAAGAGGATGTATTCTATAGGAAGTTCCTATATGTATTTTCCAATCTTATAAAAAAAGAATATATTTTTATAGCAGACTTTTTTCTCTATATGATTGAATGTAATTATTGTATTTGACCATCATAATTAGATAAGAAATTGTAAGCTGATCGCACTCACATTACTAATTTATTCATGTTAGACACTGTGATGAAATCTTTCCCCGCAACCTCAAGCTGTTTTTTATGTTTATTCTACACGTTATTATCTATTGTGTCACAAGATGGCGCACCCTGTCTTGAACAAGGTTGCCGGGTGCAAAACGAAATGCGTCGACAGTCACTCATGAGCGCATAATAACATCTCTTTGAAACTCACCAAGGAGTATCCCTTTTGTTGGTGTGTGGATACAATTTTCGCATATATATATATATATATATATATATATATATATATATATATATATATATATATATATATATATTTCCCAATCGTTGCTCCTTCCGGATCGCTGGGACCCTTGGAAAGTGGCACACACGCCGGCAGAGCGTACCGGCAGTAAAATCCACCAAAACAGTCCAAATAAGTGCGCTCTCAGGATACCAAATACTCAGACCAGTTAGCGAGATGCAAAATGTTTATTACACTATGCGTTTCGACTGCGTCCGCAGCCTTGATCACGTGTAAAGTGCACACCCAATGAGTGTCAATATAAAAGCATGGTTGAAACAAATGATGGTAAAATACAGCAGTCAAAGATATCCGCCATATTGGAGTGGTTGCAAAAGTAAAGGATAATATCCATAGTACATTCAAGGACATTGCTCAACGATGAACTTAGGGAAAACGACTGTAATGTAAACATAAAATATGAAACAAAATTGAACATAAGTATGTACAACAGTCCCCTTTCTCCTGAAAAATCAAGGCATGGATTACTGTCAAAAAAATATATGAAGGGTACATAATCCACATAGTGACTGTCAGACATAGATACAAACGCTCACATGAGCATACACGCATTGTCGTGACAACGTGAGAATATATAAATCACCGTGCACAGGGACAGAATTCAGTCACTGAAAACACGTAATTACCATGAACAGTATCTTTATCCCATTACTCTGACTCTAGAATGTAACCAAGGAGATAGCAAGTAACAAATAAACCAATGACCAGGTATAGAGGAAGATGGTTAATATCGGTGTGCCTGGCATCAATTGAAAAAAGTTTCAAAGGTACGTCTGACGTACAGTGCGTACACCCGGCAGGTTAAATTACCAAATTGATAAAAAAGAGAAACATTAATTAAACACATCAGAGTGTACTGTCCCTCGGGATCCTAGATCTGAGTGTTGGCATGGTGCCCGAGTGCTCCAAGGACCATGGGGACATGAAAGGACAGGTTGGAGTCAGTGTACTGCCTATACTCCACAGAACCTACCAATTAACGTTGTGAGGTCTTACACTAATTTGAAGATCTACACTAATGGCATGGTGCCTAGTAGTTCACAGATCCAATGAACAGGGAAAGCGTGCAATATGGATGCCAAATATACCGAACCTAGCTCAGTTTAAAAAGGAGACAAATCCAAATAGATGCAAGGTCCCAAAGAAAGTAGGCAGAGCCCCGCCTACCAACCACTCACATGATCACAACCGTGCAGCAGGATTTCTGGCAAAGTGGTGTTCTGGAGTGAAGACGGAGAAAAAGTTAGGGTGAAAACGAAGAAAAGGGTAGGGGACCCGTGAAGGTGATATCAAGTGAATGGGCCCCTTCCTTTCCTCCTGCAAAAGAACCAAAAGAAAACAATTAGAGATTAAAAATGGTGACACACCATACGGTACTAGAATATCATAGATGATACATTTAGTTGCAACCTAAAACAGAAAGAATTATTTATACAAATAGTATACAGTTTCTGATGCACAAAGTATGGAAGAAGATACTGCAGAGATAGAATGTTATAGAGATACAGGGAAATCCAAAATTAGAAAATTAGAACATTCGACTAACGATTAGGGTCAGAAGAGAAGATGAATCTATTCTTCTCTGAGGTGTATGGCAAGTTCCTTGTCTTGGTTGAGTCCCCCCGGGATCTTGGTTTGAAAGTCCACAATGTACTTGGACTCTCTTTGTCTCAATTTCAGAACTCTGTTCCCACCTCTCGGATCGCTGTGAATCTGCTCGAGTACAAAATTGCTCAAGAGGGTGAAATCAGAGAAAGGTTTGTCTTGATAGTGGCGGGCTACTGGATATTTGGGATCTCTATTGGAGATAGCTCTCATATGCTCCAATATTCTTTTTTTAGCCATCAATGTGGTACTGCCTATGTACCACAGTTTACACGGGCACTCAATAATGTACACTACAAAAGTGGTGCTACAGGTGAGGAACTGTGTAATGGCTTTTCTGTTGGTCTTGTGTACGAGCTCCTTGCGGAACATACTGTTCTTGCAGGCCTTGCAGTGCCTGCAGGGGAAAAAGCCCTGAAGGCCATGTTCATTCCTGGTCGTCTGTACAGTAATGTCGCTGTGAACTAACATGTCCCTTACATTCCTGCCTCATCAGTATGTTATGTTAGGTCTATCGAGGATGGTATCTCCTATGATGTTATCGCATTTAAGAATATTCCAATTCTTGGCTAAGATTCGCCTGACACTATCTGAGTCAGAGTTGTATGTCAAAATAATCCTCGTATTCTCTTCCCCAGACTCACCCTCAGATATGACCTTGTCAGAAAGGGTCTGTGTTCTACTGACCCCGTCCGCTCTGTTCTTGGCCTTTTTAAGAACCCAATTAGGATATCCTCTTGCCTTAAATCTGTCAATCATGGCTTTGCTCTCAAGCGAGTAGGCTTCATCACAGTTACAGTTTCTTTTGGCCCTCAACAGCTCACCGTAGGGGATGCTCCACTTGAAAGCCTCTGGGTGGCTGCTGAGGGCATGCAGAATACTATTGCCTGCGGTGGTCTTACGGAACAAAGCAGTGTGGATTTTGTTCTGCTTGATCTCAAGGCTTACATCAAGGTATTCAGCAGTTGTTTTGCTGATACTGCCAGTGAGGTGTATGTTACGATCATTGTTGTTAAGTTTATTTATGAACTCACTGTCATCCTGTTCAGAACCCCTCCAGACAATAAACAAGTCATCGATGTACCTAAGCCACATCGTGACCCGTCCACACTCGAGGGTGAAATCGGAACTAGCAAAGATCTCTTCCTCCCAGAGTCCCATGAATAGGTTAGCGAAACTGGGAGCAAAGCACGATCCCATGGCTGTCCCGGTGGTTTGCCTATAAAGGGCCCCATCAAACAAAAAGATGTTGTTCTTAAGGCAATATTCTGTCATCTCAAAGATCATCAAGCTGTGTTCCCAAAATCTGACATGCCTTCTCTTAAGGAAATGCAGACAAGCATCCAAATCTTGTTGATGGTCAATGATCGTATAGAGAGAATGCACGTCAAGTATGATGAACAGTAAGTCATCATCCCAAACGATGTCTTGTATCTTTCCTAAGAAATCTTTGGTGTCCCTGATGTAACTACGGAGTTTAGTGACATGGTCCCTGAGAAAGTGATCAACATACTTTGACACATGTTCCGCTACACTTCCTTTGGAAGATACTATAGGACGCCCAGGTGGTCTTAATGGGTCCTTGTGTATCTTGGGCAGTAGGTAAAGGACCGGAAGTTTGGGATGATCTTTTTTTAGGAAACAATACTCTTCCCATTCTAGGATCCCTTGTCTCTCCATTTGGTCAGTTTGTCCCAAATGGTAGTGATGCTGGTGTTGTAAATATCTCTGGAAATGGGCATGTAGAAGTTGGTGTCACTGAGTTGGCGAAGAGCTTCAGTGATGTATTGGTCCCTGTCTAGAATAACTACATTGCCACCCTTGTCGGCAGGACGGATGATGATATCATTGTCCTCAGCAAGTGAATTCAATGCCTGTCTTTGACTAAAGGTGAGATTCATAGGTCGTTTGTTGATGTTATAAGACTTGTATCTAAAATCCATGAGTGCTTTGGTGACACTCTCATGGAAAGTGTCGATACTGTCATGAGGTAGAGCGGGTAGAAAGGTAGAACAGGGTTTAAAATTGGTAAAAGCTGCTGCATCATGCGTAACATCCAACTCTTCAAGGACCTGTAGTTCACTGATCTCAGTGTCAGTGGTACCCAGATCTTGTTGTAATTCTAGCATGGTGACCAAGGTGTCAATGTCGCCTATGTCTAGGCTAATCTCCAGAGTGGCGGTCCTGCATCCCACATTCCTATTCTGTCCTAATCTCTTCAATTTATGCCATTTTTTAAGCTTCTATTTCCTAACATACTTGAAAATATCTATTCTGGTGTTGGCATAATTAAAAGATGAGGAAGGGCAGAAAGACAGGCCTAGGCAAAGTGTCTGTTTTTCAATGTCACTAAGTGGACTTTTAGGAAGGTTAATGATAGTCTTTTTAACCGTTGTAGGATCCATTAGTAGGCTTTTCTGGAGCGCGTATTGCTGTTTCCCATGCCGCCCCGTCCTCTGCCTCTTTTGCCATCGCTGCTGGATTCGTTTACGTCTGTTTCTCCGTTTCCTCATCCTCTTCCTCGACCCCGACCTCTCTGTCCCCTCGTTTTCGGGCCTGGAGTGTCCCTTGTTGTCTGACGTCCCCGGCGTAAAAGCCGGTACTCGTCTAAAAAAGTCACGGGCCTTGAGTTTCGATCATTGCCGGAGATGTCTCCCCCTGAAGTATCCATTTCACTTTCGCTTGCAGTCGATTGATCATAGACGGAGCTTTCTATAGTTATCACTGATGTAGCATCTGATGTTGCTTTGTCCTTGTACAGATGGTCATGTTTTCTGCTAAAGGTGAGTATTCTACCGCTTTCGTAGTCTCCATAATCACGGTTCAACTTTCTCTGTTTGCGGGCTTTAATGTCCTCTTCATGTATCTTTAAGCGTTCTTTCATTGCCCCCAAGGATTTGCTTAGAGTATCGGAGTCCATATTAGCTTGGAGATCCTCTTGGATATTCTTGATTTGTACTAATATTACTTCGCGATCAATCCATGTATATTTTATAAGTATTTCTAGCATACGCTTGGAGCTCAAAGAGGAGTTTTCTGACCACTCCTCTAGCATCTTAGGATTGGGCGATTCATAAGAGGGTGTAGTAAAGATTCTCAGGCCTCTGGGAGCCATTCCCTGATCAACATAGTTCTGTAAAGAAATGGCCTCCCACCACTTGGATATCTCAGTTCTCTTAAGTTTCTCTAATTTTCTCAATTTCTCCTCTGATGGTTGGACCTGATTGGTCTTGTTCTCCTTGATGGTTCCTAACCCTGGTTTTCTTGTAAACATAGTGAGAGCATATATATACACACACACATAATGTTCTAAAATGTAAATAACCATGTTATCTACACATGTTTCTATCTATTAAGCTTGAGCTTATGCACAGATCAACATATTGTAAGACTCTGGAATGCTTGTTTGATTTTGGTGACAATTGATGGTTTTATTTTTTTTTGCACAAAGGAAGACGACAAGGATGTGTTGTAATGAGGACCGGAATGGCAGGTGGATTATGGGAGGTGGTAAACTGCGAACAGAAAGCCAAATCCATCTGCAAACGGTGGGGTACTGGTTTAACGTCTCCTCCAGTCCCAACAACACCAGTCCCTCCAAACTGCCCCTCTGACTGGGAACCAAAGAACAGCATTTCATGTTTTAAAGTAAGTATCCAGATAGGAGCCCATTACCTAGACATGGGTACACACAGGGCATGTGCAATTTGCAAAGCATATTATAGTATAGACGGAACAGCCACAGGCAATGCCTTATATGTTACTTTACAATGGGTATGCCTATAGTTTAAGCCATATATCTCTGTTCAGATTCTGCTGCCTTTAAGAGGATAATAAATGATCTTTACTCTGATCTGAACCAGCTTGCCAAGAAGTTCTCTTTGTTTGAGAAAAAATATTTGAAATGTGCTGCACTATCTGGTGCTGTCCTCAGTCAATTATTAAGACATCAGTATGGATTCAGGTGCTTTGCTTATTCTCACCAAGGTCTATGTGAGTAATTTAGAGAATTATGTGCTTCATCAGTGGCATGGTTTTCAAGGCAGGGGACTTACTTAGTTTCTCAATAAGCTAGTTTAGCAGGTAGCAAGAAAAGGTGGATGGTTCTGGCAGCTTAATTAGATGTATTGTTAAATGTGGGCGGGGTGAATATTAAATTTGTTGTATGGAGAGCAGTTATATCCAGCCACAGAAAAAGAGTAAGTTGAGGGATTTAGGAAGGGATGCAATTTGAACTAAAATATTCAAATTTGGACAGCATCATCTTGTTTATAACCAATTAGACCAGAGCACATATATCCAAACATGCATCTGCATATATTGTTGCTAGCTCTGATTGCACTTCAAAAGGAACCCGGGAGTGAAGAAAACTCCAGAAAAAGAGAACAAACAGAACTCACAGAACTTAGAGGCTCTCCGCTGGTCAGATCTTTGGAGCTCATCAAGAATAAACTATTTGAGGCCTCATGAAGGGGGTGAGTTGTATGTGAATCTATGCAAGATATCAATGGTGGACAAATTTAGTTACAGGCAAGTAACATTTTCTTCTCCAGTACTGAGTCCCTCATAGATTCACATGCTTGAATTAGACTAGCAAGCTAGACCAGACACTGGGAATGTGGGATTGGGGCCAACGCCTAAGGAAAAAATCTTTCAAAAAAACCTATTTCTCTGGGCCATTCCCAAGGTGAGTATCTAGGCCTCAGTTTTAGGTGAAAGTATGTGGTCTTAGCTATGAAACAACTAATCTCTGTCTAGTGGAAAGTCCACTCATGTGAGGGGTAGACTTTCCTCAATCCTCTGCATAGTCATATAATTACTTTTTGTTCAGTGCAACAAAGGGAAAATGCCTGTGCTAAATGTCCTTGATCACTATTTTCCTCAGACTGAATTTCACAAGTAGCTGATGTGATTTATGTGCCCTATTCAGGTAGCATCACTAAGGTCTGTATGTGAGAAGAGAAGAGGCTAGAATGAGGTACCCCAAAAGAAATTGTTGTGGAAAAAAAGGACAGGTTTACATGTGATCCCACCGTGTTCTAGACATACAATAAAACCTTCATAATATGTTTTCTGGGAAGATTTCATTTGCATTGCTAGTATCTGGAAGGGTGGTTAAGTCCAGCATGCGTATCTTATGGGAAATGTATTCATTTTTTGAGTAAAACAGCACTTCAACTACAGTTGCTCTGTTTTGTTACTCAAGGAGAAAAAATAAGTGCAAAACTGTATTTACTAAATATGACCGCCTGCTGCTTTTTTCCCTCCCCCAAACAGGCTTCCTAGCACCATACACAAACCTTTGCATGATGGTTCAAAGGTGCGTTTGATGACTAACATAGGTTTTGTTCTTTAAGCATACTCTTCCGGGGGGGCATGGCTTGGCCGTGCAGCGAGATGGCTGCTTTCTGAGCGAGCTCCGCCGGCTGGGCTCTCTATCCTACATCATCCTGCTGTGAATTGGGTTCCTGTTACCCTGGAAAGCTGCTGCTTATGTGCCTCATACCTGTGGCGCCTTGCCTACCTGCTTGGTAACGTTGGAACCGCCTGGGGCATGTGCAGAGTCCGAGACCAAGAATCGCCTGCTGGCAATATGGCGTCTGGCGGCCTTTGAATCAGGCACAGTCCCCGCGACACAACCTGCCGCCGATCTCTGCAGATCCCCAGACTCCCTGCCGCATCATCGAGGGGGGCGGGCTTCGCTGCCGCGTCCCTGGGTTGCTGGTGGCTGCCGCGGTGTGCCCGGAGATCGCGACTCGTTTACCCGGAGTGTAACCGCTGCGGCGCACGCGGGCCTTGCGCTGCACCGGAGGCCTTACTCCACCCCGCGGCTGCGGCCTAGTTGCCAGTTTGCTACCTGGACTGCCTGCTGCCTGCTGCCTGCTCCGGACGCCTGCGGCTGCCCCGGAGGGGATACACTGACCTGCGCTGGGGCCTGGATTCTGCATCATCTGCACGGGGGGAGCGATTGTGTGCAGAACCCCCTACAGCTTTATTGGATGCAAACCTGTGCCGTATTCGTACCTGCAACCAGCGGAGGCCCCCGACCGTCCTCTCTTGACCTGTCTGTGTGGTACGTCTGAGGTGCTTGAGCTGCGGGGGCCCGGGCTCGGGCCTCGGTGACCCACGCGGTTTCGGCCTAAGATCGGGTCCCTTTGGATTTTGTTGCCTAACGGAGCCTGCTTTGGGGGCGCTCCGGTCGCGGTGGGCCCTGGAGGGAGCCGCGAGTGCGGGCTGGCACTGGAGCTGATTTGCACTCTGCTCAGTCACCCTCTTTCCACAACCACGTGAGGACTTGCGAAGGGACTGCGGACTCTTGAGTGCGGTGTGACATCGGACCTCTTCGTGGCCTTGGCAGCGGAGTTCGGGCCCCGCTGCCTTGCTGGCTGCGAACTCCTTCTTTAGACTGCATGCTGAGTTCCAGGGCATCGTGGATAACCTGCTGCCATCTGGACCGTCCAGGATCTCTTCCATACCCACAGTGAGTGCCCACCTGGGCTTGCTGACCTTGGCGCCTTGTGCTGATGCACGTTCGCCCGTAGGCCTCTCGCGCTTGTCAGTTGTACTGGGTGCGGGAGTGCCGGGCGCAGCGTGTGGAACGCGAGGTGACGGGGCCGGAGTACTGGGGGCATTTTGGAGCCCGGGGGGGGTGTGACAGTGGGCACTGGCCTGGGGCGCGGGGTGCATTGTCCGGCTCAGCCCCGCACTCCCTTTCCATTCTCCACGCTGCAGGGTTTGTGCCTGTTCATGCCTCTTGGGGCCCCAAACCCGGTGTGCGCGTCCGCCCTGCCAGGGGTTCCACTGTATCTCCACTAGGCATCCTGCCCGGAACTCTCATCCACATTGCCCCATAGCTGTTTATACGATAAAGGCTTTGAGTCCCAGAAACCACTATGGGCAAGAACGATCCAAAGCAGCCCAAAATTAACTTTGAAAACAAACGCCACACTCACAACATGGACTCTACATCCGAGCCAGACCCGGAGTCCCAACCACAGAACGATCCACAGGAAGAAGATCTACGTTCTATAATGCTGGACATCCGCTCCAACCTTAGGTCCATGGACACTAAACTAGACGCACTCACTTCCAGGCTTGACTCAGTGAAGCGACAGGTTGATGTTCATGAAACCAGACTAGATGTACTAGACAACCATGTTACTGAGGCCACCGAATTTCAAACTGAATCAAAACGGCACCTCCTTGGTGTGGAGAAGATTTTATCAGTCATCCAAGCCAAGAATGACGACTTGGAAGCGCGCTCGAGACGCAATAATCTCCGCATTTCCGGTGTGCCAGAGACCACTGCTATTCCCAAAATGGAGCTTTTTTGTCGAGACACTGTTGCGTGACTTATTTCCTTCGGCCTTATCCTCTGTCTTCGTAGTAGAAAGAGCCCACAGATCCTTGGGTCCCCGGCCACCTGTTGGAGGTACTCCAAGATTCATCATCGCGCGCATCCTAAACTACCAGGACCGAGATTCTATCCTCAAAGCAGCTAGGGCTCACGGTCCTATCCATTATCAGGGAAATAACATTTCTATTTTCCCCGACTTTACCCCACTAGTTCAGGCTGCTCGCAAGGAATTCCTCCCTACCAAGCGCCTTCAGAAAGCAGAAATCCCATACGCCATGCTCTACCAGGCCAAACTTAAAATCTCTTACGATGGCCAGGCACACTTTTTCACGGATGCAAAATCGGCCCACAAATATGCTAAACACATTTGTGCTGGGCGACGCTCGCCACATTCCTCACAGTCTGCGGATAATGCTGCCAACCTCAGTGACAATGACTGATTGCATGCTATTAATCTAATCTTGCAACCCTATTTCCATTACATATGTGGCTGTTGTCTGCTCTGCATTCTATTTTTGATGTTCGTGGTGCTGATTATCACCGTTGGTGTGCAGATTTTTCCTTTATGTCTTTGCTAACTGATTCCGGTTTATGGTTTAGCCCAGCCACCCTTTCGTGAGATGGGGGTGTTTGCCGGTGACCCATGTCCCCACTGGAAGATCTCCCATGGTCCTTTTTTTTGCTCTGTTTACGGGATTGTTGGGGTGGGAGGGAGGGGGGTTCTCACAACCTGATTGGGGGGTTGGTGTGGGAGGTGGGGGGTTTTGGGGATGGGGTTTCTGTTTAGTTGCTACAGAGGTATGCATGCAATGTTCGTTTTATGACCTCTTCTGCACCGTGTTACTTGCCACACTGTCTTTTGTACTGCACATCCCTTCTCTATCACATCTGATTCCTATCCTGCATCGGGCCCCATCCGTCACTCACCTGCATGACATGGCAATATGACAGCCACTACACTCTGGACCTGGAACATACAAGGTCTTAATGACCATCGGAAGGCCCGCTTAGTACACTCCCACCTTATCCGACATAAGGTTGATATCTGTTTCCTTCAGGAAACCCACCTATTACCCGCCACCGCCGCTAGGCTTCACTCTCGACATTGGGGCGAAATTCACTCCGCCTTCTACTCCTGTTATTCTCGTGGGGTATCCATTCTCATGCGCAAGGGGATTCCCTGGCACACATCCCAGGTCATTGCAGATCCTGAGGGGCGCTTCGTCATCCTGCATGGCACTCTCCTAGCCCAACCCCTGATCCTGGCAGCTGTGTATGGCCCCAACTCCGATGACCCTGACTTTTTTGCACAAGTCTGGCGACACATTTCCTCCTTGGGCCCTGCTGCGCTGCTATGGGGGGACTTCAATATTACACCATCTGCCACCCTTGATCGCTCTGGGTCTCGTGCCCTGCACCCGGGCACCACATCTCTTCTGCATTCCATAATATCTGACAACTCACTGCTTGATGCGTGGCGGCATGCCCACCCTGAGGCGCGCGAGGGCACATGCGTCACGGGCTCCTCCGGCTGCTGGTCCCGCCTGGACCTCTGGATCACCACTCAGGACGCCTTTGCATGGGTTACCTCTGTAGAACATATGGCGCGTACCCTTTCTGACCACGCTCCCGTCTGCCTTAGCTTGCTCCCCCCGCACTCCTTGCGGCGCGCGTTTGCCTGGCGGCTTCCTCCCAATGCGCTCCGCGATTCGGTGTTCCGCGATGAGATTCAAACCGCCATCACAAACTATTTTGACCTTAATGCCGGCACTGTGGACTCCCCTTCCACACTCTGGGAGGGTTTCAAGGTGGTGATTCTTGGCGAATGCATTTCCAAACAGGCTGGTGTACTGCGCTCTATCCGCGGCGCCCTGGCACAATTGGAGGGGGAAATTAGGGCTCTTGACTCTTCACACTCTTTTAGCCCCTCTCCCGACACCCTCACGCAGCTCCGGGGCAAACTTTCAGACTTTAACGATGAGGCTGATAGGGAACTTTCCTTTCTAGGTAGGGAGGCGAGGGCGCGTCGCTATGGCGAGGGGGATCGCCCGGGTAAAACTCTAGCCAATCTTCTGCGTCGGCCTCACGCTTCCTCTTATATCACCGCGCTCCAGGACGGAGGTCCTGAACGGACAACCTCTCCTGACGAGGTGGTGACCAGGTTCACCACCTTTTATTCTCAACTCTACACTGCTGGGTTCGTTCCTTCGCACGATATCCTGGATCAATACTTTGACACTCTTGAGCTCCTCTGGCTGGGCAACAGTCATCTGGAGTACCTCGATGAACCTTTTTCTAAAGAGGAGATCATGGCCGCCATTAACAGTCTCCCTGGCGATAAGGCTCCGGGCTCCGAAGGTCTACCCGCATCCTTCTACAAAGCCTACGCGCCCCTTCTCGTTCCGCACCTTGCAGCTATGTATAATGACTCCTTCGAGTGCGGCCATTTCCCTCCGTCACTTCGCGAGGCCCTGTTGACACTGCTCTTGAAACCGGACAAGTCCCCAGAGCTCCTTGACTCTTACCGCCCCCTATCGCTCATCAACACCGACAATAAGATTTTCGCCAAGCTACTCGCCTCCCGCCTTCTTCCTCTTATGCCCCTGATAGCCCGCCCCGACCAGTCTGGATTCATCCCTGGCCGTGCCACATCACATAACTATATTTGCTGTTCTCCACCAAATTAACCCCGCTCTCCCGGCCGTGGCTGCCCTTCTTGATGCTACCAAAGCCTTTGACACTCTTGAGTGGCCCTTCCTCTTCTACCTCCTCCCTTGCTTAGGCTTCAGCCCGTTTTTTTTGCGCAAAGTCAATCTCCTCTATTCTCTCCCTACGGCTCACCTCCGTATCAACGGTCAGATTTCGGAGCCCATCCCTGTCTCTAGGGGCACTAGGCAGGGGTGCCCGCTCGCACCCATGCTCTTTGCTGTAGCTATGGAGCCCCTCGCTGCTAGGCTCCGGCAACATCATACCCAGAGGGGTCTCGGCTTCGCGGCTCGCGCCTTGGTCGTCTCCATGTATGCGGATGACGTCACACTCTATGTCCGCAACCCCCAGGAAAATCTCGGCCCCATGGTCCGCGAGGTGGTGCATTTTGGGGGCTTGTCTGGTATCCAGGTTAACTGGGGTAAATCTATTCTCTTTCCTCTAACGGACGCCACTGTCCCCTTCACCCCGGACTATCCATTTGTGTGGGCTTCTGGACCCACTAGGTATCTGGGCGTCTGGCTCAGCAGGAACGTGGATGAACTTTGGAGGGCAAATTTTGGTCGGGCGGTCGACTGGCTGGAGACTAAGATTCCCCTCTGGAGGTGCTTGCCTTTGTCCTTGGCGGGACGCATAGCCATCGCCAAGATGGTGGTGCTCCCGAAGTTTCTATACCTGTTCCTGAATATCCCCATTCCTCTCACGGCTCATTTTAATTTGTACACTTCGCTCCCTCATCATCTCTCTTATCTGGCTGGCGTCAGCCTAGAATTGCATATGACATTCTCACTCTCCCCTTAACGTGTGGTGGGCTGGGTGCCCCGGATTTAAAATTATACGCCCTCAGTGCCAAAGCCAGCTTCCTTCACTTCTGGCTGCATCCGACGCCCTTTCAGCCCCACGTGGCAGTGGAGGCTGACCTTGCAGCCCCCTTGCCGCTCCGGGTGGCTATCTTCGCCCCCGCTAAGCCCCCGCGCGGAGAGATTGATATGGTGGAGACCCTGCGCTGGGCTTGGGACGGTCTTCGGAGATACTCCGGCTCCAGCTTGCTCTCCGCCAACACCATGCCCATCGCATACCACCCGGTATTTCCTTTCCTACAGACGGCCGGGATGGTAAAATGCGTGACTCGCCTGGGGTTGTCCACGCTGTCAGATCTCTATCCTGCCGGCGACTTCTTTTCTCTTCCAGCTGGGTCCGGCCCCTTGGACACCCTGCTCTACTATCAGCTTAGAGCGGCCTCCCGGGAGTTGCACCGCACGTTCCCCCAGCCCCCTCCTTCAATGGCTGCCCTTGACCTCGCATACACTTCTGTCTCCCCCCGTAAACTGGTCTCCAGACTTTATGCCCTTACACTGGCGGCTTCCTCGATTTCCACTGACCGAGCCCGTACTGCCTGGAGTGAGGACCTGGGCATCGATCTCTCCCAGGAGGTCTGGATGTATTGTTGTAAGCAGACCAAACGTCTATCCCCTAACTACCACCTGCGCCTCATACATTTTAAATATCTGCACAGACTGTACCGCTCTCCCGCTCAACTGTACAGAATAGGACTTGCTCCCAGCGATAGATGTCTCCGCTGCTCTGCCCCCGCTGCCGATTTCTCTCATCTCACCTGGCTGTGCCCTAGGGTCTCTGCGTATTGGCGCGAGGTGTGCACCTCCATCACTGAGATTACCTCTGCGCCTGTCACACCAGACCCGCTGATATGCCTCTTCGGCTTTGTGAAACACTGTCCCGATGCCTCCCGTCGACTCACCGCCATGCTGCTTGTTCTCGCGCGCAGCAGGGTCGCTATGCATTGGGGCCGAAGACCTGCGCCCAAGGTCGGCGCTTGGCTCGAGGACGCTGCGCCTTGTCAGACGCTTCTGTCCGAATTCTGGGACTTGATGCCGGCGCGTAGCCGGCCGCTTGACATCTGGGGTCCCCTTGTTTCATACCTCCAACGCCAGGGTGCCCCGCACTCTGCGACCCCTCCCGCGCACCCTGCCGGCTCATCGCCCGCGGCGGCCGCCGGTGCTGGTTCATAGAGGATCACTCCCCCGCCTCGGTGCACTGCTGGTTCTCCGCGGCCCCTCTCGCCTGCACTTTGCCTCTCTTGGGCGCTTCTCCAGACTCCTCCTGCTTCACCTCCCATTAACCTCTTGTGTGTACTGATGTGGGCTACTTATGTACAATTGTTCTCATGATGTATATATCAGATGTGTTTCTCCCTCCTACATTGCGGATTCCCCGCCTGTATGCTTTGTAACTTGATGTGCAAGTTTTCAATAAAGTTTTTTTTTTTTTTTGAAAAGGGAAAAAAAAAAGCATACCATTCCAGGATGACTATGATAAACATATTTATAATTGATCATTTTTTTAAATATTCATTTTATTAATGTAATCCATAAACAAGAAAATTCAAGAACATCAAGATATTTCAGCAGAGTAAGCATCACATCACGATTAATTCTAATGCATTTGCATATCGGCAGTAACTTTTTTTTATACAGAAGTAACATTATCCAGTGAGAGATTGTATATATCATTAACAGTTTGGGTCACAAATTAGTGATACACACAATTGACAGTTAGACATCCTCTCTTTACCACAGCCACCCATCCTACACACTCCTGTGTTTCCGGGGTCATCCCCAAGCCTCATAAACAGACTTCTCTAGAGTGCACCACATGTCCATAATTGTTCACTGTAAGAAATTGGATTTTGGTTGAGGGGACCCTATTCAATTAAGAACCACAATCCCTGTCAGGATGAACCACCAAAGTCACTAAAATAACCTGTGCTTAACCCTCTGGTAGCTTGGCACAAAATCAGTCAGGCTTAACTTAGAGGCAAGTATTTATGCAGCACACAAACAGGAATAAAGTGAAAACACAACACAAGAAAAATTCAGCAAATATTAATAAATAATTTGACACCAAAACAAATTAAATTCACGGGGCCCGATTCACAGAACTAACTTACGTCAAAAACGTAAAGTTAGTACTTTTTGGTATTCACAGAATACACTTACTCATTTTGGTATTCACAGAATGCACTTACTCATTTTGGTATTCACAGAATGCACTTACTCATACTAACTTTATGTCCGCACTCGGGCCGGAGATTCCGGCCCTTTGGTGGAGATTCCAGCCCTTTGGTGGAGATTCCGGCCCATTGGTGGAGATTCCGGCCCGATGGTGGAGATTCCGGCCGGTTGTGGAGATTCCGGCCGGTGGCGGAAGGGCTACTTAAGTGGGTGACACAATACATGCTGCAGTCCCACTAGTAGCATTTAATTTACAGGCCCTGGGTTCATGTAGTACCACTTTATCAGGGCATTATAGGTAACCTAAATGTGTCAATTAGGTGTAGGTTAACTCTGGTTAGCAGTGGTAACGTTCATAGAGCCCTAAGGCCCACAAAAATACATTTTCAGCGAACAGGAGCGGAAAAAGCAAAAGGTATGGTTGTGACCCTGCAGAGAGTGCCAGGTCCAACCCCCACCATCCTGCGACTGGTGGGTTGGGGGGAGGGGGCGATTGCCTCCACATCCTGACTTTCTGTTCATGAATCCCAGGCATATTAAGGTCCTTTCTGTGAGAGTAACTCCCTCATCATCAATTATGTTTAATAGGGCCGTTTTCGGGCTAAGGTCAATCCATCTACACAAAACACCCTCCAGTGTATCGTAAATGCAATCCCAAGATGGTCAAAATACCTCACAGCCCCATGTATTGTGAAGGGCATATCCCCCTATTGTGTGTCATCTAAGGCAGCTGGGGCTGTCACTTCTATTTGCCATTCACAATCGATGTGGAGTCCACTGTATATGATGGAGGTACTAAAACTGAAGTAGTCTATAGCTTCACATGGGGTCATCAGTGCAACAGACCATGCAAAATCTTCAAGGGGCCTGAATCCCTCCCTCACTTATTTTTAAAGTCAGGGAAGGAGTCTGGTGTATTGATAATTAAAGTTCTATAATTGATGGACACCTGTCCCTTCTAGGTAGTTGACACAGTGTACATTTTACTTCTGAGTGAGAGGCTTCTGCCAGGATTGTGCTGTCAGGGGAGTAAGGCATGAAGACATGGAAGAGTTGCAAGTACCAACAAAAATTGGGAGTACTGAAGGCCAAATTCAGTTTGGAGCTCCTCAAAGGATCAAATGCCATCAGATCTAACAACATGGCCTATGGAGGAATAATCAAGGGAGTGTCAACCCTTAGTACCCTCTACAGCAGATATCGGGAGCAATCGTAGAGAAGTTTCAGCCGTAAGCCTCCCAGTCCAATCAAGTTGTCCAAGGGATGTCTTTCAGATCTTCAGCATGGTAGGAGGGATTTTAGTGGGTGAATTTATATCATAACGGTAGTGCACATGGATGCATCTCTGATACACCAGTGCTCTAGTTTATATGCACGGTCATTTGCGGAGCAGTAAAGCCAATCATTAACAACTAACAGGCACATGCATCAACCATTTTTGCGAGCGCAAACGGTGCGATTCGCAAAAATTGGCCATTTGCGCCCGCAAAAAGGGCATTTGCGATGCATCAAGGGTCAAAGCACTCGCAATTTGAGAATTCGCAATTAATTCTCAAATTGCGATTGCATTTAAGGAATCGCATTTCGCGATTCCTTAAATGCAATGCAAGAACCACTTTGAAGTAGCGATTTCGCTACTAGGGGAGTTGAACTTCATGGTAATTTGCAAATACTTTGAAAAATGCACTAAAATGCATTTATCAAAGTTGTAGGTTACACACACACATGTCCTTGGGACATGTCTGTGCGCAACATTTGTGCACAGATCAATTTCAGGGGTGCAAAAGGGTGTCCTTTTGACACCCTTGAAATTGCATGCGCAATTTGCGAGTACCAATAGGTACTCGCAAATTGCGCATGCAATTTCCCATTCATTCCTACGGGCCTGTAGGCCCATAGGAATGAATGGGAAGCCATTCCTTATTTGCGACTCACAATTTGCGAGTCGCAAATAAGGAATATGTAGGAATCGCTAATTTAATAGCGATTCCTACATGCATAGGCTTTTGCGAGTCCTTAATTGCGAGTCCTTAATTATCGCAATTAAGGACTCGCAAAAGCCTACTTTGATGCATGTGCCAGTTAGAGACAAGAGGCCCTATAGTAAGAGGCAGTGTTGATCATTGCAATGCTTCCGTCATATGCCGACTTACAACATTTAGTATGGGCCACTCGATGTGGTCCACTGACATATATATATACTGAGTAGATTGTTGAAAGTTGATAGTCGATTCAGGAATGTAGAAAGGATAATTTTGTACTATATAAAGGATTTTAGAGAGGATAACCATTTTAATGAATGCTATCCTTCCAAGTAAGGAGTGTGGAAGTGTGGCCTATCTTTGTGTATCCCTTTGGGCTCCATTTAACCCTTAACCCAGAATAGTCACTGAAGGTATCTAGGGTCTTCATTTTTATCAGACATTTTATCATGTTTAAAAAGAGATCTTCACCGTATAGAAACTTCATCTTCATAGGTATCTGACCATACAAAGCCTCTAATTCAGGTATCCATCCTAAGTGAATGTGCTAGAGGATACACTGCCAACACAAATAATAGGGGAGACAGTAAACACCCCTGTCTCGTCCCGCTCCATAGGGGGAAGGAACAAGACAAGCCCTCTCCGATCATAAGAGAGGTATAGAAGTCTGAAGTGTGCCAGTAGAGAGAATGCTTCCAGGAGAGGCTGTCAAAGGCTTTTTAAAAATGTGTTTATAAAATAACTTAAGATTCCCTCAGCTAGTCAGCCATGATGATTGCAATGATTGATCTTTAACAGAAATAGAACTTGGACATGTGCTACAACGAATATGTCTCCTTACAATGCATGCGAAAACATCGCATGCCACTACAACGCGGTCGTTACAACGACCGCGTTGTTACAACGCGGACTATTACATCGCAAGTCATTTAACGACTTGCTGTAGGGGGCGCGCTGGACTTAGGAATAGTATAATTCACTATTCCCACTCCAGTTTGTGCAACAGTAGACAGTGCTCCCCCTACAGCAAGTCGTTGAAACGACTTGCGATGTAATGGTTCGCGTTGTAACAACGCGGTCATTGTAACAACCACGTTGTAAAGGCATGCGATGTAAGGCATGCGTTGTTATGGCTGTTTCCTTCTACAACAAGCATGAGGTACCTGGGTTTAACACAATGGACCTGCACTCCAAAACTCATATAGCTGTACCTAAGACAACACTAAAATTAAAAAATGTTGCCAATCAGGTGGCACTGAATGAGTGAGGGTTACAAGCAAAACACTAGTGCAGTATTTACAGTACTCTTCCCTTGTCTAGTGCTCTTTAATCTTCATAGAGCTTCCTGGTCCAGTGTTCAGAGAAAGATTCAGGCATGACAGGTATGCAGAAATATTTCACAAGGCTAGGCCTAGAGAGCCTTTTTTATGTAATATGCTTAACAAAAGGGAGAAATTCATGCATGTGGTTCTATGAAAGACATCAACACTAAGAACTGTAATTACAGGTAAGTAACATTTTCTGTAGTCTACCTTTGAGGTAGAAAAGCATCGCCCAAGAACCCTTCTATGTGAGGTCACCCTCATAGGCCCTACCCAGCTTGTACAAGCAATCCCTGGGAAAATTTAGCAATTGATCATAAGACCACATAACGCCCAGCACCTAATGATTTGTTCCAGCTGTCAAACACACCAAAGGTAATTAGAAGAATGCATGGGACTAGTCTAACTACTGATGATTGATCACTACTCCATTCCAACCAATCGTTCTTTTGCCAACCATGCTACCTCTGATTAGACCCAGCTGTATGCAAATCAGCCTTAGTCCTGCTCTAATGGAAACAGTTCAGCCCAAACTGCTAAGATAGGTGCTTTCTGAACTGGAACACAAGCAACCCAAAACCAGTTTCAGACTATTTGGGCCTCTTCATTGGGGTGCAGCTTGGTTCCAGTAGTACAGTGAGCACTGGACCTAATTCTGTGCATACCGTTGGCTACTTTGGGCATTGCATCACACCCACAAAAGGTGATGGGATGAATGATTGCAAATAGTTAAACCAGTGGAAACCTATTGTTCTTTTGCCCACCATGACACCTCAAAATAGACCCAGCCATCTTCAAATCATCCTTGGCCCTACTCCAATAGGAACAGTCCAGCCCAAACTGCCAAGCCAGCTCCCCTTCGAACCAGAACACAAGCAACCCAATACAAGTTATGGCCTATTTTGGGGTCTTCAGCCGGATGCAGCTTTTTTCCAGTGGTACAGTGAGCATCGGATCCATGTCTGGGCATATCCTTGGCCACTTAGGGCTTTAAATCAAACACAAAAAATAACATGGCATGGATCCTTGCATAAAGTCTAACTACTGGAAATCACTTGGGAACTTTCCCCATATCCTGTTGTTGCACTCAGGGGAAGGACATTAAGTGCCCAGAAGCTAAGGATTCTCCGGGGTCCAAACCCCTTGCACCATGCATTCTGTTACACCTTCAATTCAAGACTGCAGGTCTTATCTTGAAATGATGCTGCAAAAAGAGCAAGTCTTTCCTTCAGGTATGCAGACTCACTGCACTGAGAATTTGTTAGCGGTAATTTTTATTGCATGTAGTTAATTAAAACCATTACAATTTGTGATAAAAATCATCAATTTGTCAAAAACAATGAATAAATAATAAAAAGTGGGAAATGTCCTTTTTACAAAATTCTGCATTCATCAACATTAATCAACAATAATCAATGTACAAATTATTTCTCAATTTTGTCCATCTTTTGTCCTATATCTAAAATCATGTGCTAAAATCATGGGCAAAATTGCAACGTGACTATACAATGTGACGCTCATTGTAGGTGGTCGTCAACTTTCATTGCAACGATTGTGTGCGAAAAGTGCAAATGCACGCGGATCCTCAACTACATAGCTAAAATCATGTGCATGGTACAGATGTAATCTAAGTGTTATAAGGCCTCTAATTCCCGTCCTATATCCTATGCATTAATTTCAAAATCTTAACAGTCACCAAAACTGCAATAAGACCATACAATGTGACACTCATTGAAAATGGTCATCTGATTACTTAGCAGCAGTTGTGTGCAAGAAGTACATATGTGCATAAGTCCTCAACTGCATGGCTAAAATCATGTGCAAGGTGCAAATGTAAACTAAGTATTACAAGACCTCAAGTTCCTGTCCGATCTCGTGTACATTAATTTCAGAATGTTATCAGTTATCTATTTCATGGTTCAAAATCATGTGCAAATAGCAGATGTGGTTATCTTCTATTTCATGGTTAAAAGCCGTGTGAAAATAGCCTATGTACTTGTCACTATGTTGCTAAAACGACACTCCTATGAGCGCTATGGGTTTGATTTTGATAATAGTAAACTAACTTTCTGCTGAAATCTGGCTGCCTTACATGAGGTCTGTAGTGAGTGACTATTTAGTAGTAGCATATGGCTGGTCGACAAGATCTCACTTGGAAGGAACGGAATGCCTGAAGTAAGTAATGCCTCCTCAAATGGTTCACCGCTGGACAAATACATACTAAGGGGCCGATTCCGATTCAGGCCGGAAATCTCTCCGACCGAGCCGGACCCGGAGAGATTTCCGACCGAATCGGACTCTGGCAGTCCGATTGAACGAGTACGATGCGCACGCATGCAATCGGACTCGAGTCGGTCGGACTCCCATTGAGTCAATGGGAGCCGGACGTACAACGCGTACGGGGGCTCCCATTGACCCAATGGGTGCGAGGCGAACAAGGGTGCCCCCTACAGCGGGTACGCCTCAAAGCGACTCGCGGCGTACAGGCACAGGTAGGGGGGACCCATGGGTCCCCCCTGTGTGCGACTCACGCGGCTACGTGTACAGGGGGGTCCGACACGGACCCCCAAAGTGCGGCTCTGACTGCTCTTTCGAGCTGGACGGCGTGAGTCAGTCGGACTGCTCGCGGCGCGCATCGTACTTGCCCGGCCGGGGAACGTCTCCATCGCGCGGTGCAAGTCGTGTCCGTGCGAGTCGGTCGGAGCGCTTCGGACCCGCGAACAAGTCGGTCGGCGAGTTCGCGTGCGCTCGCATCGTACTCGCTCGGCCGGACGCATGCACGAATCGGTCGGGAAAGAGGGCTCCGAATCGGATCCGGTTAAGCCGAATCCGATTCGGTGCCCTACCGGCCGAGATCGGAATCGGCCCCTAGGTGTATGAGGGATTCTTCCGCCTGTCCACAAAGTCTGCAAAGCATGGTTGCCCATGATTGTTTCCATGTTGGGACCTGGTCTTTTGATGTAAAAGCTCCCAACCTAATCAAAAGTAGCTGATACTGGATTGATGGAGTTATATGCTGAACAAAATACGCCTGGGGCGATCGAGTCTCATATGTAGATAAAACCATCCAGCCATGTTTTTTCTTTGATAGAGCAGCTTTGTCCAATATCCAAGCCTTTTGTTTTGCAGCGTTGTTGACTATTTTTTTGAATGCTGTAAAACTATAGTCGGTGTCCTCAGACGTCGTGCATGTCAAGCATTGTTAATGCTTGTTCGAGTACGGTATGCCAGACTTTTGTTCCTTTGGGTTGGTTCTTCATTTCTGTCCAACAATACCCCAACAAGGAATCCTCTTGTGCTGCTTTTAATTTCCAGCACATTTTTATTATTGCAGCTTGTCTGACGGGATGTTGATTTGATAACCCGAATTCCAAGCGAACTTGAGCTTGTGACGTGAACTGCGGAATCCGGAAAATTTGTTTAAATAGGCCTGGTTGCTGGAGATTCAGGAAGTTGGCGTCTTGGCCTTTGAATAGTTCGGAGCCATAAGTAAGAGTTGGAAGAAACTTGGCAACTATGACTTTTAGTAGATGGGAATTTGATGGACACTTTAATTTCAGTTTTAACATGTTTAATGCGAAACAAAGTTTGTTTGCTTGAGCTTTTCTGGAGTTTAGGTGTTCTTTAAGTGTGAACCTTGTGTCGACCACTACTCCCAGGTATTTATAGGAGTCACACTGCTCTATTCTATTTCCTGCTGCGTACCACTGGTATTTTTTCCTGTTGGGCCCTGTGTTTGCAGAGAAACACATAACCTTAGTTTTGTTCAGGTTTAGAGACAAATCATGCTCCTTGGTATATTCAACCAGCTTTGTGATCGAGCGCTGAAGGCCTGCTGGCGTCTGACTGCATAGAATGATGTTGTCTGCATATTGCAGACTTCTTATTTTGCAGTGAGCGATTTTCAGGGGGTGTCACTTTGATCTTCTGAAAGCCTCTTGTCTAAGTCTGCGGTGAAGGTGTTAAAAAGACTTGGTGCCAGCACGCATCCCTGCTGTAGACCGATGTACGTGGGAATCTTTGCTGTGGTACGTTCTCCGTTACCCAGTTTTATCTGGACCCAAGTAGATGTGTACAAATTGACAACGGCCCGTAGTAGTAGTGGCGGGACGCCCCAATTCGCCATTTTTTGCCACAAGAGTGGTCTGGGTACCATGTCAAATGCTGCTTTTAGATCGACAAAGCAGGTGTACAGTTTGGTGGATTTTCGCTTGGCTTTTTCAACAAGGAGATTCAGGGCAAGGAGGTTACACTGAGAATTTGTGCTCATCTCCCATCATGGGATTGGGGGTGGCACCATACTATCCTAATTCTCTGGTGACCTTGGGGACTTGCAACAGGAGGTCAAGCCCAGTGGTCGGCCTCTGTTGCAGTCTCATTTCAGCATAGTGTATTCTCCTGATTTCACCCTCACTTGTGTGGTTGGGTTTGGTTACTGTGTTGTGCTGGTGAGTGCTGAGAAGGAGAGCACCACCCAGACAATCAGTGGTGAGCCTAGGCATAATAAGAAGTATAGGAGACAGGCTTCCCCTGGTGTTTGAGTGCATTCAAAGACTACTCGAAGGACCAAGAGGCAAAAACAGAAGCAGGAGCACAGAGAAGCACCAGTCAGTGTTGCAGCATCCAAGCTTGCTTTGCCTATGTCCTGTTAGGTGGTTGTACACAATACCATAAGTGCACTGAATCCAGAGCTTAATGACCCCACCACCTACCTTGTCGGGACACTTCCTCAAGGAGCAGGACTTGCTCTCCAGTGCACCAGCTGAACTCACAAAAGTCTCGCTCCGTACTGATTGCCCATCTCTTAAGGACAAAGTCCCCAGAAGCAGGCCGTACTTTGGGGGTCGTGGATGCCTGAAGCTTTAGATCATGAACCACTTAAGATGCAAATTCCTTCACAATGGTGCGATGGGATCCTGTTGAACCAGCGCACATTTGCCACTATGCTGTCCTCAATCCTCAGTCCTAACCTCAAACTCATTCCTGGATGCTCTGAGGCCTTATTTTGATGCACGAGAGACCCCAATGGAACTTCTGCTCAAAGTCATAAAATGGCCCTGCCAACTTAGATGCAGCTCCTACTTTTCCTGTGAAGAAAAGGCTACATCCGTTGCATCAGCAATGTCCCACTTACATTGATTTCTAACATTGATTACCTTAGTAGAGACAACTGAAACAGATTTTGTTAATAGAAAATATTTTAAGTGCACGGTCTTGACTGACGGTGGTTCATGGCACATAAGCAGAATGATTTAAACACACCATCTCTGGCTTTTTGTTCATATTGAAGTGCACAAAAATAGAAAAGAAAGCTCACTAAGTGAAAACAGGGCCAGACCTGGGGTCCTTGCCCCTGTTGGAACCGATGATGCTCACAGTGCATCAAAGCAAACATGCAGGAGTACAAGCCCAAAAAAGGTACTTTTGAGAGCTGGTGTCAGATTCAAAGTGTTGGTTGGATGGGGCTGGGGTGACATGCTGTCCTTTAGAGGTGGAACGTTTTGTTGTTACAGCATGTTAGAAATGGAGGTCTCTAGTTGGCAGGTTGTTACCCTGTCCAAGTAGGGACCTTCTTCCTAGTCAGGATAAGGGGGATACACTTCTAAAATACCCCTGCTCACCCCCTTGGTAGCTTGGCATGAGCAGTCAGGCTTTTCTCAGAGGCAGTGTGTGAATCATTTGCACATAACCAACAGTAATACAGTGAAAACGCTACAAAAGAACACCACACCAGTTTTAGAAAAATAACAAATTTTCTATCTGTGCAAACAAGACCAAAAACGATAAAAATCCACCATACAGTTCTCAGAAATATCAATACTCAAAAACAGTCTTAAAATACAGTTCCTTGAAGTCGTTAGCTCTGTTTGGGCACTATCACAGCATCCTGAACAACAAATCCAAACAGTTCTGGCTGACCGCGGGTCGTGGGCCAGCTACAGTGTTGGGAAGACCCGCAAAACAGTACCTTTTAGAAATGCAGGGCGTCGGGGACCTCATGGTGAGCTCTGAAGAGCTGCGTCAGCAGGCATCGGTTCCGGAGGTCGGTGCAGGCGTCGTCGGGCCCTTGAAGTCACACACATTGCAGATCAAACTCCTCGCAGTTGCTTCATATTTGAAGGTCAGTGGTACAAACAAACGAAAGGAGTGGCAATGGGCTCTAAATTTTCCCCATCCTTTGCCAACCTTTTCATGGGTTTCTTGGAGACACAATGGATATGGAATCATAGTGGCAATGTTTTCAACCAACACATAGTGTATTGGGGGCGGTACATTGATGACTGCCTCCTGCTTTGGTCAGGGACAGAAGAAAAATTGCAGGAGTTTTACGAATACATGAACTCCAACACATGGGGAGTTAAGTTTACACATCATCACAGCAGCACACACATAATTTTTCTAGATGTGGAACTCTACATCAGCAAGGGGAAAATACACAGCAAATTGCATCGCAAACCGACGGAATGTAATGCCGTTCTGCACGCGAATAGCGCACATCCACCACACCAGATTAGGGCTATCCCCATATGGCGAGTTCACTAGAGCAAGGAGAAACTGCAGTGAAGAGACGGAGTTCCTATCCTGCATTAACTCCATGAAAACAAGATTCAGAGCTAGAGGTTATAATCCATCACACCTCAACAAAGCCGAACAACGAGTCCTGAAGCTGCCTAGAAGGGAGACTCTAAAAGATAAGAACAGTGAGACACCATCCAATCAACCAGTCAGACTGATCACCAACCATAATGCATTAACGAGCAAATTGGTGAAGAGTATGAACAAACATTGGAGCATCCTCAGAGCAGACAAATCGCTGGAAGGCTTCACCACTCAGAGACCACTAATCACATACAGAAGAGGGAGGACATTAAGATCTATTCTCAGCCCCACTGTCCCTACAGCCAAGAAAGACAGCAATTGGCTTACCCAACACTCACAGGGCTTCCACAAATGTGGCTCCTGTGGGGTGTGTAGGTGGGCGACACACAACAAAAAAGTGTTTACTGGACCGGACGGACGAGACTACATGATCAGACATAATATCAATTGTGTATCTAAATATGTTGTGTGTATTATTGTGTGCAAATGCAATAAACAATATGTTGGCAGCACAATTAGAATGTTGAAAGAACGAATCAGTGAACACATCAGGGCATTAAAACAAGGCGATGAAAGGTATCCAATGGCAGTACATGCCATGGAATGCAAGGCCCAAGGCCCCTATAAACAATTCTCTTTCTTTGGGATTGAACTAGTCCCGCCTAATCAGAGAGGGGGCAATAGGGAACTGTTACTACGTCGTACTGAGGCCACCTGGATCATGCGCCTTAAAGCGGTAGAATGTGGTTTAAACACCGACCACGAGATGCAATATTTCCTGGGTGATTAATCTGCATCGTATGCGGTCCTTGTCAGAAACTCATCACCGACCACCGTGTCTAGACCGTGGTCTGAACGCTGATTCTTATGTGGAGTTCTCAGTGCTCATAAGTTTGTATATGCCAACCCATTGCACATACTGTATACATTGAAGAGATGGTGGCGGCTTGATTATTCCCACCATATCTCTTGGTGGTCATGTGTCTGTTTCAATAACTTGTTCATGAGTACCATTTGTGTATAACACTTGCACTTTGCATATTGCTTTCCTCTGCTAGGAATCTCCCCATGTATGTCACCAGGGCTGAGATAACGAAATATGGACTGATCTTAGTTCATTATGTGAAACTGTGTTGTTTTAATCTCTTCGAATACCCATGTTATGTGATTTTATATGTGATTCATTCAGAGACTGTCTTCTGGGCATTCGTGTTTCCACGACTATTTGTAATTTGATATGTGATTCACTTAGAGACTGTTATATGGGCATTTGTGTATCCACGACTCCATGTTTGCAATACACCGTAATGTTTTTCTCCTTCATGGTATTCAACTCTCACCTCTCCTGCTACATCCTACGCCGTTTCCCCTCTCTCAACTCGTAGAGATCTTTTTTTTTTCTCTGGTCTTACACGAGACCTTACTGGACTTAAATCTTGCTTCTGTACATCACAGGACACATCAAGAACACATTTTAGATACAAGTCCCCTGTTCTTGCATATACCTCTGAATATTGTTGATACACCCGTCGTATTATTTAGCTCCTGGACGTCAGGATGTCCTATTACATCTTACGTTGCGTCAGTAGTCCATTTGGTCCCTACGAGGGCAGCACTCTACACCTCGATACTCCTAGGGGACTGTAGCCGGTCTCCTATGTTTACTATATGCACTTGTTCTTCGCTCACGTTCCCTTTCCACCTCCTTGATTTTTTCTTCCATTTTTTTCTTCTGTTTTTTTCTTCCGTGTTTTGGTGGTCTGATGCACCCATCGGCGAATACTCTTCCGGTTGCGTCCTTGTACGCAATTTTACGGTCTAGTCTTTGTTGGTCTCAGTCTCTATGAGACCACGCAACGTTGGGACCTCACTTCCGGTCACGATACTGCAGCACGACAGATACAGCATACTCGCTGTCCCGGGTGAGTGCTACTATGTGTACGTTCTAACTTTACTCTATTGCCACCCTGCTGGTATTTTGATCCCCCTCCTGTACTCGTTTTGTTACAGATATCCACTCTTGATATCTCTTACTCGGGCTGGAGTCGGGGTTTTGAATTTATTGCGCTGGCCTCGAACAGGCATTTAATCCCGGCACTTATTTCCTTTCCTGCTTTTCTCTTTTGTCTATTCCCGGGACCAGGCCTCAACACTTTTCTGCACTGTCCCCACTTAAGTACGTGTAGTCAGGCAGGACGCCATGAGATATATGGCATATACATAGACACTTTTATAGCCCTTTGGGGATCTAAATGGGGCTCCTAGTGACTCCGCTGTATAGTCCATCTTTGAGCTTACCGTTATTCCCCCTGTTTTAAATCAGACCGCCACCCACTCCGTCGCTGCCCATATTTTATTCTGGCTAATCTAGCTTCACTTTGTTTCTGTTGAGCCCTGGACTCATATTCGTACCTCACTTTCCCGCACTGGGTAGTTGCACTCGCGCTGAAGTCTCTACAGTCGGCTCGTCTCGAGGTCCCTACACAGGACTGTCAACATTTTAAGTTTATCGACCTCCCTTCACCAGCCGGGACGGAAGTACAACCGGCAGAGAGGTGAGATGCCTCTTTCACCTGCCCTTTTATTGTCTTGATTTGTGTGCCTCTTTTGGATTTTTGACCTCTCCCCTAACCTCCCCCACCTTCTATATTATTATCTTCCAGAATCGCTTCACATCCTGTTTTGCCAGAAGGTAGGATGACGCTGGTTCATCTCATATTTAGACCACCTGAGAATACTTTGTCTAGACATTATAGTTCACCGTGGGCCTTTCCCCCAGCATGCCCTCACACCTTTATTGGTCAGCTGATTTTGCATTCTTGCATGAGGAATTTATATTCGTGAGTGGCCAGCATGCTTTCTTTTCTATGTCTTCACGCATCTTAGATGTACTCTGACACACACTGGCTCTACTGGACAGCAGTTTTACTTTACTCTTTCCGTTTCGACCCGGCCATGGGCCTGCTTACAACTCCCTTCTTTCTCCTCTTTTCCTCCCTTTGTCCTTCCTTTTGACTCACCTATACACCTTTTCTTTTTCGCATCGATTGGCGGTGCTATTTCTGGTCACCACCGGTCGTTCGTTAATTTTAGTTTGTATAATATGTAGAATCATCCGTGCTCACGACTACTTGTGAACCAATCACATGGGATTCAGCACACAGTATCTGTATCACCATGTGTTTTCAGCACAGGTTCTTTTGTCTCACTCAGGGTTCTCACTTATCATGGATTGATTTCAATGTACACGTAACCGTTTGACCATTGCTGGTATGTTCATGTTTTGAGATGCTTGTATGTACATCTTTACAGCCCTGAAGCAATCGTGGAGTACCTCCCCAGACGAAACACGTGTTGGCTGGGCAACCATTCTGGAATAAAAGAAAAAGAACAAATACAACTCTTGATTATTCGTCCTTACAGTCATCGTATCCATGTGATGTTATACTTTCACTCTGTGACCAGACACGACACAGAGAACTGATCTGTAGATACTGTTTACGTGTGCTTGTTGTTGTCTTGCATGACCATGGGTCAATTAGTTTAGGGGTTCAGGGTTATCCCCTACCTGTGGCACCGTCCTACGTAGAACCAAGAATACAACACGCACACCCGATGTTGGCGCCATTGCCTACCACATACGCTCAAACCCTTTTCTCTTGTGTTCCTCGCAGTTGAAGTCGGGAGCGCCGGCATCGGCAGGCGTCGGGGCTGCAGTGCAAAGTGTGGTGGGCAGTGCCCTCAAGTCGCGGTGCAGGCAGTGGCTCAGTGACGGTTGTCTAGTGGCGCTGGTGAGACCAGGGCTGTGGTGGAAAGTGATGTGGGGCTCATCACGGTGCTGGCAGGTCACGGTGCAAGCAGCGGCGTCGTCATTGCGGAAGTGCTGTCGTCAGCTGATGAACTGGAGTCGATGGTGCTGGCGTTGGTAGGCCAAGGCTGCGTTGCGGGATGAGGGTGGTGCGTTGTGTAACTTACGAGCTGTGCCCTGGAACCACAGTGCAAGCAGCGGCGTAGATGTTAGCATGGATTGGCATAATCTGGGATTACCAGGGCGGCAGGGTGAAGCGAGGTGGTGTGAAGTGTGGTGCCCACAGGTCACGGTGCAAGCAGCGGCTTGGTGGCGGCATCAAATGGCGGCGTTGGAGAGACCAGGGTTGCGGTGCAAAGTGCGGCGGTGCCCTCTGTGGTGCCTTCAGGACACGAAGCCGGCAGCGGCATCTGTGACGGCGTTAGGTTGCATTTTCTGCTGTTGCAGCACAAAACACACAATTCCCAGTGCTGGTAGCAGATGAACTTGAAGTCTTTGCTGTTCCTGAGACTTCTTGAACAGGGGGCAAGCTCTACCTCAAGCCCTTGGAGAAACTCAAACAAAGAAGTTGCAGAAAGTTCAGTCCAGTCCTTTCTCTGCTCAAGACAGAAGCAGCCACTGCAGCCCAACACAGCAAGGCACACAGTAAAGTGTTAGTTCCTCCTCACAGCTTCTCATGCTCTTCTTCTTGGCAGGTTTCTGAGTCCAAAATAGTTCTAAACTTCTGGGGTCTGGGCCCCAATATTTATACCACATGTCCCTATGTTCTCTTGTGGCAGAGAGTCTCTGTGCTTAGTCCAAACCAGTTCTGTCCTCTCTAGCCTAGCTACCTGGCACAAGGTGGAGACAGCATTGTGTAAGACAGACCAGGCCTATTCTGGTGCAAGGAAATCTCCTCCCACTACTTTAAATGCAGCCCAGGTCTATTCAGCCCAGCCCTGACTCATCCAGAAAAGGCAGGACTCACCTCACCCCCCCCCCCCCACTAGCTGTCTGCAGTGAATTCACAACCCCAGCCCCTGTCACTCCAAAGCAAGACGGTCAATCCACACCCAGCAGAGGCACACAGGATGGTTAAGCAAGAAAATGCCTACTTTCTTAAATTGGCATTTTCAAACACATAATTTAAAAGCCATCTTTACTAAAATATGTGTTATTAAATTCTGAGTTCAGAAAGCCCAAATTCCATTTCTTTATCTTATCCCAATGGGAAGTTATACTTGTAAGATGTTACAAAGTATCTCCCATTCTATCCTATGGGACAGAAAGCCTTTCAATAGTGAAAAACGAAATACACTGTATTTTACTATCAGGACATGTCACACACACTAGTACATATCCTACCTTTCACATACACTGCACCCTGCCCATGGGGGTACCTTGGGCCTACCTGAGGGGTGTCATACATGTAAGAAAAGGGAATGTTTGGGGCCTGCCAGGTTGACATGGCAGTCACAACTGCACGGCAGACAGTGCAGTGGCAGGACTGACAACCCTTTGAAAGGCTGCTTGGGTGGGTGACACAATCAGTTTTGCAGGCCCACTAGCAGCATTTGATTTACAGGACCTTGGCACACACAGTGCACTGTACTAGGGACTTAGCAGTAAATCAAATAGCCAATCATGGAAAGACCAATCCATAACACAATTTACCTTACGAGCACTTGCACTTTACCACTGATCAGCAGTGAGAAAGTGCCAAGAGACACTAAACCAGCAAAAAGTTAAAACCAGGAGGTCAGAAAGCAAAAAGACAGAGGGAAACATGTGAAAAGATGCCAGGTCTAACACAGCAGCTGTGAGATCAACACTGCACCTGCTGTTGCATATCCCACACAAGCATCTTCATATCATTAAAATGTGAAAGCATGAAAACAAAGAGGCAGGTGTACTATGCCAAAAATGGTACTTCCATAAGCTCATCAGCAATTTCTACATTCTTGGCCAGAAGTGTGTGTGCACAACGGCAAAACAACACATAATATCAACTGAACTGTTTTTGACACTTAAAAATTATTGAAATGAATACCAAATTCAATGGTACTAATTTTATATACTTCAGAAGAATAAAAGCTTTTGGTTGACTGAAAGGATTCAAACTTATTCTTTGGAGGATAAATGAAAATGAGTGCAGCTGGTGCAAACCCCACAGAACGATTTTATCAGGATTGGCACTTGCGGCCTGCAGCTTACACCGGATTCCTGCAATAAACACTTCAACATGCACACAAATGAACATACACGCATGCACACACAAAAACTGAGCTGTTTAAGTGTTTATTAGGATTTGAATATGTGAAATTATGAAGATTCTGACCTGTGCCTGGCGTATTACACATAGTTCTCTGCAGCAAGTGTATGAACTACTCAAACTATATTGTCAGCAGTGTAATGCGGAGACTTTTTGAATACACGCAGATCTATGCAGCAGGTACCCTCATTCTAAATCCTATTTTACCAGTTGATACAGGGGTGTAGCTACCATTGGTGCAGCGGGTTCAGTGGTACCCGGGCCAGCGAGCCCTCAAGGGCTCATTAAAACCTGATAATTGTTGTATTTTACTACCCCAGTAGCAGTTGAAGGGCCATTTCCCTTGCTTGAACCAGGGCCAATGGCATACTGGCTACACTGCTCAATTGATACACTTGGACAGTGGACATACTTCAAGAGGTAATTTGTTAGTTTGATATAGGCCTGGATGAAATTTTAACTATGCCAGAGTAATTGGCATAATTTTGGTAATTTCTTACAACAATATTTATGCACAATTACAGGGACTATACCATTATGCGACCTCACATAATTTCAGGGAGAAATTTTAACATGGGATTTTTTAGCCAAACTTTCCATTCGGGTAATTTTTTAGTGCTAAACTACAAATATGAATGCAAACCACAGTGTTTTGAATGCGAGCGGTAGTACCTTTAACATAGGTTGTCAATAAACATTTCAAGTAACTTCTTTACTCGAGCTGACCGTTCGGATGATTTTTGAGCCCAAAACTACAAATCTGAACAGGAGCAGCAGTGTTTTGAACGTGAGAAACCAGAAATCATCTCAAAATTAAATTTGAAGTTAAATTTTCACCTGAATGGACCATTCAGCTAATTTTTTGAGTGCGAAACGCATTTTGCATAATCACTACATGAAATTACGTGAGTTACGCCCACCTTCGGTTTAATGTTAGTCCTATGGAAAAGTGAGTGGAAGCTTAAGGTCAAAGGTTCAAATCTCATTGCCTTCAACTCCTACGTTTATTCTAATAGACTGAGAAGTACCACTGAGGCGAGTAATAATAAAACATCCACTATTTAAAGTGCTATGGATTTGCAAGACTATTATAACAAATACAATGTAAAAATCAAGCACACTTGTCTCTGTATATGTGCAGTTAAATATTGTGAGTGAAATGAAGCGCAGCAAAAGTGTAATTCGTTTTTACATGGATGGCACTCAAAGACCAGGGGCCATATGTACAACGAAGTGGCGGAGCGTGTCGTTAGCCTCCTGGGCTTAACAACACTCTCCGCCACTTCGGAAACGCAAGGCTGCACCATAAATTACAAGAATGTGGTGCAGCCTTGCGTTTCCCCATGCGATGGCGCTAAGTTTAACAACTTATCGCCAACGCAGGCACCCTTGAACCATGGTGCAAGGGTGTCTACGTGCAGGGGAGGATTGGTTATGTGTAGGAAGGTGTCCCTTCCTGCACATAAGCAATCCTAAAATGCCATTTTGTAACTTTCATGTGTGCTGCTTCATGCAGCACACATGAAAGTTACAAAATGGCATTTTTTAAAAAGGTTTGCTTATGTACAGGAAGGGACACCTTCCTGTACATAAACAAACCATGGCATTTTGCTTTTTCCATGTGTGCTGCACAAGGCAGCACACATGGAAAAAGCAAAAACGAGGAGAAATGATGCATTCCTCCTCTTTTCGCCACCTTAAGACCAGGGTTTTCCTGGTCTTAATTTTGGCGCTGCCTCCTATGTACGCTGCCCTTGTACATAGGGGGCAGCGTCAAATACAATGGGTGTTGCGGTGGAGCGCCCACCACAACACCCACTGCATGCCCCTTTCACGCTAAACATAGCATGAAAGGGGGCCTTATTTACAAGACAGCGTTAAGCCACGTTAAGTGGCTTAACGCTTCCCTGTACATAAGGCAAGGCCCCTATCGCCACGGGAACGTCACAAAAAGTTACTTTCCTGTGGCGATAGGGCTTGCTACATATGCCCCTAGGTTTTTCTTTAACCTATAAATATAAACTATCACAAAATACATTTTTAAATGTAAGGCAATTGTAAAAGCTAAAAGTTCCAACTTTCATGCAGTAGCTCTGTTGTTAAAATCCCGAGCGGTTTGACAACTACTCGACATAAGAATGCTCTCTCAACACTTTTCTGCTTTGATGCTCAACTTTAAGATCTGTAGCCATTTTCTACAAGCATTAAATGTAGGAGCTCTGCTTTTTCTGTGTCCTGTTTTCCTTCTCATAACCATCAGTTTTGTTTGTCAAATACCAGAAGGAACCTTTTTGCAGATTTATGTTTAATAAATTATTCATAACCTCAAACATACAATAAAAATGTACCACGAACTGCAACATTGTAAATATGTTTTTTAATTGCCAGGTTTTTGTCAGAAAAGAAGGGGAAAGGAAGACTTGGACCGAAGCTTGGAATTTTTGCAAAACAATAGGAGGAGATTTAGTCACTATTCACTCTAGAGACGAAGAAAGGAAAGTCAATGTACAGCTGCTGTAAGGCCCTTCACTCACCTTGATTGGTTTAATGCTGCCCCTATTAATCATGCTGTATTCATGTTTTCCAAACGTCTGTGATAATGCATTGTAATATACCAATTACCTCTTTGTTGTACTTAATTGTGTGGCACTCTTTGATAAGGCTCATACTGGAAAATCTAATTTGTAATTTACTTTTATTTTATATGTAGCTTTTCAAAACAGTTAAGCCTAAAACACTAATTGACTTTTATGTCCTTAAATGGATGACATTCTTCAAGATTGACATGCGCCCCAAAGTCCCCAATACAGAGATTGTGGTAATAGGTAATAACTCGCCAAATAAAATGGTACATGTGAGAGGTACCCACATATACTGGCCTGGCCCCAACAAATCTTTGACCTAATAGAGAATCAAACAATCTGAACTAAGGCCCCTGTCAAACAAAACTGCTTTGTTGTAGTACACTTAAATATTTTAAGTGCATCTTAAAGTCCACGATAAAATGGGAGTCAAAATGCAGATGTCAAGCATTTTATCTGGGAATACGCACAAATATTATTTCCAAAAGTACATGGCCATCATTTCACCATAGAATAAATGCAGATACTTAGGGCCATATGTACAAGGACTGGCGAAAACTATCGCTAACGTTAGTTAGCAGCAGTTTTCTTACCGCCGTGTACCGCTGAAAACTATCGCCATGTTAGCGACGTATTTACAAGCCGTCGCTACATGGCGATAGCTTCAGGGATTGGCGGCAAAAACTGCCACTAACATTAGCGTGATGACGATAGGAATTCTGGCGTTAGTGGGCTAAAACCAACGAAAGGCCCATTAGCGGCAAAAAAACGCACGTTAGTCAGCCCAATGTGAGTTTTTTTTGCCTCTATTGGAAAAAATAGCCTATCAGTCGATCTCCAATAGAAAATAGGCAAAAAAAACAATGAAATGCAGAATGGAGCAGCCAGGGCCAAGTGCAGCACACATCAACAACCCCCTCAAGCCACCCAACATCCAGGATGACCAGGATGAGAGCCTGGATGCCTCGCAGGACCTGCGCCTGGATGCCTCGCTGGACCTGTGCCCGGAGCCTGGATGCCTTGCTGGACCTGCGTCTGGAGCCTGGATGCCTCGCTGGACCTGCGTCTGGAGCCTGGAGTATGATGCGGAGGAGCTGTGGAGTCGATGAGCCGTGGCAGTAGACATTGAGGTGCGGCGATCGCCCGTACCTGGTGGTGAAGTCTGGCAGGTCGCATGGAGACACGTTGCTGACCTGTGTGAGAAGACCGCCTTGAGCCCTTTGGAGCTGTGAATGGTAGAGGCGCTCCTGCGCACCAACGTAGGGAGGTCTGCATCGCATACTACGATCCACCACTACACCGGGGTGCACGGAGGGGATTACCAACAGTGGGCGGCGCCTCTCTGCATCACAGGCCGGATGATGTTGCGCTGGCCCGACGCTGTGGAGGGTGAGGCCCCTTGGCTGCACCGAACTTGTGTGGCGGGAGCGCTGCAACTTCACTCCTAAGGGGGCCCTGCTGCATCAACTGCATCGGGAGGTTCACCAGCGGACTTGTCGGCGACTGCTGTGCCCAGACTTGTGAAATCCCACCTGGCTGAGGCTCCTGCTGGCTGAATCACAGATTTGGAGACAGTGCAGCAGATTGCGCCACGGTGTCAATGTCCAGGTAAGGAGTAGGTGGGATGCGTAGCGGAAGAGGCCCGGGGGTCGAGTCGCCCAGGCCTAGCACCTCAAGATGACGCACCCCCAGTGGCGGCTCATCCGCTATGGCAGAAGAGCTATGCCCCACTGCTTTCAAGCAGTGCAAGAAGAGAAAAAATCATCACATGATGATAACTTCCTGATGTAATCGTGCTATGTTTCCTTTGCGGGCGGGAGGATGGGTAGGGCTGCTCAACTCACGGAGCAGGGCCGGGCCGGAGTGGCATGCCCACTCAAGTGCGCAATGACTGTTTGGTCGGCCCACTCAGGCCGCCCAAAGCACTTATGCTCACTGCCCTGTTTGCAATGCAGGCTGCATTACAGCCTGCATGGGGAACATGCCAACCCCTCCAGCCCCTGGCTGAACGCCTTGTCCCGGCGCCAATGACCAATCCCAACACTGCATTCCAGTGTTGTGATTGGCTTAGGGAGGAAGCCTGGCTGCCTACTTCCTGTTCCTGGAAGCGGACTCAGGAGAGCAGGAGCAACGAAGACACGGGACCCGGCCTCGAGGTAAGATTTCGATCATTTAAATATTTACAACACCTGCTCACACACACCCCCCCACGTTCACACCCCATCCAGTGTTCTTTCCGGCGTTTCCCACCTCCCAGCTGGCCAGTCCCCCCGCTGCACTTCTCAATGGTGGCCGCCTAGCGACCATGTGCAGCGGGCGTACCACTGGTGTGCCAAAGGTATATATGAAGGTATATATGAAGTTAAGACGCATACCATTACATCGCACTCCATTACAATGCTTACTAATACTAGGCATATTGCAACAGTAGGGAAGCTGTTGGATAGTGGAGATGTAAATATTACTATTCCCACAGAGTGCAACCCTAAAACTAACCCTTGCACCCCAAAACAAACCCTGAACCCTAAAATTCATCTTTGAGCCCCCAAAACACACCTAAAAATCATATTTGACCCAAATGCACACCCCAATTTTCATAATTGACCCCAAAACACACCCCAAATTTCAAAATTTACCCCATAATACACCCCAAATTTCATCTCCGACACCCAAAACCCATACCCACCCTAAAACTTAAAAATATCCTATTACTGACCTCACAATGCGTTGTAATGGAATGCGATGTAAATGCACCTGCGTTGTTGGGGTTGCGTTGTAAAGGCATTACGATGTAATGCCTGTGTTGTAATGGATGTCTCCCATGCCAAAGGCAAGCCATAGGCAAGCCCATCTGCGTCCGTCTGCCCCTGGAACCTGCTCAGCACCAACCACCCTTCCTCTCGGACACTCCACCGCTACGACGCCAGCACCCTCATTGCTATCAACCCTGAACGCCACATCGCCTGCCAGGACCAACCTCTGTTCCGGACATCGCCATCACTGACGGCTACTAAATCACACGCAAGGACCACCCCGACCGTCCAGGAGGAGGCATTGCCATCACCTACAGAAGCACACTCCGACTGACCACGCACTCTAATGACCCAACAGTGACCATGGAATAACTCAAATTCCAGTTCCGGACCAACCCCACGCCCATCCTCTGCGGCACCCTCATCTGCAGGCCCCCCGGGCCATGGACCCCCATTCTCCGATACCATTGTAGACCTCATTGCACCCCAGTCTCTCCTATCCACCGATGACATCCCACTCGGTGAACTCAAGTTCCACCTGGACAACCCCATTGACCAGAACACCACCCCCTCCTGGGGAAGCTCCTCAACATCAGACTCAAGCAGCTGGTCACAGCAGCAAGTCACATAGCAGGACACACGGTCGAGCACGTCTCCTCTGCCAGCGGGAACTTCAACTACAGCCACACCACCGGACTCTCCTGGACCGACCATCATTGTATATATCACGTCTTCACCATGCCCATCGTACACCACCGCCATCATCGCCCCTCCTCGCAGCAGGATCAAGGCCACCGAAGAACGTCTCGTCAACTCCCTCAGCACCACCACTCCGCCAACGCTTACAGACGATGACACAGCAGCGCACAACCACCACCGATAGATCTCCAACTGCGCCGACACCCTGGCACCCCTCAAGAATGGCACTGCGTCAGTACCTTACGCCTGCCTGATGGCAGGCGTAAGGGTGACACAGTGCCACAGGGATAGGCTGGCCCCATGCATTGCTGGAGTTGCGTCATGGTTGTGACACGACTGCAGCAATGCGTGACTTTGGCGCAGACAGATACGTCAGGATTCCGGATGTATCTGTCATTACTTGCGTCATGGAGCGCTGTCCAGTGAATACAGCGCATCCATGGTGTCGCAAGATGGTGGTAGTGAAAAGTGTTGCAATGCTGTCTTGTCGCAGCGCTGCAACACTTTTCATGACTGAGGCCCAGGAATGCGCACTATCTTATTGATGGTGCACATTCCTGCCCTGTAGTTTTGTTGCAGGGCAGCGCAGCAACATTGCTTGCAGCGCTGTCCTGCACCAAAACCCGCTGAAAAGAGGCCCCAAGTGTTATCTCCATTTTTAAGACCAGCTATTTTCTGGTCTTAAAAAACTGCCTCTAACTGCAGTTAGTGGCAGTTTTTTGGGTCCTCCAAAGTTCAGGAATCTTCTTGTAAATATCGCAAAGTGGGGTTAGCGGCCGCTTTTGCACAGGGACGCCTCCCTTGCATGTCATTATCGCTAACAGAAGTGGCGTCTTTAGAATTGACGTTTTCGCCGTAAAACTGCCGCTAACAGAGGTTAGCGGCAGCTTGTGCATAGGACGATAAAAATCTTGCCGCAAAACCGTCAGAAACGTGCCGCTAAGGCGGCGTTAACTCCTTGTACATATGCCCCTTAGTGTTTCCGAATACTCGGCCATCAGATCACGCTTAAAATGAATACATCCATTACATTGTACTAGATTATGTACATACTGTTACTAGTGAACATGCCCGCTTTCCTCTCTCTTTTGTTGCCCCTCTCTTCTAGAGACAGCTGGTGATCTTTAAAGGGGAAGGGGAGGCAAAGTACTAGCCTCGAATTTAACCCTAACAAGGAAGTGAAGCAAGGGAACGTGACTTTCTCCAGCGGTGTTCTCTCCCCAAGATAACTTTGCAAAATGGGTGCAGTAGGACATGTAAATGCACTTGTTTCACACACATTTGCTTAAATGCCATAAGGTACTGAAGGGAGAATTCGAGAAATATTCCAGTACATTTATAGTGTCCCAAGAAATGTTTGAAGATAATGTTTTTTCGATACAATTTTCAACCAAAATGTCAAAGAATCTCAATCAGAGGGGCAGGCTAGAAAAAAAAAATATACTCAAATCTAACAGTCCCAGGCCGCTGGCAGCAGAGGTGTTCCGATACAACAGTTCAATTGCTCAAATTCGGGATAGTTACAGATTCAAAGCAGTTAGGGTCTGCCAATAATACAGGTTATTGCCTTAGGCCACAACTGTAGTTATCATTCGAATATCTGTTTTACATGCGAACATATTTGGACATGCAATAATATTGCCCCAACCTTTGGCTCTTCAGTCTATGAAACTACACATATTTTGATATCATATTTAAGTATGTTATATTGGAAAAATAAATTAAGACCCTCTAAGAAAAAGAGAAATACCAGGTTTTCGTTTGTAGTAAATGCATGTTGGTGATCAAACATCAGTTTGTGATGTACTACTGCCAAACATTGCTAGTTCTTGCCTTCCATGCCCAAGCACCACCATCTAATGGTGTGAAAGCCCAAAAAGTCCCAAACATTGTAACCACTATGCTAGGGCCAGCACAATATCATGGATTTCACCATCATGCCATGTATGCCAGCAATATTATTGCCATTATTTAATGGGCTGTACTGTACAAGTGTAGGAAGCATCATGCTATGGATAATCACAATGTGTCAATATTTAGGACCACTATGTATGGGTCAGCACCATCTCCAGGGAGGACACCATTATCATGACATAAAAAGCCATAATATCCCTAAAATGACCACTCTTACAATGGGGCCAGTGTTTTCGCAATATTATCCCAGAGGTTTGCACCATAGTGCATTGGATGCCCACAATATGCAGTGGATAGGGATGTAATCAACCCATATGTGTGCAATATGACAGAAATAACTACTATTTATTATTAAGGGCCATTATTATAGAAATTGCAGGCACAGGGCACTTCACCTGTACACATGTACATATGCAGAGTGATATATACAAATGTACACACAAAAACATACACATCAGCAATATTTAATCATTTTAAACCATCCCACTCTGGCTGCTTGCCCGCTTCAGCTGCTGGCCTTTGAGGTCCCTCTTGGCTCATTCTGTCCAGTGTCTTTGAATCTCATTTTCACTGAAGAGCAGGCCCTGAGTTACACTTATTTTGTTTTTGGCTGTGCAGGGCCTAATTAAGCGTAATAATCTGCTTTTCACAATGGAAGTGTGATTCAAGGCCTGCCATTCACTTCTGATCATGGGTGTCAACCTTTAATGGAAAGCTGAGGGCTGCAATTCCAGACTCCATCTCCATAGCAGATATCTGTATATCAAGGCTCTAAAAGTATAAACTGAGTATGTCTGATGGGCAGGGCGTGAACTATAAGCACATCAGAAAGGCGGATATGTTCCCCTATCACTCCATGTGTCTTGTAATGCTGAGGCAGAACAGCACCTTCAAACCCTTGGAGTGAAAGGGAAAAATGAAGTGGGTCAGAAGCTGAAAGATCTAACGGGCAAGTCACCCCTCCTTGCTCCTGTTTCAAAGTTCCTTCTTTTGTTCCTCTCCTGGTATCACTCCTCTTCCATCTACCTTCTCTCATGAAATCTCTTTCTTCTATTTGCCTCCATTACAGAGTGTCTGCAGGTCCCTATATTTTCTTATGATTGTAGTCTACTGGTGACTGCAGAGGTCAGGATCACACATTTTGTTGAAGAGAGAAGCCGGGACTAATGGCAGGTTTTCTGGTGTCATGTTGTGCATTACATAAAATCAAAGGGGAGCTCTTTCTCTGTAGAGGCCTTTTAGTCACTGAAGCTGGGCATGGGGGGACTCTGGGAACAATTCGCGAGTTGCTCGGCCTTTCGGTAGCTCTCAATTATTTTCACTGATCAGAAGTAGCTGTTACTACAGAAAAGGTTGGAGACCTTATGCCCTTCGGTTTGTGCAATGCTTCGGCTGTGTTCCACTGATTTATGGACCCTGTGTTCTCTGACATGTTGTACCAATTTGTGGTAATATACTTGGCTAATATCCTTATTTTTTTATACCAAGGAAGAACATAGTTGGCAAGTACTATCTAGATCGAGACAAAATCAACTATATTATAAACCTGAGAACTAAGGATTTGATCATTCCGAAGATGAATACTTGGGATACCATCTAAATTCTCAGGGTGTATCCATGAATCCTAAAAATGTTTAATCAATTATAGAGTTACCTTCCTCTTCAAATATCAATGCTTCCTCGGATTGGCAATTTTCTACCGGCAGTTTGTTTCTTCATCTACCCAGCTAACCAAGCGCTGGTGCTGTGCTTTATAGAAGCAGGAAGATGATGGCCTAGAACATCCACAATTTTACTTGTTCTATATATTGTCTTAGTGTGAAATATGCTAATCAGGCTTAGAGTGAGAGTTATTCACCATGAAGCTGGTCTGTACTGAATGGAGCTACTTTCTGATGGGTGCTCATGAAAACTTTGAAATCAGAACCAACCATCGCAAACTGCAGGGCCTCTGGACGATTTTCAGGCCAGAGGGCTAACATTTTTTAATAAATAGAACTTTTATGTCACTTATATTTGGAGTACCGAAATTATTGCAGTCAAGGCCTAATTCCAAGATATCCAGATAACTCTTTAACCTTTGGCCAGAATTTAATTCTCCTTCAGCATGTCTTTGGATTAGCTCAATCTTTCTAGGAAGATTTAAAGACTGGTTCTCACATATGAAAGTCTAAGAAGTGAAATAGGCATCCTTAAATAAGAAAGAAGAACTGTGCTTTAAAGGTCAAGCCTTATTCATATCATCCAAAGAGTTAAGGGTTGAAGTTCTTCAGGTGTGCATGATACCGCATCCTTAGGCCATAGAGGAGCCAAGTCTTCACTGTGGTTGCTTTTTCCAAGAATCAGCTAAATTCATGGCTCAGGTCTTTTTAGTGGACATTTTTAGTCTTGATGGATTAACACCAGTAATAATCTCTGATCGTGGATTCCAATTTAAATCCCATTTTTGGAAGGCATTTTGTAAAATTCTACAGATTGATGTTTCTCTGTCCTCTTGCTTCCACCCCAGTCTAATGGTCAGACTGAACTGATTCATCAAAGTCTGGAACAATATCTGAACAACATGAGACCAGAAAACCTGGCATTAGTCCCAGCTCCCCACTCAAGAATAATTCTTATCTACCTCAAGCTGAATTTTCAAATAGTAACTCTATGCACAGTGCTACATAGACTGCCCAATTTTTTTGTTTACAAGGTTTTTATCTTCGAGCATTTCCTTTTGTTTATTAAGCAACCTCTACATTTGCGGAATATTTTACAATCCTTAAGAAAGAAAATCCAAGAACACCTGCAAAAGACTAAAGTAAATATGAAACCTTTCTTGAAACCAGATAGGAAGCAAGGTCTGGTTATCATCAAGATTCCTTCCATCCCATTTGTCTTTAAATAAGTTTAAGCCTAGATTCGGTGGTTCTTTTAAGATCATTCAAAAGATCAATCGGGTAGCCTTCAAACTTCCTTTCCTTTTAGTTCGAAGAGGTGGAACGTGTTTCATACATCCCAGCTAAAACCTTTTAGTCTTGATCCTTCTTAATGCACTCCATGCATGCCACCTCCAATTTTGGTTAACAGTTCTCCTGAATATTAGGTTCAAGACATCAAGTATTCAATGATTTCACAAAGGATGTTGCAGCTTTTGATCAATTGGAAAGGGTACCCTCCAAGTAAACAATATTGAGATGAAGCGAGATGCTTCTACTGTTCATGCTGTCTTTTTGATCTGTGAGTTTATGAAAGGACACCCAGGTAACCCGGGCAGTTCTGGAGGGGGTAAATTATCAAGTTTTTAATTTCGACCTACCATAATATCTAAGTTTTAAATATCGTAGGTCAAGAATATTGACTGCAAGAATATCGTGGTACAGAATATCGACAGTAAGGTAAGAAATATCGTTTTTTTTAATATCGAAGACAGTAATATCGTTTGTAAAAATATCGTTGTTAATAATATCGATGTTTATATTAGTGTTCTGTATTTTAGTATGTGTGTTAAAAGTATGTGATGTAATTTTTTGGTATAAGTGTAGTTTTTTTTAATGTATGTGTTAAATTTTTAGCAGTAAATACTTTTATGTAAATTAATGTTTGCGTATTTTAGTTCTGTAGCGAGTTGTGGGTTTATAGGGGAATAGGGTGGGAAGTAATTTAATGATAAAAAAGTAATTATTAATTTTTATTCATTATTATTTAGAATTAATTTATTGTTAATTCATTATTAATTGGTTATTAATTAATATTAATTATTTAATAGATAATTATATAAATTGTGTTATTTTTTTAGGAGCGGTTTGTGGGTTTATAGGGGAATAGGGTGGGAAGTAATTTAATTATAATAAAGTAATTATTAATATTTATTTATTAGTATTTATAATTAATTTATTATTAATTAATTAGAAAAATTTGTTATTAATTTTTATTAATTGATAATTACATTAATTGTGTTTTTTTAGGAGCAGGTTGTGGGTTTATAGGGGAATAGGGTGGGAAGTAATTTAATTATAATAAAGTAATTATTAATATGTATTTATTAGTATTTATAATTAATTTATTATTAATTAATTATTAATTAGTTATTTAATTTTAATTATTATTTAATTGATAAGTATGTTAATTTTAACCCTCTGCTATCCAACACTTTCCCTACTGTTGCACTCTTTGGACTGGGAATAGTAATTTTTACCCCTACCCTATCCAACACTTTCCCTACTGTTGCACTCACTGGAGTGGGAATAGTAATTTTTACCCCTACGCTATCCAACACTTTCCCTACTGTTGCACTCTTTGGACTGGGAATAGTAATTTTTACCCCTACCCTATCCAACACTTTCCCTACTGTTGCACTCACTGGAGTGGGAATAGTAATTTTTACCCCTTCGCTATCCAACACTTTCCCTACTGTTGCATTCTCTGGCGTGGGAATAGTAATTTGTACCCCTCCGCTATCCAACACTTTCCCTACTGTTGCACTCTTTGGACTGGGAATAGTAATTTTTACCCCTACCCTATCCAACACTTTCCCTACTGTTGCAGTCACTGGAGTGGGAATAGTAATTTTTACCCCTTCGCTATCCAACACTTTCCCTACTGTTGCACTCTCTGGCATGGGAATAGTAATTTTTACCCCTCCGCTATCCAACACTTTCCCTACTGTTGCACTCACTGGAGTGGGAATAGTAATTTTTACCCCTACCCTATCCAACACTTTCCCTACTGTTGCACTCTGTGGAGTGGGAATAGTAATTGTTAGAACTGGGGGTCTCTAGTTGGCAGAGGTAGGTACCTTTGACCAAATAGGGACCCTTGCTTCTACGTCAGGGCAAGGGAGTTACACTACTGGATAACCCCTGCTCACCCCCTTGGTAGCTTGGCACGAGCAGACAGGCTTATCTCAGAGGCAGTGTGTTAAGCATTTGTGAACACATACAGTAATACAGTGAAAACACTACAGATGGACACCACACAGGTTTTATAAAAATAAGTATTCTTTATATAGACTTAACACAAGACCACAAACGACAAAAATCCACAATACTGTACTCAAATTAGACTTAAAGATGGTAGAAGTAACTTAGTTCAAGTTGATGGTAAATGCGACAAAGTTCTCACAAAAGTACCTGGATGCGTAACGCAAAACAAACAAAAAGGTTCGCAGGGATGGAGATGCGTCAGTTCCTTGCTTCGGGGGACACGATGCGTTGCGCCTCAATGCTTGCGCAGAGTAGGGGATTCGTCTTGGTCCTTACCGGAGAGGAGGTGATGCATTGATTCTCGTACTGCGTTCCGGTTGCGATGCGGCAAGATGGCACTTCGATGCGATGCGACAATCTGGTGCGAAAAGATGGCGCCCTTGATGCGACGATGTGAAGACGATGCGTGCACGCCCGGCGGCCGTGCGGCAACTCTGTAACTTTGGAGCCGCGACAGGCCCTGCGACACGCTTCTCCGGTGATGCGCCGGCGACCTCTGCGGCGGCAACACGCTTCTCCGGTGATACGCCGGGTAACAGCTTTGACGAAGGCTCGCTTCTCTGGTGATGCGGCGGCGACACGCTTCTCCGGCGATGCGACGGCAACAGCTGCGACACGCTTCTTCTCGTTGAGTCGCGCTTCCAGCTCCCAGCGACACGCAGGCTTCTGCAGACAGAATTCCCAGCAAGGGTATTCAGAGGGGAGCTGTTGGTGAAGTCTTTTGTCCCTGAAACTTCAGCAGGAGGCAAGCACAAGTTCAAGCCCTTGGATTAATATTCTGCAAGATGATGAAAGTTCTTTAAAAGTTCCTTCTCCTCTCCTTGGCACTGAAGACACCACTGTAGGCCAACCCAGCAATACAGCACACTGGCAGGGGGTGCAGTCCAACTCCTACAGCTTCCTTTGGTTCTTCTCCTTGGCAGAGGTTTGTCTTTACCTGGTCCAAACCAGTTCTGTGCAGTCCTGGAGAACTTTGTTTACAGGACTCCTTCTGTCCTTTGACAGTGTGGGCCAGGGACATCAGACGCACCACAGGAGGTGGAGCCAGCATTGTGGAAGGCAGGCACAGCCCTATTCAGACCCAGGTGCAACTCCTCCCACCACTCTACATGCAGATAGGTCTATTCAGCCCTGTGCTGACTCACCCTGTCTCCTGGAATCCCCCAGCCCCTGTCACTCACAAAACCAGACACACAATACACAACCTAGCAGAGGCAGGCTTGGACAGTTAGGCAAGAAAATACCTACTTTCTAAAAGTGGTATTTTCAAACACAGAAATGTTAAAACCAACTTTACTAAAAGATGTATTTTATCATTCTGAGTTCAGGCATACTAAACTCAAATTTCTACCCTGTTCCCTGGGTCAGTTAGGATTATAAGATGTTATAAACAAACTGCCCATTCTGGCCTATGGGGACAGGTAGCCTTGCAATAGTGAAAAACGAAAATGGCTGTAATTCACTATTAGGACATGCCACACACACCAGGGCATGTCCTACCTTATACTTACAATGCACCCTGCCCTTGGGCCTACCTTAGGGGTGTCTGATATGAAGATAAGGGAAGGTTTAGGGACTGGCAAGTGGGTGCACTTGCCAAGTCGACATGGCAGTCACAGACTGCACACAGGCTCTGCAATTGCAGGCCTGAGACACACTTTATAAGCCGCTTCTGTGGGTGGCACAACCAGTGCTGCAAGCCCACCAGCAGCATTTGATTTACAGGCCCTGGGCACACCTGGTGCACTATACTAGGGTATACTAGGGCACTATCAAATGATCCAATCATGGAGTCACTAATCAATACATCAATTTAACATAGGGAGCACTTGCACTGTGGCACTGAATAGCAGTGGCACAGTGCCCAAAGCATCTAAAACCAGCAAACAGATCAAAAACAGAGGAGGCAATCAGAAAAAAAGAGGAAGGGAGACTCATGCCAATGGTACCAGGTCTAACCCGTGTCCCCTCTAGCTGAAATGTGGGGAGAACTACCCTTCCCCTTGGGAGTTCTCATCACTAAGGCGGAAAAGTCTGGACAGAACAACAGCATTGGCGTGTTCTGTACCAGGGCGGTGTTCCACCGTAAAGTCCATCCCGTGTAGGGAAATGGACCACCTCAACAACTTTGGGTTCTCACCCCTCATCTGCATCAGCCATCTGAGGGGCCTGTGGTCTGTCTGAACCCGGAAGTGAGTCCCAAACAGGTATGGTCTCAACTTCTTCAGTGCCCAGACCACAGCAAATGCCTCACGCTCAATTGCACTCCACCTCTGTTCCCGTGGAAGTAACCTCCTACTGATGAAGGCTACAGGTTGGTCTAGGCCCTCCTCATTAATCTGTGATAGAACAGCCCCCACACCATGCTCTGAAGCGTCTGTTTGAACAATGAATTCCTTTGAGAAGTTGGGCGCCTGAAGCACGGGTGCTGTACACATGGCAGTCTTCAGGGCGTCAAAAGCTTTCTGACAGGTGTCAGTCCAGTTCACTTTCTTGGGCTGCTTCCTGGAAGTCAGCTCAGTCAAGGGTGCAACAATGTTGCCATACCCCTTGACAAACCTCCTGTAGTACCCCGTGAGTCCTAAAATGGTTCTCACCTGTGTCTGAGTCTTTGGGGGTTCCCATGCCAGGATGGTATCAATCTTGGGCTGTAGGGGCGCCACCTGGCTGCTCCCTACCTGGTGCCCCAAGTACACCATGGAACTCTGCCCGATCTGGCACTTACTCGCCTTGATCGTGAGGCCTGCCTTTCGCAGTGCCATCAACACTACCCAGAGGTGGCGCAGATGTTCTTCCCAACTGGCGCTGAACACTGCAATGTCATCCAGGTAGGCGGCACTGAAATCCTCCAGTCCAGCCAACACCTGGTTGACCAACCTCTGAAAGGTGGCAGGGGCATTCTTCATACCAAAGGGCATAACCCGGAATTGGTAGTGCCCATCTGGTGTGGAGAATGCTGACCTCTCTTTGGCCCCATCAGTTAAGGGGATCTGCCAGTACCCAGACGTTAAATCAAACGTACTGAGGTACCGTGCAGCCCCTAACCGATCAATGAGCTCATCAGCTCTGGGGATGGGGTGCGCGTCAGTCCTGGTGACTGAATTGAGTCCTCGGTAGTCCACACAGAACCGGAGTTCGGGTGTGGTACCAGGCGCAGCAGCCTTTGGGACCAAGACCATTGGGCTGGCCCAAGGACTGTGAGAGGACTCAATCACCCCTAAGGCAAATATCTTGGAGACTTCCTCCTTGATGTAAGCTTTGACCTTGTCAGTCACTCTGTAAGCCTTGTGCTTCACAGGAGGACTGTCCCCAGTGCCCACATCATGGACGCACCACTCAGTGACACCAGGAATCAGGGAAAACAAATCAGTGAATTGTCCCAACAGTTGGTGACAATCGTGCTGCTGATCAGGGGTCAGTGTGGCAGAGAGGCTGACACCATCCACTGACCCATCTTGCTCTGTTGCAGACAGGAGGTCAGGAAGAGGCTCAGTCTCCTCCTCCATTCCATCATCTGTCGCTAGGAGCATGCCCACTTCGGACCTTTCTAAGTGGGGCTTCAGGTGGTTAAAATGCAGGACCCGCAGAGGGTTCCTTGGAGACCGCATGTTCACCAGTTAGGTGACATCACTCTTGCGCTCCACCACCTCAAATGGTCCGGTCCACCTATCCTGGAGGGCACAAGGCTCTACAGGGGCCATGACCCAAACTTTCTGTCCAGGTTGAAGCTCAATCACAGTGGCATTCTGATTGTACCACCGCTTCATCTCTTCCTGGCTGGCTTCCAGATTCGCCTCAGCGAGTTGCCTGAATCGCCGGGTCTGGTTCCTGAAGGCCAGCATGTAACTGTATACATCCTGGGGAGGTTTCCTGGGAGATTGCTCCCAGCCTTCCTTGACCAGACTCAAAGGTCCTCTTACCGGGTGACCATAGAGCAGTTCAAAGGGACTGAACCCTAAGGACTTCTGTGGCACCTCACGGTAAGCAAACAGAAGGCATGGCAAGAGGACATCCCACTTACGCCTCATAGGTTCCTCAAGACCCATTATCATGCCTTTGAGGGTCCGGTTGAATCTCTCAACCAGCCCATTACCTTGGGGGTGGTAAGGAGTGGTGAACTTATAAGTAACACCGCACTCCTGCCACAGGGACTTCATATAGTAGGACATGAAGTTTGTCCCACGGTCTGACACCACCTCTCTGGGGAACCCCACACGGGAGAAAATCCCCATCAGTGCACGCCCCACCACGGGGGCCGTCACTGTCCTGAGCGGGATGGCTTCCGGGTACCGGGTAGTATGGTCCACCAAGACCAGGATAATCCTGTTGCCCATGGCTGTCTTGGGGTCCAGTGGCCCCACAATGTCAATGCCCACCCGTTCAAAGGGGGTACTGACTACAGGGAAAGGTTGGAGAGGAGCCTTGTGCTTCCTTCCACTTTTCCCACATGCCTGGCAAGTTTGACAAGTCCTACAATGAGTGTCTGAACTCTTCCGCATCTGGGGCCAATGAAAGTGGGAGACAAGCCTTTCAAAGGTCTTGTTCTGCCCCAGATGTCCAGCTAAAGGTACATCATGAGCCAAACCCAGTAGGAAGGCTCTGAAGCGCTGGAGTACCTCCAGCACACGGGCTGACCCAGGCTCAGCAACCTTAGGCTCGCTATACAGGAGGTCGTTCTCCCAGTAGATCCAATGTGATCCAGACTGATCACCTGCTGCCTGGGCTGTGGCCTGTTGCCACAAACCCTCAAGAGAAGGGCACTTCCTTTGTTCTGCACAAAACTCCTCCCTGGAGGGTCCTCCTTCTTGCTGCCAATGGGTCAGCTCAGGCAGGTCCCCCAGTTCAGCAACTTGCTCCCCTGTAGGTTCCAGGGCATCCCCCTCAAGGTCTGCCTCCTCCTGGACCGTGGGAGCAATGGGGGCTGGTTTCCCGTGCCCCCTACCTCTTCTCTTTAAGGCAGGCTCCTGGGCCATACTTTCAGGCTCCAGGATCTCTTGAACACCCTTACTGGCTGCCATAGACTGAGTGGTCACACACGCCTACTCAGGCAGACCCAACATCTCCAAATGAGACTTCTTCTCCACCTTAGCCCAAGGGGAGCTCTATAAATCATTGCCCAACAGACAATCCACAGGCATGGCTGGCCTCACAGCAACTTGGAGAGTACCTGAGACCCCCCCACTCAAAGGGAACTTGAGCCACCTCACACTGGCTCTGCGAGTTGTCCGCGGCAACTACAGGGAAGAATGCATGAGGGATAACCTGCTCCTTGGACACCAACCGGCAATTGACAGCTGTCACACTATCCCCGGTGTCCCTCAGAGCCTCCACCCTATGGCCATTGATGGTCACCCACTACCTGTATTTCTTAGTGTTATCAAGCAGCTGGGTCTTAGGGACCATCTCAAAGTCTCCTAAAGAGACAAGGGACATTTCTGCGCGACCCCACCCACCTTGGGCACCCATCTCCTCCCCTCCCAGGGCTACACTCGCCATCTGACGGGGTGGTGCATGGGGTGGTGCTTTGGAATCCTTCATGGGACACTGTGCATCATACCAACGGTGGCCCACTTGACCACACGTAAAGCACTTGTAGGGGCCCCTCTGAACAGGTTTACCTGTCGGGGCCTCTTGCTTCTTCTCAGGGGAGGCTGGGAACCCTTCCTTGGTTCCCTTGGGAATTACTTTGGGGCCCTTTCTGGAACTCCCTCTGTTTACCCTTGTCCCCCCACTCTTCTGCTGGGGACCCTGCCCACCTTTGGCGGAATCTCCCACATGACCCTTGTGGACCCTGGTACTGACCCAGCGGTCCGCCTCCTCAGCAAGCTTCCTAGGGCTAGTTAACTTGCTATCAATAAGGTGCTGGCGTAGCTCTGGAAAACAATTAGTAGACAAGTGCTCCCATGCAAACAAATCATAGAGCACTTCAAAAGTATCCACTTTGCTACCCTTCACCCAACCATCCATAGCTCTGCAAAAGAAAGATACATATTCTACCCAAGTGGTTGCCTCCAGTTTCTTACAATTCCTGAACCTCTGTCTATAGAGTTCTGGGGTCAAACCATACCTTGTCATCAGGGCTTCCTTCATGTGGGCATAAGACATCCTATTTTCACTGGGTAGGTCTAACAAAGTATCCCTCCCCTCACTCACAAAGCGGCCCCACAACCCAGCTCCCTAATCCTTCTCAGGGACCCGGTGGGCCAACATTGCTATCTCATAGGCTGCAAACCACTGCCCAATATCCTCATGCTTATGGAAATCTTTGATGACATCTTTGGGGATATATACCCTGCCTTCTGAAGGCACAGGTGGTGCGCTGCCACCAGAGGGATTGATCTCTAGATCCTTTGCCTTGATCTCTAACTCCCTCAACATCCTCTCATGCTCCATTCTCATTCTCTCTCTCTCCAAGGACAACTTGTTATTCTCTATTTCCCTTTGACCCTCCATCTTAAGCTTAGCCATCTCCAGCTTGTGCGCCCTATTTCTCTCCCTGTCTTCCAACTCTCTGGGGGACAGGTCTTTGGAAGAGATGCTACTGCCAGGTGGGGACGGTACCCCTCCCCTGGCTGGAAACTCTGGCCTATCCAGTTGCCCATCTGCATCCCCAGCTGGCTCCACCACCAACTCAGGGGCATGTCTTGCTTCTACCCAGGCCCTCAGCGCCTTTTGGTAGTCATCCTTTTTGGAAATGCCTGGTGTAGCAACTTTCAATTTCTTGCAGAGATGCTTGAGCTGTTTCAAAGTGTAGGTTTCCAACCTCTCTTCCTCAAAATCTAGATCCATAGATGCAACAGATGCTGGTCTACTCATGGCAGTAAGAATTGGCAGTTCTCAGGAAAAATAACAGTCCAAGGGAAAACAAATTCTACCAAAAAGTATGTGGTCGCGTTTGGTCTCCACTCACTAGTAGTGTACACCAATTACTGTATATGAGTCACAAATGCAAGTCCAGAATCCCCACCGCTGACCACCAATGTTAGAACTGGGGGTCTCTAGTTGGCAGAGGTAGGTACCTTTGACGAAATAGGGACCCTTGCTTCTACATCAGGGCAAGGGAGTTACACTACTGGATAACCCCTGCTCACCCCCTTGGTAGCTTGGCACGAGCAGACAGGCTTATCTCAGAGGCGGTGTGTTAAGCATTTGTGAACACATACAGTAATACAGTGAAAACACTACAGATGGACACCACACAGGTTTTTATAAAAATAAGTATTCTTTATATAGACTTAATACAAGACCACAAACGACAAAAATCCACAATACTGTACTCAAAATAGACTTAAAGATGGTAGAAGTAACTTAGTTCAAGTTGATGGTAAATGCGACAAAGTTCTCACAAAAGTACCTGGATGCGTAACGCAAAACAAACAAAAAGGTTCGCAGGGATGGAAATGCGTCTGTTCCTTGCTTCGGGGGAGACGATGTGTCGCGCCTCAATGCTTGCGCAGAGTAGGGGATTCGTCTTGGTCCTTACCGGAGAGGAGGTGATGCATTGATTCTCGTACTGCGTTCCGGTTGCGATGCGGCAAGATGGCGCTTCGATGCGATGCGACAATCCGGTGCGATGCGATAAGATGGCGCCCTTGATGCGATGACGTGAAGACGATGCGTGCACGCCCGGCGGCGACTCTGTAACTTTGGAGCCGCGACAGGCCCTGCGACACGCTTCTCCGGTGAGGCGCCGGCGACCTCTGCGGCGGCGACACGCTTCTCCGGCGATGCGACGGCAACAGCTGCGACACGCTTCTTCTCGTTGAGTCGCGCTTCCAGCTCCCAGCGACACGCAGGCTTCTGCAGACAGAATTCCCAGCAAGGGAATTCAGAGGGGAGCTGGTGGTGAAGTCTTTTGTCCCTGAGACTTCAGCAGGAGGCAAGCACAAGTTCAAGCCCTTGGAGTAATATTCTGCAAGATGATGAAAGTTCTTTAAAAGTTCCTTCTCCTCTCCTTGGCACTGAAGACACCACTGTAGGCCAACCCAGCAACACAGCACACTGGCAGGGGGGGCAGTCCAACTCCTACAGCTTCCTTTGGTTCTTCTCCTTGGCAGAGGTTCGTCTTGTTGTTCCAGAAGTGATCTATAATCTTGGGGTCTGGGTCCCCATATTTATACTACTAAATCCTTTGTCCTCTGAAGGCAGAGGGGCCTTTACCTGGTCCAAACCAGTTCTGTGCAGTCCTGGAGCACTTTGTTTACAGGACTCCTTCTGTCCTTTGACAGTGTGGGCCAGGGACATCAGACGCACCACAGGAGGTGGAGCCAGCATTGTGGAAGGCAGGCACAGCCCTATTCAGACCCAGGTGCAACTCCTCCCACCACTCTACATGCAGATAGGTCTATTCAGCCCTGTGCTGACTCACCCTGTCTCCTGGAATCCCCCAGCCCCTGTCACTCACAAAACCAGACACACAATACACAACCTAGCAGAGGCAGGCTTGGACAGTTAGGCAAGAAAATACCTACTTTCTAAAAGTGGTATTTTCAAACACAGAATGTTAAAACCAACTTTACTAAAAGATGTATTTTATCATTCTGAGTTCAGGCATACTAAACTCGAATTTCTACCATGTTCCTTGGGTCAGTTAGGATTATAAGATGTTATAATCAAACTGCCCATTCTGGCCTATGGGGACAGGTAGCCTTGCAATAGTGAAAAACGAAAATGGCTGTAATTCACTATTAGGACATGCCACACACACCATGGCATGTCCTACCTTATACTTACAATGCACCCTGCCCTTGGGCCTACCTTAGGGGTGTCTGATATGAAGATAAGGGAAGGTTTAGGGACTGGCAAGTGGGTGCACTTGCCAAGTCGACATGGCAGTCACAGACTGCACACAGGCTCTGCAATGGCAGGCCTGAGACACACTTTACTAGCCGCTTCTGTGGGTGGCACAACCAGTGCTGCAAGCCCACCAGCAGCATTTGATTTACAGGCCCTGGGCACACCTGGTGCACTATACTAGGGTCTGACAAGTAAATCAAATGATCCAATCATGGAGTCACTAATCAATACATCAATTTAACATAGGGAGCACTTGCACTGTGGCACTGAATAGCAGTGGCACAGTGCCCAAAGCATCTAAAACCAGCAAACAGATCAAAAACAGAGGAGGCAATCAGAAAAAAGTGGAAGGGAGACTCACGCCAATGGTACCAGGTCTAACAGCAATTTTTACCCCTTCGCTAACCAACTCTTTCCCTACTCTTGCACTCTCTGGAGTGGGAATAGTAATTTGTACATCCCCGCTATCCAATACTTTCCCTACTGTTGCACTCACTGGAGTGGGAATAGTAATTTTTACCCCTCCGCTATCCAAAACTTTCCCTACTGTTGCACTCACTGGGGTGGGAATAGTAATTTTTACCCCTACGCTATCCAACACTTTCCCTACTGTTGCACTCTCTGGATTGGGAATGGTAATTTTTACCCCTACACTATCCAACACTTTCCCTACTGTTGCACTCACTGGAGTGGGAATAGTAATTTTTACCCCTTCGCTATCCAACACTTTCCTAACTGTTGCACTGTCTGGAGTGGGAAAAGTAATTTTTACTCCTCTGCTATCCAACACTTTTCCTACTGTTGCACTCACTGGAGTGGGAATAGAATTCTTTACCCCTACGCTATCCAACTCTTTCCCTACTCTTGCACTCTCTGGAGTGGGAATAGTAATTTGTACATGTCCGCTATCCAATACTTTCCCTACTGTTGCACTCACTGGAGTGGGAATAGTAATTTTTACCCCTTCGCTATCCAACACTTTCCTAACTGTTGCACTGTCTGGAGTGGGAAAAGTAATTTTTACTCCTCCGCTATCCAACACTTTGCTACTGTTGCACTCTGTGGAGTGGGAATAGTAATTTTTACCCCTACTCTATCCAACTCTTTCCCTACTCTTGCACTATCTGGAGTGGGAATAGTAATTTGTACATGTCCGCTATCCAATACTTTCCCTACTGTTGCACTCACTGGAGTGGTAATAGTAATTTTTACCCCTCCGTTATCCAAAACGTTCCCTACTGTTGCACTCACTGGAGTGGGAATAGCAATTTTTATCCCTACGCTATCCAACACTTTTCCTACTGTTGCACTCTCTGGAGTGGGAATAGTAATTTTTACCCCTACGCTATCCAACACTTTCCCTACTGTTGCACTCACTGGAGTGGGAATAGTAATTTTTACTAGGGGTGGGCGGAATTTGCGTAGTCGCGCTACGCAAAGCTCCGCGAAACAGTAAAAAATCTCGGCGAGCACGCAAAAGTTCCGCGAACACACGGAATTGCTTGTTCCGCCCGTTCGCGATGGTTTTTTCCTGTTCGCGAACGCTGTTTGCGTGCTTGGGGGGAAATATCTCGCGAACACGCACTTTGAAAGCGCGAACAAGCAAAAAATTCCGCAAAGCCGCGGATCGCGGAATTTTTGGCAATTCCGCGTTCTCCGCGGAACGCGAAATTACCCAAATTCCGCAAATTCCGCGAGCGGAACAGAATTTACCGCCCAGGCCTAATTTTTACCCCTTCGCTATCCAACACTTTCCTAACTGTTGCACTCTCTGGAGTGGGAATAGTAATTTTTACCCCTACGCTATCCAACACTTTCCCTACTGTTGCACTCTCTGGAGTGGGAATAGTAATTTTATCCCTTCCGCTATCCAATATTTTCTCTACTGTTTTAGTTAATGTAGTGTAAAATGTATTTTAAAAAGTTTAAAAATATTGTAATATTTTAATTTGTTATATGTATTTTTTATTGTTTATTTATATTATTGGTGTATGTGTATATATATGTATTTCTAATGTTTTTTAACAATTTATGTTATCAAAATAATTATTTATAAATATTATTAAGTAAGTATATATATTATATTTTATACATATATATGTTTAATTGATTTTTACATTGTATGTATTACTTATAATTTTAAACATTTTAAAATAATTTTAACTATGTTTTTTTAATTATATGTATTATTTACTTTATTTTACATTATTTTTTATACCTTTAAAAAAAACGAGATTTTTAACAATGATATTTTTTTATCGATATTTTTGTACTTACCATTATGCAGCTAGGACTTCGATATTCTGGACATCGATGTTCTTGTGTCGATATTTTTGTAGCTCGATATTCTAACTGTCTATATTCTGTCAGTGATCCCTTACCCGCAGTGCCAGAACTTCCTGCACTTCTATTTTTCATATATTAAATGCCGCCCTTAATTCCAGCATGTTGGTGGTCAGCATTTCTGCAACTTTTGGGCAATTTAGTCTTAGATCTCCTGGGGTTTTTGCCACCTTGTCTTCCTCTTTTTTTATCTTCCCAGTTTACCATACAAGAAGTGATACAGAGTCCTATACATAAACGCCCTATGCATAAACCTATTCAAGATGGCTGTTGGCTTATGTTGTTCCTTCAGGTTATCCCATTCCAAGATGGCAGCGATGAGGATTCTGTGAAAGCTTCTTATCTGTGGCAAATTTATCAGCAGATGCCTGGAGGAAAGTGTGCCGCAATGGTTTTGGAGTTGTTTTGTCATGTTCTTCACCTTTTCTTCTCCTGTCTAATTTCCTTGCACCTAATTCTGTTATTTTCTGCCCAGTTTCGTCTCTTAGTTTCCGCAAACTCCATTCTCTGAAATTCCTGATCCCCTGCACTCCTTTTGTCAGCCCCAGTGACATCAGGAGGTTTTTCTGCCCTTGTGGGTTTCTCCTTCTAGGGGTTTATTCTGGAAGGCACCAGTTGTCCAGTGAAGTTTTACCCAGGACAGAACTGTGGCTACTGAAAAGGGTCACATGTATCTCAGTCAGTCCCTGTGGAAGAAGAAGGGCTAAAAAATCTTGATATTTGATGTGCATAGCAAGTAATTGTTGAATTAGCAAATCATAATGGAGCAAACATAAAATATATTTGTGCAAGCCAAATGAAGGTAAATGCAACATACTTTTATTACTGTAAAATGTGCGATCCAATCAAATGAAAATATAAAATGCAATGGGGGACTTTAGAGCAGAAAAAAGTTAAAGATTGAGTTAAAGTTATCTGCAACATAACCAGATAAGCTAATTTTCTCCTCATCACATACTGGTCGTGAAGGGCATTTGGGATTCCCAGGCACATTTTACGGTTGCACACTCCACACAATTTAGCCATCTTAACACTAGCCCACTGCTGGTCAAGAACCAAACAGTTCTCCATTTTGCTCTCAATCAATCTGTAACTTTATGAGTGGTGTGATGTAATTTCCTGTGATGGCATCACAGGGGCAATAGGTCATATAATGCTATTTATGGTTGGATTACAGTCCTTTTGAAACTGAAATGGCTACCTCATTTTGATCCCAAAATATTGGCAAACATGGTATTCCAATGTAGTGGTATTCAATATGGTGGTTATGCTGATATAGTAGATCTGATTTAATTGTTGTATGATTCAATAAATGTGCTGTTGTGAGAATATACCTGTTGGAAATCAGTACCTGTTTGCAGTGCCTCCCCACTTTTTGCCCCATTTGGGCCCCAGGATACTGGACTTCTGGCTCTGCAAGGCAGGCCCAGGACCGGTGCTATGGTGTAAACACAGTGAAAACACATACATACATGAGGGGGCACTATATAGTAGGGTACACTTATAATTGGCATGACCTACACTATAAGTCCCTGGTACATATTAGTGCAGGAGGACTGAAACTACCTTTAAGTCCCTAATATGTAATAGGGAATGGCAGTTTAGAGATCAGCAGCCCTTTCAGCACTTGAATGTGTGCGCTGCTGAGAGCCTGAGGTCATTTTAAAAGCAGCCCTGTGTTGCACCACTGCTTTTAAATATACATTGTGCTCAAACACGACTTTGGTGGTAGGGGCACTTAATAAATGATATTCTTCAATATTTTGGGCATATTAGGTCCACACATGGTCTCCCCTATGTGTCCCAGGGGTGGGGTGTTATGTCACTATAAGGAGGGTCCTTATAAAGGATGTTGTGGATGCCCTGGGGATATAGAAATTGCACATTTCGCATCCCCTATTGTAGAAAAGTGCTTCCCAAAGTCGACTTTGGTGCTAGGGGTTATGTTAAGTGAGGATCTACACTATATTTGCATATTTAGGACCACTAAAGTCCCCCTAGGTGTTCCAGTGGTGGGGGGTCATGTAGCTATAAGCACAGCCCTTATAAAAGATGTTTTATATGACCTGATGTTGGAGAAAGTGCACACTGCTGTTTCCCCATTATAGATGCCTAGACTCATAGGATAAATTGGCAGTAGTTTATAAATGTATAAATATGGCAATTTTCTAAATAAAAATACTGTTCAAGGACTTAGGGGAATTGTATCGATAACTCCAACAATGTGCTATTGTTGAATTTATCCTAAAGTGTACAGAAAAGAAGTTATAAGACTTTTTTGTCTGTAAGACAAAATTCAGCCTTCCTGCCCTGTTCTCTGCTTGGTCAGAGTTAACAGGATTAGCCAGGCTGCTTTGATGAAGTGATAAGTGGCACCCAGGGAGAGAGGCTATCTGCTAGGAGAGAAATCTGCTACACAGGAATGCCAAAGCAGTGGGGGGGGAGTCGTAAAGAATGAGCTTCAAAGGAAGAATAGGACAGGCATAGAAGGCCAGGCCCATCTACCCCATCCCCTCTGACCGAGCCAGATGGCAGGCTTAAGAAAGGAATTTGCAGATGTCAGGGGGAGGAAAGCTATGGAAACAAGCCATACTGGAGTTTGGTTTAACTAGTTCTTGCTCCTCTGCTGAGACTTCAGCCATATTGCCTTTTAGAGGAATAGTGCTTTCTGGGAGACTATTATGCCACACTTTGGAGGAAGTGGTCATGCTCAGGGTGTTTACCTGTATCTCATTGGACAGGAGTGCTCTCCTACTTGACCCCAGAAAACACTGAATAAATATCTGAGAGGAGCAGAGCCTCTCAGATCTGTTGCTTGAAACTAAGAAAAGAAGAAGGAATCCCAAGCAGGAAACTTGACTTGCACCACCAAGCCCTGCATTCTGACTGACTGCACCTGCTGCATTATCAGAAACTACAGCCCTTTGGATGCACCTTGCTTCAAGAGGAATAAAGAGCGGACTCCCTGCAAGCTTAACACAGCTCACCTGGACCATCACCACCAAGAATCCCCTGCCTGGAGTGCGTCCAGTGGATTTCTAAGGGTTTTGTCCACGTGCATTGTGGAAATTGTGGACACAAACTTTCAAGGACCATCTTGGATATTCCAGGCCCCTTAGATTGTGTTTTGGACACTTTGGACCCCTAAGAGGAACTTCAGGAAGAAGTTCCAGAAGTTTGCAGAAGTTTGGAGCAACTTTGGAAAAAAGCTCCAAAAGGGACCAACTCAACCGCTAGAGCCAAGCCGCCCACCTTTAACCGAGAGCTAGCCTGGCCTGCTGGTTTGTCCCGCTGAAAAGCTCCAGAGTTCTGACTTCTAGAATTTGAACGGGAGCTCCCTGGAAAGCAAGCCGGTGAACCCTCATCGAACCCACACTGGTAAAGAGTATAGAGGGACCCTGGCAGAAAAATCTCCAGAAAAGGTTCTAAGTCAGAAGGTAAAATTGCGACTGAGGCCTACTGCAAGGGGTATCTGAGCAGTGCTACATCATCATGATCGGCTTGAAACTTTGACTTTGTCCCGGTCTAGCATGACCAGATGACCCATACTGGTGCTTTATGTTTCTAAGTGCTATATAGTGCTAAATCTTTAAAAATGCATATTTCTGGTTCCCTACATTGGATTGTTTTTGTTTTGGTGTCATTTTAAAGATAAAAATATTTCCTATTGTTATAAATTGGTGTTGGATTTTTATTGTGTGTTGTGTCTTAGTTATTCACTGAATTAGTGTTCCTAAATGCTTTACATACCAGTCTCTTAAGTTAAGCCTGACTGCTCGCAGCCAAGCTACCAAGGGTTAAGCATGGGAATAATTTATTGAGAGCTGTACTGAGCCCTAAACTGTGTTAGTGACCTTATTGCCAGTGAAAGATACACAGTTACCACTACTAATAACCCTCTTTCCAACAATACCATTACCTGTACCAGAATGCAAAGCAAGACTTAATGTTTCTAAGGTGCTGAGGACAGAGATAGATTTTCTTTATTACAACCACATCACTTTTTAACTAAGAAATTTCTCTACCACTCTCTGGTTGGCTCATATCATTGTATTCTTGGGCTGAAGCTTATTCCTCTCAGAGATAAACAGGTACTTCACTTTTTGAAAGTATAGGAACAACATGCAAACTGATGGAACTTGCAACACAATTCTTTAATTCTACTGTGACTACTGAACTGGTTGGCTAAACTTTAAAAAAGCAAAGTACTGTCAGTCAATTTCATTGGAAATGTGAAACCACTTGTCTCTAAATGCCAGGCAGGAAATGATGTAAAATGATATCAAGAAAAGCCAGCACCTGCAACACTGCCTGAAGGCTCAGACTTTGAAACAGAAGGGAGCTGATGTATTTGAGTGTGACCACAGAGCCCTTTGTAATATGTAGTAAAATGTTGCATTCAACAAAAGACCATTAACCTAATATCTGCTACCTCTTGGCTGGTTAGTGGTTCCCCCATCCATCTCCCCGTGCTAAGCCGTTTTTTTAATGTTAGGGGTACCTCGCATTTAAACCTTCACAACCTTTAATCCACACAAGATATCCATGCATCCTTTTTCCCAACTTCTTAGGCATTCTAAAGGTAGCTATTCTGTTCGAGGGAAACAATAAAATTGCCACAATATAGCTTATTGTTTATTTTTGTTGGAAAAATGGGGTAAAAGTGCTACTTAAGAAAGAGCATGCTTTGTTCCCCAAAAATGGAATCAACAAAAGGTTTGCTGTGCTGGGATACCATCTTCTCAGCTTTCAGGAATGAGCAGTGTTATATCAAAAAGCAATTTAAGTACCACAGATTTAGCGTTTTTATGAAAGTAGTCCATTGTGGTTTTACCCTGCTTGCACTTTGTGGTGGAAGCAGGTAAGAATCCCATGGGTGATAATATCGAGAAACCTGTACATTTCTGAAAAATAGAAAACATTCTGAAATGAGCAAAGGGTCGTTTATGTAGATCCCTCCATATTTTCCTAAAGAAACAAACTGTTGAAATATAAAAATAATGTAAATGACTTGGGTAAAACATCCATCTGTGACAACATTTCATTTGTAAGTTCTTGTCACAATGGCAGATTTACAAAAGCAATATACTGTTATGTCCGGTAGACCCCCATTCGGTCATGGTGAAATATAATGTTTGTAGGTTCTCCAAAGACACACGATATCTAGAGCCAACATCTGAGCTGCATCTTACAATGATTTTTCATTGTGTACCGTCAATACAGAAATTCATATGGTAAAATATAAAGAATGAAAAATGGATATGAAGGAAACTTAAGTATTTCTGAAATGGACACAAGATACTGAGTTTAGGAACAGTGGTTACTTGTGAACATCTGTCTTTGTGGGTATGCATACAATCATGTGATTCAGAGGGCATTTTGCAAAATGTCTTCTTTTTTGCACACTGGCTCACATTGAAAGTCACAAATGCAGAGAAATCCTATTGGTAATATCAAATGTTCCTCTATTCTGTGTTCCCACACGTCTGCCTATAGAAAATGGTACCAAACCTGTGTATACCTGCAACACAAAATTGCCGGAAATTTGACCTGGAGGCATTACACTTCATACAGCGAAATCAATGCTTTTTTTTTCACAATGTGGGTAGCTCCGGATTTTGTGCTTTAGCTAAGCCGCCATCCAAGGAAACATACCATATCTAGGCATGGTGTGACTTGTGTGGTTCTAATGAGGTTTTGTTACCAAGAAGCCCTTGCAAACTTCAAACTTTGACTAAAACATGCATTTTCCTCACATTTCTGTGAGGGAATGTTCTATAATCTGTGGAGATCCACAATTTCCAATCACCCAGCATTCCAACATCGAATTTATTTTTACCCTCTAGTGTGGATGAGCGGCATGACATTGCCCAAATGCAACATGGACACATCACATTTTTCCACTCAAAACCAAACCCTCTTTTGCAGTTTGGGTGACTTCGGAACTTGGGCCCTAGCTCAGTCGGTACCCAGGGAACCCTACAAAACACAGACATTTCAGAAAGCTAGACATGCAGGGGGGCAAGGGTGGTGTGACTTGCTTGGATCTTACAAGTTTTTCTTCCCTAGAAGCCCTTGCAAACCTCAAGCTTTGGCTACACGCAATTTTCCTCACATTTCGGTGAAGCCAAGTTTCCAAAATCTTCAGGGATTCACAAATTTCCTTCCACTCAGCGTTTCCACATGTCTCCAGATACAAATGTTAGCTCACTTGTGTGGGTGAGCCTGGCGCATGCAATAGGAAAGGACCCAAAATGCTAAATGAACACATCAAATTTACAAACACAGACATTTCTTAAAACTAGACATCTAGAGGAGTCCAGGGTAGTATGACTTGTGGGGATCTCATGAGGATTTCTCATCCAGAAGCCCTTGCAAATTTCAAGCTTTTGCTAAAAAGACATATTTTCCTCACATTTGTGTGAAGGAAAATTCAGGAATATGTGGGAATGCACAAATTTCCTTTCACCTAACGTTCCCACATGTCTGTTGATAAAAGTGGTACCTGCACTTGTGTGGGAGGGCCTTGCGCCCACAATAGGAAAAGGCCCAAAGCACAACATGGACACATCACATTTTCCACTAAAAACTGACCATTTTTTTTTTACAATTTAAGTAGCTGTCCATTTTGGGCCCTAGTCCAGCTGGCACCTAGGGAAAACTACCAGACCTAAACATTTCTGAAAACTAAACACACTGGGGAGTGTGGTGTGGTGTGCCTCACTTGGATCCCACAACGTTTTCTTAACAAAATGCCCTGCAAACCACAAACTCTGCCTAAAACACACAAATTTTCCTTGCATTTCCAACACGTACACTTCTGTAATCCGTAGGGGTGCCTACCAACCAGTGTTCCCCCACTTCTCCAAATAAGAAGATTATACCACTTGTGTGGTGGCCTAGAGCCCACAACAGGAACGGATTAAACCAGGGTCCATGGGAGTACTCTGTTGGGTGATTTTATGGAAAGTTTGAGGCTTGCAGAGAATTGTGGTTAAGAAAATATATTGGAATACACATGAGGTTCATCACCCTAGACTCCCCCAGCTGTCTGGTTTTCAGAAATTTCTGGTTTCGGTAGGTTTTCCAAGGTGACGGCCAACCTGATCTCAAAAAGTGCAGCCATTCAACATAGCAAGTGGGATGATATTGGGATTTATCAACACTGAGTTGCTTCATATGTAAAAACAACACCCATTGGACGGGGGAAGCTTTCTTCCCCAGGGGAGTCGAAATACCTTTGAAGCTTTATAGGTGAGGGCGGGGCTCTAACCCCATCCCATTATTTTATAAAAAAAAATATTCTTGCATCCGGTAGGCTTTCTGGCCCCCAATGGGCAAATTGGGGGGGGGTAGAAAGACTAGTTTGCCCCTTTTGGTGCTGGGTAGGGCCCAGTGCCAGGTTAGCATGTCTGCAACCCCTTATTTCTCCAAATGTAAAGTTCCTGGTGTCTAATGTTCTGTTTAACCTCCTGGGGGTAGATTTGGAGCACCCTCCCCAATTGAGACCATCCCTTTTGGATTGTGGATGTGAATTGAAGCCAGGATAAGCCACCTCCAACCTTTTTTTTGGTTTGATGCCATGAGAAGCTCCTAGTGTCTAGTGAGCTTTCTGCCCACCCCCCCTCCCCGGGAGCACACTGATGGACATTTCTCTGTCACGGGGGGAGGCTGATTGACCCCTTTCGTAGTGAGGGTATGGCCCACCCCTTTTCTTTAGCCCCAGATGCAAACTCCCTGGCATCTAATGGGCTGTCCAGCCCCGGGATAGATTTTGGGACAACCTGCCCAATCAGGGCAAACCTGCTATTTGTACCCCCAGGGGGGCAAAAAGATAGTATTGCCCCTTCTTGCAGTGAAGGTATGGCTTAGTGCCAGGGTAGGCCGTTCCCATCCTTTTGTTTGTTCGACACCATTTTAAAATCCCTATTATCTAGTGGGCTTCTGCCCCTGAGGTGGGCAAATTGGGAACAAACACCTCAATCTTACCCTGGAGAGAAAAAATACTATTATGGATTTTCTCGGGAGAGGGCAGGGACAGGGGCCTGTTCATGGTAGACCTTTATTTTTTCCCCCTGGTGTATAGTGGGCTTTCTGATCCACAGGTCACATTAGGGCAAATACCCCAATCTACCCCCCGGGGGGGGGAAGAAAGACTGTGTTGCCCTTTTCGGGGTGGTGATATAAGCCTGCTTAGGTGGGGTGCCCCCACTCATGTGTGTTTTTTTAGTTTTCCCTGGTGTATAGTGGGCTTCCGGCACCCAGGGCAGATTTGGTTCAAGCCCCTCAATCTGCCCCCAGGGGGAGACAGACTGTTGTGGACTTTTCCTTTGGGTGTGAGCATGGTAGTGCCCATGTTGGGCTGTGCCCATCCCTTGTTTTTTGTTATTTTAATAATCCCTTGTTGGACTTGGCCCTTTTTGCAGGGTTTTCCCCAAACTTTTTGCTTCTTCCTCCTATTTTTTCCTGACCTGTGGTTGTTGGCTATAGGACTCTGGGCACTTTCCCACTGCTAATCAGTGCTGAAGTGCATATGCTCCCTGTGTAAATTGTTAATATGATTGGTTCTCCTGATTAGCATATTTTGATTTACTGGTCAGTCCCTAGAAAAGTGCACTGGGTGTGCCGGGGCTGGTAAATCAAATACTACTAGTGGGCCTGCAGCACTGATTATGCTACCCTCGTGAGTAGCCCTGAAAAGATGTCTCAGGCCTGCCACTGCAGTTCCTGTGCGCAGTTTGCTAACTGCCATGTCAACTTGGCAAGTGCACTCACTTGCCAGGCCCTAACCTTCCCTTTTCTTACATGTAAGGCACCCCTCTGGTAGGCCCAAGGTACCCCTGTGGGCAGGGTGCAGTGTATGTGAAAGGTGGGACATGCCCCGATGTGTGTGGCATGTCCTGATAGTGAATTAATGCCAATTTCGTTTTTCACTATTGCAAGGCTACCTGCTCCCATAGAACATAATGGGGAGTTTGTTTATAACATCTTATAAACAAACTTACTGCCCCTGGGAACAAGGTAGGAAAATAAAGTTTAGTATACCTGAACTCAGAATGTTAAAATGCATCCTTTAGTGAGGGTGATTTTTACATTCTGTGTTTGAAAATACCACTTTTAGCAAGTAGGTATTTTCTTGTTTAACCATTCTGTGTGCCTCTGCCTGTTTGTGTATTGACTGTCTGGTTTTGGAGTGACAGGGGCTGGGGAGGTGCATTCTCTCAGACAGTCACCAAGGTGGGGTTGATGTGTGTCCTGTCTTTCCTGAATGAGTCAGGGCTGGGATGAATAGACCTGGGCTGCATTCAGAGTAGGGGGAGGAGTTCTCACTAGCACCTGAATAGGCCCGGTCTGCATTTAGAGTGGTGGGAGATTTCCCTTGCACCTGAATAGGGCCTGGCTGCCTTACTCAATGCTGTCTCCACCTCCTGCCGGGCAGCTGCACCAGAGAGGACAGAACTGGTTTGGACTGGGCTCAGAGACCCTTGCACAAAGAGAACAAAGACATTTTGGGGTATAAGTATTAGACCTAAAACCCCTGAACTTTAGACTACTTCTGGAATCAAGAGGAACCTTTGCCAAGGAGAAGGGCTGGAGAAACTGAGGAGAAGTACTGCCCTTGCTGTGTGTCTGGGGTTGGCCTGCAGTTGCTGTTTTCTGCCAAGGAAAGGAGAAGGTCTTTGCTGTGTGCTGTGTCCCCTGCTTGAGGAAAGTCTCCAAGGGCATGAGTAGAGCTTGCCTCCTGTTTTGAAGTCTCAAGAACACAAAGACTTCACCCCCAGCTCCCCAGAACTTCCTTGCTGGGAGTTCTGACCTGCCAAGAGGTGCCTGTGACTGTCTTGGGCCTCTGGAGGTTGTTTCTGATGTTGGGAGCTGGAAAAGCAACGCAACGACAAGGATATCGACGCATCGCTCTTCTTGTGACAGTTTTTCCAATGCATGTCGTGGTGCGAGAAGAATCTCCCCGCATCGCCGCGCCGCTGCCGAAACCAACGCAGCGCTTGTCGTCGCGGCAAGAATCGACGCATTGAGGGATCGCAGCTGAAAAGGTCGACGCAGCGCCGCTCGCTGCATCGTTCGCCGACGCATTCCGAATTTCCACGCATCGTCCCTGTGCAGCAAGTTTTCCCCGACGCATCACCTGCGGATTGGAGTCATCTCAGAACCGACGCATCGCTTCCATCTACAGACCGGACGTGACGCATCGCTCCCCTGTGTACAGTGGGACTGTCGCATCGCATCCACGAAGGTCTCAGGAATGACGCATCTCTTTTTTTTTTTTCGGCGCTTCTCATCGCTGCGGCTGTTTGGCTTGGTGAATTTTGTCGCAACAACAGGTACTTTGCAAGAAATCGTGCATCCATAGTTTTCTATGGACTCAGTTGCTAAAACCTTTTGAAAGTCATTTTTCTTAATACTTGTATGTTGGATTTTTGTCATTTTGGTCCTTTTCAGTTAAGATAAAGATACTTTATTTTTCTAAACTGGTGTGGTGTCCATTTGTGGTGGTATCAGCCTGTCTGCTCGTGCCAAGCTACCCAGGGGATGAGCAGGGGCTATCTAGAGTGTGTATCCCCCTTACCCTGACTAGAAGCAAGGGTCCCTATTTAGACAAAGGTACCTACCGCTGCCAACTAGAGACCCCCATTTCTAACATCCCTGGTGCGTAGTAGGCATTCTCCCCCCTCGCTGGGAGGCATATTGGGGCAAAACACTAATATTTGCCCCAAAGGGGTTTCAGAAAGATCACAGTGCCCTTTTTTTGGGGTGGGTACATGGCCTGTGTGTGGTGAGCCATCCCCACTTTTTTTCCCTGGTGTATTCAATCCCTGGTGTCTCATGGGCTTTCTATCCCCTGCTCTCTGAGAGGCAAACTGAGGAAAAATCACCCACTCTGCCCCACCTCTGCAGAACAGAAAGACTTCTGCTCTTTTTTGGGATGGGGGCATGGTCATGTTCATCTCAAATGCACCAACCCCTTTTTAAAAACGTTTTAGAACTTATGTCTGGTGGGCTTTTTGACCCACCAGAAGTCCCCTCCCGGGGAGCTAGTTGGTGGAAATATCCCAATCTGTCCACCAGGGGGGCAGAAAGACTGATGTGCCCAAAGGAAAGGAGAAGCACTAGTCCATTGCCGGGGGGGGGGGCACTCACCCCTCACAAACTTATCCCCAGTGTCTAATGTGCAGACCCACTAGGGAGAGACACCATTGTACAGGGGATATTCTCCCCTTTACAATGATACTTCTTCCATGTAAATCAGTGCACTGGGGGCTGGGATATGCCCCTGAGCACCAATGTGAGTGAAAGTGAAGTGAGCAGATTTTATTCATTTTACTTTTACATTCAATGTAATGACATCAGTGAGTCATGAGTGCTCATCATTAAACACTCAAAAAACAGCCTCAGGCTCCTGGGGAAGCTCCTCCCCAGCAGACTGCAGAGAGATTCAGCACCAGAGAGATTCCCTGCCCTTGGCATTTGAACATGACCTCCACGCCCATAGCACCAGATTGAGAGCACTATGGACTTGGAGGTCACATCCATAGCATCCATGAACCTAAAAACCACTCATCAACAATTGCAGTGTTTAAAATTGGGCTCCTCCAGAGTTGGCAAATCCAGCATTTTTCTGAAATTAATGGTGGGTTATGCTAGTTTGTGTTTATCAAATTTTGTGTTGGAATTTTGCAGGATTTGTTGTGAGATTGAACATGTTTCTTGACAAATAGACTAGGTCTGTGTATGTGTAAGTCCTCAGCCATTTTATTAAGTTCTTTATTTTGGTTAAAATTTGCAGTGCAACAATGAACACTGTTTAAATAACGTATTTTTTGTTTTTTCCAAGGCCCCACACTCGTGACCATGACCCATTTTGGATTGGTCTTCGAATGTTAGATCCAGGGTCTGGATTTACCTGGACAGATGACACCCATGTGAGTACACAATCTACAATTTTCTATTCATGATGCAAAATATGTTTGTGACTTGAACTCCGCACTTTTATACATACAATACATTTCTTTCCTATTTTCCTCACTCTGTTATTTGCACTATTCTTTTGGAAAGAAAGCCCATATGTGTCTGGGAGTTATCATTTAACTAAAACAAGAGCGATTTTGTTGGGCTGTATATGATGAAAACAATTATTTAAGGAAAATATATTGATTACATTATAATTCCATTACAGGAAACGGTTTTGGTCAAAAACTGAGATCTTAGTTTGATACGTTACTGACAACCTTGGTTACAAAGTGGTACATATGCAGTAGAATTCACTGTTATGATCTAAGGGGTATAATATGGTAACCAGCAATATTAAGTCTACATTTAAACAATTGCAATCACCTTGCAGAGACAAAAATATTGGTATAATGATCCTGTGCATTTGAATTAAAAGGAGGTAGACTGAAACTGTGTAACTAATAATTGCAAAAGAAGTTCAGATCTGAACCACTTCAAGTCATGTTACTCAATGAGTGGTGTGAGTGCTGTTGATTATATGGCTGGTGCTCTGCCCGGGGTATAAGAATGCTTCTGATCGTGGATGACTGCTAGTCTATTAGGAGTGTGAGGGTGCTGCCATTGTTTAGAGTGCCTTGTTCACCTTATTTTATTTGTTGAGGCCATGCCTCAGAAAACACTCTGTATATATTGAATGATGAACAAATGTTACTCTTGAAACAACATAAAAGCAATTGTTCCTAAGCAGAGTCCTCTTCCCTTGATTATGAACCCTACATAGTCTGCTTTCCCACATGTGGCTGCCCTAAGAATGGGCATGCCATTAATCTCCGAGGCTTTCTATTTAATTAATTTAGAGAAGCCATGACCACTGTCCGGCTTTTACACCCTTCACCCTCTCACATGGGTCACTGAACCTCACATCATTAAAACAATAGGTTGTGTTTAAAGTCATCACCAATGGAGTCTCAACCCTGACCCTTAGGTGCTCAGACACACACCCAATATGAAATCTCGGGGATCTACAGAGCTGCAGGGGTCTAATTTCTAATCCTCTGATCCACGGACTAAGTTCAAAGCACCAACATTGAATTAGAAAGACAGTTGGACTACAGACCTAACAGGAGTTTCCTGAGCAATCCTACACAGGAGTGTTTTCTGGTGACTATCAGTCATGTTAGATGAGTTCAAGGACATATTGGCTATCCAGACAGTCTTTTGTTTATGAATAACAAAGTCAAAGCAAGCACTAAGAAACAGGGAAATGTAATTTAAAATGTTTATTTTAAAATCCTCAGTCTAGTGCATAAAACATGAACGGTTACCACACAGAATGCAAAAATAAAAGCAGATAGACATGAAATGGTCAGTGAAAACAACATGAATGTTTTTAGCATTTTAGTGAGTTTTGTTATCCTAAAGTACTAAAGCTTCGATAAGCTCTATGCTAAGCTTTAGCATTAATCAGAAAAAAAATTCTTAGAATTGTTCAGACCTTTGAATAGCCGGCTTCAGCTATTCTTTATCAGAGTTCTGTTGATGAATCAAAAATATATGCTCTCACTGAACGATACTTTCTGCATGGCTTCTGGAATCAACTCTTCAACTGAGAGTAGCTAGCTCGGCAATCTGGTGTTACATCTGGCAATATTTCTTGCATGAAGACCTCTCCTAATCAATGGTCAAATCCTAGAGTTTATATACTGTTTGACCACTGATTTTATTTCATGTTCATTCCTGCCTAAGGCTCACCGACATCATAGGTTTAAAGTCTGACTACCTAATTACAATGTAGGTGGTCAAAGTTTACACCGGCCGGTCAGACCGACTGCCTTCCAACGGGCTCAAGGAGCCTGTCGGCCAGTTCGAGGCCACACATAATCCCCTATGGATGGCGTTTCCGCCGAGGGCATTATGATGCTGGTTTCAGACAGGCTTTTCATGTCGGGCTTTCCGACATGGAAAGCCTGTCGGAAAGTGACTTTGAGGGCCCATAGCAGGGCCCCCATGCCTCAGCGGCTTCTGATTGGAGGCTGGGGGGCACCATGGTGCCCCCTGTTAATCCCAGCACCACGTGGCAGGCATTGTGAGGTACCTGCCACCCGGTGCCGGATTAGCAGAAACTCACATCTCTCTATGGGAGCTTGTGCTGCGGCCGGTTTCCGACCACAATGCAATCTCCCATAGACAAATGTGAGCTTGCGACCGCACCATGTGTGGTCACATCGTAATTGCGTGTTGGGACCGCCGACCATAGGTCGGTCGGTCCCTGGTCTGCGTTGATGTCAGTCAGAGGCAACTCCGACCGACATCATAATGAGCCCCTCAGACTACTACAAGACTAAACTGACATGGCACAAAATACATCAGCATTCTCCACATGTAGACATTAGGCCTCCATCTTTATCATCACTACTCTTACATTGTAAGGGGCCATACTATAATGGGCATTCCTATGGGTGCGCTGTACGCCTAAATTCTACAGCTCAAAAACACGTTCACTGGTTGGGTCGATCGGGGATGGTGTTAGCCTCAGTTTCATGGGGCAATGTGTTCCTAATATAACGTATAAAAATTCATACAAAAATAGAGCCAATTAAGAAAGATCTGACTCACTAAGAAAGTCCTGGAGTGGAATTCAGGGCAAATGTTTTATTACAAAATTCAAAAGGGTACAATGCAGACATAGTAAACAGCAGATGCAACAAATCTCAGTCAAATGCATAAAGTAATTGCCATGAAGGCTCTCAGTAATAGGACAATGCAGAATAATAGGCAAAATCAGAAATAGACTAGGGGCCTGATTTAGATCTTGGCGGATCGATTACTCCGTCACAACCGTGACGAACATCCCATCTGCAGAAATATAAATCCCAGAGGATATAATGGGTTTTATATTTTGGGGAAAGGGATGGCCATCACTGTTGTGACAGAGTAACCTGTCCACCAAGATCTAAATCAGGCCCTAAGTCCCAAATGTACAGCAAAATCAGTAAGCAATCGGACAGCATCCCTAGTAGCGTAGGAAGGTCTCTCAGAGGTCTGGCTCTCCCCAAATTCAACAGTTTATATAGGAAATGTCCCCATAGAAGAACATGAAAACTTCAGAATCATTGTGGTGTGAGCAAAGAAATAAATGTTCAACAGCTCTACCAACTAAGCACCGACCCACTACGTGAATATTGATTCAGACCCACTGACCTAATGTCATCCGGATATATCAGAACAAACTAGTTACGCTAACATGACTGGCTTGACTGCAGGCAGCGGAAATAAACAATGAATGTGACAACCATTTTGAACAAGATAATGTTGAGGCCTAGCTGAGGCCCAATTAGCATAAGTCAGGAAAATGCACTTTAACCGATCATATCAAAATCGTTTCAAAGTCAATAGTATCATATCAGTGTACAAAGTGTACATGTGAGAATTTGAGTGTAGGTTACTTGTTCAGCACACTATTAGTAATGCATATCCTTGATCAATACATAAGTGCTCCATCACGCCATTAATATAAACAAAAAGGATTCAGCTCACAGAGTGATCAGTCATGATGATATCCCCATTTCTGCACATGTTCTAGGAACTTTTCACTTATTATTATAGATAAAGAAAAGCTTACAGTAGGCAAGGAATGAAAACAGAATAACTAAATTAGAACTGTCTCTGTGTCTATGACAATTCCCAGGTATTAGGTTTCATAGGTTTAATACCAACTGACACCACACGGTCTAACGGTGGCCTCATACCCACTACCATGACACGTGGGAAAGGGAGACCCAAGAAGAAAAGGGAGTAGCACTTGCTGCAACAAAAGGTTTTATGTATCCAGGTGTGAATCTTTCTCGTAATGGCCAATGGGGGACACATATGGAAGCAGCAAAACTGAAATTTATTAGATCCTCAGAAGCCCTTTTTAGGTTTGCAACACAAATTGGGTATAAGACTATTAGAGAGCTGCTCACTATATACAGAAGTAAATACATCCCTAGTGTAAATTACAGAGCCCCCCCTGTGGGGACTGACAAACTGCAAATTGTTGCAGACACAAGAAAATCTTTTTCTATATAGACTATTAGCAGTACCTTGCTCAACCTCCTCCTATTTAGCGCATAAGGAATTAGCTGACCCTATTTAGAAGACGGCTTGCAGACAAGCCCCATCACTCTCTGGCATAATATATGAAGTAAAGATGGCACCAAACTCACCAAATATATGATAACAGACTGCCTTACTTTGGAATATGGAGCAAGAATACCATGGTTGGCTTATGTAAACAGTTTGTTAAAGGAGGTGGATTGGTAATTGAGCATTGAGCATCCAGAGGGAGTGTTACAATTTATTAAGAAAGGTTTAAAAACGGTGTTGATTGAGAAAAGGATGGTTGATAGGAATAATAGAGAGTGTTGTAAATTGACTATGTCAATATACCTCTCAGGTCCCATATATCCAAGTGCCCAGATCTACCTTACTTTAGTATCGAACATCCAACATAGATTTTATTTCACAAGCTTGTGAATAGGCACACTGCACTTTTTGGCTGCTTTTCCCAAGATGTGCTTTAGCTTTCAAAAGTTACCCAAATGCCCATGTGATGGCAAATCCAATCAGTCCACAATGCACTTTTATACTTGTTTGTAACTTTTATAGAGATTTGAGGAAACAAATATTGTGGCCACTGTTCATAAAAGATAATTTTATTTATCACAAACATGCTTTTAAGTGTATCCGTAATCTTGATAATGTAGACTTTTGCGATTGAATCGCTGTTTATGTTTCTTATGCCATCCAAAGAAGGAAACACCTGCTATACCTGTATGTTTTAAGCTATGAGGATGAATAGCCATGGACGTTATGCTATTGATAGCATGAATATGCTTTAATTAACTTTCTCCTATCAATTGCTTCTGATAATGTTTTTATATTCGTTGGCTATTGAGTCGCTGCCTTGTTGGAGTTCTGGGGTTCTGTGAGCTGTATATTTAACTTGTTCATGTCATGAGATCATCCTGTACGAGTTTTAAATGTAAATATGTTTTATCGAGATTTTGGTAAATTTTATCCGTGAAATTCTTTTATGGATACTTTTTTATCCAAATAAAAATGTATTTTGTTGTTGTTGTAGAATATATGTGTGTTGATAAAAAAAACAAGCCAGGCAATATCATTGTTTTCTACGTAATGCGGCTGGGTGCAAAACGTATAAAATGTTGAAAGGTACAAACTGTCCTTTTTATTATACTTCTCTTTATTTCATCTTAGAAAAGGAAAAACAGTTAATTCCTTTATCAGGCTTGAAGATGATTGGGAACACTGTTCAGTTCTTTATAATTGTTGATTAGGACATATAATCGCTACAGTATCCAGGAGTCTTTGCCACAGTACTTCGAGGTTTTGCTTACAAATGTTTAAAGGAAAAAGGGTTTTTTTCTCTTTTGTCTTGGCAGCAGCTGCTGGTAATGGAGATAGACATACGCATTGAAGCAGATCCTAGATGTTCAGGGTACCCAGGGATGGCGACATTGCTTGTGTGTCAATTCCAGTCAGATCAGGTGCTTCCAGCACTGAAGTTAGGGATGACTAGAATGCGGAGATTTGTTCATCATACTCAGCATACTTCACGATTAGTAGATGCATTGCTCAGCAAGAGGCTTGGTGCAACTTCAGTGGTCTCAGAAGCTGTTTTACATTAATAGATGCCATCGGGGCACCTCCAGTGGCACTTCAAGTGCTGTCTCTTGCAAACAGTTTATGTACCAGAAGACCTGTCTCACTTGTGGAGCACTTCTTTTTCAAAATGAAAGAGTCCAGTTTTTACTCATTACCAAGACTATTCATAGCAAAAATGAAGTTCCTAGGTCTCACATAATGTTTTCAGTGGGATAACCGAACTCTATGTTGTTCTCGGACTGGTTTAATTATTTATTGGAAGAAAAATCAAACTGCCACAGCCAAAAATCAAAAGGATTGTTGGGAAAATGCCAAACAAACTTGACATCAAGAAATGAAAGAAAGAAATAATCAGTCCGAAAACCATCTTAAAAACAATCAATATACCAGATCCAGAGGTTTTGAAAAAGTGTCCTATATCTCTGGTGTTTGATGAGTTGAAGATGATGGGTCTGATTTACAAAGATAAGTTTTCACTTTTGTGTAAGTTTATGAGTGTTTGCTATTCACAAAGGGATTTATTAGTAGTATGTTTATGAGCACAGAGACTCCGCACATAAAAAGATAGGACAGTCTTATCTTTTTATGTGCAGAGACAAACGTGTAACTTTACCTATGCAGAAAGTCTGAAAAATGGATAGGATACTTGGTCTGCAAGAGTTTTTGAATCTTTGTCACAGAACAGGCTGTTTGTAGGTTAAATGTTTCTACAGCTGAAGTCAAAGGAACCACCTTTTGTATTAACACTGCAACAAGTTTATTCAGTGTTAGACTTGTCATCCTTAAGAGGGTCTTATCCCAGACATTTTGACTTTTATCTCCTGTTTTTGCTGATTCTTGTTGTTGGCCTTAGGACTTTACGCATGTTACCACTGCTAGCCAGTGCTAAATTGCATGTGCTTCTCCCCTAAACATGGTGACATTGGTGTGTACCTGGTTGGCCTCTTTGATTTACTAGTAAGTCTCTTGTAAAGTGGTGCAACATATACCCAGGGCCTGTAAGTCAAATGCTACTAGTGGGCCTGCAGCACTGATTGTGCCAGCCACATAAGTAGCCTTTCAAACCTGTCTTAGGGCTGCCACTGCAAGGCCTGTCTGTGCAGTTTAGTGCCACTTTGGCTTGGTATTTAAAACTATTTGCCAAGCCTTAAAACCTCCATTTATTATTTATACGTCACCCCTAAGGTAGGCCTTAAGTAACCCTAAGGGCAGGGTGCCATGTAAGTGAAAGGTAGGACATGTGTGTTTAATTCTTTGCATGTCCTGGTAGTGACAACCCCGATAATTAGGTTTTCACTACTGTGAGGCCTACCCCTCTCATAGGCTAGCATTGGGAATTCCTTAATACACTTTTAAGCTGTAATTTCTAAGAGTAGTAGTTTTTTTATGTTTCATATCTTTGGAATCGTTATGATAAATCCATCTCACTGGTGAAGGTAGATTTAACATTACTGTTTTAGAAATGCCACTTTTAGAAAGTGACATTTCTATGCTCTGCTCTGTATGCCGGAGAGCCTGGGGTCGGTGATAACCACACTTTGTGCAGTCCCCTAGACAGCCGTAACATAGAAAGGATAAATTTGAGTGCCCATCTACATATTCTGATGGCCTTGCCTGGGCAGGATGGAAGGGAGGGGCTAAAACTTCACTTGAATAGGCAGTGCTCTGTCCCCACACAAAGGACAGATTACCCCCCACAGGATTACCCCCCACAGATAGCCTGGCAGACAGGACTGGGTTGAGAGGGATGCTTGTGCACTTCAGAGAGCTACTTTGAAGTCACCTCAACATCAAAGGCACTTTTGAGGAATAAATACTAGGGGGCCGATTCCGATTCGGGCCGGAAATCTCTCCGACCGAGCCGGACCTGGAGAGATTTCCGACCGAATCGGACCCGTGCAGCCCGACCGAACGAGTACGATGCGTCCGTATGCTATCGTACTCGAGTCGGTCGGACTCCCATTGAAGTCAATGGGAGCCGGTCGTACAACGCGTACGCGGGCTCCCATTGCCTCAATGGGTGCGAGGCGAACAAGGGCGCCCCCTACAGCGGGTACGCGGCGAAGCGACTCGCGCCGTATACGCACAGGTAGGGGGGACCCATGGGTCCCCCCTGTGTGCGACTCGCACGGCTACACGTACAGGGGGGTCCGACACGGACCCCCGAAGTACGGCTCCAACTGCTCTTTCGAGCCGGACAGCACGTGTCGGTCGGACTGCTCGCGGCGCGCATCGTACTTACCCGGCCGGGGAACGTCTCCATTGCGCGGTGTGAGTCGTGTCCGAGCGAGTCGGTCGGTGCGGTTAGACCCGGGAACGAGTCGCTCGGAGCGGTTGGGACGCCCGAACGAGTCGGTCGGCGAATTTGCATCGTACTCGCTCGTCCGGACGCACGTACGAATCGGTCAGGAAATAGGGCTCCGAATCGGATCCGGTTATGCCAAATCCGATTCGGAGCCCTACCGGCCGAGATCGGAATCGGCCCCTAGGTCTCTGACCCCCTAAAATCAGACACTACTGGACTTGTAATGGAAGCTCTGCCAGAAGGACTGTTCTGCTGCTTAAAGGACTCAAATGGACTGCTGATCTGGAAAGCCTGCTTTTCTGTGTGTTGCCCTCCTGCCTGCTGCTCTCTGGCTCTGCTGAAGGAGAGCTGGACTCTGCCTTCACTCCAAGTGATTTTCAGGAGCTTGTTGGCTTGCCCCCTGTTGCTTGATATCAAAGTCACTACCCCTGTTTCTGTGCCTGGCTCACAGGAAGTGGCCAGATACTGGCAACATGGATTTTGACGCATCTCCTGTCTGTGTGTAGCAGAACCGGTGCATCGACCTGGTTGTGATAGTAAAATCGGCTCATCCCCTCAGATCCAGCGCTTTGCCTCCAGAAAAAGATGCATCGGACAGCTTATCCACGCCGCTGCAGCTTGGTGAGATCAACGCATCCCCTTGGCTGTGTGGCTGAATCTGGTGCATCGCTTGACACCTCTCGACTTCGGCACCTGTCTTCGGGACTGATGCATTGCCTTCACTGAGTCGAGAAGATTGGCGCATCCTGCACCTCCGAGCCTCGACATCAACACATCTCGCTGTTTGCGACCAGGAAAGGTACTTTGTTCACCAGGGCCTGCGTGGGTCCTGTAGCCCACCTGCGCTCAAAAGCGGTCGGCCTAAACTTTGACTTTGCCCTGTTCCAGGGTGACTTAAAATAACCTTCTTAGCGCTACTTGCTTCTAAGCACTTTACTGCATTTATTCATTCAAAATTCCATATCTTAACTTCTAGACTTATGGCCCCTGTCCTTGTTGGCTTGCCATACATGTTCAGCATGCTGCTCCAGCCCATGCCTCCCTCTTACCTGTTCTTTGTTCTCTGCGACATGCCTCCTCCGCTCCTTGCTATGAATAGTGTATAGTTAATGAGCAGCTCTGGCCACTCATTTATTATTCACTTTTTCATTTAATTTATAATGTCTGATGGGGCCAAGAAAAGGGGGGGGGGGTAAAAAAAGTGTTTCTCCCATGTTAATTTCCATTGAGAATTTAGACACAACTACAGCCTGAACTGCTGGACGGAATTACACCAAATTTGGCAGAAAAGTTGCTCTTGCTCTGGAAAGAACCTTTTTTGTTATTTGGTGTGAATCCGTACAGAAGTTTTGGAAATATTAAATGAAATCAAAATTTGTATATCTTAAGGCACAACCCCCCCCCCCCCCAATCTTGTGCAGAGATCTGATTCGCTGCCAACACTTCAACCAGGAAGTGTTGGCTGCCTTTTGGGACTCTGCTAAAAAATAATAAAAAAAAGAAAATGGGGCAGAGTAGGAATACTTTGCCCCCTAACTCTGGTCCTGCGGTCCCCCTGGGACCAAGCAGGGCAAAAAGCTTTTTTTTTTCAGCGGGACTCATGCTGGATCTGTGGCTCCTGCCGAAAAATATAAAAAAAAGAAGCTCTGGCTCCTGCTCTTTTTTACTGTCTAGCCTTCAGGTGGACCAGGTCCAGGAGGCACACTGGATTAAAAACAGGAGGGGGGTGCACGGGCACCAAAAGCCTCAGTGTTCACCCAGACATGGGGGCAGGGAAAGAGATGAAACTATTGCTCCTGCACAGAGGGAGCTGTCTTTCCAGAAGCTCTCTCCATGCAGCAGCAATGCCGGCTCCCACAGGAGGTGTGGAGCCAGCTGGGACCGTGGGGGCCTAGAAGCCCTCCCAGCGGTCATAGGGAAAAGTAGCAGAAAGAGGCAAAATAAAGGTCAGAAATTAGCAGAAAGAGGCAGAATAAAGGTCAGCAGAGAACAGAAAGAGGCAAGATAAAGGTGAGTAACGAGCAGAAAGAGGCAGAATAAAGATTGGAAATGAGCTGAAAGAGGCATAATAAAGGTCAGCAACAAGCAGAAAGAGGCAAAATAAAGGTGAACAACGAGAAGAAAGAGCCAAAATAAAGGTGAGCAATGAGCACAAAAAATAAAGGTGTGAAACGAGCAGAAAGAGGAAGAATAAAGTTCAGCAATGAGCAGAAAGGCAAAATAAAGGGGAGAAACGAGCGGAAAGAGGCAAAATAATGATCAGGAGCAAGCAGGGAGAGGCAAAATAAATGTCAGCAACAGGCAGAAAGAGACAAATAAAGGTGAACAACGAGAAGAAAGAGGCAAAATAAAGGTGAGCAACGAGCACAAAAAGCAAAATGAAGGTGAGAAATGAGCAGAAAGAGGAAGAATAAAGGTCATCAACGAGCAGAAAGAGGCAAAATAATGATCAGCAATGAGCAGAGAGGCATAATAAAGGTGAGAAACTAGCAGAAAGAGGCAGAATAAATAAAGGTCAGAAACGAGCAGAAAGGGGCAGAACAAAGGTTAGAAACAAGCAGAAAGAAGAAAAATAAAGGTGAAAAACGAGCAGAAAGAGGCAGAATAAAGATCAGCAACGAGCAGAAAGCAGCAAACTAAAGGTGAGAAACGAGCAAAAAGAGGTAGAATAAAGGTCAGAAACAAGCAGCAAGAGGCAAAATAAAGGTAAGAAACCAGCAGAAAGAGGCAAAATAAAGGTGACAAAAGAGCAGAAAGAGGCAGAATAGGGGTCAGAAACCAGCAGCAAGTGGCAAAATAAAGGTGAGAAACAAGCAGAACGAAGCAAAATAAAAGGTCAGCAACGAGCAGAAAGAGGCAAAATAAAGGTGTGAAATGAGCAGAAAGAGGCAAAATAAAGGTGAGAAATGAGGAGAAGGAGGCAAAATAGAGGTCAGAAACCAGCAGCGAGCGGCAAAATAAAGGTGAGAAATTAGCAGAAAGAGGCAAAATAAAGGTCAGCAATGAGCTGAAAGAGGCAGAATAAACATCAGAAGGGAGCAGATAGAGGGAGAATAAAGGTCAGAAATGAGCAGAAAGAGGTAAAGTAGAAGTCATAAACCAGCAGCAAGAGGCAAAATAAAGCTGAGAAACGAGCAGAAAGAGGCAAAATAAAGGTCAGCAACAAGCAGAAATGGGTAAAACTGAGGGCAGAAAAATTAGCACGAAAGGCAAAACAGAGGCCAGAAAAACGAGCAGAAAAGACAAAACAGAGAAGAGGGCAAAACAGAGAGGACTCAGACACTCACACACCTACTCACAGACCCACTCACAGACTCACACACCCACTCACAGACTTACTGAGAAACTCATGCACTCACTCACACACTCACTGTTAAAGGTTAGTGGTTACTTTTAGGAAATAAAATTCAAAAAACCTTAGAAATTCACAAAAAAAAAAAATGTTACAGGGATGTTAAAGTTAGGAAACAACATAAAAGAAACCTTAGAAATTCACGGAGAAAACCAAAAGTTACAGGGAACTTATAGTTAGAAAACAGAATAAAAAACCTTAGTTTTTTCCAGTGAATTTCAAAGGTTTTTTTAATTCCATTTCCTAGCTATAATGTCCTTGTAACCTTTGGTTTTTTCAGTACATTGCTATGGTTTTTCAAAATCTATTTCCTAACTATAACGTCCCTGTAATCATTGTTTATTTCAGTGAATTTTGAAGTTTTTTAAAATTCTACTTCATAATTGTAACATCCTTGTTTTTTTTTCTATAATTAGATATTGAACATTTTATATGCATGGTGCACCACTTACTGTTGTATTTGTCATCTATTAATTTAAAAGTACATCAATCATCTTATTTCAAGATATTTTTGGTTTTCGCGATGACGTCAACCTGAAACTCTGCATACAGTCTTATATGTAACTGTCTTATACGTCGCAATGATCACAATCATGTTGTGATTTCGCAAAACAAAAGCAGACATTCAATGACCACCACCACATGCAAATATTTTAACTTAAAAAATTCATTCTAACTATTACAATGCACACATTACTAACTACATCACTGCTTAAAAAACATGTTTGTACAAAAAAATATTGTTTGAACCTTACTTCCCGTCTTTGCGATGACGCCGAGAGTAGCGATGACTCCTGTAGCAGCGACGATTGAGCCTTTTTTAAGTAGTGTAAAACACATATATGCACTCATTTTACAGTATTTTAGTCAATTGGGGTTTATTACTGCACTGTTTAAAGTCATATTTTTACAGGTAGTTTGTACAAAAACAGTCATTTAAACTGATTTTCCATGTTCGCAAGTAGTCCAAGAATCGTGATGGCATCAGTAACCACACCAATCACACCTTTTTTGAGAGGTGTAAAACACATAAATGCACACATTTTACAGTATTTTAGACACTAGGGGTTTATTAGCGCACTGTTTAAAATCATAATTTTCTAGGGGGTATGTATAGAAACCTTTTTAAAAAACAATTTTCCTTTTTCGCAATGATATCGGTACCCACGATCACTGTGAATACGTTGCAAATTGACAAAACAAAAGCAGACATTCAATAGCCACATACAAAACCTATAACTGCAAAATAGATAATAACTAACACACTAAATATATTACCATCTAAAAGAATGTATAATAGCATGTATAACTCCCTTAATATCTCTATAATACAGTGCATAACTCTCAGTGGAATCTCTGACTGCATGCATCGCTGTATCAGTAAGACTCTCATTCACTGTACAAGTATTTCAGTGGACCTATGACATGATGCATCAGTCTATCAATAGTTCTGAAACAAACTGCACGGCTGTCTCAGTGCATATATGAGTGGGTGCATCAGTGTCTCAATGGGTCTTTGATTTGTTGCATGAGTCTCTCAGTTAATCTGTGAGTAGATGCATGAGTGCCTTTAGTGCATTTGCAAATATGTAACTGACTCACTGGGTCCGCAGTGGGTGTGTGAGTGTCTCTGTGGGTCTGTGAGTACATATGTGAGTGTGTCAGTAAGTGGGTGCATAAATCACTGACTTTGTCTGTACATGGGTGCGTGACTCTCCAAATGAGTCTATAAGTGAGTGTATGAGTATCTGAGTGGGCCTATGAGTGGGTGCATGAGTGCTCACATGTGTCTGTGAGTGGGTGTAAGAGTCCCTAAGTAGGTATGAGACTGTGCACATGAGACTATGAATGGGTCTCTAAGTAGGTGCATGAGTCTCTGAGTGAGTCTCTACATGGGTGCAAGACTCTCCGAGTGAGTCCGTCAGTTGGGTCATGTGTACCTGAATGAATATGTGAGTGGGTGCATGAGTATCTGAGAGGGTATGTGACTGAATGTCTGAGTGTGAGTGGGTATGTGAATGGGTGTATAAGTGTGTGAGTTTGTGAGTGCATACATGAGTCTGTGACAGTGACCACGAAGTGTGTATAAATATAGAAATATTTTTTCTGTTTTATATTTCCACATATATTTGTGGTATTGTTGCAATATTCGGACACGATATTAACAAAAAAACAATTTTGGACACATTACTTGTGTCACTGAGACCCCTATTTCTCAAACATCGGGTCAGAGTATCTCCACCCTGACCCTTTATCTTAGCTTTGACACAAATTTTCAGCCCCAGGAACTGTTCCCGGACGATAAAATGGTGGGCACAACTTTATGGTCAGGTTGCAGCCAGCAAATCAGAGCATCCCCGCTGGTGTGCGCTTTTGCGATTTACCTTGAACACGTCACAAAATAATCGCGATCAACGCAAAACCCTCACAAAATAGCCACAACCAGAGATATTACTATATTGCTCGGATTTAATTTCACAAAAACTACTGAATGGATTTACACCAAATAACCAAAAGGCACTTCCTTAAACCAACATCTACGTTGCTGCCAAATTTGGTGTAAGTCTGTTCAGTGGTTTGGGCTGTAGGTGTGGCTAAAGGTTCCTATGGGAATTAACATTACCAATGCACCCTTATTTTACACCCCTATTTCTCAGGCCCCACTGCACACATCACCCCCAAACTTTCCATGACACACAGAACCTACCTTGACACTTTTTTGGGAAGATTTCATGGAGATTGGTCAAACGATGCCAAAGTTATAGGCAAGTCAAAAAATGCTTTTCCTATGGAAACTAGGTCTTAACTATAACTACTGGTGACCACCAGAAGGTTATATATATATATATATATATTCACTGAAAAAACCATAGGTTTCAGGGGCATTATAGTTAGTTGGACATTTCACTCGTACAAAACCATAGAAATTCCCCCGTTATAGTTAGTTCAGCTAACTATAACTCGCGCGCTCCGCAATGCACTGCTGATGACGTCACATATTACATCACTCATGACATGGTCAGTGACATCACTCATGACATCCCTGATGACATCTCAAATGACATCACTGATGACATCATCCTTGTGATAGAGTGGCAGACCTCCTCTCACCCTAATATAACCTTTGATACACACACTCAAAAATACAAACTAACATTTTCAAAACAATGGACATACCAATACCAGTTACAACACACCTATTCAGTAATTCCAAGTTCTACACACACATCCACTCATTCACCAACAGTCCCTATACAGTCACTCATACATGTACTCACTCATCATATGTACTCATTCACCTATACATCCTGTTACACACCGCCACTCATCCATAGAGTTACTCACACACATGCAAACAAAGTATCAAACATCCATTTACTTGCATATACAGTTATACACACACTACCATACTTACTTCTACAGAAACTTACACATACTTACTCTCTTAAACAATCACTTATAGAAACACCTACTTATTTGTACAGGAACTCTTCCAATCTCTCACTCGCACATATACTCACTTATATACACCAATACTCACATATACTAGTTTAAAACATATGTAGTTACTCATAAAGACACTATTGAGACAGTCATTCACTCACTAACACACCCATACACATACTCATCCACCTATACAGTCCTGCACACATGCTGTCTTCAACACATACAAACAGTGAGTCACTCATTCATGCATCTATGCACTAAGTAATACCCCCACCGAACCATACAGACACTCAGATACTCATACTGATACTCAAAAAACCAACTAATAACCCATATAGACACTCATGTAGCTACTCACCAACCCATGCAGCCACTTATACACAAAGTGAGAGACTGATACAGATATTTTCATATTTAAACATTACTCACTAACCCATGTATTCACTAAGATACCCTTAGTCAGTTATACAATCAATTTTACAAAAATAAATCATCCATTTAGACACTTATATACCCATTTATTCTTCCATCGACCTTGAGATATACACATATAAAACATATTTAATTTTCAGAAAAACACACATTCACTGGATGATGTCATCAGTGATGTCATCAGTGATGTCATTTGAGATGTCATCAGTGATGTCATGAGTGATGTCACTGACCATGTCATGAGTGATGTAATATGTGACGTCATCAGCAGTGCATTGCTGGCGCACGAGTTATAGTTAGCTGAACTAACTATAACGGGGAATTTCTATGGTTTTGTACGAGTGAAATGTCCAACTAACTATAACGCCCCTGAAACCTATGGTTTTTTCAGTGAATTTCTAAGGTTTTTTAAATGCTCATTTCTAACTATAACGTGCCTGAAACCTATGGTTTTTTCAGTGAATTTCTAAGGTTTTTTAAATGCTAATTTCTAACTATAACGTGCCTGAAACCTATGGTTTTTTCAGTGAATATATATATATTTATTATACTATGTATACATGTGAAAATGTCTCGGTCCCCTGTTTGCCTCGGTGGCACGGAAAAAATGGGTGGAACTGACGTCAGCATGCCGACGAGGTCCTCTTATGGCTCCGATGACGTCATACGGTGTCGCGAGCGGAGCCGTGCTCGTTGACGTGGGAGAGCTAGGAAAGAATTTCCGGAGAATGCTGGTGCAGAGGATATTCACCTAAGTGTTCAGGCTAGTCCTTTGGGAGCAACTGTTTATGTTGCCACTCCAGAAACCGAAACCAGTGATCCGAGGGCAGAGGCCCTGCAGATGGCACACGAGATGGGGTGCCCAGTCGTGTGCACCGGCAAGGCAGCGAAGTGACAAGCACCACAACCCACAAAAAAGGTAACAAGGGCACTGAATAACACAGGATCTTCTCTTTGTATCTGGCAGGAACAACGAAGTTAAAATGCCGTAGTACCAAAATGTAGAATTAGTGCTACAACGGTCTTCAAGAGGACCTGCGATGCCGCTTCTGCCGCCCGTACCCTGGAGGCGGCACATGGGTCACGCGGTACGGTCATACTGCGGTGGGACGCACACTCGTTGACCTCTCATGGCACTGCTCCACACTTCAGGGAGGACGCTTTCCATTAGCTATGTTTTCTGATGACATGTCGCGCCGGCCCCGTCCAACAACAGAACTCCTTTAGATCCAAACAGACTCTTCCACTCTCTCACCAGAAGTGAAACCAGGCCACACGGACACTTTCACAATACAACAGCCGGAAATGCACTTTTCGGTAAAAAAATCACATTCCTTCCTCCTAATTAATCAAATAAACGTCTCACTGAAGAACAGGGGCCAGCTTTGATCGGTAAACAGCCGTTACAACGACACACGTGTGGGGAAATCACCGCATAGCGGTGTCAAAATTAGGCGAGGGTTGGTCGGGAATCAAGCGGACACTAAAGGAGTGACCGGATTCCTAAACGCGCGTAAAGACCAGCGGGAGCGCTCGACGGAGCTGCCTCGCTCGGACCAGACGCGCCTGACAAGATCTCACCACGCGCAGAGCACACAGCGGGAGAAACTGCGAGGGGGAGAACGCGCTCGAGCAAGAGCCTGCTGCGCAGGGAATATGAAACAATACCAAGGCAATAATGCTAATAACGTGCACAAGAAACCGCTATACAAACAGCAACAACATCAGATTAAGCCAAGAATGTAAGGAATGCACTTAACTGACGAGCAGTGAAGAAAGAGGAAGCGGAACGGATGTCACGATATTATATACGATGGACTGTGATATGATTGGACTATAGTTGCCTTGGAGACTACCCCCCTAATGGTTCATGGGTTGTGTAGTCTTTTGTTTAATGATTGTTGTGTTACGTTTTCTTTGAACTGCTATGCAAACGAAATGGGGAAAGATATGCATAATCCTCGCCTCCGTCCTGCCATAGAATTCATTAAACTTTATTTGATCTGATTTAGAAACATAGATCATAAAAGTGTACATAAAAACAGTAAATCCTCTTTCCTAATACAATACAGTGAGAATTAATTAAAACCAGTAGGTAAAAACGGGTGTTACAAAGCCCGGTTCAGAGCAACTTCAGGTTAACAGAATCGTAAAGTTCAATGTTTCGCAAGATCAAACTCATGTACTTCGTGCAAAATACGCAATAAGGGGTCCAAGTAAGATGTAACGCTCCAATACCTGACCAGTTTGCACTATATAAAACTGCAGAAAAACGAAAAATAAAAAGTGTTTTGCACACTTCTGTCATTGGGCTATATGTGGGCTACAGCTGGGTGATATTTGTGCTACATTTGGGCTCTTTTTTCTCTGGTGGCCATCTTGGGAGACTTATTTGTTATGAAGTTTCCTAATTTCGTCATTTACTGCAGTCTCCTCAGTAGGAAATGCTTTCAGTTTTTTACTTTGATTCCATCAAGAAGGCATTCAGATGTGTCACACATTTGCCATAAATTCAGAATGTTAGCACTCTAGTTGTTCATTAGATCACTGTAGTAAAGCTACTGCTCACCAGGGAGTTAACTGGAAGTCTACTGCTGGTATTGAAAGTGATTGTTTCAGTCTGCATGTCAGAATTTTCTAATGAAATAGAAGAGGATTTGAGATCTCACTTAAAACATGCCCTAACTTTTCTTTCTGCAGCACTAACCATAATTTCTATGGCAAAATGAACCCCCTCATTTTGTTCCTTTTAAATTAAATGTTTTAAGAGTTACCAGTTTATTCCAATCAAGATGGCTTCAGGTGTGCCATAATTTTGTCATAAGTAAGACTGTTAGCGCTCTAGTTGTTCTTTAGAACACTCTGGGAAGCTGCAGTAGAACACAAAGGCATCAACTGACAGGCTGCTCCTGTTGAAATAAAACAGGAAGATATTTGAGATCACACTTGAAACATGTCCTAATTTTTCTTTCTACAGCACTAACCATAATTTCTATGACAAAATGAACCCCATCATTTTGTTCCTTTTTAAATTAAATGTTTTAAGTGTTACCAGTTTATTACAATCAAGATGGCTTCAGGTGTGCCATACTTTTGTCATAAGTAAGGCTGTTAGCACTCTAGTTGTTCTTTAGAACACTCTGGGAAGCTGCAGTAGAACACAAAGGCATCAACTGACAGGCTGCTCCTGTTGAAATATAACAGGAAGATATTTGAGATCTCACTTAAAACATGTCCTAATTTTTCTTTCTACAGCACTAACCATAATCTCTATGGCAAAATGAACCCCTCATTTTGTTCCTTTTTAAATTAAATGTTTTAAGTGTTACCAGTTTATTCCAATCAAGATGGCTTCAGGTGTGCCATACTTTTGTCATAAGTAAGACTGTTAGCGCTCTAGTTGTTCTTTAGAACACTCTGGGAAGCTGCAGTAGAACACAAAGGCATCAACTGACAGGCTGCTCCTGTTGAAATATAACAGGAAGATATTTGAGATCACACTTGAAACATGTCCTAATTTTTCTTTCTACAGCACTAACCATAATTTCTATGACAAAATGAACCCCATCATTTTGTTCCTTTTTAAATTAAATGTTTTAAGTGTTACCAGTTTATTACAATCAAGATGGCTTCAGGTGTGCCATACTTTTGTCATAAGTAAGGCTGTTAGCACTCTAGTTGTTCTTTAGAACACTCTGGGAAGCTGCAGTAGAACACAAAGGCATCAACTGACAGGCTGCTCCTGTTGAAATATAACAGGAAGATATTTGAGATCTCACTTAAAACATGTCCTAATTTTTCTTTCTACAGCACTAACCATAATCTCTATGGCAAAATGAACCCCCTCATTTTGTTCCTTTTTAAATTAAATGTTTTAAGTGTTACCAGTTTATTCCAATCAAGATGGCTTCAGGTGTGCTATACTTTTGTCATAAGTAAGACTGTTAGCGCTCTAGTTGTTCTTTAGAACACTCTGGGAAGCTGCAGTAGAACACAAAGGCATCAACTGACAGGCTGCTCCTGTTGAAATATAACAGGAAGATATTTGAGATCACACTTGAAACATGTCCTAATTTTTCTTTCTACAGCACTAACCATAATTTCTATGACAAAATGAACCCCATCATTTTGTTCCTTTTTAAATTAAATGTTTTAAGTGTTACCAGTTTATTACAATCAAGATGGCTTCAGGTGTGCCATACTTTTGTCATAAGTAAGACTGTTAGCACTCTAGTTGTTCTTTAGAACACTCTGGGAAGCTGCAGTAGAACACAAAGGAATCAACTGACAGTCTCTGCCCTTGTTGGATGTACATGTTTTACTGAGAATGTCAGACTTCATTCTCACATGACTGAGAAAGATAATGTGAATTTACAGAAAATTTGCTCTCATTGTAGCTTCTGGAGCACCTTCCAAAACTGTATGGGACAAGCATGTGAAAATAGTTTTCTCTCAAACATGATTCATGATATCCAAGCAGAAGGTTTTTCACAGGGTAAAATCACCTTAGAACACACCACAATTCCTGAAATTAGTATGTTACCATCAACAAATGAATTCTAATGTAACTAAAGTCTGTTATCACCCTTTATAGTTCTCCTTTTGGTAACCCTCAAAATCTTCGATTCACTACAATGCATTTCAATGGGGTACTATCATTTATATTGGTCCCAAGATGGCTGCCAGCAATTCCAGGATGAAGTGCTGACAGCCAATCAGATCTCACGATGACATGTGTGGTTAGGCTCCGCCCAGATATAATTGTGTTTTCTTTTTCAATTTTCTCAGGAACTACTGAACGGATTTACACCATTTAACCAAAAGGCACGACTCTGAACCAAGGGCTACCTTCTTGCCAAATTTGGTGTAATTCCGTTCAGCAGTTCGGGCTGTAGCTGCGACTAAAGGTTCCTATAGAAAATTGCATGGGGAAAACACGTTTTGGGACCCCCCTTTTTTCTCGGCTTTGTTCATAAAGCGACCTTTTTTAAATGGTGTAAATCCGTTCAGTAGTTGCGGAGAAATTAAAAGAATAAGAGTGAAAAAATCAATTTCCCATAGGAAACTTTATGCAAGGCTAAAGCCAAAACTGCTGAACGGAATTACACCAAATTTTGCAAAAAGGTAGCGCTTGGTTCAGAAAGCGACCTTTTTTAAATGGTGTAAATCCGTTCAGTAGTTGCGGAGAAATTAAAAAATAAGAGTGAAAAATCAATTTCCCATAGGAAACTTTATGCAAGGCTACAGCCAAAACTGCTGAACGGAATTACACCAAATTTGGCAAAAAGGTAGTGCTTGGTTCAGAAAGTACCCTTTTTAAAAATGGTGTAAATCCGTTCAGTAGTTGCTGAGAAAATCCAAAATAAAAGTTTCAATATCTATGGCCGCGGTGTATCCGCGCACCCTCCTGACCACAAGCTGCATGCTAATTGGCTGTCAACACTCCAAACCAGGAAGTGTTGGCAGCCATCTTATTCCTTGGTAGAACCGAGGAACAAGAAAGCAGTAAAACAAGTGCGCAAAACGCAAAAAGGGGGCATGGTAGAAACACCCTGACCCCCTAGGCCTGCTCAGGGCCCAAAAAGTTTTTTTTTTTTTTTTAAATCGGCAAAAAACGCGCTGGGTGCCCCCGGGTGGGCCAAGTCCCGGGGGGCATGCGGGGGTTTATTATTAGTTATATGGGGGGCCTCTAAGGCTCCCCCAAGCCCCGGGGACCGCCACCCCCCGGGGCTTTAAACAAAATGGTGCGGGAGGGCTCTCAGCCCTCCCGCAGCCCCGGGGACCGCCACCCCCCTGGGCTTCTTTTAAAAAAAAAAATATACCTGTGTGGGGGGGCTCGAGCCCCCCCACATGCCCCCGGGACCACCGCCTCCCGGGGGCTGTGCATGTGAAGGGAGGGGGCCGCGCGGCCCCCCTCCTGGAGCCCTCCATGGCCCTGGGGACCGCCACCCCCAGGGCCGGCTCCTGCAGTGTCCCGGGTGCCTACCCCGGGACACTGTAGTTTGCTGTGACAGGACGGAGCCTCGCGGCTCCCGTCCTGTCATAGCAAACTGCTTTGGTTTTGGAACAGAGAGCAGGAAACCTGCTCTCTCTTCCAAAACCAAGCGACTGCTTTTCCACACGAGGAGCTGCATCTTAGCAGCTCCCCATGTGGAAAGCAATGCCGGCTCCCGCAGGACGCGGGGAGCCGGCGGGACCGTGGGGGCATTGGGGACCCCCCACGGTCCCCAACGGAGAGGCCAGCCCCGGGGATGGGGTCCCCGGGCTAGTAGGGCTCGGGAGGGGGCCACGTGGCCCCCTCCCCATAATTAAAAGATTTTTAAAAATAAATAAATAAAGGCCGCCCGGGGAATGGGTCCCCGGGGCCAGTAGAGCCTCAGGAGGGGGCCACGCAGCCCCCTCCATAAACAAAAATATATATTTGGCCATGCCCCGGGGGATGGGGTCCCGGGGCCGGATTGGCCACGGGAAGGAGGCACACGCGGCCCCCTTCCCGTTAATTTTTTTTTTTTATTAAAAAAGGGGTCAGGCCCAGGGGGATGGGGTCCCCAGGGCCCAAAAAAAGTAAAAAGAAGAGGGGCCACACAGTCCCCTTCCAAAAACAAAAAACACGCGATCGTGCCGAGGCTCCGCCCCTCCCAGCAACACCCTGCAAACGCGCCTGTGGCACGTTTTAAGTTGGGAAATGAATTCCCTTCAATACTGGGGTCCCTGGGGCCAACTAGCCCACCAGGAACCTCCAGTATGCGCCAGGGGCTGCGTTGCAGAGAGGTGGCCCAGGCCACGCCCCTTTTTACACCTCTCTGCAACGCAGCTCTGTGGCGCTTACTGGAGGTACCTGGTGGGCTAGTTGGACCCCAGGGACCCTCAGGATTCAAGGGGACTTAATCCCCCAACTTAAAACGTGCCACGGGGCGAGTTTGCACAGTGGTGAAGGGAGGGGGCGGGGCTTCAGGTGACATGTGTGCAAGCAGGCCCCGTGGCGCGTTTTAAGATGGGGAATTAAATCCCCTTCAATCTTGAGGGTCCCTGGGGGCCAACTAGCCCACCAAGTACCTCCAGTAAGAGCCACGGAGCTGCGTTGCAGAGTGTTGTAAAAAGGGGCTTGGCCTCTGAACACCTCTCTACAACGCAGCTCTCTGGCGCATACTGGAGGTATCTGGTGGGCTAGTTGGCCCCTAGGGTCCCTCGGGATTGAGGAGGAATTAATTCTCCAACTTAAAACGTGCCACAGGGCGTGTTTGCAGACATGTCACCTCAGGCCCCACCCCCTTCCTTCACCATTGTGCAAATATTCCTCTAAAATCAGCCGAACAACGAATTCCGATTTACTCACCTGTTATCAGGAGAGACCTCAGTGCTGCATCTTTGAGCCCAGTACAGATCCTGAAAAGTAATTCTAACCGTACTTACCAGTAACTTGAATTTCCTTCCATAGGCTAACATTGACTGGTTCACTTGGAAATTCTTCTAAGTGTGGAGTTTTGGAACTTTATAATATTCCTCTAAAATCAGCCGAACTACGAATTCCGATTTACTCACCTGTTATCAGGAGAGACCTCAGTGCTGCATCTTTGAGCCCAGTACTGATCCTGAAAAGTAATTTTAACCGTACTTAACAGTAACTTGAATTTTCTTCCATAGGATATCATTGGCTGCTTTTTGCTGAAAAAGTTTGTCGATTTTTGTAACATACAAATATTCCTCTAAAATCAGCCGAACTACGAATTCCGATTTACTCACCTGTTATCAGGAGAGACCTCAGTGCTGCATCTTTGAGCCCAGTACAGATCCTGAAAAGTAATTCTAACCGTACTTACCAGTAACTTGAATTTCCTTCCATAGGCTAACATTGACTGGTTTCACTTGGAAATTCTTCTAAGTGTGGAGTTTTGGAACTTTAGAATATTCCTCTAAAATCAGCCGAACTACGAATTCCGATTTACTCACCTGTTAACAGGAGAGACCTCAGTGCTGCATCTTTGAGTCCAGTACTGATCCTGAAAAGTAATTCTAACCGTACTTACCAGTAACTTGAATTTCCTTCCATAGGCTAACATTGACTGGTTTCACTTGGAAATTCTTCTAAGTGTGGAGTTTTGGAACTTTATAATATTCCTCTAAAATCAGCCGAACTACGAATTCCGATTTACTCACCTGTTATCAGGAGAGAACCCAGTGCTGCATCTTTTAGCCCAGCACTGACCCTGAAAAGTAATTCTAACCGTACTTACCAGTAACTTTTATTTCCTTCCATAGGAATCCATTGTCTGGTTTTCAGCAGAAAAGTTTCAAAGTGTCGATTTTCACAAACTACAAATATTCCTTAAAAATCGCCTGTATGACTTAAACGCATTCTTTCAACTGTTTACAGGAGATGCACAAGTGCTGGATCCAGGATCCACCACTGAGTAAGAAAAAGTAACGATAACACTACTTACCTGCTAAGTTTTTTTCCTCCCATAGTATAACATTGGTGATTCTATGTGAAAAAGTTTCTGTGTCAACTTTTAAAATACAATAATATTCCTTAAAAATCACTACTGTAACCACAACGCTTTTACTCAACTGTTTACAGGAGATGTCCCAGGACTGAACCTAGGATCCAGTCCTGTGGTAAGAAAAGTAATCCAAAAAGTAATCTATTGCATTTAACTAGAAATTCCCATTGAGCTCAATGTATTATTGTGTTTGAAATTGTGTTGCCCAATGCAACAACTGTAACTACTGTACTTAAAAGTCTATTGCCTATTTGCAAAGTATTTAAACTAAAGTAATTCATTCTGAGAAAGTATATTTTGTAATGTAATGTATAATGTAATTACAATGTAATTTAAAAAATAAAAAATCTAAAAATAAATAGTTTAAAAAATGTAGTAAATCAGTATCAAAAAAATAAAGATAACAATTAATACATTTAAAAATTGTCATTTACAAAACCTTTGAAATTCACTGAAAAAAACCATAGGTTTCAGGCACGTTATAGTTAGAAATTAGCATTTAAAAAACCTTACAAATTCACTGAAAAAACCATAGGTTTTAGGGACAGTTATAGGTAGTTGGACATTGCACTCGTACAAAACCCGTGAAATTCCCCGTTATAGTTAGTTCAGCTAACTATAACTCACGCCCCGCAATGCACTGCTGATGACGTCACATATTACATCACTCATGACATGGTCAGTGACATCACTGATGACATCACTGATGACATCTCAAATGACATCACTGATGACATCATCCAGTGACTGTGTGTTTCTGTAAAGTTTAAATATTTTTAATATATATAGGGAAAGGCGTATTGAAGAATGAGTGGGTGTATAAGTGTCTGTATGGATGATTTAGTAGGTGCGTGACTAACTCTATAAGTGAGTGATTAAACGTATCTTACTGAATGCATGGGTTAGTGACTAAACTGGGTGAATGTCTGTATCCGTCTGTCTGTTGCTGTGTAAGTGGTGCATGGGTCAGTGAATAGCTACATGAGTGTCTATATGAGTTATTGATTGGTTGTCTGAGTATCTGTATGGGTGCCTGAGTGTTTGTGTGGGTGGGGTGTGTGCGACTCTGTGCATAGATGTGTGAGTGGGTGATTCACTGGGTGGATGGTTTCAAGAGTGCATCTGTGATAGACTGTATGGGTGGGTAAGTGTGTGTAAGAGTGTGTTAGTGAGTGAATGTATGTCCCAGTGGTACATGTGTGAGTAACTACATATATGAAAGGCAGTATATATGTGTGTTGGAGTATATAAATAGCTATAAGCGAGAGTGTGTGATTGTGAGAGTGACTGTATGGATGAGTGTGTGCTTGTATCAGTGATTGTATAAGAGCGTAAGAATGTGCTAGTATTTGTATGAGTAAGTGAGCTGGTGTGTGTATAACTGTATAGGTGAGTAAATGGCAGTGTGTTTAATTATTTGCACGACTGACTAGGTGTGTGAGTATCTCTATGGATGAGTGGCGGTGTTTGAGTGTCTATATAGGAGTATGAGTGCATATGATAGTCCTGTACTGAGTGACCGTAAGTATGAGTGACTGTACGGGTGAGTGAGTGGATGTGTGTGTGTAGACCTAAGAATCAGTGAGTGGGTATGTAGTTATTGGTGTTGAAGTGTCTATGGTTTTGAGAATGGCAGTCTGTAATTTAGAGTGGGTGTATCAAAGGTTATATTAGGGTGTGAGGAGGTGCATCAGATTATCACGTGGATGATGTCATCAGTGATGTCATCAGTGATGTCATTTGAGATGTCATCAGTGATGTCATCAGTGATGTCACTGACCATGTCATGAGTGATGTAATATGTGACGTCATCAGCAGTGCATTGCGGGGCGCGAGTTATAGTTAGCTGAACTAACCATAACGGGGGAATTTCACGGGTTTTGTACGAGTGCAATGTCCAACTAACTATAACTGTCCCTAAAACCTATGGTTTTTTCAGTGAATTTGTAAGGTTTTTTAAATGCTAATTTCTAACTATAACGTGCCTGAAACCTATGGTTTTTTCAGTGAATATATATATATACATATATATATTTTAACCCTGGATGGAGCTGGCGTAGTAGTACTCCGCGGAATTTCACGGAGTTACTACAAAACTCTGTGAAATTCCGCGGAGTTCGGTGGCTGGCGGAGTCACATATCTCCCCATCCTCCGCACCTCCCTGCTAATCTCCCACCCCCTCCCGCTAAATCCCTAGCCCCCGCCTCCCCACCCTGTCTCCCGCTAACCCCCTGGCCCCTGCCCCCCTCCTCACGCATAGCAGTAAGGCCTGCACTGCAGTAGTGCTGGCCGGGAGACTTACCTTGGCTTCTTCTTCCCAAGGTGTCCTGCTCCTGCCTGCTCCTGCAACTCTACTTGCCTTCCGCTGCGCTGCTCTGCCTCTGTTTGAATTCATTAACAGGAAACCAGGAAGAACTGCAGTACACATGGCGTACTGCGTGAAGGCATGCCTGCGTGAAGGCATACCCTGACCCCAATACCAAGACTTGGGGGTCAGGGTATTCTTAACCAACCCCCCCCCTTTCTGTTTGTTTATTTTTTTGGGGGACTCGAGCTGCCAACACTTCCTGGTTGAAGCGTTGTCAGCCAATCAGAGCTCAGCATTTCCCTGTGTGAGCTCGTTATTATTCGGGCCACAGATATCCTTATTTTTTTCCCTTCAATTTCCCAACAACTACTGAATGGATTTACACTGGATAACTGAAATCGTGATTGTGAACCAAACTCTACCTTCCTGCCAAATTCGGTGTAATTCTGTCCAGCGGTTCGGGCTGTAGTCGTGTTTAAAGCTCCTATGGGAATTAACATGGAAATTGTACTTTATTCGACCCCCCTTTTTCTCAGCTCACAGTTGACAGATCACCTCGAAACTTTCCATGAACAGCAAGACTCACTATGACACTTTTTTGGGGAAAATTTCATGACGATTCGTCAAACAGCGCTAAAGATCTAGGCAAGTTAAAAAATGCTTTTTCTATAGAAACATGGTCTTACCTATAACTACAATCTGGTGACTGCCAGTAGGTAATATATATATATATGTTATATTACATTACCCACAGATGACTGCAGGTAAATATTGTAGTCATGTACTATTCCTTACTCCATATCTAGGCACTTGTATATGTATCTCTGAAGTGCCTAGATATGGAGTGAGGATTAGTAAACATGACTACAATATTTTTGTAGCACAATGATTTTGTGCTTTTTATTCCGACATTCAACCAATTATCTGAAAATAGAGAATTGTTTTTACTTAAGGAATAGGACTTTGGGTTCCAACAAATCACTTGCCTGTTGCTACATATTCGGGCACAGTTAAATTCTCTATATGTTAAAGTAATCTTAAACCGGTTTCTTGGGGAAAAATTAAATACATTTATGAAATATTTTCACATCATTCTAATCTCTGTAGGTATAAGTGACAATTATGTCACTATTTTTATACATCAAAAAGGTGGGTATGGTCAGGAGTAGCACAGGAGTTTCTGAAATTTCTCACATAGTGGAGAAATGGGGTGGGTGGATGTCTTTGCCCCTGGAGCAATGTAATTTTGTTGCCACCCTACTTAAGTTATGTATTTACATTTATGCACTTATATATGGCAATTATATCCAAAGTGTGGTCTAATTTTATTAGTTTGTGATACACTTAATTGAATTATTAGTATGTAACCATTACAATTGCTTGAGATTTACACATAACTGCATTAGGCTAATTCATAAACTGTAACCATGTTCAACAAATATTCACGTTTGACATTAATTGTTTCTTGACACTGATTTATAATACTGTAATGTGAATTCCTTTTGATTCTCGAGTTAACCTAGCTTGACGTTAGGGCGTCGCTGAAAATGTTTGCTTTAGTGTAACCTTTATGCTGTTTTCTCTCTTTTGCGGGTGTGATATTGTTTGTTGCTCAGTATCTCCTGTCCACGGTGTACCAGGAGGATGCAACATCCAAGGTTAACAGCCACGTACCTAATTGCATGGAGATGAGAACTTATGGAGTATGGCAACTCCCCTCAAATAAGATTCAGGGATTGGCTCTCAGTGGTGGGAATGAGCTATGGATGTCGTAGAAACTGCTGACTGTATTCTTAATTGGTGTATCATAGTTAGGCAGACTTTCTCCTGACGTTTAGAGGGACTAAATCTCTCTCCTTGCTGGTTTTACTGAGTGTAAGTCTTCATGCTGAGCACTCTTTTATTTTCCTTCGAACTTCTACTGAAGCTCCAACTCATGCTGACACCTTCTGTGCTTACCCGTTAGAATTTGTCTTTGAGATTTTCCGTTTCAGCTTATGGTTAGATTAAAAATGGAAAGTTTCTTTTGATTTCTACAAATTGATTCCTCTGCATTGTGACTGTTACTATTCTGTATCTCATTTTATTATGACTCAATTTACTAGCACAATTTAGTCTTCAGATTGTGATTATATCTCTTAAATCTGTTTTTGCTTTGCCTATATACTGGTTGGATTAAAGACTTAAAGGTTCCATTTATTGATTCTTAGTCTTTATTGTGTAGTCACATTGGCTTCACAGAGAGGGAAATATATTACTGATGTTGGCTGTCTTAAAACGCTTCAAGCCAACTATCAAAGGCCCAGACGACGAATGGGGAAACTTGTTTGATTATTTAACAAAGAGATTGAGGTTCAAAGATCCATGCTTGATCAACGCCTGCTCCACCTCTCAGTTACATGACATGCGCAGGTTTGACAATTGCTGGCCATGGTGATTTTAATGTTTACGGGGACCATGACAACTCAGATAGAATGATGATGCCCTAGAGTATTGGTTCAGCAAGTACTCTTTGTGTGATAAAAAGCTTCCGACTAAATTAACTCACAGTAACAAACTTATCTCTTTCAAATTAATTTTCCCTTGCTGTTGAACTGATTGTGATAAATAGCCAATGATAATTACAACAGAAGCATAATCTATATTTTGTCTTTCAAAAAAGAACTTAATCTCCCCTTGTTCCTACCACAGTTTGCTTATGAAAATTGGGGCTATGGAGAACCGAATAATCATCTTGGAATTGAACTCTGCGCAGAGCATGGTCGATATTCATGGAACGACAGGCACTGTGATTCTTATCAGAGTTGGGTGTGTCAGATTCGCAGAGGTATGTTATCAATAATTCTATCGCCAAAAACTTTTATGTCGATGTATTACTATGAAATAGCTACAAGGAAATAGTTATTTCTAAAAAGGTGTTCCACAAATAAATATACCATTTATGAAAATGTAGTCATATATAGTGTTGACTATATTGTATGTGGCTAAGGAGGATCAGTGCCACAGACTAGTTCACATCTAAAGCCGAGAAGAAGTCTTTGTGGTTGCTTTCCACCTCCTCACTTTTGGCGCCCAGGAAAAAAAACATGCAAAAAGAACAAGTGATTGACAGAATGCTGAACAATGTTAAATTCTCACCCCTAGTACATCGATCTGGGCCTAAATCCATTGTTCTTTTCCTCACCATGCCATTTCAGTTGGACCCTGCCATGTGCAAATCAGTCTTGACCCTGGTACCCATGGAAACAGTCCAGCCCGAACTGCCAGGCCAGGTCCTCCCTGGACTTGAAACAAGCATCCTAGGGCTGGTTTCGGGGTATCACCCCTCCGCAGTCAGGATAGCTTTACTCCAGTGGCACGGCAAGCTTGGGACCCATGTCTGGGCATGCCCATACCACTTAGTGCAACAAATGCAAAAAGAGCAAGTGCTGGACGGAATGCTGAACAATGTCTAACACTCAACCCCAAGCATTGGCGGCCGGTAATTTTAGGAGGTAGGGGGACGGAAGGGAAACACACACACAGGCACACATACACATACACACTCACAGCCATACATTCACACATGCACACACACACACACACACATCCATTCACAACACTCATTACCAAATATTCATACATACACGCACCAAACATTAATTTGAAAAACAAATCACACTTACCTGCAGCTCTGCCTCGGAGGACTCAGGAGACTTGGGACCTCTGCCTTCCCTCATTGGTTGACCTTAGGTCAACCAATGAGGGAAAGCAGCAGTCCCAATGTCATCACAGAGTGGGATCCCACCTCACTTTTTGGTGAAGTGTCATTGATTGACATTCGACCCTGGGCACTTCAGGGCTTAAAGCTGATGCGCCCCTGTGCGAAGCAATAAGTGATGCTTCCCTTCGTCATGAGTGGGAGGGCCTCGAAGTCCTTTGCTGAGCTGAAGAGGTCACGCCCACAGGAGCTGTGACTTACTTAGCCCAGCAAAGTTCAGCTCAGGCAGGCAGGAGACTGCACATTTAGCGCATGTCTAGGTCCTGGTTACTTGACCTGAAAATGAACAATGTCCGTCAGGCAAACCTTCGCTCAGCCTGACAGACACTATTCTTAGGGGCAACAGGTGAATGGGTGTGGCCCCTCAGCCCCAAAGGATCGGCCACAGCTGACCCCCAGTACAGAGATCTGGGCCTAAATCCATTGTTTTTTTGCTCACCACGCCACTCCAGTTTGGACCCAGCCATATGCAAATCAATCTTGACCCTACTCCTCATGGAAACAGTCCACCCGAACCGCAAGGCCTGGTCCTCCCTTGATCAGAAACAAGCATCCGAGGACAGGGTTTGGGGTATCAGCCCTCATCAGTCATGATAGCTTGACCCTGGTGGAACGGTGAGAACTGGGCCCACGTCTGGGCAGTCCCATCCCACTTAGAATGGCAAGTGTAAAAAGAACAAGTAATGGATGGAATGCTGAACAATGTCAAACACTCACCCCCAGTACAGAGATCTGGGCCTAAATCCATAGTTTTTTCCTCACCACGCCATTCCAGTTTGGACCCAGCCATATGCAAATCAGTCTTGACCCTGCTCCCCATGGGAACAGTTCAGCCTGAACATTCTTCAGCATTCCGTCCATCAATTGTTCTTTTTGCATTTGTCCCGCAAAGTGGGACGGGGATGCCCAGACAAGGGTCCCCTGCTCGCCATGCCACTGGATTCTGTCTATCCTTGCTGATGAGGGGTGATACCCCGAAACCGATCCTAGGATGCTTGTTTCCGGTAGAGGGAGGACCTGGCAGTTCAGGCTGGGGTGTTCCCATGGGGGAAGGGTCAAAACTGATTTGCATATGGCTAGGTCTAAACTGGGGTGTTGTGGTGAGCAAACTAAACGATGGATTGAGGCCCAGATCTCTGTGCTGGGGGTGAATGTTTGACATTGTTCAGCATTCCCTCCATCAATTGTTCTTTTCGCAGGAGAATGCCCAGGATTACCGAGACGTAGGTGTTATGACTGTTACATGTTCAAGAAATATCTACACTTCTTGTATTGCTGCAGATTGGAAAAAACTTGCTGTCAAATGATTATCCAACTCTGCTATAGTACCAGTGTAGTTTTAAGGAGCCAGAGGTACCTTTGGCATAGATTTTATCCTTGAGCAAACAACATTCCCAAACACATTCAAATAAAATTTAAATTCTTGTATTAATAATGATATTTCCACTATGACTCTTTTTAGAGAATTAAAATATTTATTAGAATAAGTAACATTGGAATACAATTAGATGTCAGGAGCATCATAGAACACAACAGTCACAACAAGCATGAATCCCCATTTGGGATTAAGCATATCAAATTCTGTCAACAGTCTAAATTATACTAAGGGGCGTGGTCTGCAGGGGCAGCATGGCGGACGCATTCTGAGAGCGCTCCACCGATTGTCCCCTTAATCCGGCACATTTATCTGTGCTTGCCGATATCCGAGCTCGGAGGACAGTGGCATCGCATCGGCGAGCCCCCGGGAGTCAGTGGAGGCCGGCGCGGGTCCCAGAAGGTGTGCGGCACAGAGGATCGCCGACGTGCTCCATGAGGACCACGGCCTTGGTCGGCTGGGTGGAGCACCCGTGACTGGACCTTGTCCTCGCCCCAATTTGGATATTTGCAGTGATCCTGCCAGAGTGTGGTGCACTGCGGCGTGGGACAGAGTCGCTCTCTGGGGCACAGGCCGTACTACATAGCTTGTGCCGGGAAGACAGGAGACTCAGCGGCAGCCGACGGAGTACCGGTGAGCGGGGGAGGGGCCGCAGTACATCGGCCACACGACGCGCCTGGGCCTGGGTCTTACTCGCCGGCTGGAGACCGTGGTGTGCTCTGTGTCCTCACAAGTTGGTGGGAGGCGACAGAGCGCGTGAGTGCCGGCCTACTTGGATACAGAGGGCGATGTGGGGCCCAGCCTGAGGGACTTTGGTGAATGGAGCACACTTTGTATATGGCCGTGACGGGATGTGCACTGTCCCCTGCACATTAACGATAAGCGGAGTGGAGGTGCCTGCAGCGGGATCAGGGGTGGCGCTGGTGGTGCACGGCCCCTACAGAGGAGGAGGGGGGCCCCTAACAAAACGGTGAGGAGGTGTCGGTGGCTGCCCGGAGGTGGCTATGGTGGAGGAAGGGCAGAGCTGAACCGAAGCCCTACATCAGTGAGGAGAAGGCCTCTGATAAGAAATCGGAAGGATCACTCTGTATGGCGATCGCACTACATCCGGGAGCGTTGACACCATCAGGGAGGGTGCTATACTCAGGAGCACGTGCGTGACGCAGCCGCCTGCGGTCTACTATCGTGGCCGGTGCGGCCTAGCGTTGGGTCGAGAAGTGCTGTGTGGAACCCTGTGGAATAGTCTGGCAGTATAGCAGACTGAGTTTGGCATATACAGGCCAATGGGGCGCACCAGAGGAGCCGGATCGAGGGCCTCCTCGCAAGCACCAGGTGCCGGTGACGCTGACCCGCCGCAGTCGGTGAGTGAGCGGGCGGCTCCGGAAGATTGACTTCACGCCATTTTGCAGGCCATCGAACGTTCTAGTACATCCATGGAAGCCAAATTGGACAAAGTGGCTCTGGACCTTAACTTGTTGCATGCGGACCATCGGAATTGGAAGGACCGAGTCGTCGCCGTCGAACAACAGATTGCTGAATTGAAGCCAGCCACAGAGTTTCAGGAGAAACAGCAGAACGCCCATGAAGTACGGATTCGGTATCTCGAGAACCGTGTCGAGGATGCAGAGGGCAGCTCGCGGCGGAACAATGTCCGGCTGATTGGTCTGCCGGAGGGTGCGGAGGGCCAGGACACGGTCACCTTCCTGGAAACCTGGCTTAAGTCCATTCTGCCTCACTCTGTATTCTCCCCATTTTCTACGTGGCCCACCGTGTTCCGGGCAGGAAGCCGGCCCCCGGAGACAGTGCGCGCCCGCTCATCTTCAGACTCCTGCACTTCAAGGATTGGGATGTGATACTCCGGGAGACCAGGACACTGGACGACATTCAATATGAAAATGCCAAGGTATTGTTTTTTCTGGACTATACTATGAAAGTACAGCGCCAGCGAGGGTCCTTCTTGCCGGTTAAAAGACTGCTCCGACAGCTCGACTTATCATATTCATTGATGTTTCCGACCCGGCTCCGTGTCGTCTCGGATGGGAAGTCCAGGTTCTTCAACACGCCTCAGGATATCTGGGACTGGCTGGAGACCTCCGGTCTCTATTCCGGCCCCGACCTGCAGGCACTGCTGCGACATGGTCTGGGGAAGCAGGTGGTAGAGGACCTCGACAGTAGCGGCCTGGACGGCGGTTCTTGGGATCAGCGGCGGTGCCTGGACCGGACCAGATTCGTAAGGAGGGACAGGAGGTGGTCCGCATTGCGGAGCAGATGGCGGAGGAAGCGTCGCCGGTGGACAAAGTGGACACTTCCTTTCATTCATCGGGGGAGGGGGCTCCTCGGTAGTGGACTCCTCTGATAAAGTATCCATGAGAATGCCGGACGTTACACCACAGGCAGCGGATGGTATCGTATGAGTACGACTGTTATGGATATGCATTACTGGGTGCTTTGTTTTCACTGCTGTGGGGGTCACTGAATATTCCTAATGTATGTGTGTTATCATGAATCAGGATAGAGGGGGCTGGCATGCTGAATGTACTTCTTTGTCCTGGAAGCGGTTGCTGATGCGGACTTTCAGAACTGAGTTATGGCAATGCCTTGTTAGCTGTTTCAGGGGGGACTGGGAGAGGTTACCCGGCATGGTTACACAACCCCCTGTTTTTTCCATCTGTTCGGGGCTAGTAGGACATGCGGCTGGATTGCTGTATGGTGTGTTTGGATGACTCCCTTATGTTTTGGGGGTTGCCCTTATATGGTTTTTCCCTTCCCTAGTTGGTTTTTCCCAATCCCCTTTTGCTGCGGGAGTCAGTGGGGGGGGGCGATCAAAACTATTATGGTGCCTGTACATCTGTCTTTTATCAAGGTCCGGATGGGGGGGACTACTGGCCACTTTTGCATGCTTACTTTAACTTTGTCATGGGTCGCGTGATACTTACCTGGAATGTCCGGGTCTCCGCATGCCTTCTCATAGGTACGCAGTATACTCTTATCTAAAATGACATAACGTGCACGTAGCGCTGCTGCAGGAGACAAACCTTAACGCACTGGAGGTTACCCAATTACAGCGCAGGTGGAGGGGTAAAATATATGCCAGAGATTATTCCCTGTATGCTAGGGGGGGCCCTTATCTGGATACGCCCTGGGACTCCTTTTGCTCTGGAGGAGGTTCTTACGGATGGGGAGGGCAGGTATGTGTTGGTAAAGGGCAAACTGGATGGACGTCATGTACTACTGGGTAATGTGTATGCACCAAATGTGGATCAGGGTCAGTTCTTTTATCAGCTGTCCCTTGCCCTGGGGAAGTGGTGTGAGATTCCGTGGTTGTTGGGCAGTGATTTTAACAGTGTCTTAGACGTGGGGACCGACAGATCCTTTCCACCGCTCAGGGGCATGGCTGCCATGACCAACTCTGCAGTGCTAAACGGATGGGCAGGGGGTTGGGGATTGGTCGATGTCTGGAGATATCACCACCCGGGGGAGAGGGTGTACTCATTTTTCTCAGCACCTCATAACCTACACGTTCGACTCGATAGGTTCTTTGGGTCCACTTGTCTTCTTGCGTACATCTCGAAATCGGAATATTGGGGGCTCACGCACTCAGACCACAATCCTCATTGCGTTGTGCTGGCCTGGGAGGGCAGGATCCCGGGAATCCCCACATGGAGGCTGCAACCGGCCATGCTTGAAGACTCGATGTTTCGGGAGGCAATTGGAGAGGCTATTGGGGAATACTTTACACACAATGCGGGGACTGCCTCCTCCGCGATGGTGGAATGAGCGGCTATGAAAGTCACCTTGCGGGGGAAGTGTTTGGGGCTGGGTTGCGGGTTGCGACAACAGGTGGCATCGGACCTGCTTGATGTAGAGCAACGTCTGCTGTCGTTGGAATCTAGGGTGGTGGTAGATGCTGGGGGAATGGCGGATCTGGTGGTGGCACGCAAGGAACATGCAGAGCTCCTGGATTGGCAGAGATGCCTTAACTTTGCTGTGCACTCCGCGTCTGTGCATGCTAAAGCAGATCGCCCGGGGCCCCTTCTTGCGTGGTTGATTAAACAGGAGCAGTCGGGTGGGCTAATCACGGCTCTTCGCTCTTCGGAAGGGGACCTTCGGTACACACAGCTGGAAATTCATGATGGATTGTCCACACACTTTGCACAATTGTATAAAGTGGGCCAGCAGGCCTCGGAGGGGGCGATAAGCCAGTTCTTGGAAGGCTTTCCATTCCCAGTTCTGTCGGGAGAACAGCGAATAGAATTAAATGCTCCGCTCACGCTAGAAGAAGTTCGGGGCACGATGAGGGCGTTGCCATCTGGGAAGGTGCCTGGCCCAGACGGTTTCCCCCACAAATTCTATAAGTCATATGCAGCCTCTCTTAGTCCACAGCTGCTCAAAGTCTACATGGAGGCACTCAAGACCTCTGCTCTCCCGGCCTCGATGACGGAGGCCACATTGATCACACTCCCCAAACCGGGTAGCGACCCCACTTCCACGGGGGCTTACCGACCCCTGGCGCTCCTGAATGGGGACTACAAGATCCTAGCAGGCATCTTGGCTGGTAGGTTGGCGCCCCTGATCCCTCAATTGGTCCATCAAGACCAAAATGGTTTTGTACCGGCCCGTAACACATCACTTAATATACGGCTGCTGTTCAGGGTGATGCGCAGTGCTACAATGGACTGGCCGATGGCCGGTTGTGTTGTGCTGGACCTGGAGAAGGCCTTCAACAGTAGAATGGTCTTTCATGTTTGCTGTGCTTCATCGCTTCGGACTAGGGCCTTACATTTTAAGCCTTATCCAGCTGCTATACGGGGCTCCCACAGTTCGGATGCGGCTAGGGACTCTCTTCTCTGACCCTATATTTATAGAACGGGGGACTTGCCAGGGGTGTCCTCTCTCCCCATTAATCTTCACCCTGGTGATCGAACCATTAGCAATGGCACTACGCACCTCTGCGCCGGACTGGGGGATACATCTTGGAGACGGCATACATGCGATTTCGTTTTATGCTGACGACATTTTGTTATATGTTAAGGACATTCGTGCGATTCCCCAAGTCATTCCTGCTACATTGCGGTCTTTTGCGTCCCTGTCTGGGCTGCAGGTACATTGGGGCAAGTCTTGCCTGTATCCTTTTAACCCTGATACGGAGGATCCAGGTTGGGAGGTAGATGGGACAGTAGTGCAATGGCAGCCAGTGGCGTTTCGGTATCTGGGGATCCGCATCTTCCATAACGATCAGGATCTTCTAGACGGTAACATCACGAGGGCGGTCACAGTGCTTAAGTCTCAGATTGAGTTCTGGTATACGCTTAATCTTTTGGTCATCGGTACGGTGGAATTAATAAAAATGGTTATGCTGCCACGTCTCCTTTATTATTTAGCTAATTTACCGCTCCACCTACCCGTGTCCTTCTTCCGCTCTCTGGAGAAGATCGTCTGGGACTTCGTTTGGAATAATTCATGGTGCAGGGTGGCACTGGCGAAGTTGTACCTACCTCGTTCAAGGGGGGGGCTGGCTCTACCCAACTTTGAGCATTGTTTCTTGGCGTCGCAAATCCTATGGGTGGCGAAATGGGTGGAGGGACTACATCTATCAGACTCGGCGGGGCGCGACCCCCCGTAGTCTCTGGACAGGATTCTTTCCCTATTTCACCCTTGTAATGGATCGAATGAACCTCTCCCATTACTAGTCTTGGTGGCGTGGAAGTGTTTCCGCAGGGCGCTTTGTCTTACCAGACACATCACACCGTATGCGCCAGTAGTACCTATATTGGGTATGCCAACCGTGCAGGAACGTGTACGGAGTACGGACCTTACCGACTGGGAGGGAGCAGGTATAACCACCCTGGGAGATCTCTACGAGGAGGGCGCACTACGGCCATTTCTAGCCAATACGGACGAAGACGGAGTTCCCCAGGCCAATTTCTAATTCATGCCTCCTGGACGGCCGCGATGAGACGCTGGTGGGGAGACATTCTGCAGGAACCTCCGACGCATCTTATGGTGCAATATGTGCACATTATGGGTACAGGGCACCACCTGGTGAAATGGTTTGCGGAATCAATCAGGGAGCATACCCTAGTGAATTTAACGCCGTTGCGAAGTTAAGTGGGAGACTGATCGGGGAAGGCCCTACTCTGAGAAGGAATGGTCCATGGTCCTCGAAAGTCCCAGACAGGTCCCTAGAAATGCCCGTTTTAGATTGATACCATTTTACGTTTTCCATAGGGCTTATCTTTCCCCGGACAAAATTAATAGACAGGATGCGTATTGTCCACGCTGCAAGCTGGTAGATGCGGATCTTCTACATATGCTTTGGGCTTGCCCCGCTTTGCATGTTTAGTGGGAGGGGGTGCTCGGGGCGTTAGCCACAAGCACGGATAGGGTAGTGATGCGAGCATGGGAGACATGCATTACTGGTGAATTTCCCAGACACAAAAAACACAAAGCGTCCACATGGTTCCTGGATCTGGGTTTCATTGGGGCCAAGCGATTGATTACCCATCGGGGGAAGGCGGTAGAGCCCCCGCCGACCAAAGCCTGGTTTCTCTCCATGCTGAATTGGGTGAAGGCTGAAGCGGTTTCCCTGGTATGGGAGGACACGGTGGGATTGCGTAAATTCCCCATTTCCGCTGCATGGAATACTATGTTGTGTGTGCTACAGGGGTTGTCGACACCTGATGACCGGACAAAAATCCCCACTCCGGATGCATAGAGCGTTATATGTGTGTACATTTACGGCCCGAGCTCTGAATTGCTGTGAGGACAGTGTCCCTCGTACCCCATACTGGACGGTCATTTCTCCTAGCAATCAGGCTGTGCACCCATAAGATAGTCGATGGGGATCCCCCTCTCTGCCAGTAGGGCTCTGTATTCCCTCCCATACCCCTTTGCAGCCCCTATTTTCCTTCCCACCCCCTTTCCTGATAGTTCCTCCCACGTTAAGGGTTGTTTTTTCTATAACATTTTTGACTTACTGAACAGATTACTGTGATATGGCGGAGTGAAGCCATAAGCATCGTACTTCTGTAACTGACCAGTATTGCGAAGTTAAAGTTTTTAATGTACTATAAAGTGATTGTGCAGCAATTTTCGACAGGGGGAGGAGTCATATGACAGGTGGGAAATGTCCTGTGTCAATACATGTCATGCTAAAATGGATGGCTGCATGTATGCCGTTGTACAGATGATTTGCGATTTGGATGTGTTACTCACCTACTGGCTTTGTATGATGTTATTACTGAGGATATATCGTTGTATATTCATGTTCACAACCACAAAATCTTTAATAAACAGATCAAACAAAAAAAACTGTCTAAATTATACTAAGCCATTTTGAGAACATTTCTGGAACGTTGAGAGCACTGTGCTGAGAAAGCAAATTTAGGAATTTTCAGCTAATTGTTACAATAAATAAATCATCGAACTTGACGCCGGTATCCAAGTAGTCAGACTAGATAGATGTAAAGGTGTACTCATCATCCCTCAGTCTGTATGTTATACTTTCTAGGCTTGCCTGGTTTGGTAGGTTAGTGATCCAGTCAGTTGCACACAATATCCTGGGTGACTTCTGATTCCAGAGGAGAATTTGTTTATCAATCCTAGACTCTTTGCTAGCTAGAGACTGCAAATTGGAGTTTGGGTTATACACCTTTTGGATTTATTTAGCACTGTGTTAAAGTTGAATGGAATTAGGTTGTTAACTCTTTTACTAAAAGAGATTCATAAATAACAGATTGGTATTCATGCCTTAGTTCATGCAAAATTCCAAGAATATAAAAAAGTTTATTTGTTACCAGAGATAGTGGCTACATTGGTCCAGTTGATGCTATAGCAAGAGAAGTACCAAAAATATCAACTCTATTCAATATAGTCAGAGCAAAAGTTCTAGGAAAGGTTATCCATTGAAGCACATGATGTGAAATTGCATAGGTTTGCAGGTTGTATTCCCTTCTTAAAGGCTTTTTTTTCTTTGCCAATTGTAAATGTTGTTGCTAGAACTCAAGTGCCAAAATTAATGAGATAGTGGATATTGAACAGTCTTATATTGTCCATTCATGTACAGTTATTTGATCTGTAATAACAATTTTGGTGGCTATTGTGCAAGTTCAGTATTGTTAGTGGGTGTACATAGCAACACAAAACATGGAGCCCAAGTTACTCTCTAAGATAATCCTAAAGAGGTACTCCTTATTAATGCTATCAAAAGATCTCTGGGTGTCAAATTTGATTATTGGGCCATCTGAGTGTCTGTAAATGCCTAACTGTAGAATCTTATTTAGCTGCCTAATGGTATTGTAACCAAATCTTACATATATAAAACCTGTCTAGTTTTGTTAACTAACTTACAAATGCGTGACTGTAATGTCTCTGCCTGTATTTGGTGATTTATTTATAGTCAGCATTCAATAAGGACCTAAAATTATCGACGACAACCCATGGGATCTTTACTGTCATTAAGAATGAACAACCTGGTATATTGTTTGAATAAAGCAGGAATGTAACACTAATAATTGTAGAATTATACAGAGTTATTAACATAATGTTTAAAGAATTTATCAGTGAGTCCATCGGGACGTTCTCATTTTTATGAAATTACCCATTCCAAGTTTAGCTAAAGGATAGAAAGTTAGAAAGAAAAATGCATTAAAAGTTCTGAGATTATGGTAAAAGTAAAGTATCACTCCTCCTGAAGTGCGTTGTAAGAATAGTTACATTAAAAATCAATAGAAAATAGAAATATACTGATGTTAAGTAATCCAATGGTGTTTTCAGGACCATTGCACTAAGAGTGACCACCAGACAGGTGCCCATGTTTAGAATGTAGCCATGGGTTTATCCTGTTGGTAAACTTTACCTTTGCATGTAGAAAAATCCGGGGGGGGGGGTAAACAAATAGTCAAGCAGTATTCAAATCAGCTACAGGATATGGGATATGTTTTTCAGGAACCCTCATTGAATGCTGGACATTCACCTATAAAAATCTCATAGGCAGACCAAGGGACAAAGAAAAGCTGAATCACCAGCACACACAGCTGGACTGAATTTAATTCTCTCACCCAGTCAAACTTTATAATTTCATACTTTGAAACTTTTATATTTTTGAAAATCCTCCAGCAGAACAACATATATGGCTGCTTCTAGCAAAGATTGCAATGAATATCTTTGGCATAGAATAAAAGCTTTAAATGAAACATGCTGTATCTCTTGCAAGGTATATGGACATGTTCCCCTGCCCCAAGTACCCAACTGCAGGAATATCTGGTATCTTGAGCATTGTTTTGGCCCTATCACTACACTAACCGAAGTTTGTGCACAGAATCCTAGGCCTCTCCCTGAATATATCAGGTCCTTGATCTGTCCTGTGAGCATGCCCTTATTATTGTCAGAGGAATATTGTTTATGTCTTGGTTACAGCGCTTAAAGAGGTAGTGGCTGCATACCGTGTTTTAGAAAGCTCAGTAATGTAATCAGACCTTTTCTTCTGTGTTAATGGAAGTGAGGACTAATGGCTCCATTTGTATTCTACTATTATGAGTAAGTCTGGGCGGTGAACTTCGCTCTGCTCACAGAGTTTGCAGAGTTTTCCGCACTCCACGTTACGCGAAGCTTGCAGAGTTTTTTCCCTCACTCGCGTTCGTCAACGTCAAGTTGGCGTGCGTGCGTGAGTGAGGAAAATGCACCTCCCAGCAAGATTTTTCCTCGTTCGCGATTGTCAACATCAAGCTGGCGAGCACGAGAGTGGTAAATCAACCTCCTGGTGAGATTTCTCAATGCGGGCGGTCAGATTTCTCATTGCAAGTGGTTGCGTATGTTCGCGACCGCTCTCGTTGAGAACCCGTCCGTCCGCGTTGAGAAAGCTGCTGCTCGAGTAAAAATCTACTCGAGCGGCAGAAAGGAAGCAGTGCCTGCTTACGCTGTGCATGGTGCCATGCGCCATGATTGCACAGTGCGGACTAGCACCTGGCACTTAAAATCACCGCAAACTGCATTTATCTATCGTACTCCGCCGCTTGCGGAGCTCCGTGTAGCGTGGCGGAGTTTAGCGGATAGTGGAATAGCGGAACTCCGCGAACTCCGCCCAGGCTTAATTATGAGTAAGCCCAGAGTCTGGCTCTGGCATCCTATGTGTATGTGAAGTGCTTGTGCATATATAGTGTGTGTAACTCATGTGTAGTGATAGATTGTGTGTGTTAGTGCTTTTGAGTACTAAGGTCAGTGGGATCCATTTTCATGCCCCCAGTCTGACACAACACAAGATGGAGGACAAGACCTGTTCTCGCAGGAGAGGAATTTTATAGCCTGCTTTCCGGTGGCTGCAGGAAGGAGACCCAGACACTGAAGTGAGGAGGATGGAGGTATGAATTCCTCTCGAAATTCAAGGAGACCTCTTATTAGAAAGGAGATAAATGCTTCGTAAGCACTGCCATTTAGGAGATGAGGGGAGGACGTTTTTAGGTTGGCCTACCCTAATGGTTGTCCATGATTACTCCCTGAGTTGGGTGATGACTGCCACTTGCAGACACATCATGACTCATTGTGCTAATGTTGCGGGTGCTCCAAGTTGGAAACAGCCACACTGTTACCTGCTGTGAGGAGGAACACTCTACACACATGCTGTGTCTGGAGAGTGATCTGAGAAGGACCCAAACCGGTTCTGTAGTTTTTTAGATCCCCATTTCCTGTCTAGAATAGGTGTATAAAAGTAGGACCCTAATCTCCCTTCTGTGTTCCAGTTACCAGTTCCTTATGATCATAGAAGGGAGTGCTCGGCACAGTTTTCAAAGGACTGCTATGAAACCAGGTCTGGTGCCTGTTTGACAGCAAGTCTCCCAGAGGCGAGGGGTCATCATCTAAAGTCTGCTCTTTCTGCAAGAGGAGCTATGGTTCAGCCTGATGCACCTGGAAAGCTGCCTGAATGCTGAAGAGGAAGGGAGTCTGTTTAGCCCTGCCGGAGGAGAGCCTGTCCAGCTGTAGTAGGGCCTAGTGTGTCCCTGGAACTGAGGGCTATCCAGAGAGATTTGACTGCCTGGGAGTGAGCTGGTAGGAACCCATGTGACAGAGACTCTTCAACTTGATCTCTAGCTTTAGCATTCTGGGTGCTGTCACCGTGTTATCTCTACACACAGGCCTAACTTTGGAGTGTGAGGCGAGGCAAGTAGGGAAAGAATGCGATGTAGGAAAGCTAAAAACATGGATTCCCATAAGGTCCAAGTCTCTGAGGGGGCTACAATTACTTCAGTTTGAAGAGCAGTCTCATTTTATAATCATTTATTTTAATATTATTATGATTCTTTTATCCTTACAATATAACAGCAAAACATCCATATAACATAATTGCATAATTTATAGTCTAAGAAGAACATAACCTCTTTTGTAAGGCTAACAGTCTCTTATGATTTGCATGTCAGAATGACGTGTGTTAGGAATCATGAGGTGAGTTCTCTTGCTTGTAAGCATTTTCCAATGCCACATACAGAAGAAGTTCTGCTTCCACAATGTTGAGGGTGCTTGGTTAGCTCTACTCAGTTCTCCTTCCTTATGTTTATATTCATTATGAACTTGAGTGAGGAAGATTTGTTAGTTGTTATTCCTTTATCATTGCTCACTCACTGGACTCTGGGGACTCTTCATCTTCTCCAATTCAAGTTGTTTTTACCCGCTGTTCTCCTTCCTGCTTGGCCTGATCATTCAGAACGTTTTTTCTGGTCTTCAGTTTTTTTCTTCCTTCTCGATTTATTTTCTGGAACACTGCTAGTGTTGTGTAGTTCCTACTAATCCGTAGGATCTGCGCATTTGTTTGGACAAAATAAACCTGGGGCCAAGAATGATTCCAGGCACCCCCGCAGGATATGTTGGCCTATAGACCTGCTAGATCGCAGTGCCACCATAAGCCCCACTAACCTACCAGGGAGCGAATGGCTTCTGGCAACCACTGAACATGAAAATCCTACCCCTCAGGGATCGTGAAATCAGTACAGATCCTTTCACTCAGTCACTCGTTCTTTCTGTTTCTCAGAGAAATATACAAAGAATGCCCATTGTATAAAATGCGAGTGCTGCAATGTTTAATAGACAGAAGCAGATAAATGTGATTACAAGCACCAAAAGCATAAATAAAAGGTATAGTTCTACCATGGTGCTGAAACAGTGTATATACGGAGGCATATAAAACAAGGAAGTAATCAAGCGTACTCCTACAATGCAAACCCTACTCTAAGTGTACCTAGAGTGTGCCTAGGTGTAAAGCCAAGAATCCCCCAAGGGACGATCCAACCCCATTACCTAATGGGATAGAATGAATGACCCCGTTTTGTTCACGAACTGGACACCCCTCACGAGATGTCAGACCGCTGCATGGTGAAGTCTCAGTATGCAAGAACCCTCGTTGTCAGCTGAAGTGACTCCTCTACTAATCTATTGGGATGCTCATCTTTTATAATTGAAAGCAGCCTTGCAATTTGCTTATAGATTAATCATGTTATGGATATGTAGATATCCCTGTCGCCCCGTGGAGGAAGAGAGAGATGACATTTGTACATAGTGCGAAAAGAGACCTTTTACATGATGTTAAGGGCATTGTGATAATGTTGTGCAAAGCTAGATGTGTAAACTAGTTTCGTTTCAGGGAAACTAAAACAACATTGTTGTGCACGCAAATGTGTGCAAAAGTTCACAGCTGAAAAGTTATTGTTAGGACAATGTCAAAAATAAGCTGCTTCACTACATGGACCTACCTTGGGAATATAACACTAGTTCTGCATCTAGAACAATCTCCAACAATAAGTGCTCTAGAATGTTGCTTTCATTGATGATGTCGCCTGGTGTTTCGAAATGTATTTTGATGTCATTCACTGGATTTAAGTCTTTTGCATTCACATATACTGTTGAATTATATATGCTCAAAATGACAAGCAAAGAGATGGAATGAAAGGATAACTAAAGAACAGAATTTGAGTGCTAGGAATCCAAGCTATTTCAGATACATATGTGTATTATATTAATGGCTTTGAAAAAAGATTATATCCCCTGACATTGGTGGAGGGAGGAAGTAGTTTCTGTCTGTGAAGGTCCCATCTTTCTCTCCTACTGCCAAGAGCAAGAAAGCTGAGGAGGCAATGACATGTTGTAATGGGATGATGATATTCGATGCCAGGATCTGGCTTGACCTGGTCACTGTACAAGATGCTATTGGTGCGGCGACGAGGACCATCAGATCTGACCTGGCAATAGTCCATTGTTCTCCAATGGGGCTAAGGGACTCCACCAGGTTTCTCCCAAGCCTCTGTGAATATGCAGCAGGCTAAATTGAAAGTTCCACTTACTTTCATATAGATGAGGACACAGGTCCCAGCACCGCCACACATTGGGGCTCCTTGATAATTAGTAGAAATATCTTTCTGCAATGTCAGTACCTTAGAACAATAGACGGATCCTAGGGATTCTGACCAATGTGGTGCATGTGTCACAAGAGCAAAAGAATATGCAAGATTTCCATTGTGGCAGAGAGCATTTATGGACCTCAAGGGAGGTAATCCTAGGGTTCGAAAGGCTGTCAACCTTCAGGAATTCTAGAGATTCTGAAATTATTCAATCAGTCTAAATTTAGTCTGTTAACATGCACAATTTGTGCCTGCAAATAAATATGGCAAATACTGTGTACTACAGAGTTAAATTCAATCATTCTTTTAAGGGCTAACAAAATGTTATGTAATAATAATTACCTTTTTTCTGTTTCTGCAGGAGAGACGGTAAAACCTGAACCAACAAATTCAGCAGTACCCGGTATGATTTTTTATTTTTTTTACTGTGTTTAGTCAATTGAATAAACATTTTATTTTTTAAGGGACTTCTACTGTTAGAGAAAATCATTGTTATTCCCTGTTGTTTACTTCACCACTTATAAAAATCTCAGAAACGTCATGATGCTGCACTTGGAGCATAAATCAATCCAAAATTATCCCCACACGTCTCTAACATGTTCTTTGAAGAGGATCCATGCCTCTACTTGCCATCTTGTCAAATATTGTAAAATTGGATCACAGATAAGTAAAACCCTGTCAAAAAGTTCAATTAAAATAACTCATTTCATCCCAACCAATCAGCTAGTTTTACAGATAAAATAGAAGGAAAAGAAAAAACGTACACTCCCCCCCCCCAAATAACGATTTTTGCATGAAGGTAAGAGTCTTTAGCCACTGAGGGCTGCCAAAAATGTGGTGTATCCAAAACAGTATTACGAGTAGAAAAGTAAAGATTTCTTTGTAAAAACAATATGTTAATTAGTTTGAATTACCAAAAGATTTACTTTATGTTATGAAAATATCCAGGCTGTGAACTAGCCAAAGGTCTAATGGGAGTCTATTCCAAACGAGTGGTGCCAGATAGGAAAAGGATCTCCCTCCTATTCTGAGGTGAATAATGCGGGGCACCGTTGCCAGGTGCACCGAGGAACAGCAAAGGGTGTGAGCAGGGATGTATGCGCAGACCCTCTTGCTGAGATAGGACGCGCCCGTCCCGTGCAGGGCCTTATGCATAAGGACCATGGCCCTAAAGACCACCCTTTTTTTACCGGGAGCCAATGAAGGGCCCTCAGGTGAGGGGTCATGTTGGACCTAGATTGTCTAAGTAGCAGTCTTGCTGCCGAGTTCTGCACCACCTGCAGTCTCTTAAGGAGATAGTCTGGGAGACCGAGGTACAGAGCGTTCCCATAGTCGAGCCTCGACATAATCAGGGCCTGCACTACCTTTCTACCAGCAGACTCAGATAAAAGAGGTAGGAATTTTTTCAGCATGCGAAGCACGCTGAAGCAGGACCCGGCTAGGGCTTGAATCTGAGGTTGGAAGGAAAGGGATTTATCTATTTTGATCCCTAAGTTCTTTATGCAGTTTTGTGGGGAACCCGGGTGCGGCAAGTTGCTCGGCCAGCAGGTTTCCACGAAATTGTGGGGGACATCTCCAAAGGTCACGATCTCTGTTTTGTCCGGTTTGCATCTCAAATGGTGTAACTCCAGCCAGTGAAACACCTTGGTGAGACACCGTGAGACAGCTTCCCATCTAAGTCCTTGCCCTTCTTGCAAGCAAACAAAAGCAGCGAGTCATCTGCATTTTGCCTACTCTGCGCTCCATTGAGAACGCGGAGTTCAGGCAAAAGTCCGACTCCGTGGCAGAGCGGAGTTAGCCGGCCCCTCCACCCTCCCTAATTTAATTATAAAAAAAAGGCACTTACCTGTTGTGGCATCTATGGGTTGCCTCCTCCTTGCATGGTCTCTCTCTCCTCCTCGCCGTCCTCGTCCACGGAAACCCCTACGTTGTACATTTTGCACACACGCATGCGCGCAAGACGTACTACGTAGGGGTTTCCGTGGACGAGGACGGTGAGGACGTGGAGGAGAGAGAGACTATGGCGAGGAGGAGGCAGCCTGGTCACAGCAGGTAAGTGCCTTTTTATTTTTTATAATTAGGGATGGTGGAGGGGAGCGGAGTTCCACAGAGTTGTTTTCCAACTTCGTGGAACTCTGTGTAGTGGCACTATGCCAGCTCCGCCCGGGCTGAATTTGCATAAGAGATGACTTTTGCGCCAAGGGACTCCGTAAGGATTGCTAGGGGCGTCAGATATAAATTGAACAGAGTGGAACTGAGAGCCAAGCCCTACGGCACGCCCACAGTCAGGGGTCTGTCTTGTGTGGTGTAAGGCGGCAGCCAGACTTCCTGAGTCCGTCTGTCCAGAAAAGTTGATAGCCAGCTTAAGGTCGAATGTCTGATCCCTATCTCATAGAGGTGCTCAAGCAGCTTAAGGTGGGGCACGGTGTCAAACGCTGCCATGAGGTCCATCAGTATGAGCATGGCTTTGCCTCCAGTGTCTAGGGTGCTCCGAACCTGCTCCACCACTTCAAGAAGAGCGGTCTCCGTGCTAAAGTGGGGGAGAAAACCGGATTGAGTGGAGTGGAGTATTCCGTTGTCTTCCAGATAACTGGAGAGTTGGTAGTTAACTTCCTTCTCCAGGATCTTGGAGAGAGCAGGGAGAAGGGAGATGGGCCTATAGTTTGTTACGTGCATGGGGTCTGCTGAAGGTTTTTTTAGCAGCGGTAGCACTTTGGCCCTTTTCCACACTAATGGAGCTACCCCTGTTGCTGGTGAGGTGTTAAATATGTGGTTCACAGTGGTGTTGATAGAAGGTGCCAGCATCTGTAGTACTGCGATAGGGCAGGGGGTAAAGGGGGAGCCAGATTTTAAGCTCTTTAGAGCAGCAAGAGACTTAGAGGGAGAGACGGAAGTGAATGCGTCTAAAGAAGAATACGTAAGAGGACTTTGAGTAGATTCATCACGTGCTGCCCATTTTCATTAGCCATACACATGCACATCGTTTTACAAACATTCTCTTATAAGAAACACATTTTGATGAGATTACTCACCAGAGAATCTTGGTCCATGGTTTTGTACCACACTCATCTTCTACATCTGGGTACTATAAAACGAGGTGATTTTTAGTAACACCCTACTTTTTTTATTCACCTTTCCTGAGAATGACAACCCCACTCCACATCATTACACTCTCTGTCTCTAGTCTTGAACGTATCACCCACAAATAATTGGTTTTAGCTATGTTAGTCTACGTAGCTCAAAGGAAGCAAAACAGGACTACAAAACCAAGAATGAATTAGGTGAAATCTGCATTACCTGAGTTAGCCAGAAATAAGACTCCTGGTTTAGATGGACTGCCATTGGAATATTACAATTGTTTTGCCATCCTTCTCACACCAAAATTGGTTGAAATATATAATGAGGCCCTCACTACAGGCTCACTTCCTAATTCCCTTCAAGAGTCCCTTTTGGTTCACCTGCTCTAACCGGAGAAAGGGCCTATCCAACTTTCATCATACAGTTCTGTAAATATATTGGGTGCAGATTATAAAATCCTTGGAAAAGTGCAAGTGGAGCAATATGTGCAAATATTACCTACACTGGTTCATGCAGAACTGAATGGGTTTGCACCAGGTCGCAGCACAGCAACAACATAAGACGATTTTTCCATGTAATAGATCAGGCCTCAACCCGCAATCTGCTAAAGGCATGCCTTATACTAGATCTAAAAAAAGCCTGTGACTCCTTATCATGGGACTATCTGTTTGGGGTACTGAAGACCATAGGGCTGGGACGGTGTATCTTAGATTATACAAAGCTGCTATATACAAACCCTACTTCACGAGTATGCATAGGGACGTTGATCACAAACTCATTCTCGGTTGATCGTGGCACGCGCAGGGATGCCTGCTCTCACCCATCCTATTCACTCTCACTATGGAGCCCTTGGCACAGTGGCTACAACTGAATGGGCGGCATTTTCATTTTGGCATCCCGTTGGATAATATGGGGCATGTAGTGTCCCTATATGCAGACAACATGCTAATATATCTCTGTGATGTGTCATACGATGTAGCCTCCATTGCAGAGGCTTTTTGTGAATTTGACTGGGTTGCGGGGTTGCGAGTGAACTGAGGGAAATCATGTGTTTTCCCACTTAATCACAATGCTTCAGTGCAGATAATTCAACTGGGTGGAGAGCCATTAACTTGGTCACCTGCTGACCATGCATTGGCGGGCTCAACGGGCCCGTCTTTCGCACGATGGTGCAGGGGCTTGGAACGTTGGGTTGAAGCGGAGAGTTCTGTGCTACACTGGGAAGAAACTTGTAGAATTAGCAAACTCCCAATTGCAACAGGTTGTGACACCATGCTAATAGAATTCAAATTACTTATGGCAGAGGTCCCCTGCTCAAAATGCATTGTCCCCTGCTCAAAGTGCATCTTATCCTGTTCAAAATACATAGTCTTTTTGGTGCGAAGTCAGTTGCAGGCTCCCCCTGTTCAACATACCCCTCCCATCTACTTAACTGCCTACTCATGTAAAATGCTTGTGCACTTCACTTTGTTCTCCCCCTCCAAGTTTAAATTGTCAATGTTTAACAAAAATACTATTATTATGATGTTGATGGGACCGCCACCGACAGGCTGTCAGTGGCAGTCCCACTGACATCCAGGATATCGGTCCGACCACCGCATTACGATGCGGTCAGTTGGACTGCAGTGGTCGGAGGGACAGATCATCACCTCCGACAGGCTCAAGGAGCCCATCGGGACGGCGGTCGGACTGTAATCCCGACAATGAAGGCGGTGCCTGTGCAGGCACCGCTATAGAGTTTACAATGTCCATTTCCCACAGACTTTTCATGGTGGTCCTACCACCGTGGAAAGAAGGCTGTCGGAAAGGGACTTTGGGGGCCTCTAGCAGGGCCCCTATCCAGTGTGCCTCTGCTATGTGGCCAGGGGGGCATATGTGCCCCCCAAACTTCCATGTATGGATGTTTGCACACATGCCTTTTACTACTGCGGATTGTGCTGTGGCCCTTTTCCAGGCCGTAGCACAATCCGCAATAGAAAACTGCATGTTTCCGACTGCCTTCACGGCGGCTGTATCATAATATGGTGGGTGGAACTGCCGACTACATGTCGGGCGGTCTCCATCCCACAGTGATGGCGGTCTGACGCTCGTCCAAACGCCATCGTAATGTGGCCCTATGCGTCTAATCCTACTTACAAAGCTGAGGTAATGTGAACCGGGCTTAGCAAAATATATGAGACTAAGGGTCAGATGTATGACCTTTTGATTTTGTGAGTTGTTGTGACTCACATTTAGAACCTCACAAAATCAAATGTACTAATGTGTGTCAGAAACATTTAGCGATTCCCAGTGGGTCGCAAACATCAATATTCATGAGGCAGTTCGCATTTTGCGACCCATTGGGAATGGCTACAATCACAGGGATGGTGGCCTGCTGGGGTCAGCAGACCACTTTGTCTGTGATTGCTTTTTTAATAAAGCAATATTTTTTTTTGTAATGCAGCTCATTTCCCTTACAGGATAACAGGCTGTATTACAAAAATAAAAATGAAAAGTTTTCTTTTCATTTTCTAAGAGTAGGCAGTGGTCCATGGACCACTGCCTGCTATTAAAAAATGTTTTCACCCACATTCACAAAGGGGAAGGAGTCCCTTGGGGACCCCTTCCTGTTTGCGAATGGGTTACCACCAATTTGAAGTTGGTAGTAACTGCATTCCCGGTAGCAAAACATTCTTACATACCAGTGCGACTCGCTATTAGGAAGGGACGCCCTTAACACGCCCCCTCCTAATAGCGATTCGCAAACCCTATTTTGCCAGTCAGTAATAGGTTACTGATTCGCAAAATAGGGTCGTTTGCGAGTGGTAAAATGCTTCTTACATCTGGCTTTAAGATAATAGAGGCTCACCAAAATTAACCTCTTTACTTGTGTTTAACTACATTATATTTTATAGGAAGTGATGCTTATTGAATACAGTGTAATGCAAAATTGAGTAATTGAAAAACTTAATAAAACATTTTGAACAGCCCAGAATGAATTAGCATACCACAGCAAAGTTGACGACTGGGAACAGTGTACCTAGTGGCGAGGAGGAAGGTAGTTTCTCTACTTCCCCCTTACATCCTCCAACACCTTTTCCTTCACCGCAATGTAAGGAATTCTTCATAGGAAAGATTCATCTACTCCTTCCTTGGTGACATTCAAAATACCCATTATGTAAGCAGCTCTTGATGGGATGATGTGCTACTAATTTACTAAATAGTAAGTTGTGGTAAACTGCCATTAAGCTTTGAACATCTAGTGACAATACCTTTGTAGGGTATCTGATAGGCTTTATGGTGTGCATGTTGTGTACACTAGAGCATTATTAAATAAAGCAATGAACTGGGCAGAACCCCACCTGCAACTGAATAGGCTGTGATCTGCCTTCACAGAAAGGGCTTGTCACTGTCACATTCTCACAACAGTCAGCTTGGAGCCACGGCAAGGGAGTCAGGAAGTTCCAAGCACTACAAGAGGAACCTCTAGAAACTTCCCCCAACTTCAAAGGAGGCACCAGATATAAAACTCTGGCCCTCGGACCCACTCTTCAGGTCACTTTCTGGACCTGTGGAAGGAATCTCAGAGAACTGTCTGCCGCTGTGACCTGCTGGGCGCTCTGACAAAAACAAAGAAAGCTCAAAATTTGTACCTTTTACTTAGGTAAAAAGATAAATAATGTAGACCACTGTGACATTTGGCACCATAATCATGAAAAAATTAATCTTTTTACCAGGTTCAAAAGCATCAAGTCACTTTCACCCAAACACCATCCTTTTTGAAACAGCACTTGCTTCAGGAATCATTAATTTTTCACAGTATTGTCAAAGAACATCCATTGAGCCAATTCAAAATCTTCATGCTTTCGAACATATTTAAGAAGTAGCATTGTTGCATTTAATGAACCATAATTAAAAGAACCAATCAGAGAAAACCTTTACATTGTTCCCAGGACCTCACTTCCTGCTTCAGCCTTCATTAGCATCTTCATAAGCTTAGAGTGCATCCTCAGTTGTAAGCCTTTATCTCCAATGAACACAGAGGCCATGGAAGTCACTTCGGACACCCTTTGTTAAATTCTTGAGTAAATTAGCTGATGCTTGAGTGAATTACTCAGTTGTGAACATAACTTTTTCCAGCTGAAATGGTCAAGCATGGAATCAATTATATTTATGCAGGTCTTATTCAATTTCAGAACATTTGTCTACCACAAAACATTGTAATACACCAGAGTATTGAAACCATTGAACCAGAGCCTCTGTCTCTTGGCCATGAATCATATTGGATGATTAACTAATGATTAACTTTTTAATCACATTTATAGCCAGAATAAGGTCCCCAAATTCTGGAAAGGGAATATAATCCATCCAATATTTAAACAAGGAAATCATAGCAAGCCTGAAAACTACAGATTGATATCCTTAATTGACGTAGAGGCCAAACTCTACGCATCATGTCTTCTAGTTCACCTTCGAGATTGGATGGATGAAAAGAGCATAATCCCAAAATTTCAAACGGGCTTTAGGCCAGGGATGGGCACTACAACAAATCTGGCTATCCTGGCACTTTTAACTGAAAAAGCGGAAAAAAAGAAAACTCGGTTGTATGCTTGTTTCGTCGACCTGAAATCAGCGTTCGACAGAGTGAGTAGAAATCGTCTCTGGGAAAAACTAAAAACTTGGGGGTTACCGAGCAAATTATTGGAAGCAATAATCGCCCTACATAGTGAAACCTGGGCAAGAGTGAAATTAGGCGATGGGTGTAGTGTAACCGCCAGAATCCACACTCAGCAAGGCCTAAAACAAGGCTGCGTCCTGGCTCCGAGCCTATTTAACTTGTTCCTCACAGATATCGTTAAATACACGCACGCAGCCGATTGCCATCCGCCAAATTTGGCCAAAGAGCCAATCCCCTTCTTACAGTACGCAGATGACATCGTGGTGTTGAGCCAAAGTCCCATTGGATTACAAAGAACGATAAACAATTTAGCAACTTACTTGGACCAGGAAAACCTGGAACTAAACAAAGAGAAAACCAAGGTTGTACGCCTAGTGGACCCCAAAAAAACAAAGTTCAAATGGCTCGTAAAAGGGGCATTAGTAGAAGAGCAAGCATCCTATAAATACCTCGGCATAAAACTGGGGCGGGGAACAACATATAAGGAACATAAAATGGACTTAAGAGCTAAAGCCCAATCGCTAATCTTCGCATATAGATTATTGAACAAAAAATTGGGCTGCCCGAACTACAACCATCTCTTAAAAGTGATGGCAGCTCAAATTCTCCCCACCCTGTCATATGGCCTAGTAACCTGGTGTGGTAAGGAGGCTGAACTATTAAAGGAGCTCCAGACGAAGGTTTACAAGGCCGTTTTCAACCTACCAAAGTCTGCTTCCCCAGCCCAGGTTCGGCTGGAATTCGGCCTCCAGAATCAGGGATTCCGGGGCATGAACGGCTTCGTGAAGCTATGCCATACATTTCGTTTATCCGAGTCTGGTTCATTGAATAGTCTATGCTGGGAAGAGATTAAAAACCAGATGGATCAAGAAACATCCAATTCATGGGGAGCGTACCTGAGAAAAACTTTGGCTGGGCTTGAAATACAATTAGCATGGGACAGCATGGTAGATCAGGCAAACTTCAGTAAATCTGGTAATGATGCAGCAAAGAAGAAATCCTTTTTGGAAGATAAAAAAGCAATTTCCAAACGCCGACATGGGTGGACAGTGATAAACTCCTACACACCTATAAAGTCTCAAGCTTACTTAGTAGCCCATTTTAGCGTTGAGTTAAAAAAGAGCTTTATTTATTACCGGTTGGGTATGCACGATTTGAAGGACTTACAGCCATCATGGAAAAGCAAACAACAAGCAGCGCATTGTCGATTATGTGGCTTTTTTAAAGAAACAATAACCCACCTGCTATGTGCATGCTCTGCAGTCAAGGAGTTGAGGAAACTGCTGTTAAAACCCATTTTTAATGAATTGAACATTTGCACATGCAGGCAAGCCGTGATACGCTGGATGGAAGGTTCCTCCATAATCTTGTCCTGCCGGGGTGTAAAATATTTGGCAGAAGTAAGGAAACTTTTACGGCAAGCCGACTTAGAGGAAAATAAAAAGTAAGAACAACGCCGGTATGGGTAATAGCTCCAATACTGCAGCATCTCACAAGCCCGTGTAACAAGCGGACTAAATGCTCAACCCATTACGGGACAATTAAAACAGTAGAAATTTTGAAGAGTGATTGAAATTTTTATGTAAAGACTTGCACTTCTTATTTTAATTTCTTTATTCACAATCAGAGACAAGTACCACTGCGGCTAGTTCTTATCATAAAGCTGTTGCTTTTCTAGGCACATTTTCACTTTAACACGGCAAGATTAGCTTAACATCTTTTGATAAACTCTGCCGCTTGAGTTCCCTTAATATAGTGAACGTAGATGGCTTCTGTTTCCAAATCAGTATAATGGTATTTGTCACTCGGAAGATCATTCGCGGTTGTCTAGGAAACGTAACAACCATTTAAACTAAAATAATACATGCCGGTGGCTTAGCACTTGCACTTTAGTTAACATCTTATGTGCATCATCAATGCTGTTCGGATTTTAAATAAATTGTATGTTCTTTTTGTTATTGGGTCACGACCTAGTTTTGGCGCTTTTATCGTTTGTGTATTTCACAACATTTTTATATTTTGTAAATTGTAACGATTTTAAGTAATCATATACAATAAACTATGACTATGACATATTGGATGATTAACTAAATGTGCGCCCCAGAAGGGGATGCCTTCTAACTGGTAACACGAGGGCTCTGCTTACAGGAAATACCTCGGAGTCCATAAAACACTTGCACGTGAGATTGAAAACTCTGAACGCCAGATTGCTCATCTAGATAAGGTACCAGCCCTGGATGCTTCCAAGAACTGTTCGCTCACAGAGGCTAAAACCCGTTAACAGACCCTGCTAGAGCAATTGCGTTGCTTCAACCTCAAAGCTTAGGTGATTAGGACAAACCCAGTTGTCGCCTTGCATGTTTGGATTCCCACTCCGGGTTGATCCTAGAGATCACCTCACCCACCGGTGCTACTCTGCATACTCAACTTGACGTCCTTGATGCCTTCTTTACCTACTACTCCTCTACCAATGCGGCGGATCCCCATCCGTCTGCTGAGGTAGTCTGCTCGTTCCCGGCAGGGCTTTTTCCTGCTTGTTCCTGGCAAGTTTACCACATACCAGCTATGCTGGTCAAGAGGCGACGAGATTATATCAACTGTGTCAAAATAGCAGATCTACAGATTTTTTTTTTTTATAGTTTTCTTTCTCCAGGCAAACGCTATTCTCTTTTTAAATTTTGGAACCTTCACTTATTTGTGTGATTTAAGTCTCTAGGGAACTCTGAAAGGCTGTCTATTAATACAAGGGTTTTCGAAAATAGTAATAGGTATGCAGCATTTGAGAAACCTTTTGTAATATATGACATGAGTAACATATCACTACAATCTCAAAATATTTTAAATAAGGAGTATTAAAAAGCTTAGATAAATTACAAGCAGAATTTTAAATTACCCGACTTAGCTTTTTTCAAATATTTGTAGATCAGAAATTACCTTAATACATTATTGGTAAAGCAAAGGCAGACTATGATGAGGGAATGCTAATTATTACATTATTTTCCCAGCATACACTGTTAAATATAACTGAGTTTGGCAGTCTGTTAATCCCAAACCAGTCTGGAGCCTGAATGTATAGGTAGAGAGACATCACTAATGTGTATTAAACAGGTACATTCAGGGATCATCTCCTACAGACGTGACCATCATCCGTGGCCTGAAACAGGCTTGGTGATATCCACTAATCCATTGCATTTGACATAATTTTGATGTTGGGTTGTAACAGTTTTCCCCACAGGTTTGAATAAATATTGGGGGAGGAAAATGGGTATTACATTTTTGTAGAATATGTAATTTCGTGTAGAATATATAATCTGAATATTTTATCACTACAAGCCTTATCTTTAAAAATAATGACCTGTATCCGGTAAGGATGTCTCGGTCTTCGTCATTCCTATTTAGCAAACACAGATGTTATTAATGTAGGTCAGCGACTATTTTATGTAAAACGGATCTGGCATAGTAGTTTGACTAAATGTCTCACGTGTAATTTCTCAAATTATTTTTATGGCGAATGCATCCTCTAAATTAATGACTTTTTATCTTTCAGAATATGTGATTCTCGATGATGGATGGATAGTATACAACGATTTTCATTACTATGTTAATACCAAAGAACTCCCAATGGAAAAAGCTAGAGAGTTTTGCAGGAACAATTTTGGAGACCTTGTTGTTATTGATGGTGAATCTGAGAGAAAGTTCTTATGGCGATATGTAAGAATTCATTAATCAATATAATCTATAATTGAATGGTGCTAACATGTGATGCCTTTAATCCAAAAAAGAAAATTATTGTACCAAAGAGAGGTCAATGGATCTGGTAACAGAGAAACATATGGTAATGGTTTTTACATGACAACATAGTCAATGCAGAATGTCTTAGGTACTCAAAGTTAACATAAGTTACAGGATTTCACACCACATTATTTGCTACAGTCAGGAAGATATTGTGTGTTAACACGAGACTATGGAAAGCTACCTGTTCTGAGATTGTTTTAGAAAAGTTGACTAGAAATTTTAAGCTGGGAGAAGGTGGTAAAAGGGCAGTACTGAGGGTATGTGTAAGCAAGTTGAAGTTGAATCCATGAACTGTGTGACTGAGACATGAAAACAGTGGATGTGACAGCATGCGAATGACAGAGGAAAGATAGAGCACATGGGGATGACTGACTTTAGTTGGTGACTCTGAGCCCAAGCTGAGCTCCCAGAGCCAGCCCAATAATGAGATTGCAATCTCAGGCCCAGGTCTGGGTCCAGGATACAGGCTAGACTGTCCTGCACTGTACTCTAATATCCTTTTTCCATTCAGGCCCGAGTTTGTTCTCCCAGGAAAGAAAGAGTGATAAAAAATGTTAAGAAGGCAACAAGGCTGCAGGCTCCTGGTTTGAAAATCATGTATGTTAATGGTGTGTTTCAGTTAGTTGTTTCAACAATAAGTGCCACAGGCTGTGACACCACAGCTTTCTTTTTACACATTTGATCAAGGTAAATAACATTTGAGCTCTGAACATGCAACATCGATTTAATGAACAGTAACAGTGAAGCGTAGGAATCAAAAGGGGAAAGCAGGGGGTTGACAAACTTGGGAAGAGAAAATGAAGACACTTTTTAAAAAATTGAGAGCTGAACTATAATAAGTTAATCCCTTGCAAGACAGATCTGACACTGCATATACAACATGTATAACATATACTTGTGCAAAGTGATTGATTTGTAAAAAAAAAAAAAAAAACAAGTGCCTGGGCCCACGTTAGGAGGGCACCGCAGCTTGCACCATCCATTGCCCCTGCCAGTGCTGCTAATAACAGTACCGACACAACTACTAACCATCACAGTCCTACAAGTGTGACGATCAGACTATTCCAGGCCGCCAAAGCTATAAGAATAGTTTGGGCGGCAGGTAGTAGTAATTTTTAATGTTTATTGAATTAATAAATAACTGTTGTGCTCATATCTAAGACAAGCAGCTCCACCATGTGGCAGACTGTCACTAGTGCTGGTGTTGACAATTTTGGGGCATATTTACAAGGAGTTAACACCACCAGATGTCGCTTTTGCCGACGTTCTGGTGGCGTTAACTCTTTTGCCTTATTTACAAGGAGGTCTTAAGCCACTTATTTACAAGGCGGCGTGAAGCCACTTATAGTGGCTTAACCCCACCTTGTAAATAAGGCCCCTATTCACGCAGCACTTAGCATGAAAGGGGCGTGCAATGGGTGTTACAGTTGGCGTTCCGCTGCAACACCCATTGTTTTTTTATGCTGCCCCATATTTACAAGGTATGCACAGCGCCAAAAATAGCGCCAGGGAATACCTTGTCTTCAGCAGGCGATACCAGGAGTAATGTTTTATTCTCTTCGTATTTTACTCTTTCCACGTGTGCTGCATTCAGTACACATAGAGCAAATTGCCTGTAAAGATTGTTTTTGTGCAGGAAGGTATCCCTTCCTGCACATAAACAATTGCCCCTGCAGCGCAGACACCCCAGCAAAACGGTGCTAGGGTGCCTGTGCTGGCGCTAGGCAGCTTTTTTAGCGCCAGAGCTAGGGGAAACGCAGGGGTGCGCCGCATTCTTGAAAATACAGTGCATCCCTGCATTTTGAAACTGTCAGAGTATGGCATTACAAATTGTGGCATAACACCGCGCTCCGACAGTTTCTTGTAAATATGCCTCTAAGTGTCAGTGCTGCACACCGGAAACCACTGGCTCAAATTAGGCACTGCTTGTACAATGTTGATGAATAAAATCATGAGAGGAATTGTGTCTATCACAGGTGCCAGATGGTGCTCATTGCAGTTGTGGATCTGTGAAACTCCACTATTTGAGATATCACACATCCATTATTTGATGAATCACGCATGCTGGTGACATCAGTTCCCCTTTTATGCGCCATGGAGTTGCAAGACCCTGAGCCTACAAGAAATTGGATGTTTTTGGGCATTTTCTAATTTTCTCAAACTTATTTATGTCTACGACCCACGTCATGAGGATTATACCTATGTGCCAAATTTCATCAACAGATGTCCATGACTGACCTTTATTGTGAGTGTATTTGATACTTGAGAAACATTCAGAAAACAGAATGATTTCTATGCATCCTAAAGCTAACAGGGAGAGTGAGGTGATGCTCATATGGCTTCTGCTTAAGAGGCTAGATCTAAATCTAGATCCAGAACTCCATCTAAGAGAAGGTCTCTTGTTCAAAGATAGCACAAGATTGAAAAGAAGCAGAAGTGCTCTCACCTACTCTTCTTCGCATCTTAGGCACAAAAGACAAAACAAGAAATATTCCAGGACAAAAGAAGAAACAGATCCAGAGACTGATATTTATTTAACGGTTCGCATTTAGTGCCCTCATTATGAATGACAAATTTCACCCAGAGTGAGACCTCCGGATGAAAATCTGCCACCAGCAATTGCAATTGTGTCCAGGCTGGGAATTATCAGACCCCTAAATTCCACACTCAATAATTCTTGGTCAAGAGACATCCATCCCCTCTTTGATGCTGCCTGAACTGTGGGCATCAGCACAGACCAACAATCGACCAATCGCTGGTGCAGCACGGGGAAGACAGTGCTCCCTACAAAAGATTTTCCTGACTCTCCCACCCTCACCCTTCGGTCTCTTTTGGCCCACTCACTGACATTTTCCACGTCTCAAGGCAGCTGAAAAATGACACCGGTTTTATCCCGGGAATTGGGAGAAAAACACATGGTAAAGGGCTCTCTATCTTGGGTTCCATGCTATATTCCCCACTGTGGGAAGAAAGCATGTAAACAGTAGATTTTGGTGAGGGAATTCTGGCAGAATCGTGAATTTCACTTCTTCAGTATCCTCACACTAAAATCCACGAAACACATGATGAAGCTCATAGTGTAAAGCTAGCTGGAGAGCTATAGAGTTCTGAATAGAGAGTGAAGCACTGAGACACACTACATGATCATTTACAATGATGTAGAACATAAAGGGAGAAGCTGGTTCCCGCCACGTATGGAGGTGCTATTCTCTCTCTATGAGAGGCATATCTAGTGTTCTGTTCTGAATTGTGCCAGGATGGGAGTAGTTCTGGTGTTGATAAGGAAGATAATCTGGATCCCAAGTTCAAAGATTGAGAAGACCTGCCTCTTGCTTATAATTTTTTGTATTTCTCATTTTCGAGTCTGTTGATGACTTTGCTCTTATACGGCATTGCCCACTTGAGAACGGCCTCATCTTAACGCTCCGGTTTCAATATAAGTTCCAAAATAAAGAGACATTGGTTGTATAGTTCCATGTTACTGTAGGTACATGTAATATGTTTTTGTTGAATGGAGAGCATTATCAGTTTTTCATACTGACTTCAAAAAAACCTTTGGATATTTTTAGAAAGGTGTTGGCTATTGCATTTTCCACAGCCCTTGAGCGCGCAAATAGATTACGCCACACGTGGGACCTGCGGTTGAGCATATCTTTATTCTCCAACATTCATTCATACTCTTCCCATTATGTCATGCTTCCCAAACCACACCCTATCACCTCCCCTGCATAGTACGTAGTTCCTGTTCAGAGTCCGCCCAGAACCACCAGGGCCCTTGTGTGTGTTGCACCAATATGCTACATGTCCCCCTTTGTTTTACAAAAAGTGGCAGGCATCAATTAAATCGCATCTCCTTAATCAGTCTGCGAGGATCTCACACTTGTCTGCCAGCTCATGTGATCTGGAGTGGTTCCACCCTCATCAGGCAACGGAGACACAGGTTCAGGCTCTGGAGCCGGACCTGAAGGTGTGGTCGCTTCCGAGGTAGTTTCAGGAGCTGGCGAAGGATGAGGTAGGTGTTTGAAATGTGATGTGTCCCGAGTAATGGATTTCCCAGGACGACGTGCTGTCACCATGTGTCCCTTGTGTGCCACCACCTGCAAAGGATCGGTGGTGAATGGGGTGCCTGTCTTTCATTTCTGACTCTGCTTTACCAGTACCCAGTCTCCTTTGTCAAAGACTGTTTCCTGGGTATGTCAGCGCTGATCAGCATATACTTTCATTTTACTCTGCGTTGGTGTCACGAAGTTTGTCAGTGTTCACGGACCGATCTGATGTCCATTGAGGTAGTTTTGTTCTGATTTCTCTCCTGAACAACAAGGTAGCTGGACTCTCACCTGCTGTGGAGTGAGGAGTTGACCAATAGGCCAGGAGGGCCTGGCACATTGCTTGCCTCAAGTTGATTCCTTCCATGGACGCTCGTTGGATTGCCCTTTTGAGGATGCCCATAAATCTTTCAACTACAGCATTGGCTTGAGGCCAGAGGGGTCTACTCTTTCGGTGTTTCAAGTTGACTTGTGCAAGAAACTCTTTAAACTCTATATTGTTGAAGGGCGGGCAATTATCTGGCTTGAGGATCTTGGGGATACCCCAGGTTACAAAGATGTCATCAAGCCGTTATGACCTTATCATGAGTTGTCAATGACAGCGTCTCCAACAAGGGGAAATGCAAATATTTGTCTATGACTACCATGAGATGCTGTCCATCTCCCAGTAGTCCAAAGAAGTCAACTGCGATCCTCTCCCAAGCATGGGCAGGGAGGTCAGACAATGCCACTGGGTCCTGAGTCACCTTGGGGGACAGGCAATTGCAGATGTAGCATGCTTACAATTCCTTTTCTACTCACTCATCTAGTCAAAGGAACCACACTCTCTCAATGCTCTTTTGGTGGCTACAATACCATGGTGAACTCCAAAGAAAAGTATAGTAACCCTGGACTGCTATAAGGGACAGGGTTGTGTACACATAAACAATCGCATCTCCCCTTTGTGCACTTTAACTACATAGACCCCATCCAAAGCTCTTCGGGAACAAACTGGAAATGCACTGAAGGTTTTTACAAAAGTTGCGTGAATAATCTCTGTCACACTCTATAATTATATTTGTTTCATTTATTAATGATTTACCAAGGCATTCATATATGTTCTATGCATATAAACACACAATCAAGAATTAAAAAGACTATTGCTTGTTCTGCATCCAACTGCAATCATTTATATTTTGCAATAATGCACACAAGATTAAAACAATCAATATAAAACTTTCAAAATTCACAGTGGTACATAATGCATGGTTCCCTGGCATAATATCGATGGTAAAAATATCGATAAAAAAATATAGAATGCAAAAATATCGACTCCCTATACTTAAACTATCGAAGTAAAAAATATAGATGTGAAAAATATCGATTTAAAAATATATATAAAACATATTAAATATATTAAATATTAATATTATTTTTAACAAAATAAATTAAATGTAATATACATTTTAACTAAATTTAACAAAGAAACTTAATTTAAAAAACTATAAACACACAAACATAATAATTTATACATATATATATATTTTTTTTAATACAGAGGGTACATAAAAAGAAGTAAATAAACATAGAAGAATAAAAATGAATTGCATACATATAGCAGATAATCATACCAAGCAGGCAAGAAAGAGAAAAAGAAAGAAAAGGGAAAGAAAGGAAGAAAAATAACTATATATGTCTAGAGAATCACACAAAAAATTCCCATATGCGGCCGAATTTTTGCAGTGAGCGTATACCTCTAGATTTGGCCAGTGCCCGTTCCCTCTCATATATGTCTTTCATGAGAGCAAGCCATTAAAAAAAAATAGGAGGGTGAGGCGATATCCATGCCTTCGTGATGCAGAGGCGGGCAGCAACTAATGCAATAGATAAAAAACTTCTCATGGCACGATTATCACTCTCCTTAAGTCCTAACATGATCTCTTTGTTAGTGAGAAAAAAATTAGAACCCAAACATTGACCAATATGTTGTGTAACTTTCCCCCAAAAACTCCTAACATAGGACAAGTGCAGAACATGTGGAGGATGTTGGCTGCAATAAGACCACACTTAGTGCAGCATGATCTATCTACGCTATCTAACACAAGCCCCTGTGCCTTTTGTTGCCATTTACTAATCCTTTCAGGAGTGTAATAAAGCATGCAAATAGTTCAGAATTGTTGCAGCTTTAGACTTATAGAATGGATAGAGTTATCTAAAGTGTCCAAAGCTGAAACAATCTCAGAAGTATTCGTAGTGATACCTAGGGGCCGATTCCGATCTCGGCCGGTAGGGCTCCGAATCGGATTCGGCTTAACCGGATCCGATTCGGAGCCCTATTTCCCGACCGATTCGTACGCGCGTCCGGGCGAGCGAGTACGATGCGAATTCGCCGACCGACTCGTCCGGGCGTCCTGACCGCTCTGACCGACTCGTTCCCGGGTCGAACCGCACCGACCGACTCGCTCGGACTCGACTCGCACCGCGCAATGGAGACGTTCCCCGGCCGGGTAAGTACGATGCGCGCTGCGAGCAGTCTGACCGAGCCGCGCACTCCGGCTCGAAAGAGTAGTTGGAGCCGTACTTTGGGGGTCCGTGTCGGACCCCCCTGTACGCGTAGCCGCGCGAGTCGCACACAGGGGGGACCCATGGGTCCCCCCTACCTGTGCGTGTACGGCGCGAGTCGCTTCGCCGCGTACACGCTGTAGGGGGCGCCCTTGTCCGCCTCGCACCCATCGAGTCAATGGGAGCCCGCGTACGTGTTGTACGACCGGCTCCCATTGACTTCAATGGGAGTCCGACCGACTCGAGTCCGATGGCATACGTGCGCATCGTACTCGTTCGGTCGGGCTGCCAGAGTCCGATTCGGTCGGAAATCTCTCCGAGTCCGGCTCGGTCGGAGAGATTTCCGGCCCGAATCGGAATCGGCCCCTTAATGTCTGACTCCATTTGGAAGCTAAACGATTAGTATCATCACTCCTGAAATGGCAGAGTTGTAAATATATTGAACTGATTCTGGCTTTAAGCGAAAGATTTAAAAAATATGTCAGTAGTTCATGAGAATGTGGAAGTTGCAGCCGTTGTCGTTTTAAGAAGTAGTCTCTGATTTGTAAATATTTAAAAAAGATTGTTGTGGAAGTTTAAAGGCAGATTGTAAAGATACAAAGGTACAAAAGCCGCTGATATCATAAAGCTGGACAAGCCGTTCAATTCCACACCTTGCCCACCTGCGAGCAGTGAGATCATGAAATATACTTGGAAGAATTGGATTATTCCATAATTTGAAATAGTCATGTTGAGTAAGATCCTCGAAAGAGAATGAGCAATAATCGAGAATTTCGTGCCATATACGGACCATGTCCCTAATGGTCTTGAAACTGACCCTTTTTAATAGTTAGGATCATTGATCCTATATAGAAACATTTTGCTGTCTGTGCCCAATGCAAGAGAAAGGCCAAAGTGTGGTTGTTTATCAGTTAATAAACTTTGCAAACGCCTGATAAATGCTGCCCAAAAGTAAAGTTTAAAATCAGTGAGTTGTAGTCCACCCAGCTTATAGGGGAGTTTAAGAAGACGTATCGCATGGCATGCTTGCTTGTAGCCCCAAATGAAACTGTTAATAGCACCTTCCAATTTTTGGAAAAAATTGTTGGGGACACGTATAGGAATAGCTCGGAACAAATATAGAAACTTAGGCAGAATTGTCATCTTAATTATATTGCACCTGCCAATAATGGTTATTGGAAGTTTATTCCAATTCTTCAACTTTTGTATAACCGAGTGCAGTAATGGCTCGTAATTAAGTCTCCATATTTGTTCGATAGTAGCAGAAATCCAAAACCCCCAAGTAGGTTACAACAGCGCAGCCACCAGTTATAGGTGTAGGCAAATCTAAGTTATGAAGGATTTGAGTTTTATGGGAGTTGAGTTTATACCCTGAAAAATGGCCAAAAGTTTTCGCTTCTTCGTGAATTGCAGTCAATGCTGCTGTTGGGTCAGATGAAAAAAACGCAATATCATCGGCATAAGCAATAGCCTTCAGTTGACATGTCCCATTGCTAAATGGAGTAATACAAACATTCCGATTTAGTGCTTTTATGAATGGCTCAATATATAAAGCAAAGAGCATAGGGGAGAGTGGGCACCCCTGCCGGGTACCACGACGTATCGAAAAGGGAGCAGAATGCAGGTTGGTATATAAGAGTTTAGCCTGTGGGTTGATATATAGCGCACGGATCCATTTTAAAAAATGGCCTGGTAGACCATTAATAGTTAATATTGCCCATAATGCATCCCACACAACGCGGTCGAATGCTTTTTCAGCATCTAGAAGGACCATCGCCAAATTACGAGATGTCCTGTTAGCAATATCGAATGCTGTTATAGCTGTATTAACATGAGCAGTAGTATCTCTACCTTAGTATAAACCCATGCTGTTGATCGGATACGAGATCTGGCATAGAAGGCGCTAGCCTGTTAGCCAGTACTTTGTTGAAGATTTTAGCGTCGGAGTTGATGAGGGATATTGGGCGATAGGACCCGCAATCGTACGCAGATTTCCCCTTTTTAAGAAAAAAACCGATGTTAGTCATATCCCAAGATTTGGGAGCTTCCATACGCTCCCCTATCTGATGTATAACATCATGAAGTAACGGGAGAATAGAATTTTTAAAAGTTTTATAAAATTATATTGGCAAAGCATCATCCCCGGCAGCCTTGCCGGAGGGCAGCGCTGCTATAGCAGATGCAATTTCTTCATTGGTAATATCTTTTTTTTTTTGTGTCCTCATTGTGCAATGTTTAGGAGAGAGGAGTATCAGGGGCCCCGCTCCTATCCAACTTAGTAAAACACTCCTTTATAGTTGTGGAATCTGGGGTAGAAGAAGGAGTTCCCAACTTTCCCTGGTGTGGGGGCCCCCTTGTTTCCACTTCTGTATTTTGCTGCCTGTGGGGGGGGGAGCTAGCCATTATGGCTACTCGTTCAAGCCCTTGATTGAAGGCCATTGCCATTGCTTAATCATTGGACTTATTTTGTAAGGTCATTCTTTGTACCGGTCTAGAAGGTCTTCAAGTAAGCTTGTTGTGTTGTTCCCAGATACCCCAAAATAAATATCTCTTGCTTACCCTCCGCGCTTATCTAGGTTGTATATTCTCTGAATTGAGGCTAGCCATTCTCTATGTGTTGGGGGTACAGGTTTCACCCACTTTATACAGATTTCTCTTCTGGCCAACAGTATTAATAGGAAGAGAAGATTTTCACAATATTTATCTAATTTCGGGTAACCTGAGATGTTCTGGCCTATCCCAAAAATAACAAGATCTATGCTTACCTTGATTGGTTGGCCCAGGAGAAGCGAGAGAGTCTTACCCACCTCATTCCAAAACTGCTCGAGAAGGGGGCACTGCCGGAACATATGGAGATCATCCGCTCTTTCTTCCCCACATTTTGGACAGCATCTCACCTTTTGCTTTTTGATCTTGAATAGCTTCCTCGGTGTCCAGACTAGCCATCCCCTTAAGGGAAAGAGGTATAAATAAATGGGGCGAGCTTATAGAGCAAAACTCAATTATCAACTGGGATGCTCTTGTAATCAAGACCGAGGGTACTATTTCAAAATTTAAATATTGGTAATATCTTGTTGTAGAAGATCAGCTGTGTCCAGGCTCAGAGGTAGAGGGTCGCAAAGTTGTAGGTAATCTTCCAATGCAGTTTTGTCTATGTTACAGGGAAAAGTGTAGAGCTCCTTATAAAATTGGGCAAATTGCTCTAGAATTGAGTCAGGGGAAGTGTATAGTTGGTCACCTCTACCCTTTATTGTGTCTATTTGCGTTTTAGATTTTTTATCCGCAACCTGATATGTCAAGATCCTCCCAACCTGATCCCCATACTCATATTGGTAAGAACGATTTTTGTTATAGGCAACTGCTATCTTTTCTTTTAACTTCCTGCTCAAAAGTAAGCGCGTATCTATTAGGGAAGCATATATTTGGTCGCTATTTGGCCCTCTCAACCTAAGTTCCTCCGCATGCTGAATTTCTAATCTTTTTAATGTATTACAAATTGACTTCACACTATTCTGATACATTTTATTGAAGTGGTAAATGTGCTGTTGAGTAGTACCCCATATATATGCTTTCATTGTGTCCCATACAATGAAAGGAGAAGCGGTGTCAATATTAGATCGTAAAAGCTCAGTAAGAACCCCTTGAGTATATGTTATGAATTCCGGGTCAGTCAGCAAATATCTGGGAAATGAAAAAGATTGCTTGCTCTTAGCTGCAACTGCTAGCTGAAAACTGATCAGGATAGGGTTATGATCAGAGATTATCCGTGGACAGACCTCTGTATGAGCTGTTGCTAAAATACTATTACTAGCGAAGGCCAGATCTATTCTTGAATAATGTCGATGGGGGGCGGAATAGTATGTAAATCCTGATATGGTGGGATGTAACGTCCGCCATAAGTCTGACAGACCATGAAGCCGAGCCAATTCATAGATTGACTCTCGAACCCGCCGCATTCTCGGAAAGGCGGACCGATTAGTCGAGTCAATATCATTAGTTTAATGTATAATTAAAGTCCCCCATAATAATCATTTCTCCTTGCCAGGCAAGCAATTCTAGCTTTAACTTATTGAAAAGGGTGGGATCATCCGAATTTGGACCATTCACGCCACAGAAAACAAATTTTTTATTATAAATTTCCAGTTGTGGCCCACCTGCTGCCTGGGTCAGAAGCGGTTTTAAGTTTCTTGCAGGCTAGCCGCTTATCTTTAAGAATCACTACACCTCTAATTGCTGCGCCCTGTGAAGTACATTCAATAATTTCAAAGCCTAACTGTTTGAGCAAGCCTCTATCTTTATAAGCCAGATGTGTCTCTTCAAGAATTACCAGATGAGGTTTATAAAGCTTAAGCTCCTCCTTAACCAATTGGCGTTTAGATGACGCATTCAACCAGCTACATTCCAGCTGATACATCTAATTATCCCCATTGTGAGGCATATAACAATTCAGACTATGCATAGCTTTTGCATTTCCCCAGACATTATCCCTTAAGAAATTTGATAGAAAAAAGTTTTAAGAGCAAGCATTAGTAATTAGTAAATAAAAAAAATAAAAAAATAAATAAACCACAGCGTGAAAACATTGAACATTTGTAATTTATCAAATTGTGCACCCTTGCATTCTGCCAGCAATCCCCCTGAGACCCATCCCCAGCCCTATGGTCGAGAACCACCCCCACCCACCCAGTGTTCTAGAAAAGGAATCACCCCCACTAAACTGCTGTATATCTATGACAGCCTAGAGGAGCAAAGCCACAGCCGAGAGCCTCCCTACTAAAGTCAGTGATACAATAAAAAAAAAAGAACAGAGAAAGAAAGAGAACTCCACTCAAATGTCAGAGTCATAAGAAGAGCCATAGAAAATAAAGAAATAGTAACTATGTTTAGCAGATGCAAAATATCTTTTAAAGCCAGAGATGCCAAATGGTAAATACCCCTCCAAAAAAAAGAAAAAAGTCCCCTTTGGCAAAGGAGAAGAAAAACCATTTAGTGCTGTCCATTCAAATCATTCATTAAGTTTCTGCTGCCATCTAGAAAGCGCCAGTTTTGCCTCCTGGTCTGAATGACCATCCTTTATAACCTTCAGTGGAGCCGGTTCTTGTAGATAGACCTGGGCCCCAAGTGCCTTCCAAGAGTCAATAAGCTGTCGCATCCTCCATCTTTTATCCATTGTAATCTTACAGAGATCCGATCTTACAATAATGGAAACTTATTCGACAACCACCGGTGTGGTAGGTCGGGCTTTGATATCAATAGCCTGACGTAATAGAAAATTACCAACATAGATAAGGATTGGTCGTGGGCGACGTAAAATGTACTGATCTGTTTGATTAAGAAAAATCAGCAGCCTGTGAGCCTGTTGAATTTGAGAGTCCCAGTCCCAGTCAGCAAGATCGGGGAAGGCCTTCTGAAGTAGCTGAACAATAAAGGGCAGTGGATCGGAGCCCTCTTTGCCTTCCAGGACCCCGAATGCTCTTAAATTATTCTGGCGTTGCCAATTTTCCAAGTCTTTGATTTTCCCCTGCAAGGCTATAAGTTGACTGTCGTGGTCGCGGACAAGATTAGTAGAATGTGTTATCGCATCCTCGTTGTCAGACAGTCGTTGCTGTAATTCCATCACCTCGTTAGTAAGTGGAGCCACCTTGCTGGTTACTGTGGTTAATGACTGCTGAATCATGGCATTGTCTGCCCGAAGCTGTATGTATTGCTCCTGCGCCTCAGTTCTTTGTGCCGATAGTGCCTGGAGAATTGAACTTAGCGAGGGCTCTGATGTTGCCACCATCGCCGGTGCAGCTGTAACTGTATATGCTGAAGCACCGCTCACAGATAAAGAAGCCTCCTTTACAGGTTGAATAAAATCATCCGGGCAAGCAATGGAAGAACCCCCAATGAGCGAAACATCTTTTGATGAGTGCACCGTAACACTAGTAGTAATTTGAGAGGGAGAGAGGCTTTGACCATTAATGAATGCAGGAGCCTGCCCAGAGCTGGATAATCTCGAAATGATAGCTTAACCTCTCCCTTAGAGGTCACCCATTTGCGTAAAGGACTGTCCTGAGTCTTCGCTTTTGAGTATGCTAGTGCTGGTACACTACCTTGTGGATGTATACTACTAAAAAGCTCAGCAGACTTTCTGAGAGATCTATCTGGTTTAGAGGTTTAAAATTGCATTTTTTCTTTTTAGTGGATGAGAGACTGGCAGCATCCTCCGGTAAACGGCTGAGTGAATCATTTATGTTCACCATAGGTGAGGAGGAGGAGGATAAGATGTCAGCTTTGATAGGCTGCTCCATAGGGTGCTCATTGGAGTGCTTATTACCATCAGAGATAGGAGAGTCAACAGAGTACGAGGGCTGCAAGAGCTCTAAAGAGGGTGTATCCACCTGCTCAATAGTTTCTGCGGATATTAGCTCATTTACAGGCAGCACAGTGGCTCTCTTATTATCTCTTATTATCAGTTAAGTCGCTTTAGTCTGGATCACCCAGAGCCGGTAACTGTATAGATGACTGTGTTTGCACTGGCAGAGACACATAGGGGCCGATTCCGATCTCGGCCGGTATCGCACCGAATCGGATTCGGCTTAACCGGACCCGATTCGGAGCCCTCTTTTCTGACCGATTCGAACACGCGTCCGGCCGAGCAAGTACGATGCGAGCGCACGCGAAATCACCAACCGACTCGCTCGGACTCGACTCGCAACGCGCGATGGAGACGTTCCCCGGCCGGGCAAGTACGATGCGTGCCTTGAGCAGTCCGACCGACCCGCACCGTCCGGCTCGAAACAGCTGTCGGAGCCGGACTTTGGGGGTCCGTGTCGGACCCCCCTGTATGCGTAGCCACGCAAGTCGCACACAGGGGGGACCCATGGGTCCCCCCTACCTGTGCGTGTGCGGCATGAACCGCATCGTCGCGAACCCGCTGTAGGGGGCGCCCTCGTTTGCCTCGCACCCATTCAGTCAATGGGAGCCCGCGTACGCGTTGTACGACCGGCTCCCATTGACTTCAATGGGAGTCCGACCGAATCGAGTCCGATAGCATGCGTGCGCATCATACTCGTTCGGTCGGACTGCCAGAGTCCGATTCGGACGGAAATCTCTTCGGGTCCGGCTCGGTCGGAGAGTTTTCTGGCCCGAATCGGAATCAGCCCCTAAGTCGTAGCCTGTAGGAACAATGGAGACAGCAGCGGCAGCACTCACCTCTGACTGGGATAGTTGGGATAGCCGCATAACCGCTGGTGCAAATGGGAAAGTCAAGGGCCCCGTGAGAAGCGTCCCCTCGAGGTGCACTGAAGCCATACTTTCAGAAGTGGATACCAGTTCTTTGTCACAGGCTAAGTCTCCATCGGGCAATCCCCCAATCCTGTGTTGTACCACCTCCAGTACTATCTCCGCCATAGCAGCTTCTGGGGCAGCTATAAGAAAATCCGCAGCCTTCCCTGACTGCAGTAATTTCATTACCGGTCTTCCTACTCTGGGTGCATTCTTCTTGCTTGCACCGCCGGCCGGTATCTGCGGCTCCACCGTAGAGTTGACAACAAGGGCCATAGCGGAATTTTGGTTTGGGCGTCCGCCTTGCGGTGCAGTAACCTTAGGAGGAGCCATGGCGTATGAAGCAGACGGCAGACAGGGCCAGTAGAGCGCAGAACACCGCAAGCTGGCCCGTCGGAGAATGCAGCTCCAGGTGTTCCCAAAGAGGAATGAAAGCAGGGCGTCGCGCCAGATCATCAAAAAGCAAGCTGGTATGGTAAAGTTTGTTTGCCTTTTAAGTTTGCATTTTTAAGTGAATTAGGAAAGAGTGATACTTTCTCTCCTATTCTAATTGTAGTTTAATGAGGGATAAGTAGCATTCAGGAGAACTCTCGGGAGACTGCTCCTCCCGGCGGAGTCAATCCGCCATCTTCCTTGTCCCCAGTAATAATTTATACATATACATATATTTAACTATTATCTTTTTTTTAAATTTTAAACTTTAAAATTATATAAAAATAAAATATATATATATCAATAATTTAAAAAAACCATTCTATAATAAATTAAAACATTAAATTATTTAAAAAAATTAAAACGTATATTTCCCAATACAATAAATGCAACAGTAGGGAAAATGTTGGATAGCAAAATAATTATATTTACTATTCCAACTCCAGTGACTGTAACAGTAGGGAAAGTGTTGGATAGCAGAGAGGTAAAAATTAATATTCCCACTCCAGTAAGACAAACAGTAGGGAAAGTGTTAGATAGCGGAGAGGAAAAAATTACTATTCCCACTCCAAAGAGTGCAACAGTAGGGAAAGTATTGGATAGCGAAGGGGTAAAAATTACTATTCCCACTCCAGTGAGTGGAACAGTAGGGAAAGTGTTGGAAAGCGAAGGGGCAAAAATTACTATTCCCACTCCACAGAGTGCAACAGTAGGGAAAGTGTTGGATAGCGGAGGTGTAAAAATTACTATTCCAACTCCAGTGAGTGCAACAGTAGGGAAAATGTTGGATAGTAGAGGGGTAAAAATTACTATTCCCACTCCAGTGACTGCAACAGTAGGGAAAGTGCTGGAGAGCGGAGGGGTAAAAATTACTATTCCCACTCCAGTGAGTGCAACACTAGGGAAAGTATTGGATAGCAGAGGGGTAAAAATTACTATTCCCACTCCAGTGAGTGCAACAGTAGGGAAAGTGCTGGATAGCGGAGGGGTAAAAATTACTATTCCCACTCCAGTGACTGCAACAGTAGGGAAAGTGCTGGAGAGCGGAGGGGTAAAAATTACTATTCCCACTCCAGTGAGTGCAACACTAGGGAAAGTATTGGATAGCAGAGGGGTAAAATTACTATTCCCACTCCAGTGAGTGCAACAGTAGGGAAAGTGCTGGATAGCGGAGGGGTAAAAATTACTATTTCCACTCCAAAGAGTGCAACAGTAGGGAAAGTGCTGGATAGCGGAGGGGTAAAAATTACTATTCCCACTCCAAAGAGTGCAACAGTAGTGAAAGTGTTGGATAGCGGAGGTGTAAAAATTACTATTCCCACTCCAGTGAGTGCAAAAGTAGGGTAAGTGTTGGATAGCGGAGGAATTAAATTTACTATTCCAACTCCAGTGAGTGCAACAGTAGGGTAAATGTTGGAGAGCGGAGGGGTAAAAATGACTATTCCCACTCCAGTGAGTGCAACAGTAGGGAAAGTATTGGATAGCAGAGGGGTAAAAAATAGTATTCCCACTCCAGTGAGTGCAACAGTAGGGAAAGTGCTGGATAGCGGAGGGGTAAAAATTACTATTCCCACTCCAGTGAGTGCAACAGTAGGGACAGTGTTGGATAGCGGAGGGATAAAAATTACTATTCCCACTCCAGTGAGTGCAACAGTAGGGAAAGTGCTGGATAGCGGAGGGGTAAAAATTACTATTCCCACTTCAGTGAGTGCAACAGTAGGGAAAGTGCTGGATAGCGGAGGGGTAAAAATTACTATTCCCACTCCAGTGAGTGCAACAGTAGGGACAGTGTTGGATAGCGGAGGGATAAAAATTACTATTCCCACTCCAGTGAGTGCAACAGTAGGGAAAGTGTTGGATAGCGGAGGGGTAAAAATTACTATTCCCACTCCAGTAAGTGGAACAGTAGAGAAAGTGTTGCACAGCGAAGGGGCAAAAATTACTATTCCCACTCCAAAGAGTGCAACAGTAGGTAAAGTGTTGGATAGCGGAGGTGTAAAAATTACTATTCCCACTCCAGTGAGTGCAACAGTAGCGACAGTGTTGGATAGCGGAGGGATAAAAATTACTATTCCCACTCCAGTGAGTGGAACAGTAGGGAAAGTGTTGGACAGCGAAGGGGCAAAAATTACTATTCCCAGTCGAAAGAGTGCAACAGTAGGGAAAGTATTGGATAGCGAAGGGCTAAAAATTACTATTCCCACTTGAGTGAGTGGAACAGTAGGGAAAGTGTTGGACAGCAAAGGGGCAAAATTACTATTCCCACTCCAAAGAGTGCAACAGTAGGGAAAGTGTTGGATAGCGGAGGTGTAAAAATAACTATTCCAACTCCAGTGAGTGCAACAGTAGGGAAAATGTTGGATAGCAGAGTGGTAAAAATTACTATTCCCACTCCAGTGAGTGCAACAGTAGGGAAAGTGCTGGATAGCGGAGGGGTAAAAATTACTATTCCCACTCCAGTGAGTGCAACAGTAGGGAAAGTATTGGATAGCAGAGGGGTAAAAATTACTATTCCCACTCCAGTGAGTGCAACAGTAGGGAAAGTGCTGGATAGCGGAGGGGTAAAAATTACTATTCCCACTCCAGTGAGTGCAACAGAAGGGACAGTGTTGGATAGCGGAGGGATAAAAATTACTATTCCCACTCCAGTGAGTGCAACAGTAGGGAAAGTGCTGGATAGCGGAGGGGTAAAAATTACTATTCCAACTCCAGTGAGTGCAACAGTAGGGAAAATTTTGGATAGCGGAGGGGTAAAAATTACTATTCCCACTCCAATAAGACAAACAGTAGGGAAAGTGTTAGATAGAAGAGAGGAAAACATTACTATTCCCACTCCAGTGAGTGCAACTGTAGGGAAAGTGCTGGATACCGGAGGGGTAACAATTACTATTCCCACTCCAGTGAGTGGAACAGTAGGGAAAGTGTTGGACAGCGAAGGGGCAAAAATTGCTATTCCCACTCCAAAGAGTGCAACAGTAGGTAAAGTGTTGGATAGCGGCGGTGTAAAAATTACTATTCCCACTCCAGTGAGTGCAAAAGTAGGGTAAGTGTTGGATAGCAGAGGAATTAAATTTACTATTCCAAATCCAGTGAGTGCAACAGTAGGGAAAATGTTGGATAGCAGAGGGGTAAAAATTACTATTCCCACTCCAGTGAGTGCAACAGTAGGGAAAGTGCTGGATAGCGGAGGGGTAAAAATTACTATTCCCACTTCAGTGAATGCAACAGTAGGGAAAGTATTGGATAGCAGAGGGGTAAAAATTTACGATTCCCACTCCAGTGAGTGCAACAGTAGGAGAAGTGCTGGATAGCGGAGGGGTAAAAATTACTATTCCTACTCCAAAGAGTGCAACAGTAGGGAAAGTGTTGGATAGCGGAGGTGCAAAAATTACTATTCCCACTCCACAGAGTGCAACAGTAGGGAAAGTGTTGGATAGCGGAGGTGTAAAAATTACTATTCCAACTCCAGTGAGTGCAACAGTAGGGAAAATGTTGGATAGTAGAGGGGTAAAAATTACTATTCCCACTCCAGTGACTGCAACAGTAGGGAAAGTGCTGGAGAGCGGAGGGGTAAAAATTACTATTCCCACTCCAGTGAGTGCAACACTAGGGAAAGTATTGGATAGCAGAGGGGTAAAAATTACTATTCCCACTCCAGTGAGTGCAACAGTAGGGAAAGTGCTGGATAGCGGAGGGGTAAAAATTACTATTCCCACTCCAGTGAGTGGAACAGTAGGGAAAGTGTTAGACAGCAAAGGGGCAAAAATTACTATTTCCACTCCAAAGAGTGCAACAGTAGGGAAAGTGCTGGATAGCGGAGGGGTAAAAATTACTATTCCCACTCCAAAGAGTGCAACAGTAGGGAAAGTGTTGGATAGCGGAGGTGTAAAAATTACTATTCCCACTCCAGTGAGTGCAAAAGTAGGGTAAGTGTTGGATAGCGGAGGAATTAAATTTACTATTCCAACTCCAGTGAGTGCAACAGTAGGGTAAATGTTGGAGAGCGGAGGGGTAAAAATGACTATTCCCACTCCAGTGAGTGCAACAGTAGGGAAAGTATTGGATAGCAGATGGGTAAAAAATAGTATTCCCACTCCAGTGAGTGCAACAGTAGGGAAAGTGCTGGATAGCGGAGGGGTAAAAATTACTATTCCCACTCCAGTGAGTGCAACAGTAGGGACAGTGTTGGATAGCGGAGGGATAAAAATTACTATTCCCACTCCAGTGAGTGCAACAGTAGGGAAAGTGCTGGATAGCGGAGGGGTAAAAATTACTATTCCCACTTCAGTGAGTGCAACAGTAGGGAAAGTGCTGGATAGCGGAGGGGTAAAAATTACTATTCCCACTCCAGTGAGTGCAACAGTAGGGACAGTGTTGGATAGCGGAGGGATAAAAATTACTATTCCCACTCCAGTGAGTGCAACAGTAGGGAACGTGTTGGATAGCGGAGGGGTAAAAATTACTATTCCCACTCCAGTAAGTGGAACAGTAGAGAAAGTGTTGCACAGCGAAGGGGCAAAATTACTATTCCCACTCCAAAGAGTGCAACAGTAGGTAAAGTGTTGGATAGCGGAGGTGTAAAAATTACTATTCCCACTCCAGTGAGTGCAACAGTAGGGACAGTGTTGGATAGCGGAGGGATAAAAATTACTATTCCCACTCCAGTGAGTGGAACAGTAGGGAAAGTGTTGGACAGCGAAGGGGCAAAAATTACTATTCCCAGTCGAAAGAGTGCAACAGTAGGGAAAGTATTGGATAGCGAAGGGCTAAAAAATTACTATTCCCACTTGAGTGAGTGGAACAGTAGGGAAAGTGTTGGACAGCAAAGGGGCAAAAATTACTATTCCCACTCCAAAGAGTGCAACAGTAGGGAAAGTGTTGGATAGCGGAGGTGTAAAAATAACTATTCCAACTCCAGTGAGTGCAACAGTAGGGAAAATGTTGGATAGCAGAGTGGTAAAAATTACTATTCCCACTCCAGTGAGTGCAACAGTAGGGAAAGTGCTGGATAGCGGAGGGGTAAAAATTACTATTCCCACTCCAGTGAGTGCAACAGTAGGGAAAGTATTGGATAGCAGAGGGGTAAAAATTACTATTCCCACTCCAGTGAGTGCAACAGAAGGGACAGTGTTGGATAGCGGAGGGATAAAAATTACTATTCCCACTCCAGTGAGTGCAACAGTAGGGAAATTGCTGGATAGCGGAGGGGTAAAAATTACTATTCCAACTCCAGTGAGTGCAACAGTAGGGAAAATTTTGGATAGCGGAGGGGTAAAAATTACTATTCCCACTCCAATAAGACAAACAGTAGGGAAAGTGTTAGATAGAAGAGAGGAAAACATTACTATTCCCACTCTAGTGAGTGCAACAGTAGGGAAAGTGCTGGATACCGGAGGGGTAACAATTACTATTCCCACTCCAGTAAGTGGAACAGTAGGGAAAGTGTTGGACAGCGAAGGGGCAAAAATTGCTATTCCCACTCCAAAGAGTGCAACAGTAGGTAAAGTGTTAGATAGCGGCGGTGTAAAAATTACTATTCCCACTCCAGTGAGTGCAAAAGTAGGGTAAGTGTTGGATAGCAGAGGAATTAAATTTACTATTCCAACTCCAGTGAGTGCAACAGTAGGGGAAGTGTTGGATAGCAGAGGGGTAAAAATTACTATTCCCACTCCAGTGAGTGCAACAGTAGGGAAAGTGCTGGATAGCGGAGGGGTAAAAATTACTATTCCCACTTCAGTGAATGCAACAGTAGGGAAAGTATTGGATAGCAGAGGGGTAAAAATTTACGATTCCCACTCCAGTGAGTGCAACAGTAGGAGAAGTGCTGGATAGCGGAGGGGTAAAAATTACTATTCCTACTCCAAAGAGTGCAACAGTAGGGAAAGTGTTGGATAGCGGAGGTGCAAAAATTACTATTCCCACTCCAGTGCGTGCAAAAGTAGGGTAAGTGTTGGATAGTGGAGGATTTAAATTTACTATTCCAACTCCAGTGAGTGCAACAGTAGTGAAAATGTTGGATAGCAGAGGGGTAAAAATTACTATTCCCACTCCAGTGAGTGCAACAGTAGGGAAAGTGCTGGATAGAAGATGGGTAAAAATTACTATTCCCACTCCAGTGAGTGCAACAGTAGGGAAAGTGCTGGATAGCGGAGGGGTAAAAATTACTATTCCCACTCCAATAAGACAAACAGTAGGCAACGTGTTAGATAGCAGAGGGGTAAAAATTACTATTCCCACTCCAGTGAGTGCAACAGTAGGGAAAGTGCTGGATAGCGGAGGGGTAAAAATTACTATTCCCACTCCAAAGAGTGCAACAGTAGGGAAAGTGTTGGATAGCGGAGGTGTAAAAATTACTATTCCCACTCCAGTGAGTGCAAAAGTAGGGTAAGTGTTGGATAGCGGAGGATTTAAATTTACTATTCCAACTCCAGTGAGTGCAACAGTAGGGAAAGTGCTGGATAGCGGAGGGGTAAAAATTACTATTCCCACTCCAGTGAGTGCAACAGTAGGTACAGTGTTGGATAGCGGAGGGATAAAAATTACTATTCCCACTCCAGTGAGTGCAACAGTAGGGAAAGTGCTGGATAGCGGAGGGGTAAAAATTACTATTCCCACTTCAGTGAGTGCAACAGTAGGGAAAGTGCTGGATAGCGGAGGGGTAAAAATTACTATTCCCACTCCAGTGAGTGCAACAGTAGGGACAGTGTTGGATAGCGGAGGGATAAAAATTACTATTCCCACTCCAGTGAGTGCAACAGTAGGGAACGTGTTGGATAGCGGAGGGGTAAAAATTACTATTCCCACTCCAGTAAGTGGAACAGTAGAGAAAGTGTTGCACAGCGAAGGGGCAAAAATTACTATTCCCACTCCAAAGAGTGCAACAGTAGGTAAAGTGTTGGATAGCGGAGGTGTAAAAATTACTATTCCCACTCCAGTGAGTGCAACAGTAGGGACAGTGTTGGATAGCGGAGGGATAAAAATTACTATTCCCACTCCAGTGAGTGGAACAGTAGGGAAAGTGTTGGACAGCGAAGGGGCAAAAATTACTATTCCCAGTCGAAAGAGTGCAACAGTAGGGAAAGTATTGGATAGCGAAGGGCTAAAAATTACTATTCCCACTCAAGTGAGTGGAACAGTAGGGAAAGTGTTGGACAGCAAAGGGGCAAAAATTACTATTCCCACTCCAAAGAGTGCAACAGTAGGGAAAGTGTTGGATAGCGGAGGTGTAAAAATAACTATTCCAACTCCAGTGAGTGCAACAGTAGGGAAAATGTTGGATAGCAGAGTGGTAAAAATTACTATTCCCACTCCAGTGAGTGCAACAGTAGGGAAAGTGCTGGATAGCGGAGGGGTAAAAATTACTATTCCCACTCCAGTGAGTGCAACAGTAGGGATAGTGTTGGATAGCGGAGGGGTACAAATTACTATTCCAACTCCAGTGAGTGCAACAGTAGGGACAATTTTGGATAGCGGAGGGGTAAAAATTATTATTCCCACTCCAATAAGACAAACAGTAGGGAAAGTGTTAGATAGAAGAGAGGAAAAAATTACTAATCCCACTCCAGTGAGTGCAACAGTAGGGAACGTGCTGGATACCGGAGGGGTAACAATTACTATTCCCACTCCAGTGAGTGGAACAGTAGGGAAAGTGTTGGACAGCGAAGGGGCAAAAATTGCTATTCCCACTCCAAAGAGTGCAACAGTAGGTAAAGTGTTGGATAGCGGCGGTGTAAAAATTACTATTCCCACTCCAGTGAGTGCAAAAGTAGGGTAAGAGTTGGATAGCAGAGGAATTACATTTACTATTCCAACTCCAGTGAGTGCAACAGTAGGGAAAATGTTGGATAGCAGAGGGGTAAAAATTACTATTCCCACTCCAGTGAGTGCAACAGTAGGGAAAGTGCTGGATAGCGGAGGGGTAAAAATTACTATTCCCACTTCAGTGAATGCAACAGTAGGGAAAGTATTGGATAGCAGAGGGGTAAAAATTACGATTCCCACTCCAGTGAGTGCAACAGTAGGAGAAGTGCTGGATAGCGGAGGGGTAAAATTACTATTCCTACTCCAAAGAGTGCAACAGTAGGGAAAGTGTTGGATAGCGGAGGTGTAAAAATTACTATTCCCACTCCAGTGAGTGCAAAAGTAGGGTAAGTGTTGGATAGCGGAGGATTTAAATTTACTATTCCAACTCCAGTTAGTGCAACAGTAGGGAAAGTGCTGGATAGCGGAGGGGTAAAAATTACTATTCCCACTCCAGTGAGTGCAACAGTAGGGACAGTGTTGGTTAGCGGAGGGATAAAAATTACTATTCCCACTCCAGTGAGTGCAACAGTAGGGAAAGTGCTGGATAGCGGAGGGGTAAAAATTACTATTCCCACTTCAGTGAGTGCAACAGTAGGGAAAGTGCTGGATAGCGGAGGGGTAAAAATTACTATTCCCACTCCAGTGAGTGCAACAGTAGGGACAGTGTTGGGTAGCGGAGGGATAAAAATTACTATTCCCACTCCAGTGAGTGCAACAGTAGGGAATGTGTTGGATAGCGGAGGGGTAAAAATTACTATTCCCACTCCAGTAAGTGGAACAGTAGATAAAGTGTTGCACAGCGAAGGGGCAAAAATTACTATTCCCACTCCAAAGAGTGCAACAGTAGGTAAAGTGTTGGATAGCGGAGGTGTAAAAATTACTATTCCCACTCCAGTGAGTGCAACAGTAGGGACAGTGTTGGATAGCGGAGGGATAAAAATTACTATTCCCACTCCAGTGAGTGGAACAGTAGGGAAAGTGTTGGACAGCGAAGGGGCAAAAATTACTATTCCCAGTCGAAAGAGTGCAACAGTAGGGAAAGTATTGGATAGCGAAGGGCTAAAAATTACTATTCCCACTCAAGTGAGTGGAACAGTAGGGAAAGTGTTGGACAGCAAAGGGGCAAAAATTACTATTCCCACTCCAAAGAGTGCAACAGTAGGGAAAGTGTTGGATAGCGGAGGTGTAAAAATAACTATTCCAACTCCAGTGAGTGCAACAGTAGGGAAAATGTTGGATAGCAGAGTGGTAAAAATGACTATTGCCACTCCAGTGAGTGCAACAGTAGGGAAAGTGCTGGATAGAGGAGGAGTAAAAATTACTATTCACACTCCAGTGAGTGCAACAGTAGGGAAAGTGCTGGATAGCGCAGGGGTAAAAATTACTATTCCCACTCCAGTGAGTGCAACAGAAGGGACAGTGTTGGATAGCGGAGGGATACAAATTACTATTCCCACTCCAGTGAGTGCAACAGTAGGGAAAGTGCTGGATAGCGGAGGGGTAAAAATTACTATTCCAACTCCAGTGAGTGCAACAGTAGGGAAAATTTTGGATAGCGGAGGGGTAAAAATTATTATTCCCACTCCAATAAGACAAACAGTAGGGAAAGTGTTAGATAGAAGAGAGGAAAAATTACTAATCCCACTCCAGTGAGTGCAACAGTAGGGAAAGTGCTGGATACCGGAGGGGTAACAATTACTATTCCCACTCCAGTGAGTGGAACAGTAGGGAAAGTGTTGGACAGCGAAGGGGCAAAAATTGCTATTCCCACTCCAAAGAGTGCAACAGTAGGTAAAGTGTTGGATAGCGGCGGTGTAAAAATTACTATTCCCACTCCAGTGAGTGCAAAAGTAGGGTAAGTGTTGGATAGCAGAGGAATTAAATTTACTATTCCAACTCCAGTGAGTGCAACAGTAGGGAAAATGTTGGATAGCAGAGGGGTAAAAATTACTATGCCCACTCCAGTGAGTGCAACAGTAGGGAAAGTGCTGGATAGCGGAGGGGTAAAAATTACTATTCCCACTTCAGTGAATGCAACAGTAGGGAAAGTATTGGATAGCAGAGGGGTAAAAATTACGATTCCCACTACAGTGAGTGCAACAGTAGGAGAAGTGCTGGATAGCGGAGGGGTAAAAATTACTATTCCTACTCCAAAGAGTGCAACAGTAGGGAAAGTGTTGGATAGCGGAGGTGCAAAAATTACTATTCCCACTCCAGTGCGTGCAAAAGTAGGGTAAGTGTTGGATAGCGGAGGATTTAAATTTTGTATTCCAACTCCAGTGAGTGCAACAGTAGTGAGAATGTTGGATAGCAGAGGGGTAAAAATTACTATTCCCACTCCAGTGAGTGCAACAGTAGGGAAAGTGCTGGATAGCGGATGGGTAAAAATTACTATTCCCACTCCAGTGAGTGCAACAGTAGGGAAAGTGCTGGATAGCGGAGGGGTAAAAATTACTATTCCCACTCCAATAAGACAAACAGTAGGGAACGTGTTAGATAGCAGAGGGGTAAAAATTACTATTCCCACTCCAGTGAGTGCAACAGTAGGGAAAGTGCTGGATAGCGGAGGGGTAAAAATTACTATTCCCACTCCAAAGAGTGCAACAGTAGGGAAAGTGTTGGATAGCGGAGGTGTAAAATTACTATTCCCACTCCAGTGAGTGCAAAAGTAGGGTAAGTGTTGGATAGCGGAGGATTTAAATTTACTATTCCCACTCCAGTGAGTGCAACAGTAGGGAAAGTGCTGGATAGCGGATGGGTAAAAATTACTATTCCCACTCCAATGAGTGCAACAGTAGGGAAAGTATTGAATAGCAGAGGGGTAAAATTACTATTCCCACTCCAGTGGGTGCAACAGTAGGGAAAGTGCTGGATAGCGGAGGGGTTAAAATTACTATTCCCACTCCAGTGCGTGCAACAGTAGGGTAAGTGTTGGATAGCGGAGGGATAAAAATTACTATTCCCACTCCAGTGAGTGCAACAGTAGGGAAAGTGGTGGATAGCAGAGGGGTAAAAATACTATTCCCACTCCAGTAAGACAAACAGTAGGGAAAGTGTTAGATAGCGGAGATGAAAAAATTACTATTCCCACTCCAGTGAGTGCAACAGTAGGGACAATTTTGGATAGCGGAGGGGTAAAAATTATTATTCCCACTCCAATAAGACAAACAGTAGGGAAAGTGTTAGATAGAAGAGAGGAAAAATTACTAATCCCACTCCAGTGAGTGCAACAGTAGGGAACGTGCTGGATACCGGAGGTGTAACAATTACTATTCCCACTCCAGTGAGTGGAACAGTAGGGAAAGTGTTGGACAGCGAAGGGGCAAAAATTGCTATTCCCACTCCAAAGAGTGCAACAGTAGGTAAAGTGTTGGATAGCGGCGGTGTAAAAATTACTATTCCCACTCCAGTGAGTGCAAAAGTAGGGTAAGTGTTGGATAGCAGAGGAATTACATTTACTATTCCAACTCCAGTGAGTGCAACAGTAGGGAAAATGTTGGATAGCAGAGGGGTAAAAATTACTATTCCCACTCCAGTGAGTGCAACAGTAGGGAAAGTGCTGGATAGCGGAGGGGTAAAAATTACTATTCCCACTTCAGTGAATGCAACAGTAGGGAAAGTATTGGATAGCAGAGGGGTAAAAATTACGATTCCCACTCCAGTGAGTGCAACAGTAGGAGAAGTGCTGGATAGCGGAGGGGTAAAAATTACTATTCCTACTCCAAAGAGTGCAACAGTAGGGAAAGTGTTGGATAGCGGAGGTGTAAAAATTACTATTCCCACTCCAGTGAGTGCAAAAGTAGGGTAAGTGTTGGATAGCGGAGGATTTAAATTTACTATTCCAACTCCAGTGAGTGCAACAGTAGGGAAAGTGCTGGATAGCGGAGGGGTAAAAATTACTATTCCCACTCCAGTGAGTGCAACAGTAGGGACAGTGTTGGTTAGCGGAGGGATAAAAATTACTATTCCCACTCCAGTGAGTGCAACAGTAGGGAAAGTGCTGGATAGCGGAGGGGTAAAAATTACTATTCCCACTTCAGTGAGTGCAACAGTAGGGAAAGTGCTGGATAGCGGAGGGGTAAAAATTACTATTCCCACTCCAGTGAGTGCAACAGTAGGGACAGTGTTGGGTAGCGGAGGGATAAAAATTACTATTCCCACTCCAGTGAGTGCAACAGTAGGGAATGTGTTGGATAGCGGAGGGGTAAAAATTACTATTCCCACTCCAGTAAGTGGAACAGTAGAGAAAGTGTTGCACAGCGAAGGGGCAAAAATTACTATTCCCACTCCAAAGAGTGCAACAGTAGGTAAAGTGTTGGATAGCGGAGGTGTAAAAATTACTATTCCCACTCCAGTGAGTGCAACAGTAGGGACAGTGTTGGATAGCGGAGGGATAAAAATTACTATTCCCACTCCAGTGAGTGGAACAGTAGGGAAAGTGTTGGACAGCGAAGGGGCAAAAATTACTATTCCCAGTCGAAAGAGTGCAACAGTAGGGAAAGTATTGGATAGCGAAGGGCTAAAAAATTACTATTCCCACTCAAGTGAGTGGAACAGTAGGGAAAGTGTTGGACAGCAAAGGGGCAAAAATTACTATTCCCACTCCAAAGAGTGCAACAGTAGGGAAAGTGTTGGATAGCGGAGGTGTAAAAATAACTATTCCAACTCCAGTGAGTGCAACAGTAGGGAAAATGTTGGATAGCAGAGTGGTAAAAATTACTATTGCCACTCCAGTGAGTGCAACAGTAGGGAAAGTGCTGGATAGCAGAGGGGTAAAAATTACTATTCCCACTCCAGTGAGTGCAACAGTAGGGAAAGTATTGGATAGCAGAGGGGTAAAAATTACTATTCCCACTCCAGTGAGTGCAACAGTAGGGAAAGTGCTGGATAGCGCAGGGGTAAAAATTACTATTCCCACTCCAGTGAGTGCAACAGAAGGGACAGTGTTGGATAGCGGAGGGATAAAAATTACTATTCCCACTCCAGTGAGTGCAACAGTAGGGAAAGTGCTGGATAGCGGAGGGGTAAAAATTACTATTCCAACTCCAGTGAGTGCAACAGTAGGGAAAATTTTGGATAGCGGAGGGGTAAAAATTATTATTCCCACTCCAATAAGACAAACAGTAGGGAAAGTGTTAGATAGAAGAGAGGAAAAATTACTAATCCCACTCCAGTGAGTGCAACAGTAGGGAAAGTGCTGGATACCGGAGGGGTAACAATTACTATTCCCACTCCAGTGAGTGGAACAGTAGGGAAAGTGTTGGACAGCGAAGGGGCAAAAATTGCTATTCCCACTCCAAAGAGTTCAACAGTAGGTAAAGTGTTGGATAGCGGCGGTGTAAAAATTACTATTCCCACTCCAGTGAGTGCAAAAGTAGGGTAAGTGTTGGATAGCAGAGGAATTAAATTTACTATTCCAACTCCAGTGAGTGCAACAGTAGGGAAAATGTTGGATAGCAGAGGGGTAAAAATTACTATGCCCAATCCAGTGAGTGCAACAGTAGGGAAAGTGCTGGATAGCGGAGGGGTAAAAATTACTATTCCCACTTCAGTGAATGCAACAGTAGGGAAAGTATTGGATAGCAGAGGGGTAAAAATTACGATTCCCACTCCAGTGAGTGCAACAGTAGGAGAAGTGCTGGATAGCGGAGTGGTAAAAATTACTATTCCTACTCCAAAGAGTGCAACAGTAGGGAAAGTGTTGGATAGCGGAGGTGCAAAAATTACTATTCCCACTCCAGTGCGTGCAAAAGTAGGGTAAGTGTTGGATAGCGGAGGATTTAAATTTTGTATTCCAACTCCAGTGAGTGCAACAGTAGTGAAAATGTTGGATAGCAGAGGGGTAAAAATTACTATTCCCACTCCAGTGAGTGCAACAGTAGGGAAAGTGCTGGATAGCGGATGGGTAAAAATTACTATTCCCACTCCAGTGAGTGCAACAGTAGGGAAAGTGCTGGATAGCGGAGGGGTAAAAATTACTATTCCCACTCCAATAAGACAAACAGTAGGGAACGTGTTAGATAGCAGAGGGGTAAAAATTACTATTCCCACTCCAGTGAGTGCAACAGTAGGGAAAGTGCTGGATAGCGGAGGGGTAAAAATTACTATTTCCACTCCAAAGAGTGCAACAGTAGGGAAAGTGTTGGATAGCGGAGGTGTAAAAATTACTATTCCCACTCCAGTGAGTGCAAAAGTAGGGTAAGTGTTGGATAGCGGAGGATTTAAATTTACTATTCCAACTCCAGTGAGTGCAACAGTAGGGAAAATGTTGGATAGCAGAGGGGTAAAAATTACTATTCCCACTCCAGTGAGTGCAACAGTAGGGAAAGTGCTGGATAGCGGATGGGTAAAAATTACTATTCCCACTCCAATGAGTGCAACAGTAGGGAAAGTATTGAATAGCAGAGGGGTAAAAATTACTATTTCCACTCCAGTGGGTGCAACAGTAGGGAAAGTGCTGGATAGCGGAGGGGTTAAAATTACTATTCCCACTCCAGTGCGTGCAACAGTAGGGTAAGTGTTGGATAGCGGAGGGATAAAAATTACTATTCCCACTCCAGTGAGTGCAACAGTAGGGAAAGTGGTGGATAGCAGAGGGTAAAAATACTATTCCCACTCCAGTAAGACAAACAGTAGGGAAAGTGTTAGATAGCGGAGATGAAAAAATTACTATTCCCACTCCAGTGAGTGCAACAGTAGGGAAAGTGCTGGATAGCAGAGGGGTAAAAATTACTATTCCCACTCCAGTGAGTCGAACAGTAGGGAACGTGTTGGACAGCGAAGGGGCGAAAATTACTATTCCCACTCCAAAGAGTGCAAAAGTAGGTTAAGTGTTGGATAGCGGAGGAATTAAATTTACTATTCCAACTCCAGTGAGTGCAAAAGTAGGAGGAAAAATGTTGGATAGCGGAGGGGTGAAAATTACTATTCCCACTCCAGTGAGTGCAACAGTAGGGAAAGTGCTGGATAGCGGAGGGGTGAAAATTACTATTCCCACTCCAGTGAGTGCAACACTAGGGAAAGTATTGGATAGCAGAGGGGTAAAAATTACTATTCCCACTCCAGTGAGTGCAACAGTAGGGAAAGTGCTGGATAGCGGAGGGGTAAAAATTACTATTCCCACTCCAGTGAGTGCAACAGTAGGGACAGTGTTGGATAGCAGAGGGAGAAAAATTACTATTCCCACTCCAGTGAGTGCAACATTAGGGAAAGTGCTGGATAGCGGAGGGGTAAAAATTACTATTCCAACTCCAAAGAGTGCAACAGGAGGGAAAGTGTTGGATAGCGGAGGTGTAAAAATTACTATTCCCACTCCAGTGAGTGCAAAAGTAGGGTAAGTGTTGGATAGCGGAGGATTTAAATTTACTATTCCAACTCCAATGAGTGCAACAGTTGGGAAAATGCTGGATAGCAGAGGGGTAACATTTACTATTCCCACTCCAGTGAGTGCAAGAGTAGGGAAAGTGCTGGATAGCGGATGGGTAAAAATTACTATTCCCACTCCAGTGAGTGCAACAGTAGGGAAAGTATTGGATAGCAGAGGGGTAAAAATTACTATTCCCACTCCAGTGAGTGCAACAGTAGCGAAAGTGCTGGATAGCGGAGGGGTAAAAATTACTATTCCCACTCCAGTGAGTGCAACAGTAGGGAAAGTATTGGATAGCGGAGAGGAAAATATTACTATTCCCACTCTAGTGAGTGCAACATTAGGGAAAGTGCTGGATAGCGGAGGGGTAAAAATTGCTATTCCCACTCCAGTGAGTCGAACAGTAGGGAAAGTGTTGGACAGCGAAGGGGGTAAAATTACTATTCCCACTCCAAATAGTGCAACAGTAGGGAAAGTGTTGGATAGCGGAGGTGTAAAAATTACTGTTCCCACTTCAGTGAGTGCAAAAGTAGGGTAAGTGTTGGATAGCGGAAGATTTAAATTTACTATTCCATCTCCAGTGAGTGCAACAGTAGGGAAAATGTTGGATAGCAGAGGGGTAAAAATTACTATTCCCACTCCAGTGAGTGCAAGAGTAGGGAAAATATTGGATAGCAGAGGGGTAAAATTACTATTCCCACTCCAGTGAGTGCAACAGTAGGGAAAGTGCTGGATAGCGGAGGGGTAAAAATTACTATTCCCACACCAGTGAGTGCAAGAGTAGGGACAGTGTTGGATAGCGGAGGTATACAAATTACTATTCCCACTCCAGTGAGTGCAACAGTAGGGCAAAGTGCTGGATAGCGGAGGTGTAAAAATTACTATTCCCACTCCAGTGAGTGCAAAAGTAGGGTAAGTGTTGGATAGCGGAGGAATTAAATTTACTATTCCAACTCCAGTGAGTGCAAAAGTAGGGAAAATGTTGGATAGCAGAGGGGTGAAAATTACTATTCCCACTCCAGTAAGTGCAACAGTAGGGAAAGTGCTGGATAGCGGAGGGGTAAAAATTACTATTCCCACTCCAGTGAATGCAACATTAGGGAAAGTGCTGGATAGCAGAGGGGTAAAAATTACTATTCCAACTCCTAAGAGTGCAACAGGAGGGAAAGTGTTGGATAGCGGATGTGTAAAAATTACTATTCCCACTCCAGTGAGTGCAAAAGTAGGGTAAGTGTTGGATAGCGGAGGATTTAAATTTACTATTCCAACTCCAATGAGTGCAACAGTAGGGAAAATGTTGGATACCAGAGGGGTAAAAATTACTATTCCCACTCCAGTGAGTGCAAGAGTAGGGAAAGTGCTGGATAGCGGATGGGTAAAAATTACTATTCCCACTCCTGTGAGTGCAAGAGTAGGGAAAGTATTGGGTAGCAGAGGGGTAAAAATTACTATTCCCACTCCAGTGAGTGCAACAGTAGGGAAAGTCCTGGATAGCGGAGGGGTAAAAATTACTATTCCCACTCCAGTGAGTGCAACAGTAGGGACAGTGTTGGATAGCGGAGGGATAAAAATGACTATTCCCACTCCAGTGAGTGCAACAGTAGGGAAAGTGCTGGATAGCGGAGGGGTAAAAATTACTATTCCAACTCCAGTGAGTGGAACAGTAGGGAAAATGTTGGATAGCAGAGGGGTAAAAATTACGGTTCCCACTCCAGTAAAGAAACAGTAGGGAAAGTGTTAGATAGCGGAGAGGAAAAAATTACTATTCCCACTCCAGTGAATGCAACAGTAGGCAAATTGCTGGATAGCGGAGGGGTAAACATTACTATTCCCACTCCAGTGAGTGCAACAGTAGGGGCAGTGTTGGATAGTGGAGGGATAAAAATTACTATTCCCACTCCAGTGAGTGCAACAGTAGGGAAAGTGCTGGATAGCGGAGGGATAAAAATTTCTATTCCAACTCCAGTGAGTGCAACAGTAGGGAAAATGTTGGATAGCAGAGGGGTAAAAATTACTATTCCCACTCCAGTAAGACAAACAGTAGGGAAAGTGTTAGATAGCAGAGAGGAAAATATTACTATTCCTACTCCAGTGAGTGCAACATTAGGGAAAATGCTTAACAGCGGAGGGGTAAAAATTGCTATTCCCACTCCAGTGAGTCGAACAGTAGGGAAAGTGTTGGACAGCGAAGGCGCAAAAATTACTATTCCCACTCCAAATAGTGCAACAGTAGGGAAAGTGTTAGATAGCGGAGGTGTAAAAATTACTATTCCCACTCCAGTGAGTGCAAAAGTAGGGTAAGTGTTGGATAGCGGAGGATTTAAATTTACTATTCCAACTCCAGTGAGTGCAACAGTAGGGAAAATGTTTGATAGCAGAGGGGTAAAAATTACTATTCCCACTCCAGTGAGTGCAAGAGTAGGGAAAGTGCTGGATAGGTGATGGGTAAAAATTAGTATTCCCACTCCAGTGAGTGCAACAGTAGGGAAAGTATTGGATAGCAGAGGGGTAAAATTACTATTCCCACTCCAGTGAGTGCAACAGTAGGGAAAATGCTGGATAGCGGAGGGGTAAAAATTACTATTCCCACTCCAGTGAGTGCAACAGTAGGGACAGTGTTGGATAGCGGAGGGATACAAATTACTATTCCCACTCCAGTGAGTGCAACAGTAGGGGAAAGTGCTGGATAGCGGAGGGGTAAAAATGACTATTCCAACTCCAGTGAGTGCAACAGTAGGGAAAATGTTGGATAGCAGAGGGGTAAAATTACTGTTCCCACTCCAGTAAACAAACAGTAGGGAAAGTGTTAGATAGCGGAGAGGAAAAAATTACTATTCCCACTCCAGTGAGTGCAACAGTAGGCAAATTGCTGGATAGCGGAGGGGTAAAAATGACTATTCCCACTCCAGTGAGTGCAACAGTAGGGACAGTGTTGGATAGCGGAGGGATAAAAATTTCTATTCCCACTCCAGTGAGTGCAACAGTAGAGAAAGTGTTGGATAGCAGAGGGGTAAAAGTACTATTCCCACTCCAGTAAGACAAACAGTAGGGAAAGTGTTAGATAGCGGAGAGGAAAAATTACTATTCCCACTCCAGTGAGTGCAACAGTAGGAAAAGTGCTGGATAGCAGAAGGGTAAAAATTACTATTCCCACTTCAGTGAATGCAACAGTAGGGAAAGTATTGGATAGCAGAGGGGTAAAAATTACTATTCCCACTCCAGTGAGTGCAACAGTAGGAGAAGTGCTGGATAGCGGAGGGGTAAAAATTACTATTCCTAATCCAAAGAGTGCAACAGTAGGGAAAGTGTTGGATAGCGGAGGTGCAAAAATTACTATTCCCACTCCAGTGCGTGCAAAAGTAGGGTAAGTGTTGGATAGCGGAGGATTTAAATTTACTATTCCAACTCCAGTGAGTGCAACAGTAGTGAAAATGTTGGATAGCAGAGGGGTAAAAATTACTATTCCCACTCCAGTGAGTGCAACAGTAGGGAAAGTGCTGGATAGCGGATGGGTAAAAATTACTATTCCCACTCCAATGAGTGCAACAGTAGGGAAAGTGCTGGATAGCGGAGGGGTAAAAATTACTATTCCCACTCCAGTGGGTGCAACAGTAGGGAAAGTGCTGGATAGCGGAGTGGTAAAAATTACTATTCCCACTTCAGTGAATGCAACAGTAGGGAAAGTATTGGATAGCAGAGGGGTAAAAATTACTATTCCCACTCCAGTGAGTGCAACAGTAGGAGAAGTGCTGGATAGCGGAGGGGTAAAAATTACTATTCCTACTCCAAAGAGTGCAACAGTAGGGAAAGTGTTGGATAGCGGAGGTGCAAAAATTACTATTCCCACTCCAGTGCGTGCAAAAGTAGGGTAAGTGTTGGATAGCGGAGGATTTAAATTTACTATTCCAACTCCAGTGAGTGCAACAGTAGTGAAAATGTTGGATAGCAGAGGGGTAAAATTACTATTCCCACTCCAGTGAGTGCAAAAGTAGGAGGAAAAATGTTGGATAGCGGAGGGTGAAAATTACTATTCCCACTCCAGTGAGTGCAACACTAGGGAAAGTATTGGATAGCAGAGGGGTAAAAATTACTATTCCCACTCCAGTGAGTGCAACAGTAGGGAAAGTGCTGGATAGCGGAGGGGTAAAAATTACTATTCCCACTCCAGTGAGTGCAACAGTAGGGACAGTGTTGGATAGCAGAGGGAGAAAAATTACTATTCCCACTCCAGTGAGTGCAACATTAGGGAAAGTGCTGGATAGCGGAGGGGTAAAAATTACTATTCCAACTCCAAAGAGTGCAACAGGAGGGAAAGTGTTGGATAGCGGAGGTGTAAAAATTACTATTCCCACTCCAGTGAGTACAAAAGTAGGGTAAGTGTTGGATAGCGGAGGATTTAAATTTACTATTCCAACTCCAATGAGTGCAACAGTTGGGAAAATTCTGGATAGCAGAGGGGTAACAATTACTATTCCCACTCCAGTGAGTGCAAGAGTAGGGAAAGTGCTGGATAGCGGATGGGTAAAAATTACTATTCCCACTCCAGTGAGTGCAACAGTAGGGAAAGTATTGGATAGCAGAGGGGTAAAAATTACTATTCCCACTCCAGTGAGTGCAACAGTAGGGAAAGTGCTGGATAGCGGAGGTGTAAAAATTACTATTCCCACTCCAGTGAGTGCAACAGTAGGGAAAGTATTGGATAGCGGAGAGGAAAATATTACTATTCCCACTCTAGTGAGTGCAACATTAGGGAAAGTGCTGGATAGCGGAGGGGTAAAAATTGCTATTCCCACTCCAGTGAGTCGAACAGTAGGGAAAGTGTTGCACAGCGAAGGGGGTAAAATTACTATTCCCACTCCAAATAGTGCAACAGTAGGGAAAGTGTTGGATAGCGGAGGTGTAAAAATTACTGTTCCCACTTCAGTGAGTGCAAAAGTAGGGTAAGTGTTGGATAGCGGAAGATTTAAATTTACTATTCCATCTCCAGTGAGTGCAACAGTAGGGAACATGTTGGATAGCAGAGGGGTAAAAATTACTATTCCCACTCCAGTGAGTGCAAGAGTAGGGAAAATATTGGATAGCAGAGGGGTAAAAATTACTATTCCCACTCCAGTGAGTGCAACAGTAGGGAAAGTGCTGGATAGCGGAGGGGTAAAAATTACTATTCCCACACCAGTGAGTGCAAGAGTAGGGACAGTGTTGGATAGCGGAGGTATACAAATTACTATTCCCACTCCAGTGAGTGCAACAGTAGGGCAAAGTGCTGGATAGCGGAGGTGTAAAAATTACTATTCCCACTCCAGTGAGTGCAAAAGTAGGGTAAGTGTTGGATAGCGGAGGAATTAAATTTACTATTCCAACTCCAGTGAGTGCAAAAGTAGGGAAAATGTTGGATAGCAGAGGGGTGAAAATTACTATTCCCACTCCAGTAAGTGCAACAGTAGGGAAAGTGCTGGATAGCGGAGGGGTAAAAATTAATATTCCCACTCCAGTGAATGCAACATTAGGGAAAGTGCTGGATAGCAGAGGGGTAAAAATTACTATTCCAACTCCAAAGAGTGCAACAGGAGGGAAAGTGTTGGATAGCGGATGTGTAAAAATTACTATTCCCACTCCAGTGAGTGCAAAAGTAGGGTAAGTGTTGGATAGCGGAGGATTTAAATTTACTATTCCAACTCCAATGAGTGCAACAGTAGGGAAAATGTTGAATACCAGAGGGGTAAAAATTACTATTCCCACTCCAGTGAGTGCAAGAGTAGGGAAAGTGCTGGATAGCGGATGGGTAAAAATTACTATTCCCACTCCTGTGAGTGCAAGAGTAGGGAAAGTATTGGGTAGCAGAGGGGTAAAAATTACTATTCCCACTCCAGTGAGTGCAACAGTAGGGAAAGTCCTGGATAGCGGAGGGGTAAAAATTACTATTCCCACTCCAGTGAGTGCAACAGTAGGGACAGTGTTGGATAGCGGAGGGATAAAAATGACTATTCCCACTCCAGTGAGTGCAACAGTAGGGAAAGTGCTGGATAGCGGAGGGGTAAAAATTACTATTCCAACTCCAGTGAGTGGAACAGTAGGGAAAATGTTGGATAGCAGAGGGGTAAAAATTACGGTTCCCACTACAGTAAACAAACAGTAGGGAAAGTGTTAGATAGCGGAGAGGAAAAAATTACTATTCCCACTCCAGTGAATGCAACAGTAGGCAAATTGCTGGATAGCGGAGGGGTAAACATTACTATTCCCACTCCAGTGAGTGCAACAGTAGGGGCAGTGTTGGATAGTGGAGGGATAAAAATTACTATTCCCACTCCAGTGAGTGCAACAGTAGGGAAAGTGCTGGATAGCGGAGGGATAAAAATTTCTATTCCAACTCCAGTGAGTGCAACAGTAGGGAAAATGCTGGATAGCGGAGGGGTAAAAATTACTATTCCCACTCCAGTGAGTGCAACAGTAGGGACAGTGTTGGATAGCGGAGGGATACAAATTACTATTCCCACTCCAGTGAGTGCAACAGTAGGGGAAAGTGCTGGATAGCGGAGGGGTAAAAATGACTATTCCAACTCCAGTGAGTGCAACAGTAGGGAAAATGTTGGATAGCAGAGGGGTAAAAATTACTGTTCCCACTCCAGTAAACAAACAGTAGGGAAAGTGTTAGATAGCGGAGAGGAAAAAATTACTATTCCCACTCCAGTGAGTGCAACAGTAGGCAAATTGCTGGATAGCGGAGGGGTAAAAATTACTATTCCCACTCCAGTGAGTGCAACAGTAGGGACAGTGTTGGATAGCGGAGGGATAAAAATTTCTATTCCCACTCCAGTGAGTGCAACAGTAGAGAAAGTGCTGGATAGCGGAGGGGTAAAAATGACTATTACAACTCCAGTGAGTGCAACAGTAGGGAAAATGTTGGATAGCAGAGGGGTAAAAGTACTATTCCCACTCCAGTAAGACAAACAGTAGGGAAAGTGTTAGATAGCGGAGAGGAAAAAATTACTATTCCCACTCCAGTGAGTGCAACAGTAGGAAAAGTGCTGGATAGCAGAAGGGTAAAAATTACTATTCCCACTTCAGTGAATGCAACAGTAGGGAAAGTATTGGATAGCAGAGGGGTAAAAATTACTATTCCCACTCCAGTGAGTGCAACAGTAGGAGAAGTGCTGGATAGCGGAGGGGTAAAAATTACTATTCCTAATCCAAAGAGTGCAACAGTAGGGAAAGTGTTGGATAGCGGAGGTGCAAAAATTACTATTCCCACTCCAGTGCGTGCAAAAGTAGGGTAAGTGTTGGATAGCGGAGGATTTAAATTTACTATTCCAACTCCAGTGAGTGCAACAGTAGTGAAAATGTTGGATAGCAGAGGGGTAAAAATTACTATTCCCACTCCAGTGAGTGCAACAGTAGGGAAAGTGCTGGATAGCGGATGGGTAAAAATTACTATTCCCACTCCAATAAGACAAACAGTAGGGAACGTGTTAGATAGCAGAGGGGTAAAAATTACTATTCCCACTCCAATGAGTGCAACAGTAGGGAAAGTGCTGGATAGCGGAGGGGTAAAAATTACTATTCCCACTCCAATAAGACAAACAGTAGGGAACGTGTTAGATAGCAGAGGGGTAAAAATTACTATTCCCACTCCAGTGAGTGCAACAGTAGGGAAAGTGCTGGATAGCGGAGGGGTAAAAATTACTATTCCCACTCCAAAGAGTGCAACAGTAGGGAAAGTGTTGGATAGCGGAGGTGTAAAAATTACTATTCCCACTCCAGTGAGTGCAAAAGTAGGGTAAGTGTTGGATAGCGGAGGATTTAAATTTACTATTCCAACTCCAGTGAGTGCAACAGTAGGGAAAATGTTGGATAGCAGAGGGGTAAAAATTACTATTCCCACTCCAGTGAGTGCAACAGTAGGGAAAGTGCTGGATAGCGGATGGGTAAAAATTACTATTCCCACTCCAATGAGTGCAACAGTAGGGAAAGTATTGAATAGCAGAGGGGTAAAATTACTATTCCCACTCCAGTGGGTGCAACAGTAGGGAAAGTGCTGGATAGCGGAGTGGTAAAAATTACTATTCCCAAATCAGTGAATGCAACAGTAGGGAAAGTATTGGATAGCAGAGGGGTAAAAATTACTATTCCCACTCCAGTGAGTGCAACAGTAGGAGAAGTGCTGGATAGCGGAGGGGTAAAAATTACTATTCCTACTCCAAAGAGTGCAACAGTAGGGAAAGTGTTGGATAGCGGAGGTGCAAAATTACTATTCCCACTCCAGTGCGTGCAAAAGTAGGGTAAGTGTTGGATAGCGGAGGATTTAAATTTACTATTCCAACTCCAGTGAGTGCAACAGTAGTGAAAATGTTGGATAGCAGAGGGGTAAAAATTACTATTCCCACTCCAGTGAGTGCAACAGTAGGGAAAGTGCTGGATAGCGGATGGGTAAAAATTACTATTCCCACTCCAGTGAGTGCAACAGTAGGGAAAGTGCAGGATAGCGGAGGGGTAAAAATTACTATTCCCACTCCAAAGAGTGCAACAGTAGGGAAAGTGTTGGATAGCGGAGGTGTAAAAATTACTATTCCCACTCCAGTGAGTGCAAAAGTAGGGTAAGTGTTGCATTGCGGAGGATTTAAATTTACTATTCCAACTCCAGTGAGTGCAACAGTAGGGAAAATGTTGGATAGCAGAGGGGTAAAAATTACTATTCCCACTCCAGTGAGTGCAACCGTAGGGAAAGTGCTGGATAGCGGATGGGTAAAAATAACTATTCCCACTCCAATGAGTGCAACAGTAGGGAAAGTATTGAATAGCAGAGGGGTAAAAATTACTATTCCCACTCCAGTGGGTGCAACAGTAGGCAAATTGCTGGATAGCGGAGGGGTAAACATTACTATTCCCACTCCAGTGAGTGAAACAGTAGGGGCAGTGTTGGATAGTGGAGGGATAAAAATTACTATTCCCACTCCAGTGAGTGCAACAGTAGGGAAAGTGCTGGATAGCGGAGGGATACAAATTTCTATTCCAACTCCAGTGAGTGCAACAGTAGGGAAAATGTTGGATAGCAGAGGGGTAAAAATTACTATTCCCACTCCAGTAAGACAAACAGTAGGGAAAGTGTTAGATAGCAGAGAGGAAAATATTACTATTCCTACTCCAGTGAGTGCAACATTAGGGAAAGTGCTTAATAGCGGAGGAGTAAAAATTGCTATTCCCACTCCAGTGAGTCGAACAGTAGGGAAAGTGTTGGACAGCGAAGGGGCAATAATTACTATTCCCACTCCAAATAGTGCAACAGTAGGGAAAGTGTTAGATAGCGGAGGTGTAAACATTACTATTCCCACTCCAGTGAGTGCAAAAGTAGGGTAAGTGTTGGATAGAGGAGGATTTAAATTTACTATTCCAACTCCAGTGAGTGCAACAGTAGGAAAAATGTTTGATAGCAGAGGGGTAAAAATTACTATTCCCACTCCAGTGAGTGCAAGAGTAGGGAAAGTGCTGGATAGCGGAGGGGTAAAAATTACTATTCCCACTCCAGTGAGTGCAACAGTAGGGAAAGTATTGGATAGCGGAGAGGAAAATATTACTATTCCCACTCTAGTGAGTGCAACATTAGGGAAAGTGCTGGATAGCGGAGGGGTAAAAATTGCTATTCCCACTCCAGTGAGTTGAACAGTAGGGAAAGTGTTGGACAGCGAAGGGGGTAAAATTACTATTCCCACTCCAAATAGTGCAACAGTAGGGAAAGTGTTGGATAGCGGAGGTGTAAAAATTACTGTTCCCACTCCAGTGAGTGCAAAAGTAGGGTAAGTGTTGGATAGCGGAAGATTTAAATTTACTATTCCATCTCCAGTGAGTGCAACAGTAGGGAAAATGTTGGATAGCAGAGGGGTAAAAATTACTATTCCCACTCCAGTGAGTGCAAGAGTAGGGAAAATATTGGATAGCAGAGGGGTAAAAATTACTATTCCCACTCCAGTGAGTGCAACAGTAGGGAAAGTGCTGGATAGCGGAGGGGTAAAAATTACTATTCCCACACCAGTGAGTGCAAGAGTAGGGACAGTGTTGGATAGCGGAGGTATACAAATTACTATTCCCTCTCCAGTGAGTGCAACAGTAGGGCAAAGTGCTGGATAGCGGAGGTGTAAAAATGACTATTCCCACTCCAGTGAGTGCAACAGTAGGGAAAGTGCTGGATAGCGGAGGGGTAAAATTACTATTCCCACACCAGTGAGTGCAAGAGTAGGGACAGTGTTGGATAGCGGAGGTATACAAATTACTATTCCCACTCCAGTGAGTGCAACAGTAGGGCAAAGTGCTGGATAGCGGAGGTGTAAAAATTACTATTCCCACTCCAGTGAGTGCAAAAGTAGGGTAAGTGTTGGATAGCGGAGGAATTAAATTTACTATTCCAACTCCAGTGAGTGCAAAAGTAGGGAAAATGTTGGATAGCAGAGGGGTGAAAATTACTATTCCCACTCCAGTAAGTGCAACAGTAGGGAAAGTGCTGGATAGCGGAGGGGTAAAAATTACTATTCCCACTCCAGTGAATGCAACATTAGGGAAAGTGCTGGATAGCAGAGGGGTAAAAATTACTATTCCAACTCCAAAGAGTGCAACAGGAGGGAAAGTGTTGGATAGCGGATGTGTAAAAATTACTATTCCCACTCCAGTGAGTGCAAAAGTAGGGTAAGTGTTGGATAGCGGAGGATTTAAATTTACTATTCCAACTCCAATGAGTGCAACAGTAGGGAAAATGTTGGATACCAGAGGGGTAAAAATTACTATTCCCACTCCAGTGAGTGCAAGAGTAGGGAAAGTGCTGGATAGCGGATGGGTAAAAATTACTATTCCCACTCCTGTGAGTGCAAGAGTAGGGAAAGTATTGGGTAGCAGAGGGGTAAAAATTACTATTCCCACTCCAGTGAGTGCAACAGTAGGGAAAGTCCTGGATAGCGGAGGGGTAAAAATTACTATTCCCACTCCAGTGAGTGCAACAGTAGGGACAGTGTTGGATAGCGGAGGGATAAAAATGACTATTCCCACTCCAGTGAGTGCAACAGTAGGGAAAGTGCTGGATAGCGGAGGGGTAAAAATTACTATTCCAACTCCAGTGAGTGGAACAGTAGGGAAAATGTTGGATAGCAGAGGGGTAAAAATTACGGTTCCCACTCCAGTAAAGAAACAGTAGGGAAAGTGTTAGATAGCGGAGAGGAAAAAATTACTATTCCCACTCCAGTGAATGCAACAGTAGGCAAATTGCTGGATAGCGGAGGGGTAAACATTACTATTCCCACTCCAGTGAGTGCAACAGTAGGGGCAGTGTTGGATAGTGGAGGGATAAAAATTACTATTCCCACTCCAGTGAGTGCAACAGTAGGGAAAGTGCTGGATAGCGGAGGGATAAAAATTTCTATTCCAACTCCAGTGAGTGCAACAGTAGGGAAAATGTTGGATAGCAGAGGGGTAAAAATTACTATTCCCACTCCAGTAAGACAAACAGTAGGGAAAGTGTTAGATAGCAGAGAGGAAAATATTACTATTCCTACTCCAGTGAGTGCAACATTAGGGAAAATGCTTAATAGCGGAGGGGTAAAAATTGCTATTCCCACTCCAGTGAGTCGAACAGTAGGGAAAGTGTTGGACAGCGAAGGGGCAAAAATTACTATTCCCACTCCAAATAGTGCAACAGTAGGGAAAGTGTTAGATAGCGGAGGTGTAAAAATTACTATTCCCACTCCAGTGAGTGCAAAAGTAGGGTAAGTGTTGGATAGCGGAGGATTTAAATTTACTATTCCAACTCCAGTGAGTGCAACAGTAGGGAAAATGTTTGATAGCAGAGGGGTAAAAATTACTATTCCCACTCCAGTGAGTGCAAGAGTAGGGAAAGTGCTGGATAGGTGATGGGTAAAATTAGTATTCCCACTCCAGTGAGTGCAACAGTAGGGAAAGTATTGGATAGCAGAGGGGTAAAAATTACTATTCCCACTCCAGTGAGTGCAACAGTAGGGAAAATGCTGGATAGCGGAGGGGTAAAAATTACTATTCCCACTCCAGTGAGTGCAACAGTAGGGACAGTGTTGGATAGCGGAGGGATACAAATTACTATTCCCACTCCAGTGAGTGCAACAGTAGGGGAAAGTGCTGGATAGCGGAGGGGTAAAAATGACTATTCCAACTCCAGTGAGTGCAACAGTAGGGAAAATGTTGGATAGCAGAGGGGTAAAATTACTGTTCCCACTCCAGTAAACAAACAGTAGGGAAAGTGTTAGATAGCGGAGAGGAAAAAATTACTATTCCCACTCCAGTGAGTGCAACAGTAGGCAAATTGCTGGATAGCGGAGGGGTAAAAATGACTATTCCCACTCCAGTGAGTGCAACAGTAGGGACAGTGTTGGATAGCGGAGGGATAAAAATTTCTATTCCCACTCCAGTGAGTGCAACAGTAGAGAAAGTGTTGGATAGCAGAGGGGTCAAAAGTACTATTCCCACTCCAGTAAGACAAACAGTAGGGAAAGTGTTAGATAGCGGAGAGGAAAAAATTACTATTCCCACTCCAGTGAGTGCAACAGTAGGAAAAGTGCTGGATAGCAGAAGGGTAAAAATTACTATTCCCACTTCAGTGAATGCAACAGTAGGGAAAGTATTGGATAGCAGAGGGTAAAAATTACTATTCCCACTCCAGTGAGTGCAACAGTAGGAGAAGTGCTGGATAGCGGAGGGGTAAAAATTACTATTCCTAATCCAAAGAGTGCAACAGTAGGGAAAGTGTTGGATAGCGGAGGTGCAAAAATTACTATTCCCACTCCAGTGCGTGCAAAAGTAGGGTAAGTGTTGGATAGCGGAGGATTTAAATTTACTATTCCAACTCCAGTGAGTGCAACAGTAGTGAAAATGTTGGATAGCAGAGGGGTAAAAATTACTATTCCCACTCCAGTGAGTGCAACAGTAGGGAAAGTGCTGGATAGCGGATGGGTAAAAATTACTATTCCCACTCCAATGAGTGCAACAGTAGGGAAAGTGCTGGATAGCGGAGGGGTAAAAATTACTATTCCCACTCCAGTGGGTGCAACAGTAGGGAAAGTGCTGGATAGCGGAGTGGTAAAAATTACTATTCCCACTTCAGTGAATGCAACAGTAGGGAAAGTATTGGATAGCAGAGGGGTAAAAATTACTATTCCCACTCCAGTGAGTGCAACAGTAGGAGAAGTGCTGGATAGCGGAGGGGTAAAAATTACTATTCCTACTCCAAAGAGTGCAACAGTAGGGAAAGTGTTGGATAGCGGAGGTGCAAAAATTACTATTCCCACTCCAGTGCGTGCAAAAGTAGGGTAAGTGTTGGATAGCGGAGGATTTAAATTTACTATTCCAACTCCAGTGAGTGCAACAGTAGTGAAAATGTTGGATAGCAGAGGGGTAAAAATTACTATTCCCACTCCAGTGAGTGCAAAAGTAGGAGGAAAAATGTTGGATAGCGGAGGGTGAAAATTACTATTCCCACTCCAGTGAGTGCAACACTAGGGAAAGTATTGGATAGCAGAGGGGTAAAAATTACTATTCCCACTCCAGTGAGTGCAACAGTAGGGAAAGTGCTGGATAGCGGAGGGGTAAAATTACTATTCCCACTCCAGTGAGTGCAACAGTAGGGACAGTGTTGGATAGCAGAGGGAGAAAAATTACTATTCCCACTCCAGTGAGTGCAACATTAGGGAAAGTGCTGGATAGCGGAGGGGTAAAAATTACTATTCCAACTCCAAAGAGTGCAACAGGAGGGAAAGTGTTGGATAGCGGAGGTGTAAAATTACTATTCCCACTCCAGTGAGTGCAAAAGTAGGGTAAGTGTTGGATAGCGGAGGATTTAAATTTACTATTCCAACTCCAATGAGTGCAACAGTTGGGAAAATGCTGGATAGCAGAGGGGTAACAATTACTATTCCCACTCCAGTGAGTGCAAGAGTAGGGAAAGTGCTGGATAGCGGATGGGTAAAAATTACTATTCCCACTCCAGTGAGTGCAACAGTAGGGAAAGTATTGGATAGCAGAGGGGTAAAAATTACTATTCCCACTCCAGTGAGTGCAACAGTAGGGAAAGTGCTGGATAGCGGAGGGGTAAAATTACTATTCCCACTCCAGTGAGTGCAACAGTAGGGAAAGTATTGGATAGCGGAGAGGAAAATATTACTATTCCCACTCTAGTGAGTGCAACATTAGGGAAAGTGCTGGATAGCGGAGGTGTAAAAATTACTGTTCCCACTTCAGTGAGTGCAAAAGTAGGGTAAGTGTTGGATAGCGGAAGATTTAAATTTACTATTCCATCTCCAGTGAGTGCAACAGTAGGGAAAATGTTGGATAGCAGAGGGGTAAAAATTACTATTCCCACTCCAGTGAGTGCAAGAGTAGGGAAAATATTGGATAGCAGAGGGGTAAAAATTACTATTCCCACTCCAGTGAGTGCAACAGTAGGGAAAGTGCTGGATAGCGGAGGGGTAAAAATTACTATTCCCACACCAGTGAGTGCAAGAGTAGGGACAGTGTTGGATAGCGGAGGTATACAAATTACTATTCCCACTCCAGTGAGTGCAACAGTAGGGCAAAGTGCTGGATAGCGGAGGTGTAAAAATTACTATTCCCACTCCAGTGAGTGCAAAAGTAGGGTAAGTGTTGGATAGCGGAGGAATTAAATTTACTATTCCAACTCCAGTGAGTGCAAAAGTAGGGAAAATGTTGGATAGCAGAGGGGTGAAAATTACTATTCCCACTCCAGTAAGTGCAACAGTAGGGAAAGTGCTGGATAGCGGAGGGGTAAAAATTAATATTCCCACTCCAGTGAATGCAACATTAGGGAAAGTGCTGGATAGCAGAGGGGTAAAAATTACTATTCCAACTCCAAAGAGTGCAACAGGAGGGAAAGTGTTGGATAGCGGATGTGTAAAAATTACTATTCCCACTCCAGTGAGTGCAAAAGTAGGGTAAGTGTTGGATAGCGGAGGATTTAAATTTACTATTCCAACTCCAATGAGTGCAACAGTAGGGAAAATGTTGAATACCAGAGGGGTAAAAATTACTATTCCCACTCCAGTGAGTGCAAGAGTAGGGAAAGTGCTGGATAGCGGATGGGTAAAAATTACTATTCCCACTCCTGTGAGTGCAAGAGTAGGGAAAGTATTGGGTAGCAGAGGGGTAAAATTACTATTCCCACTCCAGTGAGTGCAACAGTAGGGAAAGTCCTGGATAGCGGAGGGGTAAAAATTACTATTCCCACTCCAGTGAGTGCAACAGTAGGGACAGTGTTGGATAGCGGAGGGATAAAAATGACTATTCCCACTCCAGTGAGTGCAACAGTAGGGAAAGTGCTGGATAGCGGAGGGGTAAAAATTACTATTCCAACTCCAGTGAGTGGAACAGTAGGGAAAATGTTGGATAGCAGAGGGGTAAAATTACGGTTCCCACTACAGTAAACAAACAGTAGGGAAAGTGTTAGATAGCGGAGAGGAAAAAATTACTATTCCCACTCCAGTGAATGCAACAGTAGGCAAATTGCTGGATAGCGGAGGGGTAAACATTACTATTCCCACTCCAGTGAGTGCAACAGTAGGGGCAGTGTTGGATAGTGGAGGGATAAAAATTACTATTCCCACTCCAGTGAGTGCAACAGTAGGGAAAGTGCTGGATAGCGGAGGGATAAAAATTTCTATTCCAACTCCAGTGAGTGCAACAGTAGGGAAAATGCTGGATAGCGGAGGGGTAAAAATTACTATTCCCACTCCAGTGAGTGCAACAGTAGGGACAGTGTTGGATAGCGGAGGGATACAAATTACTATTCCCACTCCAGTGAGTGCAACAGTAGGGGAAAGTGCTGGATAGCGGAGGGGTAAAAATGACTATTCCAACTCCAGTGAGTGCAACAGTAGGGAAAATGTTGGATAGCAGAGGGGTAAAAATTACTGTTCCCACTCCAGTAAACAAACAGTAGGGAAAGTGTTAGATAGCGGAGAGGAAAAAATTACTATTCCCACTCCAGTGAGTGCAACAGTAGGCAAATTGCTGGATAGCGGAGGGGTAAAAATGACTATTCCCACTCCAGTGAGTGCAACAGTAGGGACAGTGTTGGATAGCGGAGGGATAAAAATTTCTATTCCCACTCCAGTGAGTGCAACAGTAGAGAAAGTGCTGGATAGCGGAGGGGTAAAAATGACTATTACAAGTCCAGTGAGTGCAACAGTAGGGAAAATGTTGGATAGCAGAGGGGTAAAAAGTACTATTCCCACTCCAGTAAGACAAACAGTAGGGAAAGTGTTAGATAGCGGAGAGGAAAAAATTACTATTCCCACTCCAGTGAGTGCAACAGTAGGAAAAGTGCTGGATAGCAGAAGGGTAAAAATTACTATTCCCACTTCAGTGAATGCAACAGTAGGGAAAGTATTGGATAGCAGAGGGGTAAAAATTACTATTCCCACTCCAGTGAGTGCAACAGTAGGAGAAGTGCTGGATAGCGGAGGGGTAAAAATTACTATTCCTAATCCAAAGAGTGCAACAGTAGGGAAAGTGTTGGATAGCGGAGGTGCAAAATTACTATTCCCACTCCAGTGCGTGCAAAAGTAGGGTAAGTGTTGGATAGCGGAGGATTTAAATTTACTATTCCAACTCCAGTGAGTGCAACAGTAGTGAAAATGTTGGATAGCAGAGGGGTAAAAATTACTATTCCCACTCCAGTGAGTGCAACAGTAGGGAAAGTGCTGGATAGCGGATGGGTAAAAATTACTATTCCCACTCCAATGAGTGCAACAGTAGGGAAAGTGCTGGATAGCGGAGGGGTAAAAATTACTATTCCCACTCCAATAAGACAAACAGTAGGGAACGTGTTAGATAGCAGAGGGGTAAAAATTACTATTCCCACTCCAGTGAGTGCAACAGTAGGGAAAGTGCTGGATAGCGGAGGGGTAAAAATTACTATTCCCACTCCAAAGAGTGCAACAGTAGGGAAAGTGTTGGATAGCGGAGGTGTAAAAATTACTATTCCCACTCCAGTGAGTGCAAAAGTAGGGTAAGTGTTGGATAGCGGAGGATTTAAATTTACTATTCCAACTCCAGTGAGTGCAACAGTAGGGAAAATGTTGGATAGCAGAGGGGTAAAAATTACTATTCCCACTCCAGTGAGTGCAACAGTAGGGAAAGTGCTGGATAGCGGATGGGTAAAAATTACTATTCCCACTGCAATGAGTGCAACAGTAGGGAAAGTATTGAATAGCAGAGGGGTAAAAATTACTATTCCCACTCCAGTGGGTGCAACAGTAGGGAAAGTGCTGGATAGCGGAGTGGTAAAAATTACTATTCCCACTTCAGTGAATGCAACAGTAGGGAAAGTATTGGATAGCAGAGGGGTAAAAATTACTATTCCCACTCCAGTGAGTGCAACAGTAGGAGAAGTGCTGGATAGCGGAGGGGTAAAAATTACTATTCCTACTCCAAAGAGTGCAACAGTAGGGAAAGTGTTGGATAGCGGAGGTGCAAAAATTACTATTCCCACTCCAGTGCGTGCAAAAGTAGGGTAAGTGTTGGATAGCGGAGGATTTAAATTTACTATTCCAACTCCAGTGAGTGCAACAGTAGTGAAAATGTTGGATAGCAGAGGGGTAAAAATTACTATTCCCACTCCAGTGAGTGCAACAGTAGGGAAAGTGCTGGATAGCGGATGGGTAAAAATTACTATTCCCACTCCAGTGAGTGCAACAGTAGGGAAAGTGCTGGATAGCGGAGGGGTAAAAATTACTATTCCCACTCCAAAGAGTGCAACAGTAGGGAAAGTGTTGGATAGCGGAGGTGTAAAAATTACTATTCCCACTCCAGTGAGTGCAAAAGTAGGGTAAGTGTTGCATTGCGGAGGATTTAAATTTACTATTCCAACTCCAGTGAGTGCAACAGTAGGGAAAATGTTGGATAGCAGAGGGGTAAAAATTACTATTCCCACTCCAGTGAGTGCAACCGTAGGGAAAGTGCTGGATAGCGGATGGGTAAAAATTACTATTCCCACTCCAATGAGTGCAACAGTAGGGAAAGTATTGAATAGCAGAGGGGTAAAAATTACTATTCCCACTCCAGTGGGTGCAACAGTAGGCAAATTGCTGGATAGCGGAGGGGTAAACATTACTATTCCCACTCCAGTGAGTGAAACAGTAGGGGCAGTGTTGGATAGTGGAGGGATAAAAATTACTATTCCCACTCCAGTGAGTGCAACAGTAGGGAAAGTGCTGGATAGCGGAGGGATACAAATTTCTATTCCAACTCCAGTGAGTGCAACAGTAGGGAAAATGTTGGATAGCAGAGGGGTAAAAATTACTATTCCCACTCCAGTAAGACAAACAGTAGGGAAAGTGTTAGATAGCAGAGAGGAAAATATTACTATTCCTACTCCAGTGAGTGCAACATTAGGGAAAATGCTTAATAGCGGAGGGGTAAAAATTGCTATTCCCACTCCAGTGAGTCGAACAGTAGGGAAAGTGTTGGACAGCGAAGGGGCAAAATTACTATTCCCACTCCAAATAGTGCAACAGTAGGGAAAGTGTTAGATAGCGGAGGTGTAAAAATTACTATTCCCACTCCAGTGAGTGCAAAAGTAGGGTAAGTGTTGGATAGCGGAGGATTTAAATTTACTATTCCAACTCCAGTGAGTGCAACAGTAGGGAAAATGTTTGATAGCAGAGGGGTAAAAATTACTATTCCCACTCCAGTGAGTGCAAGAGTAGGGAAAGTGCTGGATAGGTGATGGGTAAAAATTAGTATTCCCACTCCAGTGAGTGCAACAGTAGGGAAAGTATTGGATAGCAGAGGGGTAAAAATTACTATTCCCACTCCAGTGAGTGCAACAGTAGGGAAAATGCTGGATAGCGGAGGGGTAAAAATTACTATTCCCACTCCAGTGAGTGCAACAGTAGGGACAGTGTTGGATAGCGGAGGGATACAAATTACTATTCCCACTCCAGTGAGTGCAACAGTAGGGGAAAGTGCTGGATAGCGGAGGGGTAAAAATGACTATTCCAACTCCAGTGAGTGCAACAGTAGGGAAAATGTTGGATAGCAGAGGGGTAAAAATTACTGTTCCCACTCCAGTAAACAAACAGTAGGGAAAGTGTTAGATAGCGGAGAGGAAAAAATTACTATTCCCACTCCAGTGAGTGCAACAGTAGGCAAATTGCTGGATAGCGGAGGGGTAAAAATGACTATTCCCACTCCAGTGAGTGCAACAGTAGGGACAGTGTTGGATAGCGGAGGGATAAAAATTTCTATTCCCACTCCAGTGAGTGCAACAGTAGAGAAAGTGTTGGATAGCAGAGGGGTAAAAGTACTATTCCCACTCCAGTAAGACAAACAGTAGGGAAAGTGTTAGATAGCGGAGAGGAAAAATTACTATTCCCACTCCAGTGAGTGCAACAGTAGGAAAAGTGCTGGATAGCAGAAGGGTAAAATTACTATTCCCACTTCAGTGAATGCAACAGTAGGGAAAGTATTGGATAGCAGAGGGGTAAAATTACTATTCCCACTCCAGTGAGTGCAACAGTAGGAGAAGTGCTGGATAGCGGAGGGGTAAAAATTACTATTCCTAATCCAAAGAGTGCAACAGTAGGGAAAGTGTTGGATAGCGGAGGTGCAAAAATTACTATTCCCACTCCAGTGCGTGCAAAAGTAGGGTAAGTGTTGGATAGCGGAGGATTTAAATTTACTATTCCAACTCCAGTGAGTGCAACAGTAGTGAAAATGTTGGATAGCAGAGGGGTAAAAATTACTATTCCCACTCCAGTGAGTGCAACAGTAGGGAAAGTGCTGGATAGCGGATGGGTAAAAATTACTATTCCCACTCCAATGAGTGCAACAGTAGGGAAAGTGCTGGATAGCGGAGGGGTAAAAATTACTATTCCCACTCCAGTGGGTGCAACAGTAGGGAAAGTGCTGGATAGCGGAGTGGTAAAAATTACTATTCCCACTTCAGTGAATGCAACAGTAGGGAAAGTATTGGATAGCAGAGGGGTAAAAATTACTATTCCCACTCCAGTGAGTGCAACAGTAGGAGAAGTGCTGGATAGCGGAGGGGTAAAAATTACTATTCCTACTCCAAAGAGTGCAACAGTAGGGAAAGTGTTGGATAGCGGAGGTGCAAAAATTACTATTCCCACTCCAGTGCGTGCAAAAGTAGGGTAAGTGTTGGATAGCGGAGGATTTAAATTTACTATTCCAACTCCAGTGAGTGCAACAGTAGTGAAAATGTTGGATAGCAGAGGGGTAAAAATTACTATTCCCACTCCAGTGAGTGCAAAAGTAGGAGGAAAAATGTTGGATAGCGGAGGGGTGAAAATTACTATTCCCACTCCAGTGAGTGCAACACTAGGGAAAGTATTGGATAGCAGAGGGGTAAAAATTACTATTCCCACTCCAGTGAGTGCAACAGTAGGGAAAGTGCTGGATAGCGGAGGGGTAAAAATTACTATTCCCACTCCAGTGAGTGCAACAGTAGGGACAGTGTTGGATAGCAGAGGGAGAAAAATTACTATTCCCACTCCAGTGAGTGCAACATTAGGGAAAGTGCTGGATAGCGGAGGGGTAAAAATTACTATTCCAACTCCAAAGAGTGCAACAGGAGGGAAAGTGTTGGATAGCGGAGGTGTAAAAATTACTATTCCCACTCCAGTGAGTGCAAAAGTAGGGTAAGTGTTGGATAGCGGAGGATTTAAATTTACTATTCCAACTCCAATGAGTGCAACAGTTGGGGAAAATGCTGGATAGCAGAGGGGTAACAATTACTATTCCCACTCCAGTGAGTGCAAGAGTAGGGAAAGTGCTGGATAGCGGATGGGTAAAAATTACTATTCCCACTCCAGTGAGTGCAACAGTAGGGAAAGTATTGGATAGCAGAGGGGTAAAATTACTATTCCCACTCCAGTGAGTGCAACAGTAGGGAAAGTGCTGGATAGCGGAGGGGTAAAAATTACTATTCCCACTCCAGTGAGTGCAACAGTAGGGAAAGTATTGGATAGCGGAGAGGAAAATATTACTATTCCCACTCTAGTGAGTGCAACATTAGGGAAAGTGCTGGATAGCGGAGGTGTAAAAATTACTGTTCCCACTTCAGTGAGTGCAAAAGTATGGTAAGTGTTGGATAGCGGAAGATTTAAATTTACTATTCCATCTCCAGTGAGTGCAACAGTAGGGAAAATGTTGGATAGCAGAGGGTAAAATTACTATTCCCACTCCAGTGAGTGCAAGAGTAGGGAAAATATTGGATAGCAGAGGGGTAAAAATTACTATTCCCACTCCAGTGAGTGCAACAGTAGGGAAAGTGCTGGATAGCGGAGGGGTAAAAATTACTATTCCCACACCAGTGAGTGCAAGAGTAGGGACAGTGTTGGATAGCGGAGGTATACAAATTACTATTCCCACTCCAGTGAGTGCAACAGTAGGGCAAAGTGCTGGATAGCGGAGGTGTAAAAATTACTATTCCCACTCCAGTGAGTGCAAAAGTAGGGTAAGTGTTGGATAGCGGAGGAATTAAATTTACTATTCCAACTCCAGTGAGTGCAAAAGTAGGGAAAATGTTGGATAGCAGAGGGGTGAAAATTACTATTCCCACTCCAGTAAGTGCAACAGTAGGGAAAGTGCTGGATAGCGGAGGGGTAAAAATTAATATTCCCACTCCAGTGAATGCAACATTAGGGAAAGTGCTGGATAGCAGAGGGGTAAAAATTACTATTCCAACTCCAAAGAGTGCAACAGGAGGGAAAGTGTTGGATAGCGGATGTGTAAAAATTACTATTCCCACTCCAGTGAGTGCAAAAGTAGGGTAAGTGTTGGATAGCGGAGGATTTAAATTTACTATTCCAACTCCAATGAGTGCAACAGTAGGGAAAATGTTGAATACCAGAGGGGTAAAAATTACTATTCCCACTCCAGTGAGTGCAAGAGTAGGGAAAGTGCTGGATAGCGGATGGGTAAAAATTACTATTCCCACTCCTGTGAGTGCAAGAGTAGGGAAAGTATTGGGTAGCAGAGGGGTAAAAATTACTATTCCCACTCCAGTGAGTGCAACAGTAGGGAAAGTCCTGGATAGCGGAGGGGTAAAAATTACTATTCCCACTCCATTGAGTGCAACAGTAGGGACAGTGTTGGATAGCGGAGGGATAAAAATGACTATTCCCACTCCAGTGAGTGCAACAGTAGGGAAAGTGCTGGATAGCGGAGGGGTAAAAATTACTATTCCAACTCCAGTGAGTGGAACAGTAGGGAAAATGTTGGATAGCAGAGGGGTAAAAATTACGGTTCCCACTACAGTAAACAAACAGTAGGGAAAGTGTTAGATAGCGGAGAGGAAAAATTACTATTCCCACTCCAGTGAATGCAACAGTAGGCAAATTGCTGGATAGCGGAGGGGTAAACATTACTATTCCCACTCCAGTGAGTGCAACAGTAGGGGCAGTGTTGGATAGTGGAGGGATAAAAATTACTATTCCCACTCCAGTGAGTGCAACAGTAGGGAAAGTGCTGGATAGCGGAGGGATAAAAATTTCTATTCCAACTCCAGTGAGTGCAACAGTAGGGAAAATGCTGGATAGCGGAGGGGTAAAAATTACTATTCCCACTCCAGTGAGTGCAACAGTAGGGACAGTGTTGGATAGCGGAGGGATACAAATTACTATTCCCACTCCAGTGAGTGCAACAGTAGGGGAAAGTGCTGGATAGCGGAGGGGTAAAAATGACTATTCCAACTCCAGTGAGTGCAACAGTAGGGAAAATGTTGGATAGCAGAGGGGTAAAAATTACTGTTCCCACTCCAGTAAACAAACAGTAGGGAAAGTGTTAGATAGCGGAGAGGAAAAAATTACTATTCCCACTCCAGTGAGTGCAACAGTAGGCAAATTGCTGGATAGCGGAGGGGTAAAAATGACTATTCCCACTCCAGTGAGTGCAACAGTAGGGACAGTGTTGGATAGCGGAGGGATAAAAATTTCTATTCCCACTCCAGTGAGTGCAACAGTAGAGAAAGTGCTGGATAGCGGAGGGGTAAAAATGACTATTACAACTCCAGTGAGTGCAACAGTAGGGAAAATGTTGGATAGCAGAGGGGTAAAAGTACTATTCCCACTCCAGTAAGACAAACAGTAGGGAAAGTGTTAGATAGCGGAGAGGAAAAAATTACTATTCCCACTCCAGTGAGTGCAACAGTAGGAAAAGTGCTGGATAGCAGAAGGGTAAAAATTACTATTCCCACTTCAGTGAATGCAACAGTAGGGAAAGTATTGGATAGCAGAGGGGTAAAAATTACTATTCCCACTCCAGTGAGTGCAACAGTAGGAGAAGTGCTGGATAGCGGAGGGGTAAAAATTACTATTCCTAATCCAAAGAGTGCAACAGTAGGGAAAGTGTTGGATAGCGGAGGTGCAAAAATTACTATTCCCACTCCAGTGCGTGCAAAAGTAGGGTAAGTGTTGGATAGCGGAGGATTTAAATTTACTATTCCAACTCCAGTGAGTGCAACAGTAGTGAAAATGTTGGATAGCAGAGGGGTAAAAATTACTATTCCCACTCCAGTGAGTGCAACAGTAGGGAAAGTGCTGGATAGCGGATGGGTAAAAATTACTATTCCCACTCCAATGAGTGCAACAGTAGGGAAAGTGCTGGATAGCGGAGGGGTAAAAATTACTATTCCCACTCCAATAAGACAAACAGTAGGGAACGTGTTAGATAGCAGAGGGGTAAAAATTACTATTCCCACTCCAGTGAGTGCAACAGTAGGGAAAGTGCTGGATAGCGGAGGGGTAAAAATTACTATTCCCACTCCAAAGAGTGCAACAGTAGGGAAAGTGTTGGATAGCGGAGGTGTAAAAATTACTATTCCCACTCCAGTGAGTGCAAAAGTAGGGTAAGTGTTGGATAGCGGAGGATTTAAATTTACTATTCCAACTCCAGTGAGTGCAACAGTAGGGAAAATGTTGGATAGCAGAGGGGTAAAATTACTATTCCCACTCCAGTGAGTGCAACAGTAGGGAAAGTGCTGGATAGCGGATGGGTAAAAATTACTATTCCCACTGCAATGAGTGCAACAGTAGGGAAAGTATTGAATAGCAGAGGGTAAAAATTACTATTCCCACTCCAGTGGGTGCAACAGTAGGGAAAGTGCTGGATAGCGGAGTGGTAAAAATTACTATTCCCACTTCAGTGAATGCAACAGTAGGGAAAGTATTGGATAGCAGAGGGGTAAAAATTACTATTCCCACTCCAGTGAGTGCAACAGTAGGAGAAGTGCTGGATAGCGGAGGGGTAAAAATTACTATTCCTACTCCAAAGAGTGCAACAGTAGGGAAAGTGTTGGATAGCGGAGGTGCAAAAATTACTATTCCCACTCCAGTGCGTGCAAAAGTAGGGTAAGTGTTGGATAGCGGAGGATTTAAATTTACTATTCCAACTCCAGTGAGTGCAACAGTAGTGAAAATGTTGGATAGCAGAGGGGTAAAAATTACTATTCCCACTCCAGTGAGTGCAACAGTAGGGAAAGTGCTGGATAGCGGATGGGTAAAATTACTATTCCCACTCCAGTGAGTGCAACAGTAGGGAAAGTGCTGGATAGCGGAGGGGTAAAAATTACTATTCCCACTCCAAAGAGTGCAACAGTAGGGAAAGTGTTGGATAGCGGAGGTGTAAAAATTACTATTCCCACTCCAGTGAGTGCAAAAGTAGGGTAAGTGTTGCATTGCGGAGGATTTAAATTTACTATTCCAACTCCAGTGAGTGCAACAGTAGGGAAAATGTTGGATAGCAGAGGGGTAAAAATTACTATTCCCACTCCAGTGAGTGCAACCGTAGGGAAAGTGCTGGATAGCGGATGGGTAAAAATTACTATTCCCACTCCAATGAGTGCAACAGTAGGGAAAGTATTGAATAGCAGAGGGGTAAAAATTACTATTCCCACTCCAGTGGGTGCAACAGTAGGCAAATTGCTGGATAGCGGAGGGGTAAACATTACTATTCCCACTCCAGTGAGTGAAACAGTAGGGGCAGTGTTGGATAGTGGAGGGATAAAAATTACTATTCCCACTCCAGTGAGTGCAACAGTAGGGAAAGTGCTGGATAGCGGAGGGATACAAATTTCTATTCCAACTCCAGTGAGTGCAACAGTAGGGAAAATGTTGGATAGCAGAGGGGTAAAAATTACTATTCCCACTCCAGTAAGACAAACAGTAGGGAAAGTGTTAGATAGCAGAGAGGAAAATATTACTATTCCTACTCCAGTGAGTGCAACATTAGGGAAAGTGCTTAATAGCGGAGGAGTAAAAATTGCTATTCCCACTCCAGTGAGTCGAACAGTAGGGAAAGTGTTGGACAGCGAAGGGGCAATAATTACTATTCCCACTCCAAATAGTGCAACAGTAGGGAAAGTGTTAGATAGCGGAGGTGTAAACATTACTATTCCCTCTCCAGTGAGTGCAAAAGTAGGGTAAGTGTTGGATAGAGGAGGATTTAAATTTACTATTCCAACTCCAGTGAGTGCAACAGTAGGAAAAATGTTTGATAGCAGAGGGGTAAAAATTACTATTCCCACTCCAGTGAGTGCAAGAGTAGGGAAAGTGCTGGATAGCGGAGGGGTAAAAATTACTATTCCCACTCCAGTGAGTGCAACAGTAGGGAAAGTATTGGATAGCGGAGAGGAAAATATTACTATTCCCACTCTAGTGAGTGCAACATTAGGGAAAGTGCTGGATAGCGGAGGGGTAAAAATTGCTATTCCCACTCCAGTGAGTTGAACAGTAGGGAAAGTGTTGGACAGCGAAGGGGGTAAAATTACTATTCCCACTCCAAATAGTGCAACAGTAGGGAAAGTGTTGGATAGCGGAGGTGTAAAAATTACTGTTCCCACTCCAGTGAGTGCAAAAGTAGGGTAAGTGTTGGATAGCGGAAGATTTAAATTTACTATTCCATCTCCAGTGAGTGCAACAGTAGGGAAAATGTTGGATAGCAGAGGGGTAAAAATTACTATTCCCACTCCAGTGAGTGCAAGAGTAGGGAAAATATTGGATAGCAGAGGGGTAAAAATTACTATTCCCACTCCAGTGAGTGCAACAGTAGGGAAAGTGCTGGATAGCGGAGGGGTAAAATTACTATTCCCACACCAGTGAGTGCAAGAGTAGGGACAGTGTTGGATAGCGGAGGTATACAAATTACTATTCCCTCTCCAGTGAGTGCAACAGTAGGGCAAAGTGCTGGATAGCGGAGGTGTAAAAATGACTATTCCCACTCCAGTGAGTGCAAAAGTAGGGTAAGTGTTGGATAGCGGAGGAATTAAATTTACTATTCCAACTCCAGTGAGTGCAAAAGTAGGGAAAATGTTGGATAGCAGAGGGGTGAAAATTACTATTCCCACTCCAGTAAGTGCAACAGTAGGGAAAGTGCTGGATAGCGGAGGGGTAAAAATTACTATTCCCACTCCAGTGAGTGCAACATTAGGGAAAGTGCTGGATAGCAGAGGGGTAAAAATTACTATTCCAACTCCAAAGAGTGCAACAGGAGGGAAAGTGTTGGATAGCGGATGTGTAAAAATTACTATTCCCACTCCAGTGAGTGCAAAAGTAGGGTAAGTGTTGGATAGCGGAGGATTTAAATTTACTATTCCAACTCCAGTGAGTGCAACAGTAGGGAAAATGTTGGATACCAGAGGGGTAAAAATTACTATTCCTACTCCAGTGAGTGCAAGAGAAGGGAAAGTGCTGGATAGCGGATGGGTAAAAATTACTATTCCCACTCCTGTGAGTGCAAGAGTAGGGAAAGTATTGGGTAGCAGAGGGGTAAAAATTACTATTCCCACTCCAGTGAGTGCAACAGTAGGGAAAGTGCTGGATAGCGGAGGGGTAAAATTACTATTCCCACTCCAGTGAGTGCAACAGTAGGGACAGTGTTGGATAGCGGAGGGATAAAAATGACTATTCCCACTCCAGTGAGTGCAACAGTAGGGAAAGTGCTGGATAGCGGAGGGGTAAAAATTACTATTCCCACTCCAGTGAGTGCAACAGTAGGGAAAGTATTGGGTAGCAGAGGGGTAAAAATTACTATTCCCACTCCAGTGAGTGCAACAGTAGGGAAAATTTTGGATAGCGGAGGGGTAAAAATTATTATTCCCACTCCAATAAGACAAACAGTAGGGAAAGTGTTAGATAGAAGAGAGGAAAAAATTACTAATCCCACTCCAGTGAGTGCAACAGTAGGGAAAGTGCTGGATACCGGAGGGGTAACAATTACTATTCCCACTCCAGTGAGTGGAACAGTAGGGAAAGTGTTGGACAGCGAAGGGGCAAAAATTGCTATTCCCACTCCAAAGAGTGCAACAGTAGGTAAAGTGTTGGATAGCGGCGGTGTAAAAATTACTATTCCCACTCCAGTGAGTGCAAAAGTAGGGTAAGTGTTGGATAGCAGAGGAATTAAATTTACTATTCCAACTCCAGTGAGTGCAACAGTAGGGAAAATGTTGGATAGCAGAGGGGTAAAAATTACTATGCCCACTTCAGTGAGTGCAACAGTAGGGAAAGTGCTGGATAGCGGAGGGGTAAAAATTACTATTCCCACTTCAGTGAATGCAACAGTAGGGAAAGTATTGGATAGCAGAGGGTAAAAATTACGATTCCCACTCCAGTGAGTGCAACAGTAGGAGAAGTGCTGGATAGCGGAGGGGTAAAAATTACTATTCCTACTCCAAAGAGTGCAACAGTAGGGAAAGTGTTGGATAGCGGAGGTGCAAAATTACTATTCCTACTCCTGTGCGTGCAAAAGTAGGGTAAGTGTTGGATAGCGGAGGATTTAAATTTTGTATTCCAACTCCAGTGAGTGCAACAGTAGTGAAAATGTTGGATAGCAGAGGGGTAAAAATTACTATTCCCACTCCAGTGAGTGCAACAGTAGGGAAAGTGCTGGATAGCGGATGGGTAAAAATTACTATTCCCACTCCAGTGAGTGCAACAGTAGGGAAAGTGCTGGATAGCGGAGGGGTAAAAATTACTATTCCCACTCCAATAAGACAAACAGTAGGGAACGTGTTAGATAGCAGAGGGGTAAAAATTACTATTCCCACTCCAGTGAGTGCAACAGTAGGGAAAGTGCTGGATAGCGGAGGGGTAAAAATTACTATTCCCACTCCAAAGAGTGCAACAGTAGGGAAAGTGTTGGATAGCGGAGGTGTAAAAATTACTATTCCCACTCCAGTGAGTGCAAAAGTAGGGTAAGTGTTGGATAGCGGAGGATTTAAATTTACTATTCCAACTCCAGTGAGTGCAACAGTAGGGAAAATGTTGGATAGCAGAGGGGTAAAAATTACTATTCCCACTCCAGTGAGTGCAACAGTAGGGAAAGTGCTGGATAGCGGATGGGTAAAAATTACTATTCCCACTCCAATGAGTGCAACAGTAGGGAAAGTATTGAATAGCAGAGGGGTAAAAATTACTATTCCCACTCCAGTGGGTGCAACAGTAGGGAAAGTGCTGGATAGCGGAGGGGTTAAAATTACTATTCCCACTCCAGTGCGTGCAACAGTAGGGTAAGTGTTGGATAGCGGAGGGATAAAAATTACTATTCCCACTCCAGTGAGTGCAACAGTAGGGAAAGTGGTGGATAGCAGAGGGTAAAAATACTATTCCCACTCCAGTAAGACAAACAGTAGGGAAAGTGTTAGATAGCGGAGATGAAAAAATTACTATTCCCACTCCAGTGAGTGCAACAGTAGGGAAAGTGCTGGATAGCAGAGGGGTAAAAATTACTATTCCCACTCCAGTGAGTCGAACAGTAGGGAACGTGTTGGACAGCGAAGGGGCGAAAATTACTATTCCCACTCCAAAGAGTGCAAAAGTAGGTTAAGTGTTGGATAGCGGAGGAATTAAATTTACTATTCCAACTCCAGTGAGTGCAAAAGTAGGAGGAAAAATGTTGGATAGCGGAGGGGTGAAAATTACTATTCCCACTCCAGTGAGTGCAACAGTAGGGAAAGTGCTGGATAGCGGAGGGGTAAAAATTACTATTCCCACTCCAGTGAGTGCAACACTAGGGAAAGTATTGGATAGCAGAGGGGTAAAAATTACTATTCCCACTCCAGTGAGTGCAACAGTAGGGAAAGTGCTGGATAGCGGAGGGGTAAAAATTACTATTCCCACTCCAGTGAGTGCAACAGTAGGGACAGTGTTGGATAGCAGAGGGAGAAAAATTACTATTCCCACTCCAGTGAGTGCAACATTAGGGAAAGTGCTGGATAGCGGAGGGGTAAAAATTACTATTCCAACTCCAAAGAGTGCAACAGGAGGGAAAGTGTTGGATAGCGGAGGTGTAAAAATTACTATTCCCACTCCAGTGAGTGCAAAAGTAGGGTAAGTGTTGGATAGCGGAGGATTTAAATTTACTATTCCAACTCCAGTGAGTGCAACAGTTGGGAAAATGTTGGATAGCAGAGGGGTAACAATTACTATTCCCACTCCAGTGAGTGCAAGAGTAGGGAAAGTGCTGGATAGCGGATGGGTAAAAATTACTATTCCCACTCCAGTGAGTGCAACAGTAGGGAAAGTATTGGATAGCAGAGGGGTAAAAATTACTATTCCCACTCCAGTGAGTGCAACAGTAGGGAAAGTGCTGGATAGCAGAGGGGTAAAAATTACTATTCCCACTCCAGTGAGTGCAACAGTAGGGAAAGTATTGGATAGCGGAGAGGAAAATATTACTATTCCCACTCTAGTGAGTGCAACATTAGGGAAAGTGCTGGATAGCGGAGGGGTAAAAATTGCTATTCCCACTCCAGGGAGTCGAACAGTAGGGAAAGTGTTGGACAGCGAAGGGGGTAAAATTACTATTCCCACTCCAAATAGTGCAACAGTAGGGAAAGTGTTGGATAGCGGAGGTGTAAAAATTACTGTTCCCACTCCAGTGAGTGCAAAAGTAGGGTAAGTGTTGGATAGCGGAAGATTTAAATTTACTATTCCATCTCCAGTGAGTGCAACAGTAGGGAAAATGTTGGATAGCAGAGGGGTAAAAATTACTATTCCCACTCCAGTGAGTGCAAGAGTAGGGAAAATATTGGATAGCAGAGGGGTAAAAATTACTATTCCCACTCCAGTGAGTGCAACAGTAGGGAAAGTGCTGGATAGCGGAGGGGTAAAAATTACTATTCCCACACCAGTGAGTGCAAGAGTAGGGACAGTGTTGGATAGCGGAGGTATACAAATTACTATTCCCACTCCAGTGAGTGCAACAGTAGGGCAAAGTGCTGGATAGCGGAGGTGTAAAAATTACTATTCCCACTCCAGTGAGTGCAAAAGTAGAGTAAGTGTTGGATAGCGGAGGAATTAAATTTACTATTCCAACTCCAGTGAGTGCAAAAGTAGGGAAAATGTTGGATAGCAGAGGGGTGAAAATTACTATTCCCACTCCAGTAAGTGCAACAGTAGGGAAAGTGCTGGATAGCGGAGGGTAAAAATTACTATTCCCACTCCAGTGAGTGCAACATTAGGGAAAGTGCTGGATAGCAGAGGGGTAAAAATTACTATTCCAACTCCAAAGAGTGCAACAGGAGGGAAAGTGTTGGATAGCGGATGTGTAAAAATTACTATTCCCACTCCAGTGAGTGCAAAAGTAGGGTAAGTGTTGGATAGCGGAGGATTTAAATTTACTATTCCAACTCCAGTGAGTGCAACAGTAGGGAAAATGTTGGATACCAGAGGGGTAAAAATTACTATTCCCACTCCAGTGAGTGCAAGAGTAGGGAAAGTGCTGGATAGCGGATGGGTAAAAATTACTATTCCCACTCCTGTGAGTGCAAGAGTAGGGAAAGTATTGGGTAGCAGAGGGGTAAAAATTACTATTCCCACTCCAGTGAGTGCAACAGTAGGGAAAGTCCTGGATAGCGGAGGGGTAAAAATTACTATTCCCACTCCAGTGAGTGCAACAGTAGGGACAGTGTTGGATAGCGGAGGGATAAAAATGACTATTCCCACTCCAGTGAGTGCAACAGTAGGGAAAGTCCTTGATAGCGGAGGGGTAAAAATTACTATTCCAACTCCAGTGAGTGCAACAGTAGGGAAAATGTTGGATAGCAGAGGGGTAAAAATTACGGTTCCCACTCCAGTAAACAAACAGTAGGGAAAGTGTTAGATAGCGGAGAGGAAAAAATTACTATTCCCACTCCAGTGAATGCAACAGTAGGCAAATTGCTGGATAGCGGAGGGGTAAACATTACTATTCCCACTCCAGTGAGTGCAACAGTAGGGGCAGTGTTGGATAGTGGAGGGATAAAAATTACTATTCCCACTCCAGTGAGTGCAAAAGTAGGGTAAGTGTTGGATAGCAGAGGAATTAAATTTACTATTCCAACTCCAGTGAGTGCAACAGTAGGGAAAATGTTGGATAGCAGAGGGGTAAAAATTACTATGCCCACTTCAGTGAGTGCAACAGTAGGGAAAGTGCTGGATAGCGGAGGGTAAAAATTACTATTCCCACTTCAGTGAATGCAACAGTAGGGAAAGTATTGGATAGCAGAGGGGTAAAAATTACGATTCCCACTCCAGTGAGTGCAACAGTAGGAGAAGTGCTGGATAGCGGAGGGGTAAAAATTACTATTCCTACTCCAAAGAGTGCAACAGTAGGGAAAGTGTTGGATAGCGGAGGTGCAAAAATTACTATTCCTACTCCTGTGCGTGCAAAAGTAGGGTAAGTGTTGGATAGCGGAGGATTTAAATTTTGTATTCCAACTCCAGTGAGTGCAACAGTAGTGAAAATGTTGGATAGCAGAGGGGTAAAAATTACTATTCCCACTCCAGTGAGTGCAACAGTAGGGAAAGTGCTGGATAGCGGATGGGTAAAAATTACTATTCCCACTCCAGTGAGTGCAACAGTAGGGAAAGTGCTGGATAGCGGAGGGGTAAAAATTACTATTCCCACTCCAATAAGACAAACAGTAGGGAACGTGTTAGATAGCAGAGGGGTAAAAATTACTATTCCCACTCCAGTGAGTGCAACAGTAGGGAAAGTGCTGGATAGCGGAGGGGTAAAAATTACTATTCCCACTCCAAAGAGTGCAACAGTAGGGAAAGTGTTGGATAGCGGAGGTGTAAAATTACTATTCCCACTCCAGTGAGTGCAAAAGTAGGGTAAGTGTTGGATAGCGGAGGATTTAAATTTACTATTCCAACTCCAGTGAGTGCACCAGTAGGGAAAATGTTGGATAGCAGAGGGGTAAAAATTACTATTCCCACTCCAGTGAGTGCAACAGTAGGGAAAGTGCTGGATAGCGGATGGGTAAAAATTACTATTCCCACTCCAATGAGTGCAACAGTAGGGAAAGTATTGAATAGCAGAGGGGTAAAAATTACTATTCCCACTCCAGTGGGTGCAACAGTAGGGAAAGTGCTGGATAGCGGAGGGGTTAAAATTACTATTCCCACTCCAGTGCGTGCAACAGTAGGGTAAGTGTTGGATAGCGGAGGGATAAAAATTACTATTCCCACTCCAGTGAGTGCAACAGTAGGGAAAGTGGTGGATAGCAGAGGGGTAAAAATACTATTCCCACTCCAGTAAGACAAACAGTAGGGAAAGTGTTAGATAGCGGAGATGAAAAAATTACTATTCCCACTCCAGTGAGTGCAACAGTAGGGAAAGTGCTGGATAGCAGAGGGGTAAAAATTACTATTCCCACTCCAGTGAGTCGAACAGTAGGGAACGTGTTGGACAGCGAAGGGGCGAAAATTACTATTCCCACTCCAAAGAGTGCAAAAGTAGGTTAAGTGTTGGATAGCGGAGGAATTAAATTTACTATTCCAACTCCAGTGAGTGCAAAAGTAGGAGGAAAAATGTTGGATAGCGGAGGGGTGAAAATTACTATTCCCACTCCAGTGAGTGCAACAGTAGGGAAAGTGCTGGATAGCGGAGGGGTAAAAATTACTATTCCCACTCCAGTGAGTGCAACACTAGGGAAAGTATTGGATAGCAGAGGGGTAAAATTACTATTCCCACTCCAGTGAGTGCAACAGTAGGGAAAGTGCTGGATAGCGGAGGGGTAAAAATTACTATTCCCACTCCAGTGAGTGCAACAGTAGGGACAGTGTTGGATAGCAGAGGGAGAAAAATTACTATTCCCACTCCAGTGAGTGCAACATTAGGGAAAGTGCTGGATAGCGGAGGGGTAAAAATTACTATTCCAACTCCAAAGAGTGCAACAGGAGGGAAAGTGTTGGATAGCGGAGGTGTAAAAATTACTATTCCCACTCCAGTGAGTGCAAAAGTAGGGTAAGTGTTGGATAGCGGAGGATTTAAATTTACTATTCCAACTCCAGTGAGTGCAACAGTTGGGAAAATGTTGGATAGCAGAGGGGTAACAATTACTATTCCCACTCCAGTGAGTGCAAGAGTAGGGAAAGTGCTGGATAGCGGATGGGTAAAAATTACTATTCCCACTCCAGTGAGTGCAACAGTAGGGAAAGTATTGGATAGCAGAGGGGTAAAAATTACTATTCCCACTCCAGTGAGTGCAACAGTAGGGAAAGTGCTGGATAGCAGAGGGGTAAAAATTACTATTCCCACTCCAGTGAGTGCAACAGTAGGGAAAGTATTGGATAGCGGAGAGGAAAATATTACTATTCCCACTCTAGTGAGTGCAACATTAGGGAAAGTGCTGGATAGCGGAGGGGTAAAAATTGCTATTCCCACTCCAGTGAGTCGAACAGTAGGGAAAGTGTTGGACAGCGAAGGGGGTAAAATTACTATTCCCACTCCAAATAGTGCAACAGTAGGGAAAGTGTTGGATAGCGGAGGTGTAAAAATTACTGTTCCCACTCCAGTGAGTGCAAAAGTAGGGTAAGTGTTGGATAGCGGAAGATTTAAATTTACTATTCCATCTCCAGTGAGTGCAACAGTAGGGAAAATGTTGGATAGCAGAGGGGTAAAAATTACTATTCCCACTCCAGTGAGTGCAAGAGTAGGGAAAATATTGGATAGCAGAGGGGTAAAAATTACTATTCCCACTCCAGTGAGTGCAACAGTAGGGAAAGTGCTGGATAGCGGAGGGGTAAAAATTACTATTCCCACACCAGTGAGTGCAAGAGTAGGGACAGTGTTGGATAGCGGAGGTATACAAATTACTATTCCCACTCCAGTGAGTGCAACAGTAGGGCAAAGTGCTGGATAGCGGAGGTGTAAAAATTACTATTCCCACTCCAGTGAGTGCAAAAGTAGAGTAAGTGTTGGATAGCGGAGGAATTAAATTTACTATTCCAACTCCAGTGAGTGCAAAAGTAGGGAAAATGTTGGATAGCAGAGGGGTGAAAATTACTATTCCCACTCCAGTAAGTGCAACAGTAGGGAAAGTGCTGGATAGCGGAGGGGTAAAAATTACTATTCCCACTCCAGTGAGTGCAACATTAGGGAAAGTGCTGGATAGCAGAGGGGTAAAAATTACTATTCCAACTCCAAAGAGTGCAACAGGAGGGAAAGTGTTGGATAGCGGATGTGTAAAAATTACTATTCCCACTCCAGTGAGTGCAAAAGTAGGGTAAGTGTTGGATAGCGGAGGATTTAAATTTACTATTCCAACTCCAGTGAGTGCAACAGTAGGGAAAATGTTGGATACCAGAGGGGTAAAATTACTATTCCCACTCCAGTGAGTGCAAGAGTAGGGAAAGTGCTGGATAGCGGATGGGTAAAAATTACTATTCCCACTCCTGTGAGTGCAAGAGTAGGGAAAGTATTGGGTAGCAGAGGGGTAAAAATTACTATTCCCACTCCAGTGAGTGCAACAGTAGGGAAAGTCCTGGATAGCGGAGGGGTAAAAATTACTATTCCCACTCCAGTGAGTGCAACAGTAGGGACAGTGTTGGATAGCGGAGGGATAAAAATGACTATTCCCACTCCAGTGAGTGCAACAGTAGGGAAAGTGCTGGATAGCGGAGGGGTAAAAATTACTATTCCAACTCCAGTGAGTGCAACAGTAGGGAAAATGTTGGATAGCAGAGGGGTAAAAATTACGGTTCCCACTCCAGTAAACAAACAGTAGGGAAAGTGTTAGATAGCGGAGAGGAAAAAATTACTATTCCCACTCCAGTGAATGCAACAGTAGGCAAATTGCTGGATAGCGGAGGGGTAAACATTACTATTCCCACTCCAGTGAGTGCAACAGTAGGGGCAGTGTTGGATAGTGGAGGGATAAAAATTACTATTCCCACTCCAGTGAGTGCAACAGTAGGGAAAGTGCTGGATAGCGGAGGGATAAAAATTTCTATTCCAACTCCAGTGAGTGCAACAGTAGGGAAAATGTTGGATAGCAGAGGGGTAAAAATTACTATTCCCACTCCAGTAAGACAAACAGTAGGGAAAGTGTTAGATAGCAGAGAGGAAAATATTACTATTCCTACTCCAGTGAGGGCAACATTAGGGAAAGTGCTTAATAGCGGAAGGGTAAAAATTGCTATTCCCACTCCAGTGAGTCGAACAGTAGGGAAAGTGTTGGACAGAGAAGGGGCAAAAATTACTATTCCCACTCCAAATAGTGCAACAGTAGGGAAAGTGTTAGATAGCGGAGGTGTAAAAATTACTATTCCCACTCCAGTGAGTGCAAAAGTAGGGTAAGTGTTGGATAGCGGAGGATTTAAATTTACTATTCCAACTCCAGTGAGTGCAACAGTAGGGAAAATGTTTGATAGCAGAGGGGTAAAATTACTATTCCCACTCCAGTGAGTGCAAGAGTAGGGAAAGTGCTGGATAGGTGATGGGTAAAAATTAGTATTCCCACTCCAGTGAGTGCAACAGTAGGGAAAGTATTGGATAGCAGAGGGGTAAAAATTACTATTCCCACTCCAGTGAGTGCAACAGTAGGGAAAATGCTGGATAGCGGAGGGGTAAAAATTACTATTCCCACTCCAGTGAGTGCAACAGTAGGGACAGTGTTGGATAGCGGAGGGATACAAATTACTATTCCCACTCCAGTGAGTGCAACAGTAGGGGAAAGTGCTGGATAGCGGAGGGGTAAAAATGACTATTCCAACTCCAGTGAGTGCAACAGTAGGGAAAATGTTGGATAGTAGAGGGGTAAAATTACTGTTCCCACTCCAGTAAACAAACAGTAGGGAAAGTGTTAGATAGCGGAGAGGAAAAATTACTATTCCCACTCCAGTGAGTGCAACAGTAGGCAAATTGCTGGATAGCGGAGGGGTAAAAATGACTATTCCCACTCCAGTGAGTGCAACAGTAGGGACAGTGTTGGATAGCGGAGGGATAAAAATTGCTATTCCCACTCCAGTGAGTGCAACAGTAGAGAAAGTGCTGGATAGCGGAGGGGTAAAAATGACTATTACAACTCCAGTGAGTGCAACAGTAGGGAAAATGTTGGATAGCAGAGGGGTAAAAGTACTATTCCCACTCCAGTAAGACAAACAGTAGGGAAAGTGTTAGATAGCGGAGAGGAAAAAATTACTATTCCCACTCCAGTGAGTGCAACAGTAGGAAAAGTGCTGGATAGCAGAGGGGTAAAAATTACTATTCCCACTTCAGTGAATGCAACAGTAGGGAAAGTATTGGATAGCAGAGGGGTAAAATTACTATTCCCACTCCAGTGAGTGCAACAGTAGGAGAAGTGCTGGATAGCGGAGGGGTAAAAATTACTATTCCTACTCCAAAGATTGCAACAGTAGGGAAAGTGTTGGATAGCGGAGGTGCAAAAATTACTATTCCCACTCCAGTGCGTGCAAAAGTGGGGTAAGTGTTGGATAGCGGAGGATTTAAATTTACTATTCCAACTCCAGTGAGTGCAACAGTAGTGAAAATGTTGGATAGCAGAGGGGTAAAAATTACTATTCCCACTCCAGTGAGTGCAACAGTAGGGAAAGTGCTGGATAGCTGATGGGTAAACATTACTATTCCCACTCCAGTGAGTGCAACAGTAGGGGCAGTGTTGGATAGTGGAGGGATAAAAATTACTATTCCCACTCCAGTGAGTGCAACAGTAGGGAAAGTGCTGGATAGCGGAGGGATAAAAATTTCTATTCCAACTCCAGTGAGTGCAACAGTAGGGAAAATGTTGGATAGCAGAGGGGTAAAAATTACTATTCCCACTCCAGTAAGACAAACAGTAGGGAAAGTGTTAGATAGCAGAGAGGAAAATATTACTATTCCTACTCCAGTGAGTGCAACATTAGGGAAAGTGCTTAATAGCGGAGGGGTAAAAATTGCTATTCCCACTCCAGTGAGTCGAACAGTAGGGAAAGTGTTGGACAGCGAAGGGGCAAAAATTACTATTCCCACTCCAAATAGTGCAACAGTAGGGAAAGTGTTAGATAGCGGAGGTGTAAAAATTACTATTCCCACTCCAGTGAGTGCAAAAGTAGGGTAAGTGTTGGATAGCGGAGGATTTAAATTTACTATTCCAACTCCAGTGAGTGCAACAGTAGGGAAAATGTTTGATAGCAGAGGGGTAAAATTACTATTCCCACTCCAGTGAGTGCAAGAGTAGGGAAAGTGCTGGATAGGTGATGGGTAAAAATTAGTATTCCCACTCCAGTGAGTGCAACAGTAGGGAAAGTATTGGATAGCAGAGGGGTAAAATTACTATTCCCACTCCAGTGAGTGCAACAGTAGGGAAAATGCTGGATAGCGGAGGGGTAAAAATTACTATTCCCACTCCAGTGAGTGCAACAGTAGGGACAGTGTTGGATAGCGGAGGGATACAAATTACTATTCCCACTCCAGTGAGTGCAACAGTAGGGGAAAGTGCTGGATAGCGGAGGGGTAAAAATGACTATTCCAACTCCAGTGAGTGCAACAGTAGGGAAAATGTTGGATAGTAGAGGGGTAAAATTACTGTTCCCACTCCAGTAAACAAACAGTAGGGAAAGTGTTAGATAGCGGAGAGGAAAAAATTACTATTCCCACTCCAGTGAGTGCAACAGTAGGCAAATTGCTGGATAGCGGAGGGGTAAAAATGACTATTCCCACTCCAGTGAGTGCAACAGTAGGGACAGTGTTGGATAGCGGAGGAATAAAAATTGCTATTCCCACTCCAGTGAGTGCAACAGTAGAGAAAGTGCTGGATAGCGGAGGGGTAAAAATGACTATTACAACTCCAGTGAGTGCAACAGTAGGGAAAATGTTGGATAGCAGAGGGGTAAAAAGTACTATTCCCACTCCAGTAAGACAAACAGTAGGGAAAGTGTTAGATAGCGGAGAGGAAAAATTACTATTCCCACTCCAGTGAGTGCAACAGTAGGAAAAGTGCTGGATAGCAGAGGGGTAAAAATTACTATTCCCACTTCAGTGAATGCAACAGTAGGGAAAGTATTGGATAGCAGAGGGGTAAAAATTACTATTCCCACTCCAGTGAGTGCAACAGTAGGAGAAGTGCTGGATAGCGGAGGGTAAAAATTACTATTCCTACTCCAAAGAGTGCAACAGTAGGGAAAGTGTTGGATAGCTGAGGTGCAAAAATTACTATTCCCACTCGAGTGCGTGCAAAAGGAGGGTAAGTGTTGGATAGCGGAGGATTTAAATTTACTATTCCAACTCCAGTGAGTGCAACAGTAGTGAAAATGTTGGATAGCAGAGGGGTAAAAATTACTATTCCCACTCCAGTGAGTGCAACAGTAGGGAAAGTGCTGGATAGCGGATGGGTAAAAATTACTATTCCCACTCCAGTGAGTGCAACAGTAGGGAAAGTGCTGGATAGCGGAGGGGTAAAAATTACTATTCCCACTCCAATAAGACAAACAGTAGGGAACGTGTTAGATAGCAGAGGGGTAAAAATTACTATTCCCACTCCAGTGAGTGCAACAGTAGGGAAAGTGCTGGATAGCGGAGGGGTAAAAGTTACTATTCCCACTCCAAAGAGTGCAACAGTAGGGAAAGTGTTGGATAGCGGAGGTGTAAAAATTACTATTCCCACTCCAGTGAGTGCAAAAGTAGGATAAGTGTTGGATAGAGGAGGATTTAAATTTACTATTCCAACTCCAGTGAGTGCAACAGTAGGGAAAATGTTGGATAGCAGAGGGGTAAAAATTACTATTCCCACTCCAGTGAGTGCAACAGTAGGGAAAGTATTGAATAGCAGAGGGGTAAAATTACTATTCCCACTCCAGTGGGTGCAACAGTAGGGAAAGTGCTGGATAGCGGAGGGGTAAAAATTACTATTCCCACTTCAGTGAATGCAACAGTAGGGAAAGTATTGAATAGCAGAGGGGTAAAAATTACTATTCCCACTCCAGTGGGTGCAACAGTAGGGAAAGTGCTGGATAGCGGAGGGGTAAAAATTACTATTCCCACTTCAGTGAATGCAACAGTAGGGAAAGTATTGGATAGCAGAGGGGTAAAAATTACTATTCCCACTCCAGTGAGTGCAACAGTAGGAGAAGTGCTGGATAGCGGAGGGGTAAAAATTACTATTCCTACTCCAAAGAGTGCAACAGTAGGGAAAGTGTTGGATAGCGGAGGTGCAAAAATTACTATTCCCACTCCAGTGCGTGCAAAAGTAGGGTAAGTGTTGGATAGCGGAGGATTTAAATTATACTATTCCAACTCCAGTGAGTGCAACAGTAGTGAAAATGTTGGATAGCAGAGGGGTAAAAATTACTATTCCCACTCCAGTGAGTGCAACAGTAGGGAAAGTGCTGGATAGTGGATGGGTAGAAATTACTATTCCCACTCCAGTGAGTGCAACAGTAGGGAAAGTGCTGGATAGCGGAGGGGTAAAAATTACTATTCCCACTCCAAAGAGTGCAACAGTAGGGAAAGTGTTGGATAGCGGAGGTGTAAAAATTACTATTCCCACTCCAGTGAGTGCAAAAGTAGGGTAAGTGTTGCATTGCGGACGATTTAAATTTACTATTCCAACTCCAGTGAGTGCAACAGTAGGGAAAATGTTGGATAGCAGAGGGGTAAAAATTACTATTCCCACTCCAGTGAGTGCAACCGTAGGGAAAGTGCTGGATAGCGGATGGGTAAAAATTACTATTCCCACTCCAATGAGTGCAACAGTAGGGAAAGTATTGAATAGCAGAGGGGTAAAAATTACTATTCCCACTCCAGTGGGTGCAACAGTAGGCAAATTGCTGGATAGCGGAGGGGTAAACATTACTATTCCCACTCCAGTGAGTGCAACAGTAGGGGCAGTGCTGGATAGTGGAGGGATAAAAATTACTATTCCCACTCCAGTGAGTGCAACAGTAGGGAAAGTGCTGGATAGCGGAGGGATACAAATTTCTATTCCAACTCCAGTGAGTGCAACAGTAGGGAAAATGTTGGATAGCAGAGGGGTAAAATTACTATTCCCACTCCAGTAAGACAAACAGTAGGGAAAGTGTTAGATAGCAGAGAGGAAAATATTACTATTCCTACTCCAGTGAGTGCAACATTAGGGAAAGTGCTTAATAGCGGAGGGGTAAAAATTGCTATTCCCACTCCAGTGAGTCGAACAGTAGGGAAAGTGTTGGACAGCGAAGGGCAATAATTACTATTCCCACTCCAAATAGTGCAACAGTAGGGAAAGTGTTAGATAGCGGAGGTGTAAACATTACTATTCCCACTCCAGTGAGTGCAAAAGTAGGGTAAGTGTTGGATAGAGGAGGATTTAAATTTACTATTCCAACTCCAGTGAGTGCAACAGTAGGGAAAATGTTTGATAGCAGAGGGGTAAAAATTACTATTCCCACTCCAGTGAGTGCAAGAGTAGGAAAGTGCTGGATAGGTGATGGGTAAAAATTAGTATTCCCACTCCAGTGAGTGCAACAGTAGGGAAAATATTGGATAGCAGAGGGGTAAAAATTTCTATTCCCACTCCAGTGAGTGCAACAGTAGGGAAAGTGCTGGATAGCGGAGGGGTAAAAATTACTATTCCCACTCCAGTGAGTGCAACAGTAGGGACAGTGTTGGATAGCGGAGGGATACAAATTACTATTCCCACTCCAGTGAGTGCAACAGTAGGGGAAAGTGCTGGATAACGGAGGGGTAAAAATGACTATTCCAACTCCAGTGAGTGCAACAGTAGGGAAAATGTTGGATAGCAGAGGGGTAAAAATTACTGTTCCCACTCCAGTAAACAAACAGTAGGGAAAGTGTTAGATAGCGGAGAGGAAAAAATTACTATTCCCACTCCAGTGAGTGCAACAGTAGGCAAATTGCTGGATAGCGGAGGGGTAAAAATGACTATTCCCACTCCAGTGAGTGCAACAGTAGGGACAGTGTTGGATAGCGGAGGGATAAAAATTGCTATTCCCACTCCAGTGAGTGCAACAGTAGATAAAGTGCTGGATAGCGGAGGGGTAAAAATGACTATTACAACTCCAGTGAGTGCAACAGTAGCGAAAATGTTGGATAGCAGAGTGGTAAAAAGTACTATTCCCACTCCAGTAAGACAAACAGTAGGGAAAGTGTTAGATAGCGGAGAGGAAAAAATTACTATTCCCACTCCAGTGAGTGCAAAAGTAGGAAAAGTGCTGGATAGCGGAGGGGTAAAAATTACTATTCCCACTCCAGTGAGTCAAACAGTAGGGAAAGTGTTGGACAACGAAGGGGCAAAAATTACTATTGCCACTCCAAAGAGTGCAACAGTAGGGAGAGTGTTAGATAGTGGAGGTGTAAAAATTACTATTCCAACTCCAGTGAGTGCAAAAGTAGGGTTAGTGTTTGATAGCAGAGGAATTACATTTACTATTCCAACTCCAGTGAGTGCAACAGTAGGGAAAATGTTGGATACCAGAGGGGTACAAATTACTATTCCCACTCCAGTGAGTGAAACAGTAGGGAAAGTGCTGGATAGCGGAGGGTTAAAAATTACTATTCCCACTCCAGGGAGTGCAACAGTAGGGAAAGTATTGGATATCAGAGGGGTAAAAATTACTATTCCCACTCCAGTGAGTGCAACAGTAGGGAAAGTGCTGTATAGCGGAGGGGTAAAAATTACTATTCCCACTCCAGTGAGTGCAACAGTAGGGACAGTGTTGGATAGCGGAGGGATAAAAATCACTATTCCCACTCCAGTGAGTGCAACAGTAGGGAAGGTGCTGGATGGCGGAGGGGTAAAAATTACTATTCCAACTCCAGTGAGTGCAACAGTAGGGAAAATGTTGGATAGTGGAGGGGTAAAAATTACTATTCCCACTCCAGTAAGACAAACTGTAGGGAAAGTGTTAGATAGCGGAGAGGAAAAAATTACTATTCCCACTCCAAAGAGTGCAACAGTAGGGAAAGTAATGGATAGCAAAGGGGTAAAAATTACTATTCCCACTCCAGTGAGTGGAACAGTAGGGAAAGTGTTGGACAGCGAAGGGGCAAAAATTACTATTCCCACTCCAAAGAGTGCAACAGTAGGGAAAGTGTTGGATAGCAGAGGTGTAAAAATTACTATTCCCACTCCAGTGAGTGCAAAAGTAGGGTAAGTGTTGGATAGCGGAGGAATTAAATTTACTATTCCAACTCCAGTGAGTGCAACCGTAGGGAAAATGTTGGACAGCAGAGGGGTAAAAATTACTATTCCCACTCCAGTGAGTGCAACAGTAGGGAAAGTGCTGGATAGCGGAGGGGTAAAAATTTATATTCCCACTCCACTGAGTGGAACAGTAGGGAAAGTGTTGGACAGCGAAGGGGCAAACATTACTATTCCCACTCCAAAAAGTGAAACAGTAGGGAAAGTGTTGGATAGCAGAGGTGTAAAAATTACTATTCCCACTCCAGTGAGTTCAAAAGTAGGGTAAGTGTTGGGTATCGGAGGAATTAAATTTACTATTCCAACTCCAGTGAGTGCAACAGTAGGGAAAGTGCTAGATAGTGGAGGGGTAAAAATTACTATTCCCACTCCAGTGAGTGCAACAGTAGGGACAGTGTTGGATATGGGAGGGAGAAAAATTACTATTCCCACTCCAGTGAGTGCAACAGTAGGGAAAGTGCTGGATAGAGGAGTGGTAAAAATTACTATTCCAACTTCAGTGAGTGCAACAGTAGGGAAAATGTTGGATATCGGAGGGGTAAAAAATACTATTCCCACTCCATTGTGTGCAACAGTAGGGAAAGTGTTGGATAGCGGAGGGGTGAAAATTACTATTCCCACTCCAGTGAGTGCAACAGTAGGGAAAGTGTTGGATAGCGGAGGGGTGAAAATTACTATTCCCACTCCAGTGAGTGCAACAGTAGGGAAAGTGCTGGATAGCGGACGGGTAAAAATTACTATTCCCACTCCACTGAGTGCAACATTAGGGAAAGTGTTGGATAGCAGAGAAATTACTAATAACATTTAAACAATAGAAATGTTTTTAAAAATCATAAAAATAAATAAACAATATCAAAATAATATACGATTAAATATATTAAACATATAAAAAGAACACATAATATATTATAAATTACATATAACAAAAAGCTACAAAAATTATATAAAATAAATTAATAAATGCATTTATAAACAATCATTATTTAAAAGGAGCAAATATTAACAAACAAAAAAATTATTTAAAACATAAATGTATTCATTTTATTTCCTACCCTATAACACCACACCAATAAAAGCAACTTCAAATGTTTTATTTAAATGTACTTCCATAATTAACATAATTATTAATCAATTAAAAAAATATTATTAATGAAAAGTAATAAACATTCATTAAATACACATGCTTTAACACTATAATATCCACAACACACATCTAAAATTAATTACACAATTACAATAATTAATTTAAATTAATTAACAACTATTTATTAATTCATCAATTAAAAATAAATTACTTCCCACCCTTCCCACCATTTACACCTATAAACACCACAAAACTCACCTAAAACTAATTACCCAATGACCATAATCAATTACTAATTAATAATTTAAAATTAATTAACAACTAATTATGAATTCATCAATTAAAAATAAATTACTTCCCACTCTTCCCACCTATAAACACCACAAGACAGACCTAAAACTAATTACACAATTACCATATTTAATTGCCAATTAATTAAAAATAATTAACAGCAAATTATTAATTAATTCATAATAAATTACTTTACACATTTAACACTATAACATCTCAATTAAACAAATATTAATAAATAAAACATATTCAAAAATGTAATATAATTAAATTACTTCCCACCCTATTCCCCTATAAACCCACAACCCGCTACGGAACTAAAAACGCATTATTCAAATTAAAAAAAATTAATAACTACTAAAATTTTAACACATATGATAAAAATACAAACAATTCTTGTACAAAAAAACATACATCACATAAATATAAAATATATACTAAAATACATAACATTAATAAAAAATCGATATTTTTAACAACTATATTTTTGCAAACGATATTAAACACTTCGATATTTTAAACATTGATATTACTTACCTAAAATTGATATTCTTGACCATGATATTTTGTCTGTCGATATTTCTGACCCACAATATTTTTACCTCGATATTTGTGCAAGTCGATATTTTTACATTGATATTCTTTCTCTGCACCATAATGCATTTAAAAATAAAGAAGAATCTGTCTACGCGGCGTTTCGGTGTGCAATGAAATGGTTCACACTACCTTTTTAAGTACACAGTATATATAGTATAAAAATTCTAAAAGACAGAGAGACATATCACTCTTCACATTTAGTATAATTACTTTTTCCTTTACGATTTTGTACAAAGTCTCTTAATCTAAACCCCAGTGCACTCCATTTATCTTCAAAATCGCATCCCTTCATTGCATTAGTGACGGCCTTCCTTCACTATAATTTTGCCAGACATGTTTGGAGGGCAACCTAACTATTGCTATATTGCAAACTAGCCCCTTCCTGAAAACAGGTATATCCATCATACTTTATTGGCATGTTTAGTTGAATACCTGTTTTGGATCTTCAGCACCATATATAGTGCTCAATTGGGCTAATTGGTCCCACGAGTTCTTCGCACATGCTTGGTTATCTAATGTTGGAAAAAACAGCCCTTTCGTATACATAAGTCCCCGATCACCCGCACTTAATTTCCTAAAGACCCGTCTCAATTAGGACTTACTTTATATGGTACGGTATGCTTTTATATTCTTCACTCCAGGGGTTCACATCTGTTAACTCTTGGTGAGTGTTCGAGAACCATAAGAAGATATTTTATGACCCATGATTAATAAAGGGTCCCATAGGTTCATTATCTATAAAACTACTCCGCTTACCTCACTTATTCTTGATGTTTGTATGACCTCCTGCGTAGTTATTATTTGTTTAAAAATTATGTTAACACCCTTCTTATCCAGTTCTTTGTATCAAAGGGTGATATTAGCCACTGCTGACTCTGGTCCCAATACGATCCATCTACAGTCTATAAATTCAAAAGAGCGTCTATTAACAGAGAACTGTTAACTATGCACCCCTGTCTGGTTCCCACCAGTGTTGCTAATTCTCAATTGTATAGTCCCTGTGATGTCACATGGCACCCTGGTGCCAATCTCTGCCTCCTTCCTTCAACCCTTTTTAATGCACGGCTACCAGCGGTCAATAAGAACCACCACGTGGTGGCGGCGATTGACACCCGGACACCATGATGCATTAGCACACAGTGGGAAGAGCAGCTAATTGAGTGCAGAGCAGATACTGGGGTATCTTGAATAAAAAATCTAAAAAGAAATCACAGGAGACTATACAATTAGCTCAGGCACGTGAATACTCACCCTTGAGCCACAGAGCCTATTTTCTGAGAGGGGCGAGCTTTAACTGCTGAACTGTATTGCTAGGACTTTGACCTTAAGGATGTACTGCTTAAGCAGTTCCTCAGAGAGTTACAGTTGAACGGATCAGGATACAGTACACTCCTCTTAAACAGGGGTTTTTACTTGGGAAATTAAGCTGATTTACGCAATGTCTATCTCGATGTGGGCTGACATCTTTAAGAAGAGACTGTGAGGGAGGAGGGAGTAAAGAACAATACAGGTAAGTAATGTTGTCTTCATTTTTATTCCATTGTAATTCCTTGTGGTACTGATTGCTGTGTAGTGTTCCACGTTTAGTAGGCAGGTAAAAGCACTTTTGCCCTTTGGGGTACAGTTAAATGCAAAAATACAAAAGTTAATACATGCTATTAAATGCACTGCTGTTGTAGGGAATATATAATGCTAATAACAATTTGAACAATGTTTTTTTACATATAAACCCAATTAAATAATACATTTTGTTTCAGATAGCTAAGAAAACCAAGTTTAATTCCTTTTACATCGGTTTGCTTTTGTCGCTTGACAAAGAATTCAGGTAAGGAAGTTAACACGTTTGCATGTTTAGCTTTAAAAACATCAAAGTATTTTGTAATTTGCCTGACTGCACCATTTGTCTAAAATGTACACTTTTTTTAAACAGCTTGGCCCAGACTTTCAAACATTTCATGCAACACACACAGCAGGTGTAGTCGCAGCACTGCATTGCGTGAAAGGGAGAGGGCAGAACTGTGCCATATGTTCAGTGAAATGATGCAGGTTGTTCTCGCCCTGCACTGGCACACTTTGGGGTGTTATTGACAACCCTTAAGAATACCTTCCTGCACAAAACTACCCATTGAGGCTTTTCGTCCTTGAATGTGTGGTGTACAGTGGAGTGGCGTAAAGAGGCGCTGTGGTATACTGAAGTAGCGTATGGTGGAATATCGCAGAGTGGAGTGGGGTACAGTGGAGTGGCGAAAAGTGGAGTGGCGTAGGAGGAAGTGTGGCAGTGTGTAATAGCGTACAGTGAAAGAGTGTAAAGTGGAGCCACGCAGAGTGGACGGAAGTACAGCGTAGTGGCATACAGTAAAATAGCATAGAGTGGAGTGGCATAGAGTACAATGGCGTATAGTGAAGTCGCGTACACTGGAATGGAGTAGAGTGGAGTGGCGTAGACTGGAGTGGTAAGCGGTAAAATAGCATACAGTATATGAGCATACAGTGAAAAAGCGTACAGAGGAGTAATGTAGAGTGCAGTGGCAATCAGTGAAGTGATGTACTCTTTAGTGTTGTACACCAGAGTGGCATAGATTGGAAAAGCACACAGTGGGTTGGAGTAGAGTGCAGTGATGTATGGTGGCAAGGCGTAGAGTGGAGTACCGTACAGTGGAGTGGCGTACAGTGTAGTGGGGTAGAGTGGAGCGGCATAGAGTTCAATTGTGTAGAGTTGAGTAGTGTAGTGAGAGTAGTTGCATACAGTGGAATAGTGTATACTGGAGTGGCGCAGAGTGGAGAGGAGTACAGCAGAGTGGTGTAGAGTGGAGGTGAGTTCAGTGGAGTGGTGTATAGTGGAGTTTTGTAGAGTGGAGTGGCGTGGAGTGGCGTACAGTAGAATAGTGTACACTGGAGCATACGAAGAGCAGAGTGGCATAGAATGGAGGATGGTAGAGTGGATTAGCATACAGTGGAGTAGCGTAGAGTGCAGTGGCATAGAGTGGAGCAGCATATGGTGGAGTGAAGTAGATTATAGTGGCATACAGTACAACAGCGTAGAGTGGAGTGTTGTGGAGTGGTGTAGAGTGAAATAGCATATAATGGAGTGGAGTAAAGTGGAGTTGTGTACAGTGGAGTTGCATAGAGTATGTTAGAAAATGAGTCATCAGTTGTGTGGCCTGCACAAGTAATGGGTCTACATTTGTCCTTCACTGGGAACCAAACACCCCATTGTGTCGCTTAACTCTCACAGGATAGCGAAGCGGAGCAGTCCAAGGCCAACTCAAGGTAGGTGGTCTGGGCTAGTAATCACCCTTCACAGATACACAATAATAACACTCAATAAATGATTGTCCAGTCTGTGCTTTTTCTTTTGAAAAAGGAAAAAGTACATTTATTACACACACGCACTACTCAATACTATGCAGCAATTTACGAATATACACAAGAAATACTTTTGGATGACATTGCGTAGTCATTCTTACCCCTCCTAAAGGGAGGGCTAGAGCCACAAATCCCATGTAAGAACATTCACTTGTATAACAATTCAAGAATGGAATATCACTTTGAATGAACCACCTTACTATTGGCAATAAAACATGCTTACTGGGCCTATAAGTGGTTGTCAGCATCATTAAAGCATTCACAAGGAGAAATATCTAGGCGATCTGGGTTATTAGAATTACCTTTAGCATGTAATACCTACATAAAACCTAGACCCTGAAGGCAACAAGTTATAATCATACCATCTATGTAATTATAGTCTGTGACCCCTAGAAGATGCCTTCAGCATAAACACTTTCATCAGAAATAACCAGAATGCACTTTGAACATAGTCTCTAAAGGACATCTCTTTTGTAAATGCACATATTTGCAATTACCACCTTTCACCCCTGGAGGGTATCTCTCAACATTAAACCTCATATTGTACACTTTCAGGCCCCAACTGGTTGCAGCCTTAATCATTGCCCCAAGAGGGTGCAGCCTTCCCAACTCTAAAACAAAAGTTCCAACTTGAAGAAAGCTTAGCAAACACTTAGAACCCTTGAGGGGTTAACTTTCCAAAGTCCCTCCAAACTTAGGGAGGGGACTCGGGCACTTCCTTTGGGGGCAGGCTGTGCTGCTCCTGCAGCTCCCCCCACACTTTGGCAACATTTTGGTGGTGGCCCCGCTCTCCTGGGGTCACAACAAGTCACAAGCAAGTGTTTTCCACTTTGTAAAACGTGGGCAAAACTGACAAGCCCGGCACTGCATTATGGGGTGCTCCTTGCACTTCCTCATGAATTTTTAAACAGCTGCTCTCCCGCTGAGCTGGGGAGAGTCGCGCCAGTTTCCTTTGTTTCCCTTTAGTCTTTTTCTGCGGCCTGCGCAGCACTTTACTTTACCTATGGCTGCCCGGTACCACCCAGGCACCCCATGTGCCTTAAACATCGTTGGAGAGCAGCTTGGGGAGCCCGCCCCCAGCTGCTCTTGCTGGCTCCCCACACAGCCAGCACACTTGCGTGCTGCAGCGGAAGCCAGGACTTCACTTTGGTCTGCCCGCTGGAGCACACGGGGAGTGCGACTACATTCACCCCGCCTTGTGCTCTCCATTAGGGCCCAGGGATAGGGACCTGGGCACCCTCTCACCTTTGGGAGGTGGGGCACAACGGTGCTCCCACAATCTAAATTCTTCACAGGCCAAGAGATAGGGTCCTAGGCCCCTTTCTTGCATCACAAAGGGGCGCCACAGTGCTCCCTCGTATAGTTTCTTCTGAGGGCCCAGGGATGGGGTCCTGGGACCCTTTATTGCATCACGAGGGGGCACAATGGTGCTCCTTTGAACATTTTCCTTTTCGGGGGCAGCCTCGGGTCTCAGGCCCACCTCAGAGGCAAAAATCAAGTAGGGCAGCGTAGCCCGACACGCTTTGCTGTGGAAAATACGTTAACGGTTGCCCAATAATTCTCCAGGGCACATCTTGGACCCCAGTGGGCTGTGTTTGATGATTCTGGTCTCCTTTTGTTCCTGGTGGTGAGCCCTTGCCACCTGGAGCGCTTTCTTCAGTCCTCCTGGCCTGCAATATTCAAAACATTTTAAGGAGCAAGTTTCATTGGCTCCCTGCATCAGCTTTTCACTTGGTTGTCTTTCTGGACCTTGCTCCCTGTTTGCGCAGAAGCCTGCTCTTTCTCCCAACTGGTCCTCAGGGGGTATAAGGGGATCAGCTGCCATGGTCCTGGGGTGTGTCCCACTGGTCCTGGGGTCAATCAGAGGCAGAGTCCTTCATCCAGTGAGCAGCCAGGGGGTTCTTCCTTCCAATTGTCCATGGCACAAGCCTCCAGTCCCAGTGTTCTGCAAAAAAGCACAACCGACAGAGACCTCTCCCCTCTGCGCAAGACCTTTAAGGGGGGGCAGGAGCATGGCCAGACTAGCCAGCTGGGCATGCAAACAGCCCCCCAGGAGGCTGGAGCCCCAGGAGGCCAATTCTGTCACTTAGAGGCCGGTTTCAGCCTCCAGGAGTGGGGGTGAACATTACGCGATCCCGGTGGCAACTTGAAAGAGTTGCTCTGATTTTAGTGAGCAGTAACACATCTGCACATGGGGGCTGAATTTATCATTTTTGCCAGGGCTGTTTTAAACTCCCAGTCTGGCTCTGGGTGGAAGGCGCCAGCAGGGATGCACCTCTGGCCTATCCTGTGCCATATCACATCTCCACCCCTGTTTCAGCCATCCTGCACAGGCTTCTGGGATACTTCAAGATGGCGTCACCCAGGAGTCACTTGCCACATGTGCTCTGGGGGTCTCAGCCCCTCCCCCCTTGCAGACATCACAGCCAGGGCCTTCCCCAAGCAAATCTTCTATGGAGACCCCTCTCTGGTTTGGCTCCAGAAATCTGGGCTCTCTCCTTTGTGGAGTGGCCTGGGGCAGGCCCTCTTCCTGGCACAGGATGACAGCTGGCTGATTGATGCAGAGCAATTTTGCCCAATCCCCTCCTCCTGGAGAGTTGGCCTAAGCACTGTCAAATGCTTTCTTTGATGGGCAAGGCCTTTGTTCCTGTAGCTGGGGACAAAAAAAATTAACCCAGCCCAGAAGGGTCACAAAATGCCTGGGCTCTTATCCTGAGCTGAGTCAGAGAAATATGACATTTCTGGATGATCCACAAGCTTTACAGTTATGCCTTTGGACTTTACAGAATTGTTCTTTTCATACAGGTTACAGTGTACATTGGTGCGACTTTGGAGTCTATAGGCCAAAGGAAACTGGAGCTGCACCCTAAGGCAGCCTTTCCCATAGGAATATAATGGAGCATCACTACATTAAAAAATAGTAAAGCACACTGACTTTCCCTACATTTACCCCCAGATTTTAAGGTCTATTCCAGGTCACTATCCAACTATGCATAGTCCCTTCTGTGCAAGGCTACCTGTGCGCAGTTCCTGGGCTGAGCATGACAGGAGTCTTCCACGCACAGCCCTCTCACTTGTGCACACATGTGTGCCCCTTACTCTAGCTGCATTGCAGCGCCCTTATCTTAAAAGGTGGGCACTGGCAGTAAATCCAATTGCAGTCCATTTTAACATGTGTTTACCATGGGGGAGTCACAGGTTATGAGGCTCTCCCACAGTAAAAGGTCAAAAACCAGGTGATCAAATAGTAAAAAATCCAGGAAGATTCGATGTTCAGAACCACCTTCTCACAGAGTGGAATAGCGTACAGTGGAATGGCGTAGAGTGCAATAGTGTATAGCAAAGTGGTGTAGAGTGGACTGGTGTAGAGTAGAGTGGCATTTGATGGATTAGTGTAGAGTGAGTGGCAAGAGTAAAGTTGCATAAAGTGGAATAGAGTAGAGTGGAGTAGTGTAGACTGGAATAACATACAGTGGAGCGGTGTAGCCTGGAGTGGCATAGAGAGGAGAGGTGTGGAGTGGAGTGGCATAGAATGGAGTGGCATAGAGTGGAGTGGTGTAGAGTAGAGTGGCCTGGAGTGGCACACAGTGGAGTAGCGTATATGGGAGAGGCATACAGTACGATAACATAGAGTTGTTGCAGGGATTCTGCTCAGGTACAGAACTATGCTTGGCACCATAAAACATTGGCAGGTAGGAACTGAGTCCTATGAGCCTGAGTCTGACTAGATATAGTGCATCCCTTGTCCTCCTAACCTTACCAAAAAAACAAGTGAATTAATTGGCACCCCAGAACACAACACTCTGAACCCTCTCAGGAATCATGGTAACAGGACACACCCTTTCACTCTCTCACTCGTACTTGTACACAATAAGATAAACAAAATACACAAATCAATTTCAGAATATTTATTCAAACTATCGTGCCCTAAAATGCAGTATTCGTGCCACAATTAGAAAACATATGCTTTCTCCTGAAGCTAAATGATTATATAGCGAAGATCTCTGGGATTAGTGGCGGACCCTGTACCTTAGCATTCACAGATGGACTTCTACATCTCAGCTCATGCAGTGATCTTGTCTCAGAACTCTCGCTCCATGTGTTTTCTTACTCTCTTGTACTCAGTTATATGACAAGATATGTGTGCTCATAAACAGTGGCTGCGTTCTTGTGTTATGTCTAGGTGTTAGTGTCTGACTAGAGAGAATAACAAAGGGCATTGTTGTTTGACCTTGTCTAGGATGTTCAGACTAAATCCCAGGAAAAGAATAGACCTTGAAAACATATGCAGGTTAAGTGTGGAAGTGCAGTGTGGCACGAAGCAACTATTTTTATATAGTAACGTGTGTAAATGGAAATGCAGCCTACAATGTGCACAATTAGGCTAAGATAGGGAAAACTACAATGGGCCTTGCAGGAAACACATGACTGAGTGGAATGTTGTACCGTGGAGTTGTATACAGTTGAGCGGCACACAGTGCAATAGCCCACAATGGAGTGGCATAAAGTGTAGTGGTGTAGAGTGGAGTGGCATAGAGTGGAATATCATAGATTGGAGTGGTGCACAGTGGAATAGTGTAGAGTGGATTGACATACAGTATAGAGGTGTACAGAGTTGTGGTGTAGACTAGAGTGTCGTACAGTGGGGCGGCATACACTGCATTATCATACAGAGGAGTGGTGTACAGTGCAGTGGCATAAAGTTGCGTGTGGTAGAATAGACTGGCGTGGGGTGGCATAGAGTGGAGTGGCATAGGATGTAGTGGTGTAGAGTGGACTGGCATAGAGTGGAGTGAGATGCAGTATAGTGGCGTACAGTGGAATATTGTAGAGTGCAGTGGCATAGAGTTAAGTAGCATACAGTGGAGTGGCATACAGCAAAATAGCATACACTGGTGGGGGGTAGAGTGGAGTGGCATACAGTGGAGAGGCATAGAGTGGAATAGCATAGAGTGGAGTGGCTTACACTGCAGTAGCATAGAGTGAAGTGGTGACCGGTGGTGTGAGGTACTGTGTAGGGGGGTACAGTGGAACAACATATACTGGAGTGGCATAGAGAGGAGTGGCATACAGAGGGGAGGCATAGAGTGGTGTAGAATGAATGTTGTAGAGTGGAATACCATGCAGTAAAGTGGAGCGGGAAACCGTGGAGTGTAGTGGGGTAGACTGTAGTAGTGTACAGTGTAATAGCGTACTTTGGAGTGGTGTAGAGTAGAGTGTTGTGGAGTGGAATTCAGTAGAATAGCATAGAGTGTAGTGGCATAGATCGGAGTGGTGGAGAGTGGAGCGGCATACAGTGAAGCCGCATACATTGGAGTGGCGTACAGAGGAATAATGTTGAGTTTACTGGCATACAGTGTAGTGATGTAGAGTGGAGTTGCATATGGTGGAGTAGGGTACAGTAGAGTGGTGCAGAGTGAAATATCTTATAATGGACTAGCCTTGAGTGTAGTAGCGTAGAGTGTAGTGATGTAGAGTGGAGTGGCATAGAGTGCAGTGGTGAACACTGAAGTGGTGTACAGTGGCGTGGCATAGAGAGCAATAACATAGACTGAAGCATCATAGAGTTGAGTTCCATACAGTGGAATAGCATACAGTGGAGTAGTGTAGAGTAAAGGTACATACAGTGGAGTAGTATAGACTGGGGTGCCATAATATAGAGTGGTGTAGAGTGCAATAGCATACAGTGGAGTGATGGTGAGTGGAGTGGCTTTGAGTGGAGGGAATACACTGGAATAGCATACAGTGAAGTGGTGTACACTGAAATGGTGCACAGTAGAGTGGCATAGAGTACAATGTCTTACACTGTAGTGTCAGAGTTGAGCTGCATACAGTGGAATAGTATACAGTGGAATAGCGTGGAGTGGAGGGGCATATCGTGGAGCGGCTTAGACTGGAGGGTCATAGAATGGAGTGGCATAGAGAGTGATAGAGTACACAGTGTAGTGGAGTGGCATAGAGCGGAGTGGAGTATAGTGGAGTGGCGTATAGTGGATTAACATGGAGCGGAGTGGCATATAGTGGAGTGACATAGAATAGACTGGCAAAGAGTGTAATAGCATAGAGTGTAGTGGCATGGAGTGAACTGGCATAAAGTGGATATGCATAGATTTGATTGTGGTAATTGAAACAGATGTAGCTTGAAAGTGTGTGAATGGATTTAGATGTAATGTGTCATGAATATGCATTAGGAGGTATAAAAGGTAGTTTTTGGTAGTATGTGTGAATAGTGTAAGTAGTGTTAAACTTCTAAGTTTTAAAAAACGTAGTTATTTATTGTGTCAAGGTATACCATGATAAGTTTGCTGTATACCATGGTACATGTGGATGAGAAGTCAGTATGTGATTGGCCAATGGCTGTGTTTACCAATGGTAAAAGCAGCCATTTAGTTTCTAGCACAGTTTGGCTGCATTCTGCATTTTACTACATTCTGCGCTACAACCTTAGATATAGTTAAGTACCAGTTGTATTGTTGTTCACTACCCATTAGCACATTAGAAAAGTGGTAATAGGTAGAGTAATTTATATATACATTTCTATTTTTTTACAGCAGTTTAGGTAGCACTGCGCATTAAAATAAAAAGTTCATTGGCACTGCAATTTGAAGGTATTACTATGGTGCTCAGTAGCCCTTTTGTGTTTATTTAAATATGTTATAAAAGAAAATGCACTATAGTACACTATATTTGTAAAATATAGTGTATTACAGTGTATTATAACATTTTTAATTTAAAAAAAAAAAAAATGTATTTTAAGTACAGAGCTACTTCCAAGGCAGTATTGAGGAACTCCGTACATTTAAAAAAAATATATATTGAAACTTTTAAATATTGATCTATAGTGTTAACAGGTATTGGAAAAATATCAAGCTTAATACTTAACTGTACCTCAAGTTGTAACACAGAACGCAGACAATGTGTACCTAAAAACAAAATGGCTGCCTTTAACTTTTGTAAAGATAGCCATTAGCCAATCTCATAATGACTTGTCAATGCTATGTACCACAGTACTCCAGCAAAATACCGAAAAATATTGCGAAATTACACACACACAAATATACCTATATACACGCATGTATATATATGTATATATATATATATATATTTATATATATACTCACACACACACACACACACACACACACACACACTGAGTGTGAGCAGTCCGCTTCGGGCTCTGGAAGCCCAAAATAGCACAGTTCAATATCCAAGCATTAAGGATAGCACGAACACTCCTGAATTTGTAATGCAGATTTATTCGCTCAGTATGTCTCTACCATGCGTTTCAGCCGTAGCCTTGATCATTGTAGGGGAAGAGGAACTGACGTGGTCATTACATACATAGGATCAGCAACATGAATGACGGACATCATAAAGTGAAAAATGAAAATGAACAATTGAAGGCAGCTGCCATATTAACACATACAGTGTTGAATCACAGTTGATGGTAAAATATGTACAATATGCTTCACATTATTAGGCTGTAAAACGTTCATTGCACATAATTATAAATATAGAACAAATGTGAACTTAAGCAGCTGTACGGGCACTCTCAGAGAGGCCCAGTCAAAATGCAATAACTGGCTGACTGAAAATGAATAGTATTGTGCATTGTACACAAAGCATTATTAACCTCTTATCAACAAAGGCAGACATAGCACAAGAAGGTGTTGGTATAAGTACAAGGAGAGTTAGTGTATAGTCTCTCCTGCTGGTGCTATGTCTACCCGTACGGTGTGGTGCACAATAGTAGTTTCTGCAGGAAAACACTCTACTAATAAATTAAATTAACAGTGTAAGTTGAACATGAAGTGCTTTAGTCATTGAGACAATGTGGGGAAATCCGGGAAGTGAGTTAAAGAGGAGCAGAGAATTGCTCAATTGACACCTTGTGCACACTGATTCCTGGAATATGTAGTCCCGAAAAGTGGCCGTAAGACAAAGCCAATCCAAATGTAGGAAATAGATGCAAATGTCAGTTCATGACAGCACAGGGTGTAGTGCGCATGAAAATAGGATAAAATATATAGTGAATGGCATATAAATCAAAACACAAAGCAAGCAACAAATCGTGCCCATGTGGGCTCCAGTAGCAGATATTGGCATTGTGATAAAAACAAAGATAGCTCATTGTGTGATCCTCTTGGGTATCCTGTAGTCCTCCGGGATGTACAGATAGTTAAAAGGTCCATGAGGTGACAGGGGTGCTGTATGTAATCTCGGTGCTTGCAGGCGGTGATTAATTGTGTGACTGGAGTGTATTAGTCCACTCATCTCAGCATACTGCATGCTAAAGATTTCAGCAATTAAAGTATTCAAATGTACAAAACCATGCCGTATATGGTGCCCAAGTGGGCTAATCCCTTGTTTTACACTTTAATTCAAGGTGCGGCTGCTCATAAACTCACACACATGTGGACTCTCATTCATACTCTCAAGATGTGCTTTCTGCTAAGGTGATGTGAAGAAGAAGAGTTGCACCACCCAGCTGACTTGTCTCCCATGCATACAATGCATGTACTTAAGTAAAAGTGATAAAAAAGAAAAATATATACAGTGGTTAAAATCAGTTCAAAGTACTGAAGTACCTCAAGAAGCAAAGTTCAAAACACATACATAATAATTATCCTAAATGCACAGACATCTCCTCACTGTAGTTCAAGCCCAATGGAACCAGTGTATTGAAATCCAAGATGTATTTGGATTCAAGCACCCTCAATCTCTGTTCTCCGTCACTACCTCTAGAATCAGGAGAGATGACATCAATCACCACAAATATGAGAAGATTTTTATTATGAAAATAAATCTCTGTGTAATGCCTGGCTACCGGATACTGTTGGTCTGTGTTCAAGTATCTTTTTTCTGGCTTGATGGATGGAACTGACTATGTACAGTTTATTACAAGGACAGATTATGCAATACACACAGTAGTCTGTGTTGCAATCATAATTGCCTTTGATGTTATGCACCCTGGTACTGATGGGAATCTTGTGCTGTAGCAGCTGGATCTGTTGCTACATGCCTTGCATTTCATGCAGCAAAAAAAGTCTCTAGTGGCCCCTATGTTTTTGTTGGTGGTGTTCTGGGTGACCATGTTGAGACTCAATTTGTCTTTCAGAGATCTACTGTTTATGAAAGTGATCTGAGGGGTTTTGTGCAGGCACTTGTCTAATATATGGTCAGTTTTGACGATATGCCAATTCTTGTTAAAGACCTTTCTTATTTGGTAAGCCTTTTTCGAAAACATAGTGATGCATCTCACCTGTTCTGGTGCATCCGTCATGGGCTGAATTCTAGGGTGTAACAGGCCTGTTCTGAAAACTGAGGTCAGTTTGGCAGACACTTGCATGATAACTTTGTCACTGTACCCACTGTCCTTGAACCTATTGTGCATTATGGCTTTCTCTTCCTCAAAGGCCTCCTCACTACTGCAATTACATTTTGCATGTAGCAGATCCTCATAAGGGATACTATAGATCAGGCTGTACCGATGAGCACTGCTAGCTTTGAGAAAATTGTTACCTGCAGTGGGCTTGCGATGTAACTTGGTGTGTAATTGCCCGTTACTGACTTCAACCTCTACATCCAAGAATACAATATTGGTTTTACTGATTTGTGCTGTAAGTTGGATGTTGGATGTGTTGTTGTTGAGAATGGAGACAAAGTCAGTAGCAGATTCCACATCTCCTTTCCAGATTACAAAAATGTAATCTATAAACCTGATCCACATGATCACCTGGTCTTCGAAGCTTGCAAGTTGCGTGGACACCTGTTCCTCCCACCAGCCCATGAATACATTTGCATAGCTGGGGGCGAAACAGGTGCCCATCGCAGTCACCTGTACCTGTCTAAACACCTGAATGTCAAAAATGACGAGGTTATTGGTGAGGAAGTAGAGGATCACGTCCAGCAACATCTCAGTGTGGAATAGCAGTGAAATGGAGTGTGTTGTCAGGAAATACCTGACTGCCTAAATGCCCACAGCATACCTAATGCTGGTATATAGGCTGCTTACTTCAAGGGCTGATAGCATGTAATCATCCTCCCAATGTACATTTTCAATCAACGTCACAAAGTGTGCAGTGTCTTTTATGTAAGCTGGAAGTGCAATGACAAACAGTCTAAGATAGTGGTCAATATACTTGGAAGTATTTTCCAGTAAAGACCCAATGGCTGAAACAATTAGCCTCCCCGAGGTTTGACTGCATCCTTTTGAAGTTTCAGTAGGCAGTAAATTACCAGAATTCTAGGATGGCTGCATTTGAGGAATAGATATACTTCCTACTTGGGGAGCCCTCTGTATTTCCGATCACCCAACATTTCCCAATATTTGTAATTGGAGGATGGAATTTCAGAGGGACTCAAAGGGGCATAGCAAGTGAGGCCACCCACCTGTCTTTTCCCTTCAAACAAATAATCAGATTTAGTGAGTACCACAACATTCACCCCTTTGTCAGATTGACATATGACAATGGAGGGATCTTTCTGAAGGGTTTTTAATGCTCCAAATTGACCCTGTGAAAGATTGATCCTAGTGATACACTTCGTTCTGTACCTCCTTCTCTTAAGCTCTTTAATCATACTTTTTTCAAAGACCTCAACTGCATCACAGTGAATGGATGGTACAAAGGTGGACTTGGGTTTAAAAGTACTGTGGCATGGCAAGTCCAGCTCAATGTTAAGATTGTCCAGGTTCAAGAAAGGGTCATCGTAAGCAATGGTGTCTTCATCTAGTGCAGCTAGAGTGAAGTGTTTCAATATCATCAAGGCAAAGTGTTCTTAACTTTTGCGGTAGAGTGTCTCTTAGAGCTCTAGATGGCTTAAAACTCAACCATTTATTCAATTTCAGTTTTCTCAAAAAGCAATATGGATCAATTCCAGTCTGCATGTAGTTCAAGTTACTGGATGAGGAAAAGGACAATCCAAGTGACAATAGCTCAATTTTGTCCTTGGATAACTTGCTTTTGGACAGATTGACCACAATCATTTCTGCGGTTGTCTTCCCCTTGTTGTCATTCCCATGAGCACTGCTCCTTCTTTTCTGGAGTCTTGCTTTTTCCTGCTGGTTCCTTTTGGTTTTCCTCATCCGCCTCTGCCTCTCCCCCTCCAAAAAGTTTGTTCTGAGTACTGTTCTATCCTTTCTTGATTTAACGTTTAGAATTGTTTTAAAAATATTCATCCTGTTAATTCTGATGCTTGTTTGAGGGCCATTGTTGATTGTTGTCATTGAAACGTTTACATATTGCTGTGTGATGCATCACATGTTATTTATATATTAGGACCACGTTTCCACAGGAAAACTGTTTTTCGTTTTGTCAATAACTTTGGCGTCGTTTGACGAATCCTCGCAAACTTTTCAAACCAGCAGGGGCCGAGAAAAAGGGGGGGCCCAAAGCTCATTTCCCCATGCAATTTCTCATAGGGATTTTGAACATGACTACAGCCCGAATCGCTGAATGGAATCACACCAAATTTGGCAGGAAGCTAGCTCTTAGTCCAGAAAGCATGTATTTTGTTATTTGGTGTAAATCCATTCAGTAGTGTTAGAGATATTAACTGAAAACCAAATTTGTATATCTAGGGTTGCGGGTCCTCTGTGCATCCACCCGCGTCAAATCTGTAGCTCCACGCGCCAAAGCAGGGTTCTGGTTGGCTGGCCACACCTTCACAGAAAAGTTGAAGCTGCCATTTTATATCTCGGGAAACGGTCCTCATGACTGAAAAGTTGCTTCCATATTTATTTAAGGGGTCAGGTGAGAGCTTCCTGACCCCTTGTGTATGCTATAAATGAGGTGAAAGCATGTGTAATGGGCTTGAAAATTCCAGAAACCTTTTTTTTGGTCACTTGCAAAATCCGTGGAGCTGTTGCGAGGCCTGCGCTGCCCCGTGTAAATTTGCGAATCTCGCTGCGAAGTTACACAGGTGGGCTGCACTGAGCAATGCTTCTTCTCTGTATCCAAGAATGCCCCCACAAAAGACATTTTTACAGCGACAAGCTTGTGGCATTTCGCATAGCGAATAGTCCTGTCACTCAATTCTTCACAGGCAGCTGGTATTGTAATGACTGCAGATAATGACGGTTCTGCCAAGGCTGCTGTAAAGGCCGACTGTCCTGCTGCACCTGCTTTCTCTTGCATCATCTGGTTGCAGACCCTTTCATGAATTGTTTTTAGGTGCTTCCATATGCAACTTGACCCATGTGAATATTTCTTTGCAGTGCCTCTGGATAACTGCTTGCCGCAAATATTGCACTGCACATATTTTGCTGTTACCTTCTTTTCCCCAGAAGGTGTAATAAAGTGCTTCCACACATCACTTTCTTTTCTGCGAGGTAGTGTGTTTTCCTCCTCATCCTCAACAGGTTGTGGATGTTCATCTTGGATGGATGATATAGATAGAGCACCACTGTTTCTCAAACCTCCTTCTAGAGAGATGTAATATGCGAGGTCATAAGCAGTGCATTGCGGGTGCGTAAGTTATAGTTAGATCAGGTAACTAAAACTGCAGAATTTCACTGGTTTTGTACAAGTGAAATCTGAGCCAAACTATAATGTCCCTGTCCCTTTTCAGTGAATTTCTAAGTTTTTTTGTACATTTTTTATTTCCTAACTATAATGTCCCTGTAACCTTTGTTTGTTTCAGTGAATTTCTACGTTTTTTAATTCTATTTCCTAACTATAAACTTACTGTAACCTTTTTTTTTTTAGGGAAATTCAATGTTTTTTAAATTTTATTTCCTAACTGTAACCTGTCAAATTTGACAGTGGATGTGTGAGTGGCTGTATAGGTACGCAAGTGGGTGTATGAGTGGTTGTATGGGTCTGCGAGTGGGTGTGTGAGTGGCTGTATGGGTCTGTGAGTGGGTGCATGAGTGCCTGTGTGGGTCTGTGACTGGGTCTGTGAGTGTTGCTGTGGGTCGTGAGAGGGTGTGTGAGTGGCTGTGTGGGTCTGTGAGTGTGTATGTGAAAGGTGCTATGGGTCTGTTAGAGGGGATGTGTGAGTGCCTCTGTGGGTCTGTGAGTGGGTGTTTGAGTACCTGTGCGGGTCTGTGAGTGGGTGTGTGAGTGGTGCTATGGGTCTGTTAGTGGGTGTCTGAGTGCCTGTGCAGGTTGGTGAGTGGGTGTGTGAGTGCCTGTGTGGGTCTGTGACTGGGTGTGTGAGTGCCTGTATGGGCCTGTGACTGGGTTAGTGAGTGGAGCTATGGGTCTGTGAGTGGGTGTGTGAGTGGCTCTGTGTGTCTCTGAGTGGGTATGTGAGTGCCTATGTGTGTCTGTGAGTGGGTGAATAAGTGGCGCTATTGATTTCGGACATTTGCATACTTAGGATATTTAAAAGGGAGAACCATGGACTCTGCTCTCACCAGGAGATGACAAGAAAGAAACCACTCATCTCAGTTACTATAGATCAGATTGGGCTCCATTAGATCAACAATGCATTCACCTCCATTAATAATTTCAGACTGTTTTTCAACGTGGAATACGAGAGGAAACACATTTGATTTGCCTTTGTCAATCCCAAAAAGTGATGAATGTTTGTGCTTTACTGAAGTGGAGCTTCAACTGGGGCACCTGCTATGTTTAAATTTTGAATAGCTTCCCGTTGATGTTTAATTTCTGTGAAATGCACACCTGAGCCAGACTGGAATCTAATTTTTTCCCAGAAGAGTCCCTGGTTTTGCCAAAAACATCTACCCAACTGGAGCATTTTCATCTGGTTAATTAGTAAGTGCTACCTCGTTGGGTAAATGTCTTGTTCATATTCTGCACTATACTGCGTAAAGGACCATGAGGAAATGTTTCCAGTGACCTTGTGTGCACGCAATTTCGGCAATGTGATTGTTCCTCGAGCATCTTCATCCACAAATCTGTGATAACGTGAATCCTCTTAAAGAGAAGTCAACGAGACTGCAAAGAAGTGAATCTCCACCAAACAGGAGTACTTCCTACTGACTAAATGAAGTAAGCATTTCTTTGTTTGGTGGAGATGTCCTCGTATTCCTTTGCATCAATAATGTGTCATCAAAATGACTGAAAATGCCTTTTAGGGCCTTTTATTAAGCTGTCTATTTACATGGGAAAAGGGGAGGACCTTTGCAGACTATTATGGAAAATGGGGGCAGGGGCTGCATGGCCCCCTTCACGGGCTGATTTCTGCCCCTGGGACCCCAACCTCCCAGGGATAGGCCACATTTGAATGCAGGAGGAAGCCCCGCAGCCCCCCTCCCGGGCCGATTTCTACCCCTTGGAACCCATCCCCAGGGCTCAACCACAAATCAATGGCGTAAGGGGGCCACACAGCCCCCCTGGACTCCATCGCCCTGTGCCTGGCCACATCTCACCCAGGGCACCCAGTCTGCATGTTGAGGACTGCTGGGGGAGCCTCAAGGCCCCTGCGGTCCCAGGCGGCTCCCCACCTCCTGCGTGAGCCAGCATTGCTGTCGCACACAGGGAGCTGCTGGTCCGAGAGCAATACTTTTATCTCTTTCCCTGCCCGAATGTTTGTGAGCAGGGAAAAGGATGAAAACTCTGCTTCCAACAAGTGAGAGGGGTTTGACAGCTCCTGCTTGCTGCAAGTGGAGTGTTTGCTTTTGCTTGGAGGGAGCTGTTAAAGCTCCCCCCAAGCAAAAGCAAACTATTATCTCCCAATTGTGGGCACCTCGGGAAATAGTAGGAGTTGGCCCTGTGGGTGGAGGTCCCCAGGGCCATAGGAGGGGGGCCATGCGGCCCCCTCCTTTCTTGTGCTTGGGCCAGCCCCGGGGAGATGGTGGTCCCCGGAGCCATATGTGGCCCAGCAAGGGGGGCGGATACCCCCTCCTTCATTTAAAAAAAGCATTTGGCCCCAGGGAGGTGGTGGTGCCCGGGGCCGGGGTTTGCACGTACCCCTTCTTTAATGTTTATTGTAGCCCCGGGGAGGTGGTGGTACCGGTCCCAGGGGGGTCCGCATGGCCCCCTCTCTACTTTTTTATTTATAGCCACAGAGAGGTGGTGGTCCCCTGGGCCCGGGGGTTCGTGGGTCTCCCTGGCATTAATATTGTCATGAGCCCCGGGGATGTGGTGGTCCCCGGGGCATTATTAAGCCCTTTTAGGGGAGCTTTCTGAGCCCCCCTCTATTTGTATAATTAAAGTAGACATTTCCCCAGGACGTGGCCCACACACTTGTGTTTTTTAATTTTTATTTATAGTGATATTTGTGAATACTCTGAAATTTTACGTTGAATTTAAAAAAAATGATTTTTTTCCCTGCTTCGGTCTCTGTGGCACCCAAGGACCAAGGCTAGGGGGTAAGGACTTCATACTCTGCCCCCCGTTTTTTTGTGTGTGTTTTTTTGTAACTCGGCTGAAGCCGAGTCCCAAGATGGCTGCCAACACTTCCTGGATGAAATGTTGGCAGCCAATCAGAGCTCTGCAGCTCTCTCCACAAGCTCGTAATTATTCACAAAGGATTTGCGCCTCTAGACATCCAATTTTGGATTTCCTTTAATATCTCCAAAACTACTGAACGGATTTACACTAAATAACAAAAAGCGTTCCCCAGAGTCTTGGGGGTCGGCTCAACATCCTGTGATTGTGGTTAAATCACTTAATCGCCCCATGCCTACCAAATATGAATGTGTCCTTAACTTGTGCTCATGAAAAGCCAGTACCATTAGGTCGAGTTCGAGCTATAAGCGCGGTGTTGATGATTAAGTGCTGGTGTTGAGCCCCGGAAACCACCAGCTCAAATTAAGCACTGTACATTAACTTTCATTGTTGCACTATGGCCATTTAGGTGAACTACCTACTGCTGATTTGGTTTCGGATATTGCCCTGTACAAGTTTGCATTTTATTAATGTGCTTGAAAATACATGAAAAGAACTGTTAGTGATTTTTTCACAGACGTGTTAAGCATTGTCATTAAGTGCTCGTGTCTTTATCCTCAGCAGTGTCACCCTGTTTTATTGTCATAAAACTGTGTTATTTTCATATGACAATCCTAGTACCTGGGAGTGTGAACGCAAGTCAGAAAATCACCCTTAAGGTGTCTGTGTGCCTCTGCTGAGAGACAAAGGAAAGCAGGATTGGATGGGAAATACACGAAAGGAATGTCCACAATAGAAAAGAAAATTAAAAGAGAGCAGGGAAGAAGGGAGAGAGGAGAGCAAATACAATACAGCGGGAGATAAAAGGCAGGCAGATCAGATGTGAAGGAGAGAAATGGGACGATAGGGGAAAGAATGCAGGATTGGGGAGAAGAGAAACAAACAGCTGAGAAGGAGAAGAGTATAGGTTAAGTGGAGACAGACCTGATAAGGTCTACGGTATCAACAGAAAATAGCTGTAGTAGAGGGGAAAGGGAGCAGGGCATGGATAGAAGCGGCGAGGAATGGACAGAATGATGAAGAGGGACAAAGCAAATTAGAAATAGTGGGAGAGAGGTGACAAACCAGGGGAGCACAAAGGAAAGAGACACATGTTACAGAAGAGTGAGGATAGACAATGGAAGAATCATAGAGTAGAGCTGTGTGGGTGGCAGCTGTGGCCACTAGGTCCCTTCACGTTGGTGAATCAATGAAAAATGGCCACAACAGCAGGCAATGTCCAGGTGTAGTCTGCAGATTCGGAGAAGCATAGCACTTCTGTTGCCAAATTTAGCATGCATTGAGGATCTCAGTGTAAAATGGTTAGGATGAATAGTGCAGTACATCAAGAGTGCAATGTATGGGTATTGCCATCAGTAAGGCTCCTCTATTACTGCCTGTTTGCTTAGTATGAAGGAAACTTGCTTGCCTGCTTCTGCCCTATGTCTCCTTTGAGTATCCAAGAGACTGAAGCAGGCAATAGAACTGCAAAGAGAAACTGCTGGCAGATCGTATTGTACACAAATACACATTTTTTACTGAGATCTTAATTATTCTTAAGGCAGTGCATACTTGTATTTGTGTGGGGTTATGTCAAGGTGACAGTACAGCGCACTGTGCTGTTGCTCTATGCTTTACACTGAATTGTAGAGTTTTCCATGATTGACAGTAAGCTGTAAAATCCACCACTGTAATCTGATTTTTTCCAAAATGTTCATGCGTGAGGAGTACACCCTGCATCCTCCTTTTTCAATTTGGGCACGCTCGTTGTGCTTGCTCGCACATGTTCACCGGTCTACAATTTTTGCACCACCACATTTAAAATCCACCAGCCACCATTGGTGATAAATGTGTGGGATAATATTTCTGTAGTTTATATTGTGACATGCCGTCTGTGGGGACGATTTGCTCTTATGTCACATGCCGCATCCTGATCCAGAAAGCTGTTGCACATTAGTAGACGTGATTTACTCTTGGAACTTTAAAAGTGCATCTGGTGTAAGCCATACATGCTCACAGAAAGATATTTGTGAATTGAGCCCAGAGAGTTTTCAATTTGTGAGTACACCCCCTCCGGGTCGAACTCGGACAGAAAATAGGCCTGGGCCTCTAAAATAAAAGAGGTCTCCATTAGTGAATTAGGAAGCTAAAAAAGTTGTCCCATGTTCAGAAATTGGGGCGGCTTTGATCTTGTAAAGGCACGCTGTATAAGCATTTTGCATGGTATGGAAGATTACAGGCATCTGAGCTTGCTGCAGGCAATGTGTGCTTTAATATTAGGGAAATCAACAGCAAAGACCAGCCCGCAGACCATAAAACAGACCCACAAACAACCAAAAACCGGCCCATGCATTTACCTTTCAGGCCAGCCCATCGGGCACTGCCTGATTGCGATTTTGTCAGTCGACCCTGCACCCCAACCTCTCCCTATTCATTCAGTTTCACAGTGTCTGTTTTAGGGTCCCATACAGCTCAGCGCTTTCTAAGATTTTTTTAATGAGTAAATCATTCTCTTAGCAGTGTCATCTGAAAATTTAGGGGCATATTTACAAGAGTTTATCGCCACAGAAACATCACTTTTTATGATGTGGCTTAACGGCGCCTTGTGAATGAGGTCCCGTTTCACGCATCACTTATCGTGAAAGGGGCGGGCAATGGATGCTGTGGTGGGCATTCTGCCGCAACACCCATTGCTTTTCGACTGTGGCGTAAATATGGGGCAGCACCAAAATTAAGACCAAAACAACCTGATCTTAACATGCCGAAATGAGGAGGAATGATTAATTTCTCCTAGTTTTTGCTGTTTCTATGTGTGCTGCATTGTACAGCACACATAGAAATAGCAAATCGCCATGAGTGATTGTTTATGTGCAGGAAGGTGTTCCTTCCTTCACATAAACAATCATTCCCTCAATCCAGGCACCCTTGCATTATGGTGCGAGGGTGCCTGCGTTGGCGCTAGGCAGCTGAAATTAGCACCAGCGCTAGGGAAAGTGCAGGGGTGCACCATGTCATTGTTTTCGGAATGGCAGCGCACGGTGTTAGGAATTATGGCATAACGCTGCACTCCGCCATTCTCTTGAAAATATGCCCCTTAGTTTCATCTGTTATCATCATGAAGATCATATTCATATCTTCAAAAAATAGCTTCAAGCATTCCACCATCAGACCACATTGGATACTGCATGAAAGTGATTGATGGATGAAAATTTACCAAGAAGCTCAAATTGAACCGCGGGAAAACAGATTTCTTAGCTGTGGGATGTACCTCATCCAACTATTCCCTTACAATCTCCTTTCCACAACTTCTCTGGCCAGTAAAACATGGCGAGTGTCCTAAAACATATTATTATGAAGACCCCCAGCTTTTAGCGATAGCGAGATTTGCAATTTTCCTGCAAAATCCATTATGATGCACAATGTCCATGATTTCTGTTGCAGGAGCCACTAAAAAAAGACATTCTATGGAACAGTTTTCTCTTTTTAGGACTGGCATTAGCCAACACCATTTTATTTTACTAAAATAATATTCTGCTGACTTAACGGGAATCCAGACAGCTGTCCTCATGGGCTAATGTATCATTCACATTTTTCTTTCTCCCACTACAGTATACAGCATGGGGCAATGGGTCAGCCTACTTAAGCCACTGGTTAACTTCACTTTCAGTGACTGCATTTTGCTCATTCACAATAAGCAAGTCTGCACACAAGGTAGTTCCCTTTATTGGCAGTATTTTTGAACAAACTTTATTTTTACTTTAGTGTTGCCTTTGTGATTGCAAGATGCTTTCTACCTGCTTATCATGTGAGTAGGCCTGGGTGGAGCTCCCAGAATTCCACGGAGCTCCTCGAGCTGGCGGAGTATTGCTGTGCCAGCCCTACCCTAAACTCTTCTTTTCATCTAGAATCACGATTGCCCCCGGGAGAGGTGGGGCGAGTTTCCAAGTTGGTGTAAAGCCCCTTTTACACTGATTCTCGCTTCATGTTCACCCACAGTTCACGCCCATCACACATATCGCTGAGAACATCTTTCTCAAGAGGCAGAAACCATTCAGTGCTGAGCTACAGGCATCATTTGCTCCCGTGAGTGTACTATTTCTTTGCAGGACCACATCGTGACTGAAAGGGACAAACAGAAATGTTACCAAGGTCTGCATATGGAATACAGTAGCATAGCATCAAATAACATTGCACATGTATAAATTACACAGCGTATAATAACACTTTGTTTTAAGAAACGCTTGCCACCGCTATTTAATGTTCCCCTGCTGCAACTCTGTAAACAACAGTTTACCCAACTATATTCTACTCTTGTTGCAGACCCATAAAGGATCAAGGGCTGAGTTGCACGTGCACGAGACCCACGTGCTACACACACATCTCAGCAGCAATCCCTGTTCTTCCTATAGAATTACAAGGCGCATAATTTGAAATTAATAGAATGATAACTACATTTACTACTTTCAACCCATGCGCTTTCATTGAATAAGTCACTATATACGGCAGGCGTAAATGCCAATTGCTGCAGGCTTCTTGCCAAGGGCCCCCACCCTTCCCCTCAAGAACAGAAGCAGCCTGGGGCAGACTTCTGACCAAAGGCCCCAACGCATTCTCAAGGAGAGGCATTTAGTAAATCGATCATTTGGAGCTGAATTCCGGCACCATCCCACACCCTCCTGTGATTTTAGGCAGGTGAAGTGAAAAGTCAAACATTCCTGGAATCAGCAGTTTCTTCATCTCGCTCGTCCCTCTTTAACCTCAGGGGTGCGATTAAACGCTGATTGCAGTTGAAGGTAATAAACAGTGGGCATCTTTTATTTTTTACACACCGAGTTTTCAGGAGTTTCGTTACTGTGAATTATCCAGATCTACGCTGCATGAAGTGCCTAGATATGCTGTGTCTGAATTACCCAGATGTACGCTGAGTGCAGTGCCTAGATAAGCTCTGTGTGAATTACCCAGCTCTACATTGCATGCAGTGCCTAGATACGCATTTGCATCTGCTCTGCCTGTAGTGCTTAGATCAGCCTTTCTTGTAGTGCATAGCCACTGTGCAAGTAGTGTCTAGATCTCCTCTGTATGTAGGGGCAGATTTACAAGCCCCTTGCGCCACTTTTGCGTCACTTTTCCCATGTTAAACATGACACAAAAGTGGTGCAAGGGCCTTGTAAATAAACCCCGTAGTGTCTAATTGTGCTCAGAGAGGAGGGGGGTTATTTACAAGCCCCTTGCGCCACTTTTGCGTCACTTTTCCCATGTTAAAAATGACGCAAAAGTGGTGCAAGGGCCTTGTAAATCTGCCCCGGGTTATTTATGAGCCCTTGCGTCACTTTTGCGCCGCCGGTGCGTCAATTTTTGTGACGCACCAGCGGCTTAAAAAAATGCACCATGTTGTGTCATATTTACAAAGTGACGCATCTAGGTAGATGCGTCACTTTGTAAACCCCTGCACCACATTATACCTGCAAAACACACAAGATGATGGACGGAATGCTGCACATTGGCAAACATTCACCCCCAGTTACAGATCTGGGTTTAATCCATCGTTATTTTGCTTCACCACGCCACCCCAGTTCAGACATAGCCATATGCAAATCAGTCTTGACCCTGTGCCTCATGGGAACAGTCCAGACCGAACTGCCAAGCCATGTCTTCCCTGGACCGGAATCAAGCATCCTAGGACCGGTTTCAGGCTATCAGCCTTCATCAGCCAGGATAGCTTGACTCCAGTGGCGTAGTGAGCACGGGACCCACGTCTGGGCATACCCTTCCCACTTAGGGCAAAATGCAAAACACACAAGATGATGGACGGAATGCTGCACATTGGCAAACATTCACCCCCAGTCACAGATCTGGGTTTAATCCATCGTTATTTTGCTTCACCACGGCACCCCAGTTCAGACATAGCCATATGCAAATCAGTCTTGACCCTGTGCCTCATGGGAACAGTCCAGACCGAACTGCCAAGCCATGTCTTCCCTGGACCGGAATCAAGCATCCTAGGACCGGTTTCAGGCTATCAGCCTTCATCAGCCAGGATAGCTTTACTCCAGTGGCGTAGTGAGCACGGGACCCACGTCTGGGCATACCCTTCCCACTTAGGGCAATACTGATGGATTAAACCCAGATCTGTGACTGGGGGTGAATGTTTGCCATTGTGCAGCATTCCGTCCATCATCTTGTGTGTTTTACATTATACCTGCGCCAGGTATAATGTAGGCAGGGTGAGCGTTCTGACGCAAGTAAGCCTCGTAGAAGTGACGCAGTGAAATCTATGATTTCACTGCGCCACTTCTAGGACGCAAATGAGTCAATATCTTACGCCTGCCTCACAGCAGGCGTAAGACTGACGCAGGCACATTTGAAATAGGACTTGCCCATGTGAAATGACCCATTGCTGAAGTTGCGTCACTTTTGTGACACAATGCAGCAATGCGTCATTTTTGCGCCTACAGATCCGTCAGAAATACTGACGTATCTGTAACTCCTTCAATCAATCAATCAATCAGGGGGTTTGTATAGCGTGCTACTCACCCGTGAGGGTATCAAGGCGCTTCGGGGGGGGGGGAGCGGCTCCGGATCAGTCGAAGAGCCAGGTCTTGAGGTCCTTCCTGAACGAGTGTAGGGTCGGGGAGCGTCTGATGTTAACGGGGAGCTCGTTCCAGGCCTTGGCTGCAATGTAGGAGAAGGCTCTTCCGCCAGTTCTGTTTCTGCGGATGCGGGGTACCTCTGCCAGGGTGAGGTCGGCGGAGCGGAGGTTTCTCCTGGGAACGTGAAGAGAGAGTCTCTCGTTGAGGTATTTGGGTCCGATGTTGTTGAGGGCTTTGTAGGCGTGGGTGAGGAGTTTGAAGGTGACCCTCTTCTCGACGGGGAGCCAGTGGAGGCCTCGTAGGTGATGGGTCATGTGTTTGTGGCGCGGAGTTCCGAGGATAAGTCTGGCTGCGGCGTTCTGGATGGTTTGGAGTTTGCATAGAAGAGTTCTGTTGATTCCGGCACAGAGGGCGTTGCCGTAGTCCAACCTGCTGGTTATGAGCGCGTGGGTGATGGTCCTTCTGCAGTCGGGGGGGATCCATTTGAAGGTCTTACGGAGGATGCGCAGGCAGTTGAAACTAGTGGAGGCGACAGCGTTGATTTGGCAGTTCATGGAGAGGGAGGAGTCGAGGATGATGCTGAGGTTTCGTTCGTGGTTCGTAGGGGTGGAAGGATTTCCGAGGGCGGAGGGCCACCAGGTGTTGTCCCAGGCAGAGGTGCCGGGTCCGAGGATGAGGACCTCGGTCTTCTCCGAGTTGAGCTTCAGGCAGTTGTCTTTCATCTAGGCTGCCACATTCTTCATTCCTTCCTGGAAGCGGAGTATGGTGTCTTCGGGATTCTCCGTGAGTGAGAGGATGAGCTGGGTGTCGTCGGCGTAGGATACAATGTTGAGCCCATGCTGTCTGACGATGGCAGCGAGGGGGGCCATGTAGATGTTTAAGAGCGTGGGGCTGAGCGATGATCCTTGGGGTACTCCGCAGATGATATCGGTGGGTTTGGAGAGGAAGGGAGGGAGTCTGATCCTCTGGGTTCTGCCAGAGAGGTAGGATTGGATCCAGTCGAGGGCGGTTTCTTGTATCCCAGCGTCATGAAGTCTGGCTGTGAGCGTGCGGTGCGAGATGGTGTCGAAGGCTGCGGAGAGGTCCAGTAGGATGAGGGCCACAGTGTGTCCCTGGTCGAGTAGCCTGCAGATGTCGTCCGTGGCGGCGAGGAGGGCGGTCTCGGTGCTGTGGTTGCTGCGGAATCCAGACTGGGAGGCATCTAGGATGGAGTTCTCTTCAATGAAGGCGGTCAGCTGAGCGTTTACGAGTCTCTCAGTCCACGAAGGGGAGGAGAGAGATGGGCCGGTAGTTTTTCAGGTCCGTTGGATCGGCGGTAGGTTTCTTGAGGAGGGGTTTGACCTCCGCCCGCTTCCAGTCGTCTGGGCAGATGCCGGAACTGAAGGAGGAGTTGATGGTCTGTCCTAGTTCGGATGTGATGGCGGCGGCGTCCCTGTGGAATATGTTCGGTGGGCAGGGGTCTGTTGGGGCTCCTGAGTGGGTTTCCTTCATGGTCGCGGTGATGAGCTCGACGGGATCCCAGGTCATGATGGTTGGCTTATCGGCGGCGGTGGAGGTAGTGGTGTCCGGTGTCGGTTCGCTGAAATCGTCGTAGAGGGTCTTGATCTTCAGATGGAAGTAGGAGCTGAGCTTGTGGCAGAGTTCCTGGGAGGGTGTGACGTCCGTGGCCTCGCTGGTAGGTTTCGTGAACTGCTGTATGACGTTGAACAGCTCCTTGGCGTTGGCCGCGTTGGTCTGGACTTTGTCTCTTATGAAGGTCCGTTTGGTGTCTCTTATGCACTGGTGGTATTCCTTCAGGGCGCTCCTGTAGTTGTTCCGTGCTGCCGTGGTTTTCTGGTTTTGCCAGGTTTTCTCTAGGCATCTGCAGGAGCATCTGGCTTCCTGTAGTTCTGTGGTGAACCAGGCGGCCTTCAGGTGGCGTTGTTTGGCGGGGTTCCGGAGGGGTGCGAGCTCGTCGGCGCAGCTGGAGATCCAGCAGTGAAATTCTGTGACCGCGGCGTTGGTGTCGGTCGTGGCGCTGGGGGGGTTTTGGAGGAGGGTGGTGTTGAGGTCCTCCTCTGTGACCTTGCTCCAGTTCCATCTAGGTGGGCGTGGGGCGTGTTTGGGTGCGGTGGTGGTGTTGAAGGTGAAATGGACGCAGTGGTGATCCGTCCAGAGGGGCTGGGTGGTGTGGCTGAAGTGGATGTTCATTCCTCCCGCGAAGATGGGGTCGAGGGTGTGTCCAGCTCTGTGAGTGGGTGTGTTGACCTGCTGCTTCAGTCCGAGGTTGTCGAGGAGAGTGGTGGAGTCGGGGTCGCTGACGTTGTCTAGGTGGAAGTTCAGGTCCCCGAGTAGAATGTAGTCCATGGAGGTGATGGCGTGGGGTGCGACGAGTTCGGCGATGGTGGTTGCGGGCTGGGTCCGAGGTCCTGGCGGTCTGTAGATGAGGGTGCAGCGAAGCGTGGTTCTAGGGCTGGTCCGGATCTGGAAGTGGAGGTGCTCTGTGTTGGAGTCGGGGTCCCTTGTGCTGGAGGTGGAGAGTCGGAGGGGGGTCTTGTGTGCGATGGCGAGTCCTCTTTCTGGGCGGTGAGGGCGGTCCTTTCTCTGGATCTTGTAGCCGTCGGGGATGGCCGTGGCGATGTCGGGTCCGGAGGAGGTGTTGGTCCAGGTTTCCGTGAAGAAAGCGACATCGGGCGAGAGGGTGTCGATCAGGTCCCAGATTTCTACGGAGTGTCGGTGCAGGGAGCGCAAGTTGAGGAGTATGCAAGTCAGGGGTACGGTGGTGCAAGCATCTGGCGGGCATTCAGTGGTAGCGGGTGCTTTGTCGATGGTGAAGGATCTGCAGCAGGGTCTGCAGGAGAACTTTCCATGGGTGGTGTTGGGCGAGGGTCTTGCGCAGCCGGCGAGTCTTCCGGGATTGAGTGCGTGGAGGGTGGCTGAGTTGTAGCGGAGGGGCCTGGGAGAACCAGGGTCCCTGGCGCTGGTCGTGGTCGGGTCGCGGACAGGCCCAGACGGGCTTGCCTTAGGCGCGTCTTCAGTGCGCCAGCAGCGCGACTGCACAGCGGCCGCCATTAAGTAGGGGAGGGGGCGGGACTGGAGGTAGGGAGGCGGGAACGGGGGCTGAGACGGGGGTGGGGTTTCGCAGGGACAGTAGCGGCGGGAGAACGTCGAGACCTAAGATGGGAAGGAAAACAAAGTAACAACAAGTACACGAAGCACACAAGTATCAGGGCACATGTAATAAAACACTAGGAGACCAAGAGGGGCACTAAAAGGCAAAATAAATAAACGGGACAATGCGCAATGCACACAGGTATCAGGCACAGGCAATAAATATGTTTAGGAATCAAGCGGGGCGACATGATGCGTCATACTGTAAATATGACGCATCCAGCATGTCGCAAGGAGGGCGCAATGAAAAGTGACGCATCGCTATTTTCATGCAGCGATGCGTCACTTTTCATAAATGAGGCCCAGAGTGTTTTGCCTATCTGCGCTTTACACATAGTGGACAGACTTGATATTTGTTGGATATGCATGTAACGTCTAATTCTGCATCTAGTTCCTGGTTCTTCTCTGCATCTGTGTGCACTTACTAATATGTTTAATCCTCATATAGTAGTGCCTAGATTGGCTCTTCATTGAACCTGACAACATGCTTCATTTAACTCAAGTTCTTAGCTCAACTTTGCACATGTAAACATCAGCTGTGTCGCTCATCCAAGCTTTAGCTATGATGGGGCAGTTCTGCGATACAGCGCTGCATGGCTCAGGTTGCTATTCATAAATCCACCACCACCTGACAAAATGCTCTTTAGTTCATTAAATACAGATTACTAAACTCCCTGTCACATGAAGTTCTCTGGCACACGCACGTCAGGGTCTGAAAAGGTGTATGGTTATCACAGTGAACTTATCCTGGTGTGCGTTGCCAGGGACATATATTGAAGGGCATTTCTTCTTGCATGGTATGGGGTAGTGAGTACAGCCTTGGCTGATTTGCAGCAGTGTGACCTTGAATATGTGTTTGCTCTGCGGTGCCTGGGTGGCAGATGTGGGGGGCACGTGTTGGCGGGCCCTGAAATGTTCCCCATTGCGAGGGTTTTCTAGCCCCTGAATGCCGTTTACAGTCACTGAACCAGACTAAAATACAAAATTTAAGGACACAGTGCTTCCCACCTTGAAAGCCCAGCTGCTGTCCATGCAGCAGGGGGGCTTTGTTTGCTGGATATGTACGCAGCACACCGACCTGCAAGACAGCCTCTCACTGGCGCCGTGAGACCCTTCTTCCAATACCGCCGAGGCCTTAGGATACTGAGAGTCCTGGGTGCTGTTAGAAAGGGAAAGGACCAAAGGTGAAGCTCCACCTGCTGCGGCGCGGTGACAGCAGTGGTGGCTATCGTGACTTGTAGTGTAAATAGTCAGCCCGCGCTGGCAGGGGCAGTGCTGCTGAGTGCTGACATAGGGGTGTGCACTCGCGCCGGTAAACTCTCCTCCACCAGCGGTTGGCTGAGATTTTTTACTAATTCTGTACTCCAAGCGTAGTGCAGACTGGGAAAACTCTGCATACTCCACCGGCGGAGCGGAGTTTACCACCCATCCCTACATGTGAGTACAGGCACATTCCAGGTTTATCAGTAGCTTTCTCCTGCCAATGCTATTGTAAATTCCTTTGGAACTGGCCTTTGTTTATCTGAGTGGTGCTTTTTCACAGCATAACATATTGAGTTGCTGGACTCGGTTTCACCAATGGGTCTTTAAAAATCTTCATAGTGTTTAATTTGCAGCACACTTGTAATAATTTTATTTAAATGGAAGTGGTTGCAATTTGGAATTTATTATCCAACAATTTTTACTGTGAACCCTCTTTCCTTCCTTCTTTCAAGCTTCTTTATTTCCTTCTTTCTTTCCTTCCACCCTTCATTCTTTTTTTGCTGTCTTACCTTCTTTCTTTCTTTTCATCTATTTCCTTATTTCTTCTTTGTGTGTTCTCTCCTACTTTGTTTTTTTCTTCTTTCCTTCCTTCTTTTTGCCTTCTTTTTTTCCTTCCTTCCTTCTTTACTGCCTTCTTCCTTTCATTCATTCATTCTTTGCTTCTCTTTCCCTTCTGCCTGTCTTTCCTACTTTCCTTCTGACATTTTACTGTTTCGTTTTATCTTTCCTTATTCTTTCTTTTTCCTCTTTATTTCTTATTTGCCTTTCTTTTTGTCTTCGTTCTTGCCTCCTTTTCTTTTTTCGTTCCCTTTTTCTTTCTTTTTTGCTTTATTTCCTTCTTCTTCTTCCTTTTATTTCCTTCCATCTTTCTTTGTTTTTCCTCCTTTTTCTTTCTTTTTTTCTTCTTTCTTTCTTTCTTTCTTTCTTTCTTTCTTTTTGCCTTAGGTCTTTTCTTTTTTGTCTTCTTTCTTTTTTCTTTTTTTGCCGTTTTGCCTTCTTTTTTTCCTTCTTGTCTTCTTTCCTTCTTTTTTGCCTTCTTTCCTTCTTTCTTTCTATCCTTCTTCTTGCTTTCCTTCTTTCCTTCTTTCTTTCCTTCTTTCTTTCTCTTTGCCTTCCTTCCTTTTTTGCCTTCCATTCTTCCTTTTGCCTTCCCTTTTTTTGTCTTCCTTCCTTTTTTGTCTTTCTTCCTTTTTTGCCCTCCTTCCTTCTTTTTTTACTTGTCCGTTTTCCTTCCTTTTTTCTCTTCTGCCTGCTCTTTTTGCCTGCCTTTTTTCCTTCCTTTCTTCCCCTCTTTCTTGCCTTCTTTCTTAAAGGCAAGAGGCTGGCAGACAATACGAGATGGACTGGCTTTTTTAGGTCTGTGCTATCCAAGACCTTTTCATTTTACTTAAAGTATATATAGCATAGTTACTTATAGGGGTTTTCTTGACAGACGTTATCCATTAGTCTGTTAGTGTGTAATTCACAATTCTCTTCCACCCACTCCAGCATGCATCAAGGAGAAATGCGTCAGCCCACTTCTCTATGAGTTACGGCATGCTGCCCTTCCAAAAGGAGCATATCCACGCACAAAGTAGCTCCCGTCAGTTCCAGGGCTTTCTATGCTAATGTGTACTTTTTGAGGACCCCCCAAATTCTTTTCCTTTTAGCCAGTTTTTTTATTTTTTTATTTGATGAGGGCCCGGCAGCTTCCCAGAAAATAAAGCTTTGTATAAACCATGGCACAAATTAACAAGAATTGCCAAAGGGCTGGCTGCCAGCACCAGACCTATTGGCTTTGCCAATGCTTCAGTTTTTAGGTTTAGCATCAGTTCGCATGCGCTGCTGCAAGACCTGTTGTATTTAACAAAACCACTTTATTCCCGCCTGCTACTTACCATTGGTTCCCTCCTCCGTCGCTCTTCTGTGCTGCATTCTAAGTTGTTCCATAGCAGATCCAATACTTTCGGTCAAGGCTAAGGAGCATCGGCCATGCACGGTCTCCTTACGCTTCCTTTCTTCATCTGTTATTTTACAGAACTTGAGGGCATATCTACAAGGCCCGCGATAAAATTATCGCCGCTTTAGCGTCCGTTTTCGGACGGAAAGCGGCGATAATTTTAACGCCCTATTAGCAAGGACACGCTAACGCGTGAATCCATGCTTCTTCGCCCTTTCTCCCATCGCCCAGCTTTGCATCTCTAATGAGATGCAAAGTGGGCGTTCCTCCCAGAATAACGGGAGAAATGTCGCTAAGCGACATTTCTCCTATTATCAAGCCTCACGCTATGAAGCATAGCGACAAGCAAAGTAGCGATAACCTCTGTTATCGCTACTTTCCTTACGCCTGCTTCAAGACTGACTTAGCCATGATATCCTATGTAAGGTGGATATCATGGCTAAGCATGTCTTGCCCTATCAGCAAGCTATCGCCAAACCTTGTGCGATTATCGCTGTATTTCCAGCGATAATCACACAATTGGCAGCTTGCGCTCTGAATTTTATCGCTTTGGAGATAAGCGTTGCTGATAGCACGCTATCTCCGCGATAAAATTCAGTTTCGGCCGGCGATAATTATCCCCGCGCTAAGAGCGCTGAGCGATAATTATCGCATGGCCTTGTAGATATGCCCCATGTTTTTAGGTCTCGCCTACGCAGCGTGCATGCGCTGCATAGAGGAGACCTTTAGCCATCGGTTCCCTTTTTTCCCCAAAAACGTGCACGCGTTCCATTGCCTTTAATGGCAACGCGTGCACGTGTGGCGATTGCCTTGCGGGAGCGAGCGGCAGCGCCATATGGTGTCAATTATCGCCGCTGGCTCCCGCAAGGGAATCGGCAGGCCCCCCTCCCCTCTGCTGCCGCGCGAGGCGCGCTTTTGCTTGTTTGTATTATTAACCTCCCCCGGACCCCTCTCCCACGTTCCTCCCCTCCGCATCCCCTCCACCAGCTCACCACTTTTTGTTAGTGTCGGCCGCCACTGGCAACATGGCTTGACGTTTAGGAAAAAAGCGCTATGACGTGGCCAGCATGTAAAAATCTGTGCAATAACTAGTGTCGTTAAAGCAGTATTATCACTATCAAGGATGAATGTCTGAGGTGGCGCTACTGAGAAATAGAACTCTGACCTGCAGATTACGAACACTGTCTTTCACAGGTGTACAGCCCACTGAGCTGTGTTACTCATGTATTGTGAGTGAAGACCAATCTGCAGCCAAGGTAAAGGCAAACACAAAAGCAACAAAGGCTAGCACACAAAAAACAACAGAATCTGCAAAGAAAACAAAAACATGCTTGCATGCATTTACATAAGTGTTGGACACTGAGAAATTATGTGCTTTTATATTTTGGGTAATTTTCCAAAAAGAGAAAGAGAAGCATTGCCATTGTGAACACTGGTCCGGGTTACAAAGCATTCTTTATTACACAGATGTTGGTGCCAATGTAACCGGTGAAAGAGGTCGGATACACAGAGACAGCCTGCCTTTTTAAATGTTTGCCATGTTTGTTTATTAGTAGGAAATCAGATGAACTCCAACTTTCTCTATACAGATGACAACGTTCTCACTGGGGTGAGAAAAAGAAATTAAAGCAAAAAGCAGTTTCCATTTTGGCTTTCCGAAACTTTTTCCAAAAGCGTTCTCAGTTTTCCTTTTACTGGCAGATTAATATGGCCACAAAAATAATGAAATGTCATGAAAGCTTTTCCTGGGCGCTTCCTCTTTTACCCTCAGCCCCTACACCTCGTATGCTCCATTCTGCCTACGTTTTATGCCTTTTTAGGTCTCGGCCTGCACCAGCGCTTGCGCTGGTCTGGCCGAGAGTTTTAGTAAGCGGGTCTTGGAAGTGCAAACCCACTGGCTTTCGGCTGGCGACCAGCTTGAGTTCACGATGGCGTGCACGCGCAGCTGCCATCTGTTGTTTCCTATCTCTTCCTCATTTCCTCATCATGGCTCATTAACTCTCTGGACTCTGATGTTTCAATCGCAGCAGCAGCTCACATTACCAACTGAGGGCCCTGGACTACAGTCACATGAAAAACAACAGCGATTAGCATTGAAATGCAAGCTTATTTTTGTCTAGTTAGAAATATTGCTTCGGTGGGTTGATTTCACCTTATATCGCTATTTGTTTTATATTGGGAGTCACAGCCTAATTACCAGTATTTTTGTCTCTCACTGTTTTTTTTAAATAAATGTATTCGCGCAAAGCACAAAGCTATATTTAAGGTTACTTTTTCCGCGTCACTTCTTCACTCTATTTAAACTCCACACCCCCACTCTTATTGTCTCTCTCCTTCTCTCTCCCCTCTCTAATTCTCTCTCTACTTAATTAACTCTCCCCTCTCTATCTTTTTTAGCCTTTCATTCTCTCTCACCCCTTTATCTGTTTCTCTTTCAAACTCCTTCATTCACTCTCTCTCCCCTTCTTTCTCTCTCTCTATCCCGCTCCACTCTTTATTCTATGTACACCCTTTCTCTCTCTTTCTCTCTCACCACCCTCTCTAATTGGGCATTATATCTTCACTCTATCTCTCACTCGGCAACACTACAGCATCACTCAGCGCAACCACAGCATCAATCAGAGCCAGCACAGCATCAATCAGAGCCAGCACAGCATCACTCAGCACCAACACAACATCTCTCAACACCATCACAGCATCACTCAACGCCATCACAGCATCACTCAGTGCAACCACAGCATCACTCAGTGCAACCACAGAATCACTCAGCACAACCACAGCATTACTCAGCACAACCACAGCATCACTTAGCGCCACAACAGCATCACTCAGCGCCACCACAACATCACTCCGCGCCACCACAGCATCACTCAGCAGCACCATAGCTTTACTCAGCGACACCACATCATCACTCAGGGCCAACACTGCATCACTCAGCACAACCACAGCATTACTCAGCACAACCACAGCATCACTTAGCGCCACAACAGCATCACTCAGCGCCACCACAACATCACTCCGCGCCACCATAGCATCACTCAGCACCACCATAGCTTTACTCAGCGATACCACATCATCACTCAGGGCCAACACTGCATCACTCAGCACCACCACAGGATGACTCAGCACCACCACAGGATGACTCAGCACCACCACAGGATGACTCAGCACCACCACAGCATGACTCAGCACCACCACAGCATCGCTCAGCACCACCACAGCATCGCTCAGCGCCACCACAGCATCGCTCAGCGCCACCACAGCATCGCTCAGCGCCACCACAGCATCGCTCAGCGCCACCACAGCATCACTCAGCGCCACCACAGCATCACTCAGCGCCACCACAGCATCACTCAGCACCACCACAGCATCACTCAGTACAACAGCAGTATCACTCAGCAACACCTGAGTATCATTCAGCATCACCTCAGCATCGTCTCCGCAACAGTCACCACCACCACCACTACCACCTCAGCATCACTCAGCACCACCTCAGCCTGCTCTCGGAATCTGGCATCTGTTGATTCTCCCTAGCGTCTGGCCGCTGCTAGTGTTATAATACAGGTACTAGTTCCCAACCTTCACCCTCCGATTGTTTATGCCCCTCAAAAAAAGCTTTAACAAACAACCATTGCAATAGGCAGAAACAAGTTGCCAGCATTGCAAGAACAAAAGAAAACTGAGGAAATTTTTTATTGTAAATACTTTTTTTAATATGGTCGTTCAGTTTTACATACTGCCTTCTTGGTCATATATAAAGTAACAAAAATGCTTCTGACACTTTTTTATTATAACTTTTCAGCATGCCGCACAGCAGCCACACTTCTCTACAGCACAGCTTGAAGACATTGGCAAAGTCAATAGCTCTGGCTAAACACTTATAAGGCCCCAAAGGCGAGACCTATTGGCTATGCCAATGCTTGTTTAAATGTTCCTTTTGGTCTGTTGCTGCTTCCGCCCTCCGACCACCCTCTCACAAAAATGCAGTTGCCGTCCCGCTTCTTTTCATTTGAAAATGAATTTACATTGTTCCCTTCCGCCAGTCTGTTTGTTTTCATTGCACCGCCCCTCCTTGCAGTCCCTTTAACTATTTTTGGAATGCCAGTAATGGTGTTGCTGAGCCCCAACTTTCACGTTAACGTCAAGCCTCCAAATGTGCAGCACGAAACGGCATAGGAAGCGATCATGTTGCCTGGAGCCCATTTCGGGAAGAACATTAAATGAAAGCCCAAACCTGCTCTATGGTACTGTGACTCACTTTCGCGTGTTTTCTCTGTTGCCAGTCCCATTTTAGAGCTTTGTGCAAACTACACTCACGGATTTCACTCACACGTACTATCATATCAGTATGTTGCTGGTGATAACTGTGAGGGATTCCTGTGCTCTTGTTTTCTAAATAGCACGCACATAAACAGTATAATTTTTCAGTGATGCAGTACCCACAGGTGACTGTATCCTGGCACTGTTGTCCAGTGTACAGGGGCCCTATGCTGAGGAGGTGCTGCCACGATCTTCAGATAATGTAAAGTGCATCGGATGCTCCTTACAGCTCTCGCTTCCAGCTCCGTTGGCTTTATTCACAGGCGCACCATTCGGGTCGCTCAAGATGTCTGATTACGAGCAAAAACGTGTTTGAGTCAGTGCCCGTCTGTTAAGTGTTTGTGAAAACAATACATTTTACATCTCAGTTACACAAATAAATTGGCTCAAAAAAATGTACAAATGTAATTTTAGTTCAAATAATATGTGTGTATTTTATGGCAAGAGTGTCAAAATGGATGGTAGTTTATATAGCACGATGTTACTCTAATTGTATTGTATTGTAATTGCATTTATATAGCGCTTACTCTCCGTGATGAAGCGTCAAAGCGCTTTTTCGGCGAGTAGCACGCTACTCCGGAACCCATAAAGGATTAGTGTTGAATTAGTATTGTGAAATATGAAAGTGATTTAAGTGGTGGATAGATTAGTCAATTATTTGTATTCAGAAGGGTAGCGGAAGGATAGAAGAGGAAAAAAAGGTTTGTATTTATATAGTGCTTGTTACCCCTGATGGGGTGTTGAAGCGCTTTTTTTTTTTGGGTGAGTAGCACGCTACTCCGTAAACCCATAAAGGATTAGTGATGAATTAGTATAGTGAAATATGAAAGTAATTTGAATGGTGGATATTAGTCAGTTATTTGGAGTGAGAAGGATAGCGGAGGGATAGAAGAGGGGAAAAAAGGTTTGCATATATATATAGCGCTTGTTACCACTAATGGGGTGTTGATATTAAGTGTACTATACACATGCCAAACATTAAGTGTATGTAAAATCAAACTATCACAATTATCAGAATATTTTGAATGTACGTCTATTCTACACAACACAGTCTTTAAAGTAGGCATGATGTCGCTAGAATCAGGGCCGGACTGGGAACAGAAACCGGCCCTGGCAAACTGCTCAGCCGGCCCCCCCTGTGGTGAGGGGGAGTGCAGCCGAGCAGTTTGCGAGGGCCGGTTTCGGCCGATTTTGTTACCGGGGGCCGATATTGCCGACAAAAACGGCCCCCCAGGGACACAAAACCGACCCCCACCCTAGCGGCCTACCGGGGAAACGCCCGGCCCTGGCTAGAATAGACAATCCACTGTCTTGAGCACACAGTCTTTTGTTAGGAGCAGAACCCACAGGATTTGGCATGCTTTGTTAGCTGAATGGGCATGCAACTTTTGTAGAGACTAGTTCTGAGAAGGAGAGCATGCACAGATGTTCCACATGTAATAGGGTATGCAAGACTATGTGCAGGAATATGATGATTATGCCAGAGCAGATGTCAGTGCTGTACTGCTGATCTATGACTGCCTTGCCCTGGTCCACCCTGTTTGCACATCTGCCATACCATGGCAGCACCTTATTTAATTTATGGTTGGTAACTCGGGTACAGTTTATCTGCTCTAGTATTTTTTCTGTATATTTAATTATTCTTGCTTTTATTGTAGGTGTTTTTGAGATTAAGTGATGTCACTTACTATAATATCATGAGTGTCAAAGTTCCTTGAAGTCTGCTTGCCTTTAATACGCATTTCACTTTTGTCTCTTCTCCTTTGATTCCTCCATGCTTTTCAGTGACTTGTCTCCAAACCACGCTAATGTTAGGAATATATGACCCATATTGATGCTGTTTTTATGCAATGTATTGTATTACATGACAAAATACACATGGAAGCGAGTTAAAAAAACAAAAATACGTGTCAAAGGTCAAGTGACCGGACTTCATGTGATCTCATCAGGGTCTAAGGTCGTATAAGGTCACTTTGTGGTAAATCATGAGGGGCAGGATCAGAGTGTGAGGTCACTTCCACTATCCCTGGCATTTGTTGAATCGATGTCCATGGGAAGAGGTATTGCCGCTCCCGGTAATAATCAGTCCCAGTGCATAGCCCAACCCGCAATCCCACTAAAGTCACCTTTTACAAATGCCCGCTAAAAGGTCAAATAAAAACAACTAGAGGGCAAAATCTGATCTGGGTGGGTTAGGGGTATGGAAAAAGAAAAAACTGCTAGCTCTACCTACTTTAAAAAGCACCAAATATAATGCGGCTCAAGAAGGACAGTGATTAATTTTCCCTGTGGCCAATATGTTTGAAAAGTGCACAAAAGTTCCATCACTTCTTAACAGTCTGTCCCATGAGACAACCCAGGACATCGGGATACACAAGGCTGTTGAAGGCACTGAGGCCATAGTAGAGAATGATGACAACAAAGAAATAGCCTGGGGTCTGGTAGCTGACATGGAGCTGCTCTGCTTTAGATCATTATCGCCCCCTTTGTCCCCCTGGTTATTACTAACAAATGGAGCCCCATTACCAATTGAGGTTAAGACCATAGTAGTAGCTGGTGTGAACGGCTCAAAAAATCGACCAGGATACATGATAGCCACACAAGAAGCATTGCTACAAAAGCACATGGTCCACAGGAAATACAGCTCACTTTGATCAAAAACAATCTGAACAAGTACAGGGGGAGCCACCGATACAAGATCCAACCATAATAAGAGGAGAGTTGTGGCTTGACAATGTGGACAGGACCTATGGAAAAGCACAAACAAGTATTGAGTATCCACTCGCGTTGGGGGCAGAATGGCTAAACAACAAATTTAACTCGCCAAACAGCCCAAATGGGATGTCAGCCTCCACCCAGGGCCCCGCTGTAATAGAGACCTAACTAGGGCTAGCAACAGAGAGCAAAACACATGCAATATGTTCCTCAATGAACATGTATCAAACTTTCCAACACAAGGGGCCTAACGCACCAACTGGGTCAGGGGATATATGGGAACTGCTTGTCAGAACCTCATATCTGACACTAGACGCTTTGTCCTACCAGTCTAACAAAATGGACATGCAAGTGGATCTGTTAAACACGTTAGCAGTATTCGTCTCTCTGGTATCGACCATAAGCTGGCGGAACTAAATAAGTTAATAACTCTGGCCCAGAGCTATGCAACAGTAACACAGACGTAATGTGGTCGCAAAACATTTGCATTTTACCGCCAATGGAAACTTGGTGGTAGACCAGTCACAAATGGGAAGGGGTCCCTAAGGGACCCCTTCCCCTGTGCGAATGTAGGCGCAAATATTTTTAAAAGCAGGCAATGGTCCCACGGACCACTGCCTGCCCTTAAAAAATGAAACCTAAATGTTTCATTTTTCTTTTTTAAATGCATCCTGTTCTCCTTTAAGGAAAATGGGCCGCATTTAAAAAAAAAAACTGTTTTATTAAAAAAGCATTCACAGACATGGTGGTTTGCTGACCCCACCAGGCCACCATCCCTGTGAGTGCCGGCCATTCCCAATGGGTGGCAAATTTCAACCTACCTCATGAATATTAATGAGGCAGGTCCCTTGCGACCCATTTGAGAATCACAAACAGTGTCTCAGGCACTGTTGTATATTCCATTTTGCGAGCCACAAATTGAGAGTTATGAAACGTCGCAATTTTCGACTCGCAAAATGGAATGGTCGTTCATCTGGCCCCTAGTCTGTACCTGCCCTGATCTCCTGAGTAAAAGGAGGGTGTTTTTGAGAGCACCTTTTATTCAACATGGAATTCGTTCTTGTAGACAGGACGTTATTGCATGCTTTAACTCTACGAATATTATTTTGAAATGTAGTTTTGCAAACTTTTAATACAATTTGCACAAACATTGTTTTCATGTTTTTTATCATACCTGCTGTGGCTTTTTAATGCTATATTACTTTAACGTGTGCTATGGTTTACATTAACTATGCATAATAAAATTACGTAAGCAGTACAGACATGCATTGCACATGGATGTGTTATGTGTTAATGAAAACAAGTATAACAAGCATTGGCATAGCCAATAGCCAGTTGGGACCAAATAAGCTTTTAGCCTTGCAGCACATTATCAGACTCCCCAATGTGCCACAAAACCTAAACTAATCAAATGAAAACGGTTTGATAATCATCAACTACCTTCCAGAGGGTTCAAAGTACACAAACGTTCTTTCCTAAACTATCAGGAGTGGAACCAGAGCACAGCAGCATACAACAAGCTCCTCAGTGGACACCAATGCCATGGCACAAAGTGATTACTACAGCATCACCCAGACATATGGCAAGGTGGATTACACGCTCGCTGTTAGAATACGGGTAAGAGCAAAAAAAAAACAATTTAGAGTAAAAACGAGGGCAATTGTAATGGCTGCCGCAATAACGTGGAAGTATGATACAGGACATTTATGTTAAAACAGTGTGTACGAATTTACAAATATTTTCTTTTGATATATATCACCCACTTGTCCATCATAGTTCTGAACATGTAGAATTATAGTACACGATAAAATAAGGCCATCATCCTCTGTGAGATATCTGTTCTGGGAAGAAGTGCTAATGTTTCTCAGGTAAAGAGTTTCTTGCTTAAAATTCAGGATCTCAGGCTGGTTGCCATTTACTGTTTACAATTTAAAAAGCTTCAGAATTACCTACCTGGAATATTTATTTAAGTTTTCGGTTCTGCTTGTTGGTTGCTAACGGTGTAAGCTACAGAGTGCACTGCACCTGCCCTACTAACTTTCGAGGTCCTACCTACCGCGGATTACTCAAGAAGCTGGATTTTGAGCCAGTTATATTAGCACACAAAAAATAATTACCGTACCTCAAGGATGGCGTGGTTTAACATTATATCCTTACTGTCAAGAGAGCTGTTTACTTCTATAAAATATTTAACTGGCTGCACACACTGTAAGAAGAACATTTTAGTTTTCTTGTCTAAAAATACACCGAGAAGCATGTGTTGTGCACTTAAAGCATTAATTAAGTTAATTTTACACCAGACAAAGTTTACCCCAAAGTATAGCGTGAAAGACCAGCCAAAGACCCTCACTAATAAAGGCCGTACTTCATTTTGTAAGTCAAAGGCTGCATTTACAAATGACAATAATTGCATGAGGGTCAGCCACACCTCCGCCTACCTATTCCAAATCTCTTTTGGATGCATTGATTTGCTTGGTCCTCAACTTGCAAATTCTTCCCGTATTGCAAACATGCACTAACGTGGTCATCTCCTCAAAATGCTGCCCTTGGGAGGGGGGAGGGAGCAAGGGTTTGCATATGTGAACAACTAAAGTAAACAAGCAGGAGGGAGGGCGAGGCAACTGCAGCCCAAGGAAAGGGAGCGAGCTTTCGCAGCTGTTTAGAACAAGTCCCAAACAAGCACGGTGGGGGCGAAGCAAATAAAGTGGCTGCGCACCTTTCTGTTCTGAACATGGTGCCCAAAGTAACCAAAACACAAACACGGCTCCCAAAGTAAAAAAAAAAACAAGTCCTAAACAAGCCCGAAGGGGGCGTGGCAAATAAAGCGACTGTGCACCTTCTTAACCCGTTTGCTGCTGCTGTCGGCCAACGGCCGTCGCGAGCACTACCTCGGTAGTGCTGCGCACGTCCGTTGGCCGACGCGGCCCCGCCTGTTTAATAGAACGTTCCGCACTGGCGCGGAATGTTCGAAGCAGCAAACGGGTTAACATGGTGCCCAAAGAAACCAAAACACAAACACGGCTCCCAAAGTAAATAAAAAACAAGAGTGCATGGCGGCCATGAAGAAAGATCAAGCACGGCAAACGAAGCAGCTGCAAACCTTTCATCAAGCTGGCACACTAAGTAAACAAAACAAAACACGAACACTTAACACGAGCAGAGACAGGTCAACAAAAAAAAGAGTACCCCGAAAGTATCCTAAATAACCTGAAGAGTAAGAGCACATGTAACAGGAGCCGTCCTCATGGGAGGATACAAAAGTCCAAAAGGAGGGACTACTAAGCGTATTCAGCAAACAAAAACGGCATTCACAAAGGGCAGTAAAAGGTACCATTGAAAAATATGGGGGGTGCTTGAAGTTCATTGTTAGAAATGGGATTTCTGGTTGGCTAAGGCTTGCGCCAAAGCCAGGCAGAAACCACCACTCTAGTCAGGGCAAGGGAGTTACACGCTGAAGATAACCCCTGCTCACCCCCTTGGTAGCTTGGCACGAGCAGTCAGGCTTATCCCAGAGGCAATGTGTAAAGCATTTGCGCAACACACACACACAGCAGCAACACACTAGGCACACTACAAAAGTAACTCCACACAAGGTTATATCAAAAATAGCCTTTGTATTGTCATAAACACATTAGAAACAGAATCACACATTTATACTGTGCCAACTGGCACTAGGCAATATTCACAGGGGATTATATACAGGACCAGGCCAATCGGGCTACGGTCAGAACCATCAGAATGCAAATATAAAACACAACCAGTAACTACTGGTACCATAATGACCTAAGCATTATCATATTAGCATAAACCCACATTAGGCCCAAACCTCATCAGCATAAACACATTACGCACTGGGCCTCACCAGCATAAACACATTATGCAATAACCTCATAAGCATAACCACATTACGCTAATAGGTACTACCCCAAAACATCATAGCATGACATTAGGCATTAGCATAAACACATTATGCAACACTCATGGTGCAGGAATCACATTTGGCTATAATCAGATCAGGCATAAACACATTACGCAATCCTTGTAGCACCTTGCACCCTACCCATCACCAAAACGGACCCCAGGCCAACTGGCCTCTCACAGGGGGCCTCAATGCCCTCTGTCCACAATGTCAGGGTTTGGCTGCCGATGCAGCAACATCAATGGTGCAATCCTAAACGCTGCAGCTGCCCACTAATTGCTGGGCAGCTGTGAAACTCTCTGTAGGCATGGGCACTCCTGGTGCCCTCTAAACAAATATGCCCAATCGTTGCAGCCGCCTGCGCTCTCACTGCGCAGCTGGGAATAAACAAAGTAAAGGGGCCCCAAAAGCAAAGTGCCTCCTGAAGCCCCTCTCTGGGGCTCTTTAAACAAAACGTGCCCCCTCGCTGCAGCTGCCCACTGTCAGGCGGGGCAGCTGGGAATGACAAAACTGGAAGGCACTGGCCCCTCTGGGCCCTCTAACAACAATTGTGCCCATCGTTGGGGCGGCCCGCTCTCTTGCGGGTCCACCCAGAATCCAAACAAGACTGCCCAGGTGCCTCGTGAGCACCAATACCCAAGAAAAGAGAACGGCCTCTGCCCCACTCACCGGGGCTTGGATCAGGCTCCGTCTCCTCGACTCAGGAGGCTTCAGCTGATCTCTTCGCTGCCGGCACCGCGGGGCTCTCCCTCACAAACGGGAGCCTCGCCGCACCGGACCTCCTCCTCTTCATTGCGGCTACCACCGCAGGGCTCTCCCTCACACACGGGAGCCCCGCTTCACCACTGGCGCCGCTCTGGCCGGACTTCCGCTCCCTCTTCCGGCCCTATGCTGCGGGACCCGCCCATAGTCAGGCGGATGCGTCTGACTTCCGGGTCGCATTCGGCAGCGGCCCGGCAGTTCCTTTCGGCAACTTCTCCCTCTTCGGCCGCGATGCGGGGTGGGCACCCGCTGTTCAAAATAGCATGAGAGCGGGGTGTTCACCAGCTCTCCAAAATAAAATCATCCATGCGGGGTGGGCACCCGCGAACAACTCAAAACGCGGGGTGGGCTCCCGCTTTGGTCCGCAAAATGCGGGGGGAATCCCCACGTCGGGATTCCCTCAGAAAGGGCTGCAGCTCCGCGCTGTAAAGCCCACGTTTTCCTCTCTTTGGCAAAATTAGGATATAGCGCTCACAGGGCGCAAGGGCAAAAAAAAAGTCCTTAGAGATGAAGGGGGCCAGGCTGGGCCCAGGGAGGCAAGCCCTCATGGCGGTTCCTCCTGGGCCCCAGCAGCAGCATTCCCCCAGCAAGTGCAGAACAGCACCAGCACAGAACTGAACAATTTCATGGGGTCACAGCCCCTATATTTATACTTAGCATTCCTTTGTCTGCAGTGCAGGGCATGGGGGAACCAGATGCAACTGGCTCAGGGGGGATTTGGAGCACTTTGTTTTCCAAGCTCCTCTTCCCCTTTGTCAGGTGGGGGCTCAGTGATCAGACACACCACAGGGGGTGGAGCCAGCATTGTACAGGCTGGGCACCGTCCTATTCAGGGTCAGGGGATTACTCCTCCCACTACTCCCAGCACAGATGTCCCATTCAGCCTAGTGCTGACTCACCCTGCCCCTCCTGGAGCCACACACACCTCCCAGCCCCTGTCACTCACAAGCCAGACATGCAATTCACATCAGGCAGGCAGACACATAGCACACAGAAATGCCAACTTCTAAAAGTGGCATTTCTAAAATAGTTATAATAAATCTGCGCACACCATTGCGCAGCATTTATTATCACTATTCCAAATATACCAAACTTGACCACGCTGCGCCTCTCATATCAGGAATTACCACTGAAACACTTATCAGGGAATCCCCAATGCATTTCTATGGGCCGGCAGCCCCACAGTAGTGAGAAACCAAAATGGCTGTTTGTCACTACCAGGACATGTCACACACTTAAGGTACATGTCCTATCTTTTACCTACAATGCACCCTGCCCATAGGGCTAGCTAGGGCCTACCTTAGGGGTGACTGACATGCAGGAAAAGGGGGGGTCATGGACATGGCACACACTTTAGGTGCCACGTCACAGCGGCAGTAACACTGCGCGCACAGGCCCTGCAGTGGCAGAGGCCTGAGATAGGTTTGAAAGGCTATTTTGGTGGGTGGCGCAATCAACGCTGCAAGCCCACCAGTAGCATTTAATTTACCAGCCCTGGGTATATGGGATACCACTTTACAAGGGACTGACAGGTAAATTAAATAGGCCAAACAGGTGTAGACCAATCTTACATTTTTTTTTTTTTTTTTTTTATTTTTTTATAGCATTTTAACACAAAACCCAAAAACCAGTACATACAAAATAAAGTCACTGTAAGAGGTACCCCATCTTCCACATACAAGAAGAAATATAGTGTCGTTCATCTCGTGGTGTAATGTGGGTCCATGCAGAGCAATTCTCATTAAACCCTTCACCAGGCAGCGATAAGAGATCACGGTATACATAAACTACAAACAGATCGCAACAGTAAGCAGGTGGATGGAGAGATCGAGAGCGCCACCTCTAAGGAGGAGAGGCCAGCACCTCCGCCGTCAACTGGGCCATTAGTGTTCGCCTTTCTCTCTGGAGTTCCACCGTCGGGGAGATGCAGACGTCCCCTCTGTACCTATTCCATTTCCCTCACTTCCGATCCCATTTCTTAGGGCAGCCACGTCCTTTGAAAACTGCTTTTTCGGCCACCATGGCGGTATCCATGTCCCTTGCCCAGTCAACCATGTGTGGGACCGTCGCCACCCCCAGTGTCGTGCAATATTCCGCTTCGCTATAATGAAGCCCATAGAGGCCCATGCCTGTTCATCATGTGTAAGATCAGACGTCCCCCAAATATTAAGTAAGCATAGTTGGGGAGATAACCCCAAGGGTTTGCCTCCCGCCCTCTCAAGTTGGCGAGCGATTGTCACCCAGTAGTCTTGAATATGTGGGCAGTCCCATAAGATGTGAAAAAATGTACCCTCCTGGTCGCAGTGCCGGAGACAGAGTGGATCGGGGCGTCTGCCCAGCCTGAACAGGAGCTTGGCATCAAAATATGCTCGGTGAAGGATCTTAAGTTGGAGAAGTCTCATGCGCATAGGAATGGCAATTTCTCGGGGTGAAGCAAGAGCGTCCCGCCACGCGTCGTCCTCCATCTCTCCCATGTCTCTCTCCCACCCCTCCTGCAGTTTCGGCATCGGGTCGGGGCGGTTGTTGACCAGCTTTTTGTAAGTGAGCGAGATGGCCTTTCGGTCCATGGGATCTAACAGCAGGTGGTCCTCCAACGGGGACGAGTCGGGAAGAGGACTATCCCTCGGCAGGGCGGAGGACACCGCATGATGGATTTGCAGGTATCTGAACGTCCCTGATGGAGCCAAGTGATATTTAGCTTGGAGCTCCGGAAACGATGCTAGCCTCCCCTTTGCCCAGATGTCCCGGGCCGTGGAGATTCCAATCAAATCCCATTTGTCAAACCCTGGGCAAGCGCTGAGATGACCTAAAATATCGGGCTCCCACAGGGGGGTTGCCTTCGTCAGGCGCCTACCCCATCCTAGTTTTCTGGTAACCTCATGCCAGATCTCGACCGTGCGTGCCGTGGGGCCTGTTAGGTTAAGTTTACGGGGGTTGGTGTAGAGTGCTCTGTTGTAGCCACCCCGTCCCAAAAGCCAGTGGTCTGTACAGAAGCTAGGCTCATCGCGAGGCTCAAACACCCAACGATTAACTACAGTCAATTGAGACGCCTGGTAGTACAACCTGAGATCCGGTAAGCCGATGCCCCATCATACCAACCCATGGTGAGTTTGCTCATTGCGATCCGTGGCGGACGGCCCTCCCATAAGAGTCCCCGCAACGCATCGTTAATTTGGGAAAAATAAGAGTCTGGGATTGTGACAGGGGTATTTTGCAGGGCATAGAGAAAGCGTGGGAGCGCTAACATTTTGAACAGTGACGCACGTCCAAGAAGTGTGAGGGGGAGAGAACGCCAATGCACTACGTCGGATTTGAAACGCCGGAGAGGTCCGAGTAAGTTGTGTTCATAGAAGAGATCAGAGTCAGGCGTGACGAAAATGCCCAGGTATCGGAAGCCCCCCAGGGCAACCGGGATGTTAAAGCCCCGGGGACTCGCCGGGGGGGAACCCCATAGCGCATACATCTGGGTCTTAGACCAATTTATCTGATATCCGGAGTGAGCGCCGAAAATGTGAAAAATATGGAGCACCCGTCGCAGCGATCGTGCAGGGGAGGCCAAGTATAAGAGGATATCGTCGGCATACAGCGAGATGCGGTCCTCGTGAGATGCCGTCCATTTAAGCCCCCGGATCGCCGAATCTCCCCGGACCCACACCGCGAGCGGTTCCAAGACAAGGGCGAAAAGGAGCGGAGACAAGGGGCAGCCCTGCCGCGTGCCTCGCTGGAGCGAAAAAGTAGCGGAGCGATGGTTATTAACTACCACATGAGCCGTGGGTTGAGTATACAGTAGCCGAATCCAACGAATAAGTTTGGGGCCGAACCCCAGGCGGGCCAATACAGCGAAAAGAAACTCCCACTCAATGGTGTCAAAAGCCATGGAGGCGTCCAGTGACAGAAGAATCGCGTCTTCCTCGATGGTGTGCAGCCTGCCGAGGACCCCATGTACCCGACGTAGGTTCCGGGCCGTATTTCTCCCCGGCATAAATCCGGATTGATCCGGGTGGACTAGGTCAGTGATATAGTGAAGGAGGCGATTCGCTAGGAGTTTGGCTAGGATCTTAGCCTCAACCGTTAAAAGGGATATAGGGCGATATGATTTACACTCATCGACAGGTTTATGTGGCTTATGGATGACCACAATAGCGGCAGTGCGGATCTCTGCGGGTAGAACACCCGAATGAAAGCATTCAGTATATAGATTGAGCAAATGGGGAGCTAATAATGTTGACAGGGGCTTAAATAGTTCGATGGGAAGCCCGTTGGGGCCCATAGCTTTCCCGGACCGGACGTCTTGTATGGCCTTTTGAACCTCCGTCACTGTAATGTCTGCCTCCAAAGTCTCTCTATCTTGCGGCGGGATAGTGGGGATATCGAGTGTAACCAACAGGTCAGCTGACGGGGGGGGCCTGTGACGTGGGAGAGCTAGTATATACCTCCTCGAAATGGCTAGCAAACATGTCCGCTATTTGTTGGGGATCAGTAATAAGGGCACCCTCTGAGTTCGCTATCGCGCGGACCCATCTAGCAGCCTGCTCCCATCGTTCAAGCCACGCCAAGAGCTTGCCCGTCCGTTCTCCCTGTTCATAGATCCTGTGGCGGGAGGCTAGTAAACGCGCCGTCCCGTCCTCAAAGAGAAGTTGTCGGTAGTCATGTCTTTTAAGTGCAAGACTATGACTTGTAGTTGGGTCAGTGTGTCAGGTGACCGACTCCTCCAATCTCGAGACCTCGGCCTCCAATTCCAATATCCTCTTAGTTCGCTCAGCCCTATGCCCCACCATGAGTGATAAAGCGCTGCCCTTAATGACCGCCCCGAAGGCTCCCCACAGTGTCACTGCAGTGTCGACTGAGCCGACATTTTCTGCAAAGTAATATTCAGTGTCCTTACGGAGAGCGTCCCGGATGTGCGGAATTTTGAGTGCCCACGGGTGTAGGGAAATAGAGCAGGGGCATCCCCCACCGCGAGATCCCAGAGTCACCAGAACGGGGGAATGGTGGGAGATCCCACGGGCCAGGCAGCCGGATCTCGTGAAGTGCTGAACATCCTGGGCATGAGTAAATAGGTAGTCTATCCTCGACTGACTACCGTGCACCCCAGACTGGAACGTGAAACAGGTGTGCAATGGATTGAACCACCGCCAAACATCCACCACGCCCAAGGCATTCGCGAACTTGGACAATTGAGATCCTCTCGATGCGTCCACTCGGGGAGGAAGTCGGTCTAGAGAGCCATCCATTGTAAGATTGAAATCCCCTCCCAGCACCAGCACCCCAAGTGGGAGGTCTAGCAGCAGGGTCCCTATGTCACGTAGCGTCAGGCGCTGCAGTCCGCGGGGGGCATATACAGAAACGACGTTAACGACACGCCCTTCCCAGGTACCCGAGACCGCGGCATATGTGCCCTGGGGATCAGTCAAGGAGTTATGGATGATGTAGGGGCAGCCCCTTCGAAGCAAAATCCCCACCCCCCTAGAGCCCGAGGTAAAGCCAGAGTGGACCACCATTTTATACCCTTTCCTGTTCAGAGCGCCACAGGAATTCCCTATCAGGTGCGTCTCCTGTAGTAGCACCAGGTCAAGAGCGTTGCGCTTAATGTACTGCAACACATTGCCCCTCTTAATTTTGTCTCCCAATCCGTTAACATTCCAAGTGGACAAGTTAAGTGTCAGACCACGGGTCGTCAAGTCCATCTAATGGGAGTCGAGTAATGACGGATAGGCAAACCGGTGTGTGGTCACTGTAGGTGGACACCACCTGCACCGCTGACATGTGAAAGGAGTGTGAAAATGGAGAGGTGAACAATATTGTGTACCAGTGTGAAACAAAACAAACACCAACAACAAAGAACATGTCTGGATCCAAAAACAGTACCAACAATAGTGCGGCCAGAGAGAGTAGATCAAATATCCAAATGTTGTCATTTGCTGTCGAGACCAGTTGGAGAGGACATGTCTAAACAAAATCAATACTAAAAATAACATCCCACAACAATCCCCCCCACCCTCCCCTTTGCCCCAGCATGTACTCCCCAAACCCCCCCTCCCTGCCTCCCTGCTGGGCGGTGACACAACCTCCCGCCCCCCAAACTAGCAGAGTGCCTATCGCCCACCCTTCCAAGAACTTACGGGGCCGTATGGCCGAACCAAGCACAAATCCCCAAGGAGTCTGTGTCTGTCCCAAGTCTGAACCAGCGCAACTGGACATGTCTTCATTGAGGGCATTGTCAAGGGCCAGGCACACCCCCTCAACCCCCCCACATGGACAGCAGGGGAACAGGCAAAAGTTCAGGGCCACAAAAATAGCTAAGACAGACTATCTCCGTCTGACGTGCAGCAGTCTCATTATGCGCAGTTGAATCCGACCTCTATGTTCACTGTCCGCCTGGAGTCAATCAAAGCCACCAAAGGGAAGAAGAAAAAACCAAAAAACATACAGACCAATTATTCGGCGCTGCCCGTATCCTCCAACAAGTCCGTCTGCGGCGAGCCGCCACCAGAAGCTCGGGTTTCATCGTCCATCCTCACACCTCGGGCACGGTGGTTGCGGCGGCTCGCCGTTCGCCATCCCTCCAGCCAGTCCCAGGTCTCCTCCGGGGTGGTGAAGAACCAGGATTTGCCCTCCGATTCCACCCTCAACTTGGCCAGGAACATCATCGCATACTTCACCTCCTTCTCTCGGAGCACCTTCTTTACTTCCAGGAAGCTTCATCGTTGCCGTTGCACCTTGAGGGTGAAGTCTGGAAAAAAGGTGATGCGGCTGTTCTGGAATTCCACTGGCGGAGCAGAACGGGCACATTGCAGGATAACATCCCTGTCGCGGAAGTTGAAGATCCGTACAAGAAGCAGGCGTGGGAGGGCTCCAGGTCTCGGCCGGCCACCGGGCACTCGATGCACCCGCTCCACCGAGAAGAAGTTGGAGAGTCCGCGTGGTTTGAGGTGGTTAACGATCAGATCTTCCACGAAGAGGTCTGCAGACGCTCCTTCTGCGCGCTCCGGTACACCAATTATACGGACGTTATTACGCCTGGAGCGCCCTTCGTAGTCGTCCAGCTGTGCCTCCAGCTTTGCGGCATGCGTTTGCAGGTCCTCCACCTTCCTATGCAGCTCGGATGTATCTTCCACAGGGAGGTAGCCTTGGTTTCCACGTCTTTTAGTCGGGAGTTCATGGTGCGCATATCTTCCCTTATGAGGGACACCTCAGTGGAGACCGAGTCAATCCGCGACTCCAAGGACGTACGGACGGTAACAATGGCGTCCAGAATGTCCTGCAATGTCGGGTCTGTCCTCTTCCCTCCAGTCTCAGGTTTTTCGGAAACGGCGGACCCCCCTTTAGGGCTCGGGCTGGGACCTCCATCCCGTGCGAATTTCGGCAGCTTAGCCTGGAGGGCTGCCTTTGAGCCGCGACCCCCCGCCATCTTGGATGCAGGTCTCTTCTACCGTACTCCCTTGTTGAGGACCCGGGGACCAATATGCAGTGTCTGGGAGTAGAGTCGCCGGTGTCTTCCCTCTGCCCCAGCCAGTCCTCGAGGGGCCAGGGCGTTGTCGCAAATGCCGCGTCTCAATGAACTTCCCGCCTTAGAGCGTGTTCAGGCCAACGTCAGACCGCCCAAGGTGCTTACCGCAACTCTGCACTCGCAGTATTGCAGGTGGAAGGACAGGATCGCGCCACCAGAGGCGATCAGCGGTGGCCAATGGATATCAGTGCGACGGCAGTGGCGGCCAACCACGCAGGGCCGCAGCACGGTTTCACCAGTCAGTCACGGGGGTCACCACAGCGCATCGACTCGCTCCCAGGTTGCGCAGTACGGCCCAAGCCAGAGATAGTAGTTAGACTCCGGTCGCAGTCCAAGACGCAGTCTCGCTGTATGCCCCCAGGCAGTGCCACCACAGCTTCTCAATTCCAGCCCCACAATGCTGCCGGTACCTGGGGCTGTGTGAGGTCTCCCCGGAGGTCAGGTGCAGAGCCCCCTTCACCACTCTCCTCCAGCCACCGCGGGGGAGGGCACCCGCCTCGCTCCACCCGCACCGCAGCCACAGGCGTCTCCGTCGATATTTATAGGCCGCACTCACAGGCCTCTGTAGCGTTCAGTCCTGGATAACGCCAGACCCCCAGCGGCGTATTCTCCGCACCGCGGGAATCGCGGCGAACAGCAGCCGCAGCCTGGGACCTCCCGCTCGCGGCAGCGGGGTGTCCGCACGTTGTTTCTCGGCCCGTTAGTTACGCCAAGGGCTCTTCCTCTAATTGCGCTCCAAGCCGGCGGGTCGCTCATCAGCTCCCCCAGCCCAGTCCGGCCGGCAGGTATCAGTCGCATCGCCTAGTCTCCGCTGCCCCGCCTGAGCCACGCTGGGGATCGGTCAGCCGCCTGGCCCTTCCGGAAACAGAATCCAGCGGTTCCGCGGTAATCAGGGGACAGGTAATCGGATATTTTAACGGATGTGGAGCTCGGTCGGCGGAGCCGATAGATTAGGCGGCCATCTTCGTGCTCGGCTTGGCCACGCCCCCCAATCTTACAATTTTTAACACAGAGAGCACACGCACTTTACACTGGACAGCAGTGCTAAAGTGCCCAGAGTCCTAAAACCACCAACACCATGTCAGAAAAAAGGCTAGGAGAAAGGCAAAAAGTTTAGGGATGACCCTGCAAAAAGGGCCAAGTCCAACATTCATATTGTAGATACAGCATGTCTCAAAGAGACAGCACACATGCGCTGCCTAGGCGAGACCTAAAAATGCATGTTGTATGCCTGAAAGCGAATCCATTTTCTTTTGGTAATGGTATTCCTAGGATGCAGGGAGATGAAATGATTTGCCTAGAACCACACAATAATACCTCTTAAAAAAAAAGAAAAAATAAGTATCAGCTCTACTCAGCATGGCCGTTTCGAGATATATATGGCTCATCACAAAACTTCCCTCCTACTGTGTATTTGTTTGTGTTTTACTGCTCAGTAGTTTCTATTCTGGCCTTTTTGCTGCCGGGATTTTGGGCTTGTATTGTCACCTGTTCGTAGTATTCATCTGGTTTTTTTTCCTGTGAGGGAATGAAAAAGTATTTTTTTTTAAAGTAGTATTTTTGTATGTACTACATGAATGTAATACATTTTGATACTCTTTCAAGTTATCAAACTTTTGACTATTTCCATTTAAGCATCTATGTTGAATTTGCTTTCGGTGGTGTGCTCCAGTATAATACTATGCATTACACTTGGCAATTACATCGTAATTTCCATGTTTCACACTTTGCTACAGCAGGAGTGCCCACCTCATATTGTCATTTGAACATTAATACATGTACAGGGTGGGTTGGTGCAGTTTGGCTCTCACCACTGCTGCAGCATGTTAATAGTAGAACCTCAGAATGTTAGCGTATGCTGAGACTCAAACCTGTTTCTCAGTTCCAAAGTCTGCAGCTCTGGCTATTAGGCCTCAGCTCCTTCCCTGAATGCTGATTCAGTGGGAATCTACTTCCTTCAGTATGTGACTTGACTGCATTGACTGCGTATTTGCCCTTGCATTGCAGGCGAAATGAGTGGAAACATATAGGTCAGACTGTAAACATGTCAATTACAGCGCTAACTAAACCATGACAGTGATGCTGCATGTTTAGTGGGATTAAAACGCAAAACAAGCAGTGTGGGACAGGAGCGGGTAAACAACAATGCGACAGGAGGGGGGGGCAGTGATTAGCAAGTCGACAAACAGTGGGAGTGGAACAGGACAGGCAGCGGTGAGTAGTGAGTGGTAGATGAAGCTGCTCTCTCTGTTTGTGCCTAATCTGACAACATGAAATCAGAATCCTCCCAGAGCCACCTAAGCCATTTGGAGCGACCAGCAAAATGAAACCAGCTGCCTTTGCTGTCAAATGAAAAACAAAGAAATGAGAGTGACTAGGAAGCCTGCCAGTGGTAATTAATAGATGGGCTCAAAGCCCTTTTTAGTTTAAAAAAAAAAAGAAATATAGATCTCAAACGAGACCTAAAAAAGTATGCAACTGATCCTGAGAACAGTCAGAGAGGGGCCAGTGAGTACGGGAGCAGAGTCAGACATGTTGCTAAAAAGAAAAAAATATTCTATAACTAATTTGTTGGCCTTTAACATACAAACATGCAAGTAAGATATCTGTGGGAAATGTTTTGTTCTGCTAGGAAAGCTCTGTTGGTTAATGCAATCACTTCAGACTTCTGTGTGCATAGCAGGAGAGTCAGTGGTGTGAAATGCTCTGGGGAATAGTGACATTTATTTGTAATCCTATGAGGTTCCAGCCTTTGACAGAAATGTAGTCATGAGTTTAAACATTTTTCTAATCTCAGTAAAATAAACTCTGCCACCAGGGCCTAATTTGAGATGGTGGTTGCAGGTGGAGCCCACCAGTACTCATTTTTGGGACCGGAACACATTTTTCCTCATCAGACTTTGACCTAGAGCAGGCAAGAGAAAAAAAACACCCAAGGAGGACATAAGATGGGCGAGAAAGACAGAACAATTGTGACAAAAGAGAGTATGCAGGGATGAAAAGGAACCCATAAGAGCGAGCTAAAGGGACAGGGAGTATCTGGTGGTGGATTTAAGAGGGGTGAAGGGAATCAGGACTAAGTTGCATTAGTTTTCAGCACCCGACCTTCGATAGCACCAGTCATGGGCTTCTGAACAAAATAAAGGGCCCTAGCACGTATTCTCTTACAACTTGAGCACTAGCTGCCACAGTTGTATTGCACATAGTGTATATAGAGTAAGATAGTCTGCCAGAAAATGTGCAAAAAGATTCAGTATTTAAATGCGTACATTGTATCCAAAAGTTACATGATCAAAGTGGGTGAGGATGGCAGAGAAGTGTGACGACAGGGGTGTGGGTGAGGGTGATGGCAGAGGGGATGAGGAGAGAGTGCGATAATGTCCAGAATGAGGTGATGACAGACGAGCATGAGGGTGATGACAGAGAAGGGGGAGGATGATGGCAGAGGAATGGGAGGGCAGGTTCATGGCCCCATAGGGGGGTGGTAACATAACAGTGATGGCAAAGGAAGGTGATAACGTGAGGGTGGTGGCAGAGGAAGAGAATATCAGAGGAGGGAGATGGCAGGGCAGTATAATGACAGGAGAGAGGGACGTTTTGGGGGCTTTGAACTATGATAAACTAGGAAATATTAGTAAAATAAAAAGTGCAAAAATGCAACTTTATGCCACAATAATTCCATTTAGATGCCACACAATCCTGGGGGGTCAGTATATTTACATCTATGTGTTCTGACAGCAGGTGCTTCAGGCCCTGTAAGTGATGCTGCAATGTAAGCCATTTTGCGTATGTTAAGACTGAAGAAGCGCTTGCTTTTTCCACAATTCCCCATTTCCACAGAATTCTGGCAGGCCTTCACAGTATGTCACGTTTATTGTGACAACAATATCTAGTTGGGCATATCAGACAGCCTGAAGCAGAGACTTCATAATCTCCAACAAAACAAAACAAAGTTAGTTAGATGAGTTTCCTGCTTTGGCGTGTCTCCAGGCTTGTCCGAAGTTTTTCTGGGGTACTGGTAATAAAGCAGACTTGAGGCCCCAGCTCTTTCATATTTGCCAGGTGGCCTGGCCACCCACCTCGAGGTAAAAAAAAATGTCTTCCATGAAAAGAGTGGAGACATTCATTGGTTGTGTACACTATCTGTCACCACCCACTAGCATTTCATTTTTATCTGCCTCATCACTAATAATAAAAAGGCAAGGCTTTCTTTGTAAATCTATAAATACATTTTGAGGCAAAGGCTGAGGGCCCTGCAGAAGCTCGGAGGTTAGCATAAAACGAGTTTTGAGCCTACTCGCTCCCATTGTGACAGTATTGTGTGACTCCATTGCTTTCTGTGAGAAAACATACAAAGGCAAACCTTGGTGAACAATTCATAAAGACATAGACAGTGTATGCATGACTGACAAGCATGCTACTTACTCACATTTCCTTTTTTTGATCCTCTCAAACCACCATTCTCAAGGGGGAATGCTCTAGTTTGTCATGGTTTTTGTAAAACATAGTTTTTGGGGGAGCTGCCAAATTCTCACTAGTGCTAAAAAACATTAGATAATAGCAAAAATATATTTTGGGTCTTAAAATGCACACTTTGCCCTAGTAGCCCCTGGCACTGAAGGAAACTACTTTGTTTGTGAATGCGCTCCTTGTGAAAAAGCAGAATGTTTTCACTCATAGTGAAGTTAGCCAGTGGCTGAAGTGGATTGACCCACTGCCCCATGCAGTATGCTGCAGTGGGTGGAAGAAAAATGTGAATGAAACAGCAACGGACTAATGGATGAAAGAGGCTGGCTGAAAGGCTATTGGGTATGTATTAATAAGATCAAAAGCTCTTGGTGAATGCCAGGTGTAACAAAATAAGCATTGATAAAGCTAATAGCTGGTAGCCGAATTCAGACGTAATGGCTTTGCCAATGTTTGCTCCTAACTGGATTGCACTCATATCTCACACCTACACTGACTCCAGTGAAGTATGAGTGGGTGTTCTTGCTTTCAGTGTACTGGGCTGTAATGGATTTTTCCTAGGTCCTTAGTTAACAATTGATAATTGTGAAGAACTAAGATAACATAGAGTGGCATATTTACTAACATTTCACACAATGCAGCGCAGCAAGGGAAGTTACTGTGATGTATTGCATGAAAGGGAGAGATCAGAACTGCACTATATTTATATAGAGATAGTGCAATTCTGCTCTCTCCTAGCAGTGATGCATTGTTAGCTGTTTAGCGCCAAAGCAGGCCCCCTTGCATCATGTCCCAAGTGTGCCTCAGTTGCTGTCAGGATAGATGTTGTGCTGAAAGGAATACCTTCCTGCAAAAAAATATTCTTTAAGGATATCTCCTCTTTTTATATGTGCTGCAGATTGCAGTATGCAAAAAAGTAAATAGGCATTTGCAAAGCCAATAGTTTTAGGGTTGACTGCCGGCCTTCTGGCAATTTAGATTTTTGTCATGGTGTTTGCAAAACTTTATTGTAATTGCCATAGTATTCCCTGGCACTGAAGGGAACTACTTTGTGTGTGGATGTGTTCCTTGTGCAGGGGCAGCATGCTGTAATTTGTAGTGAAGTAAGCCAAAGGCTGAAGTGGGCTGATACATTGGCCCTTAATGTATGCTGGAGTGGGTAGGAGAAAGAACATAATGACATAAACCACATACTAATGGAAGAGGTCTGGTTGAACCCCTATACGTAACTATGTTATACACATAACTTTAGTAAAATCAAAAGGTCTTGACTAACACAGACCTAAAAAAGTCAATCATTGGCGGCAGGCCTCTTGCATTTGAGAGAAAGAAAGAAAGAAAGAAAGAAAGAAAGAAAGAAAGAAAGAAAGAAAGAAATGGAAAGAAGGAAGCATGGAAGGAGGCAAGGAAGGAGGCAAGGAAGGAAACAGGGAAAGAAGGAAACAAGGCGAAAAGAAAGAAGGTACAAAAAAGGAAGGAAAGAGAAAGAAAGGAGAAAGGAAAAAAGAAAGAATTAAAGAATGAAGAAAGAAAGAAGAATGAAAGAAAGAAAGAAAAAAGAGAGAGAGTGAACGAAAGAAGGAAAGAGAAAACAAAACAGATGTAAAAAGAAGGAAACAAAGAAGGAATGGGAAGGAAAGAAAGAGAAGGAAACAGAGGAGGAAAGAAAAAGAAGGAAAGAAAGAATGAGAGAGAAAGAAAGAAGGAAAGGAAGAAAGAAAGAGAAGCAAAGAGAAGCTAAGAGAAAGCAAGAAAGAGAAAGAAAGAGCGAAGGAAAGAGAGAGAAAGAATGAAAGAAGACAAGACTGAAAGAAGACACGAGACAGAAAAAGAAAGAAGGAAAGAGAAAGCAAGAAAGAACAAGAAAAGGAGAGAGAGAGAAGGAAAGAAGAGAAAGAATGAAAATGGAAAAAAGAAAAAGAAAGTGAGAAAAATGGAAGAAAAGCAAGAAAGAAAGAAGTAAAGAAAAATAAAGACGAAGAGGGACGAAAAAAGAGAACAAGAGAAGGAAATAGAGAAGGAAAAAAGAATGGAATACTGCAAGAATAAAAGAAAGATAAAAGAAAGAACAAGTTAGAGAAAGAAATTTCTTATACAGACGACACCAAACTCATCCTATCACTCACTGACGACCCCATCACCACCAGAACCAGCTCCCACAGATGCATGACAACCGTCACCGACTGGATGAAGAACAACTGTCTGCAGCTGAAATCAGACATGACGAAGTAATGATCTTTGGCAACAGCAGCAACACATGGAACGACTCCTAGTGGCCATCAGACCTAGGACCTGCACCCACAGCAGAAACCTCGGAATCATCATTGACAACAAGCTCACCATGAAATCACACATCAACGCCTTCTCCTCTCCCTGCTTCCTCACTCTTTGCAGGCAACATAAGATCTTTAAGTGGCTACCCCTACACACGAGACGCACTGTGATACAAGCCCTCATCAACAGCCGACTGGACTACGGCAATGCCCTCTACGTAGGAATTGCCGCACACCTTCTACAGAGACTTCAGAACATACAGAATACCGCAGCCAGACTCATCCTCGGTCTTTCCCGATGAACCTACATCACATCCCACTTCAGGAAACTCCACCGGCTCCCCTTACAGAAAAGATGCCAATTCAAGCTGCTGCCCGCGCACTCAAGGCTCTACACAGCCAAAGACCCGCCTACACTAACCACCGTCTGAACTTCCACCAAACATCGAGAAGACTACGCTCCACCACCCTTTCACTTGCCCATACGCCCATCAACTACTGAAGCAGAAGTGGAGACTTCTCCTTCTCCTACATTGCAGCAATGACCTGGAACAGCCTGCCCAGGCACCTCCAGACCATCACCTCACTTCTGGAATTTCGAATGGCCCTCAAGACCTGGCTGTTCGAATAAGCCTCCGGGGTCTGCGAGTGCCTGGATACCCTATCTGGTGATTAGCCGCGCTTTAAAAATCCTGATTGATTGAACAAAATTAGAAAAGAAAGAAGGCGAGGAAGAAAAAATGTAAAAAGACAATAAATTAATACAGAACAGTTACAAATGGACACAATCTGATCTGGTATGCTGTGAAACAGCAGCAGTCAGAGAGGCAAAACACTCCAAAGGGAATGTACAATAGCATTGGCAGGAGATGGGATGTGATAAAGATGGAATGTGCATTAGAAGTGTCATATATATATATATATACCACGAGGGTGAACTTGTGGATTAAATAGTATCTTCAAAAGACTAATGGTAAGCACTCATGGGAGAGGGCTATCCAGTTTTTAATCATAGTATGGTGCAAACAGATGCGTTTCGGCAAACGCTTTCCTTAATGTTAGCGCATGTCATTATATACAATACAATTCATTGGTTGACTGAACTTCATTATAATAAACAAACAAAGGTCTAACATAAAGCTTACGTGTGCAATTTGACAACCACTTTGAACACGCCATTTTGAAGTATTTCTTGGTTCACGCAATTCATAAGCATTTTTTCTAGCAGTGAGCCAATATAATCATTGAACAATATTAGAATTTCATTCAAACTATTTAGTTATTCATAGTATAATAAGACAAATGCCTATTGTGCAGAATCTCAATACACATGACTAATTCATTTATTAATTATTTCTGTCTTTGTCAGTCTCAACCTAAATAGGTACCCAGGGATCCTCACTCAGTCATCATGTTATGCCGCCCTGTATGGGCTAGTGTCTGACTACATTTGTTACATCAAGTTATACTTTCCATCAGTTTTAAGCATGATTTCATGTATTCAATGTCTTGCTGTAATGCCTTGTATGAGCTTTAGCAATATGTCAGCCAACTAGTCAGATGGCTACATATGCTTGCAACTAAGATGACGAATGACACACAAGAAAATATCCAAGTGGTGGCAAATTAATTGTCAGTGGGGGTACCAAATATGGATAAGATCTCATCCAATCAATTTCAATAGTATGTTGGAGATTACATATAAGGTCTGTGAGAAAAGTGGTATTACGCCAATTCTAACATATTTATAAGTGTACCATCAACTCTTCTCTGCTGTTCAGTCCTTTTGGTGTTTTGGTTTGTATATCTATAATGTATCTAGATGCAAGCCTGCGGAGTTTCAACACTGTGTCCCCTCCTTTAGCATCTGGGGGTTCATGGTCTATACAAAAGAACATTAAAAGATTTCTATTGCTTCCATGGTAGGATTCGAAGTGTCTTGCTACCGGACATGTTACATCATTGTTGGTTTATGGGTATTAGATGTTCTAGAATGCATACTTTCATTGGGTGTATGGTGCTGCCAATACAGTTTAACTGGCAGGGGCACACAAGACAGTAAACTGCAAATATTGTGTTACAGTTCATAAATTTCATAATTTTCTTCGGTTGTGTAAGTCCTGAAATATCATAGGTCAGAACTTTTTTTGCTATTGGCACACGCTTTGCATTTTCCACATGGAAAATGGCCCTTAAGTACTTTGAAGACTGACTCTGTATTTGCTTCTGTGAGATGGCTCTGTACCAACTGATCTTTTATGGATCTTGGTTCCTGAATGTGATTAATGGAGATTCTTGGAGCTCTGCCCCTATAACAGAGTCTGATTTAAGGACCTGCCAGTTCTTCTGTAGTATCCATCTAATGGAATTGGCATCACTAGAAAAGTTAGTGATCATCCTAAAATGGTTGTGTGTCTTTTTTCTTTGTGTTGTCTTTGAGAAGATCTAGTCTAGATTTTTCCTAGAACCTTTTCATGGCTCGATCAAGAATTTCTTTTTGATAGCCCTGACTTCAAATGTCTTCATTCTTTCCCTTGCTGCGATCTGAAAATCACATTCTCTGGAGCTGTTCCCCTTTATGTGCAACAGCTCGCCATAAGGAATGCTGTTCTTTAATTTACTTGGGTGGCTACATTCAGCATGTAACAGAGAGTTCCCTGCTGTGGGCTTTCTGAAGAGGGCTGTGCATATCTTATTTTCAAAGACAAACACTTGCATGTCTAGACAATTCACTGATGCTGAGCTCATCTCTCCTGTGAACTTGAGCTTGATGTCATATTTGTTAAGGGCTGTTATATAGTCAGTGGCTGATTGTTGCGACCCTCTCCATATTATAACTAGGTTGTCTATATATCTGTTCCAACTCACTATGTTATTGACCCATTCATCATGGGTATCTGACCAGGCCACCTGCTTCTCCCACCAGCCCACGAACAAGTTAGCGTAGCTGGGTGCAAAGCAGGTACCCATGGCCGTTCCCTGTATCTGTTTGTAGAGTTGGTCCTGAAATTCAGTCAGCATGACATTGTGTTCCATGTACTTCAGCGAGTGTCCTCTTAAGAAATATCTGACTCCTTCGAGTCCATCTTTGTTTGATATACTAGTGTACAGACTGGTAAAGTCTAGCACAATCATTAGGAAGTCTGGTTTCCATGTTATTCCTTCCATGTGTCTCAAAAAGTCTTTGGTGTCTCTTATATAGGAGTTGAGTTGGGTTATGAATTCAGTAAGAAAATGGTCTATATATATGGACATGTGTTCTGTTAGGCTTCCCTGTGAGAGACGAGTGGACATCCTGGGGGATCAGTGTAATTTTTATGAATTTTGGGCAAATGATAAAAAAAATATTCTGTCCTTTAATTAGATTAAATTGGTGGAGTTTAAGTCAAATTTACTACAGAATGAAAAGTCTACATTTTCCAGATAAAAGATGTGCCATAAAACAAAATTATGAAATATACTCTTGAGAGGGTGTGAAAAGATAGACAAGCCTTCTTTTAGCATTAGGAAAAAAAGCTACAACATTACAACTGGCTTACTTTCGAAGTATATTAGGGTGGTTGACTTTCCTGAAAGCCTACTGGGGCACAAAATAAAAGAAGTATTTTAGGAAATATGTAAAAATAAACTAGACTTCAAAATAATACTTCAGTTAGGAACTGCAACCACCACAGGCTACATTCATGCTGTAAAATGAAAAGTTATGTCAAATAAAACATGTCCAAATAGCAGACATATATATAAATATTTGTTTATACAATGATTTCCTCAACTTAAAAAAAGTCTCTTAACCAAAGTGTCAGACCCAAAGTATATCAGGGTGGTTGGCTTTCCTGAAAACTTACTGGGGCACAACATCAAAGAAATCTTTTAGGAAATATACTAAAATATAGAGGACTTCCTTTAACCAAAAATATTCTTTGTTCAGTTAGGAACTGCAACCACCACAGGATCCATTCATGCTGTAAAAGGAAAAGTTATGTCAAAATAAAACATGTCCACATAATAAATATATATATATATATAAATATATGTTTATACAATGATTCCCTCAACTTAAAAAAAAGTCTCTTAACCAAAGTGTCAGATCCTAAATGAAGATGACGGGCACAGCAGTCTTTTTAACTATTTCATGAGGAACTGAGGGGCCAATTACGATGCGGTCTGGGAGGCCTCCTAACGGCATTTGCTCCATCCGAATCGGATTGGGAACGTGCGTTTCCGACTGAATCAGAAAGGTTTCCAATTGGCCGATTACGATGCAAGTTAGGCGTTAGGAATATCCTAATCCGAACCCGACTGCATTCAGATTGACCAAGATGTACGGAGCAGACTCGTACGTCTCTGCGGGTCGCGTTTCCGAACAACCGATTACAATGCTTTCCGAATCGTGCCGTCTGACTCAAATCAGCAGTCAGAATCAGACTTTAAGGGCCCGTAGCGGGCCCCCTGCACCAAGAGCCTTCCCAAGCGGGCCTTTGGGGGTACCCATGGGTCCCCCCTTACCAGCCATGCACAGTGTGGCAGGCACCAGGGGGTGCCCGCCACCAGGTGCCCGATTTTCCCAAGCCACCCCTTTCTTCAATTGGAGCCTATGCATTCGGTCAGAACATAGGTTCCCATTGAAGTCAATGGGAGTCCGACCGAATCGTATCTGGAAGCATCCGGATCTATTGTAATCGGTCAGTCGGATTCTCCCGATTTGGTCGGAATGATTTCCGAACCGCATCGGAATCGGCCCCTAAGATGTTATAACATCCAACAAGCATGGTATGGACTTTAGGTGTTCCACTGCAACTCTCCTCTCTCTGAAGCGAAGCCCTGACTTCACCCAGGATGGGCCAGTAGGACTTTATTTTGTGATACTACATCCATGCTGCTGCAGCTGCTGATTCCACTTGCCCACTTGAAAGTTACTACAAGATTCAATGTCACAATGGACTTTCTGATTCAGTCTTTGGTACACCAAGTGTATTTGCCTTGGTAATTTGGAAATCCAAAAGTTTGGAAAAGTTTCAAAGCCCTAACCCCTACATTTTCGTTTTTTTCAAGAAAAAATTGTCTATCTGCCAGACAAATTTGAAATTGTAGTTGCTGCAGTGGCAATGCTGGTTTAATACCTGATGTAGGTTGGTCCTGAAAGGGCTCTGGATCTCCTGAGGTTTTTGCCTGAAAAAGTCCCAAAACAGAAAAGGAATTTGCCATTTTTTTCAGAGATGCTGAAGACGTTTAGGGGGATGAGTCTAAAATTTAATGTGATGCCATGGAACTGGAGGTCGGGTACTTTTCCCTGTAGGTCCCCATGGCTCTGGAGCTATGGAGCAAAAGTTTCCAAACTTTTTCCTGGTGCCCAAGCAGCCACAAATGTACAATTCTAAGCCCCAGTGGACCATGCAGGGAGGGTGGGTGACACCTAGAGACTCTCAGGGTGCCAAGCAGAGGCCACCAGCAAAGTCCAGTAAAAGTTACATTTTCCACTGGTTAGCTGTGAATTATAGGGAAAATGCCTCTTGCAGCTTTTCTGTGTCGTGGTATCCAACTATGCATTAAGTTCACAAGCAGGGAAGAACACAATCGCTTATATTGTCACAGGAGGCTCAGAAACTATTCTGTGGGCTGTAAAGGCAATGTTGATCTCTAAACTGAGCACATTCCAGAAATGTACAAGAATGTGGTGGGCTGTCTGAGTAGGCAGTACTCTGACACTCACAAATGGGAAATGGACAGAAAGCAATTAAATCTAGCATTCTGGGGATGGGGTGCTCCCCAGTGGATCATGTTTCCAATGGACCAAAACTCCAAATGCTGCAAGTTTGCAAGCTGATGGTACTTCCCAGTGTTAAGGGGAGAGCCTTTCACAGTGAACTGGGCCAGAAACATCCTTTATACATTGCCACATATTCCTCTAGGTCTTAGATTGTTGTGCAAAATCAAAAGAGAGCCCTGCAAGGTGATAATGGTTGGCCAGCATGGCAGCATAAACTTTGGTATTTGGAGTTGTGCAACATGTCAATCCAAAGTCCAATACAGTTCATACCAGACATGTGACTGCTTTCAAGGATCAAGAGACAAATGTTTCACAACAACCCTCAATTGCTTCAGTTGACAGTCTGGCTCATCAAGTCTTAGAGTTTGGACACTGGAACATCCCCAAAGATTGCAGACAGATTCTTAAGCAGCAAAAGTAGCAATCACTATCAAAACATGCAATATAAATGGAAATAGTTTCTTTTATGGGCAAGAAAAGAAAATCTAAATCTTCATAATTTGTTGCTGTGCGAGTTCCTGCCTCACCTCCTGAAATTAGCTAATTCATGCCTAAGACTTCAATTAAAGAACACCTTGCAGAAACCTCAAGATTCCAGAGAACACTTGACAAGACTGCTCTATTCTAAGAAAGTCTCATGAAGGATTTGATTATGTTTATTTGGGTCCTTTCCTCCGAAAACTAAAATTACCAGTTCATAGAATTTCTTTTCGATATCTTTCATGGAAAACTGGGTGCTTACTAGCAAAACATTGGCTAGGTGAAGTGTTACAGGCTGTGTCTTGTAGTAACCATACTTGCTTTACTGTTTCCATATACAAGCAAGGAAAGAAGTGGCAGTGGGGCAGCAGTACTTAGAAGCCTCTTTTTATAAGGTAAGCCTCAGTCCTTGATGTCACTTGATCAGTGACACACTGCACAAGATAGAACATCTGCCAGGTGGAAGCCTCTGTCAGGGGAAGGGCTGTGGTTCTTGGCAGCTGATTGGCTGACGTTCAGGTCATGCATACAGATGTGGACGGGTTGTATGTGTTCTAAGGATATTCTAGTGTTAGGGAGTGTAATGGTACACTGGTATGATAACATTGACTACCAAAGTTTCTCAGCATGATGACAGGGAATAATTCAAACATGTGAATCTATGAAAGATCCAGTATTGGAGAACGGCAGTTATAGGTGAGTAGGTCTTTCTTACCTTCATCATTTCCAGCTGCACGCAGAGGAGTTAAGTCTGAGCCAAATCTGCTTAACAATCTTTCCAGCTTTTGGGTAAGTAGCAGGGCAGCTCCCAAAGTCCTAGTAGTGTAATTACTTTACTACTATTCATTTTCCAGTCTGATGTATTTCATGCTTATGAGTGTGCTCAGATGGCATGGATGTGGTGCAATAATTTTTTAGATGTCAACTAAAAGCTTGGTGCTGTGTGGTCCACAAGTGCTGTTGTATGTGTTTTGTGCTGTCAGAGGGGTTGCTGCATAGGCTGGTTGGCTAGGGTTCTGATTGGCTACTAGGGCTGGGGTTTCCTATTGGACTTGGGGATTAGGGCTATGGCTTTCATTGGCTTTTAGGGCTAGGGCTGTAATTAGTTAATAGGTTCAGGTCTCCCATTGGCACTAGGGTTTAGGGTTAGGGTTCTGATTGGTTAGGGCAAGGGTTCCATTGGCCAATAAGGCAATTTTAAGCATAGAGCTCAGGGTATCTCAGCCTGGGTGTCGAGGCAAACGGAGGAGAGGACAAGGGCAGTTTCCTGTTTTAGCTGGGCGGGGAGGACAAGGGCAGTTGACTGTTTGGGACTGTTCGGGTCAGGCCAAGGGCCAGAGATGATGCACAATTTTCACTTACAAGCTACCACCTTAAGCCCTCCACATCCACCAACATCCAAACACAAAATCAGCTAAGGCATTCTACTCATGCACCACAAACAAACCTCATACAGATTTCAATGTGTATTGAACTACTACACAACCACTACAAAACCCCACAAACCACACGTACACACAATTCTACCCCAACTACAACACTATGGCACCTGCATTCTCACACAAAACACAACTCTGTCCTATACAACTAACACATTCACACATCACCAACACAACACAAAGCCACATTGTACTTAACTTTAATGCACCAGACACGCACTCCCTGTTCAAACAAAACACCAGCTCTATCCTCTACTTGCTCCTAACAGATCCCCTTTTATCATGATAAAACCTATACTCAGCCTTCCAACACCCACCTCCTCTTTTTGCCAATTACCCAAAACCATACAATCCTTACACGTCACTCCACCACACGCATTACCTATTCCAGTGATCACATTTAACACAAACACTCATAACTCTTGTCCATCCCCTCTTACACACCGCATACTCTTCTCCAAAACACATCACTGCCCCTGTACCATTCAAATACCACTCACCAGCAGTACTGCACATACAAATCTTTCACAGAAAATCACTACATCAATATCTCCTCTCACTTCTCCACAAAAACAAAATACACAAATCTCAATTTAATATATTTCTTATACATATTATGCTATACTATTTAATCATGTATCTATATATGATTTTAGTCCTATTGTACATGAAAAAAAGAAAATTGCTCTCAAAAGCTTTACTCTCTCCTACCATTACCATACATCTATCAATGTATCCTCTATCTTCATTCTCTCTCATCCCAACCCCTTTCTACTACTATGCTCTCCAAAATACCCCTTCCTAGACTTCTCCTTCCTCTACGCCTCCTGGCTTACCCCAAACGTCAGTTTACTACTGTGATCTCCCAAACAACCCTACTAAATTCTCCCTGATGTTATCTCTCCTTTGACTCTTCCCAAACCTAATTTTTCTACTCTGATTCTCTTTCTCCCTAATCCCTTTCTACAGGCTCTTCCCTCCTCCATCTCTCCTTTATTGATCCCAGACCTCAACTTACTAGTATGATCTCCCAATTAACACTTTCTGATTTTCTTCTCTCTTCTATCCCTCCATTACTCTATGCAATCCAACTAAGAGACTCACATGTCCTATGCTCAAATTAACTCGTACCTCCATATACTAATACTATACTCATATTTCTCTATACTAATCCACCACTAATCCTTTTGGGTTCTGGAGTAGCGTGGTATTTTCCAAAAAACTCTTTGATGCCTCGTCATGGGTAGTAAGCGCTATATAAATACAATTACAATTTACCAGCGTAATGAATTCTGGGAGTTGCAGTCCTGAGTCACTCCAGTTGCTCCAATTAAATTAACACACCTGAAAACAATTCTTTGTATAATAAAAAACTAGGACTAAAGCATTGTTTCTTTGGTTACATTAATTAGTCTGTATGTATTTACAGTATGAGAGACTCTGCTTTCCATGGTGGCTGACACATATACATTGGGAGTTGGTGCACTGTACCTTTGAAATATATCCATGAATGTGGGCTACGCTATTGTTGTATTTTATATGCCCCTGGAGGGAAGTGCCACTCCTAAATCAAATCACTCAAGGTTCCTTGACTTCAGCGTTAGATTGAATCTCATTCTTGTGCTACTAGTGACTTGTGTGGCAAGTTACCATTTCACATTAATTGTATGATATTTAGGACACATTGTAATTTTGGGCAAGGGGACAGATTGCTCCCTTCCTAATTATAAATTATAACTGCTCTTTCAGGTACGTATGATGAAGTTCATATTCTACAATTTAGAATGTGCTCATAGAACATGCATATATGTACCAAAGGCAATATTTTAATGCAGTTAATGTATGCAGTTAATGTTATAAAAATATAAGTATATTAATATTGTAAATAACTACAAGCTATTATTGTGATAAATGTGGTAATTGTGCCCTTGCAGTTAAAGTATTTTTTATTGAATTTTCAGTATCAGAAAAAACTTTATAATAATTGACACCGATTGCAAGGACCTTGTTAACCACCATGGTTGGCTGATGCAAAGCAAAGTCGTGGAAAATTGGCAGGACATTGTGGGAAGCTTATTCTGACACCTCTTGGCCTGCTTCTGGTCCATCAGGAGAATGTCTTTATATGCTTTCTATCACATTTCAGGAGCAGGGATGCACACGCTGTTTGATGAAGCCCCATGCCTGGGTTTTTGAGTCAATCCTGTTCAGCGATTTAAAACTACATGCACCGGTGTCTATCAAGTACAATGTTTCACAATGTTACTGTGGATCTGCAGCAGCAGTGTGTGCTGGCATGTCATAATGTAAATGTTATAGGATGTATTTTTCAAAAGAGATAGAGTGCCCTTGTTGAAAAGAGATCTTTATTTTTAAGGTGGATGAATGGCAGTCCAGTGACCTACCAAGCATGGGCTGAGCAGGAGCCCAACTTTGCAAATAATGATGAAAACTGTGTGGTTATGTACAGAGAATTCGGTAAGTACAACATCTTTGGATGTTATGATTTGGTAGTTTATTTCCGTATGGTGTGAGTAGATGTACCGATTTGATTCACAAATTTTGATTCTGCTGGCCAGTATTTGCTAGAGTAAAATCTGCACGAGAATCAGGCAAAATTGTTTATTTTCCATACTAAATGTGCGGTCATGGAAATGTCACCACACTGGGATACATTTCAACACCATAAATTCCGTTTACAATTCCAAAATGTGACACATCCTGATTGTGGAGCTTAAGTTATGATATATGTAAACTACTTGCTTTTTTATCTTACAAAATATTTTTATTGTGAAACTTTTGTTGATAATTACGATATGGTTTAACATTATAAACAGAATATCACAAATACATTTTACAAAAAATTCAAGCAGTTTGATTATCATTTAGATCATCATTACTTTAAAAGCAATTCGTCCCACCAGAATATTTCTTGTTTTAGATCAGTATTTAAGGGTAATATTGAAAAGAGATTCGATTAGAAATGATATATGAGAACTTTGAAGAACAAATGAGGGCACCCGGTGGATGAAATGGTTGAGAGGGGACAATATGCATTCAATAAACATACTATATTATAAGTTTAGCTACAACTCAGCAGAATGGAGCCAATCATCGTCAATCATCCTAGTATTCTATTCTGTTCTGGAAGAACCCTTCACCAAGCAGGCAAATGAAAAAAGATTCTCCTTCCATCTGCCCATGAAGGGTTTGCTATTTAACAACCAATCAATGCAAAAGCGTTATTTGATTATATATAATAATCATAAACGTACAACAAATGTACAAAAACACGTAGGTTGATTAAAAAAGCACTGATTTCAGAAAAGAACCCACTCCAAAACGAGCATCATACCCCCGAGGCTTCTGTAAAAAATACAGATCTCGACCACGTTTAGTAAAATTGTATTGTATCAGCAGAGTGTTTAATAATCGTTTATGTAAGCAGTATAAAGTTTACAAAAAACGAGAAAGTGCAGAATTGTTTATCAGAATGGCTGTTCAGGGACATGTGCTGATAATACAGCTGTCATATTGCCCCAAAAAAGAAACATAGCTGTGAGCGAATTTAACCAGTCCTAAATCGAGTTAAAAGAGCCCTTTCCCAATGCCCTCCGAACTTCAGCAGGTAAGGATGGATATTAAAGGTAGTTTGCACCATAACATATTGCCTAAGGGTGAATTTCAACAAATCCTCACTTTCCCTATCCATGAGCCCTTTTCCCCATAAACACTTGTTTTACCCTTAATCTGTCAAGTTTGCAAATTGTGGATGGTTTCACGAAAAAAGGATCTGCTCAAACTGTCCAATGCATCCATAACATATGAAATCCATGGCATGTCCAGCCCTTTATCACAACTTAGCAGAACCAAGTCACACTTAGCTGCAAAAAAGTTTGTGATTTGAACTTATGTAGTCTTCCAATACTGATGGATAACGTTAGTGAATCAGTTTCACAGTGCCTAATAATGCTTGTATGTAATATAATTATAAGATAGCGAAACAGTCTTAACCGAAATGAATGTGCGACAAAAGACTAAATAAAGAGATGTGATAATGAGTTGGGAAGAAGACTATCAAACATGTAAAATAGTTTAAAATCTAAAGAGTTGGGGTTGAAGTCTTCACTTGGGGTTGATTGATGCTCAGAAGCTGCCACCGAACATTTTGGGTGTTTCTTTGCTTGTGACTTTTCTTATGAATCTCATTTTCCAATAATTAAACCACATCTTAGCCCTCTTTTTTTTTTTGTTGCAGAAAAATAGAGATGCTTTACAGAACAAGGGTCCCACACAATTTGGAATGCAGAATAACAATTTCACAGTTTTATAATAAAAATTGGATTTAACAAATGTTTTAATATACAGGTAGGTATTTTAATGCGAAGATCTATAAAACAAGGGAATGATAACACGCGAAAGAATAAGGTGAGCAACCGTGGCAAGGCAGAGGGAAATCAGCCGATTTCCTTACCCCAGGCATGTGACTTAAAACGTGACTTTTCAGTATGTGTAAATATAAATAAACAAAAGTCACAGTTGAGGTTACATCTCATACTCCACAGTAAAATATAAATAGCGGTATAGAGTTGAGAATGTATGTGTCGACGATGTTTCAATCCCGGAGAGAGTATCGGGATCTCATCAGGACTAACAGATAGAACAGGTGCCTGAGAAGTTGCCAATTGTGCGGCAAGGGGGAAACCGCGATGCGGGGGGCCAGTGCGAGATGCTGGCAGTGGGTTCCACCAGGAGCAATCAGGAGACAGTTGGTATACGGGGGTTCGTGTGGATCATGGGCATCCAATTTGGGTTAATTGATTAGGATCAGAGTCTTCGAACGGGTAGCAGCTCCCAGCCGGGAGGCTGCAATATGGATGGGCGTGCCGGACAGCAGGCCGCTATGTGCGATACGGACACCGCAACCCCGGAATCGGGAAATAAGGAAATAAAACTGAGCGCCGGCTCGATGTCTGATGCGGGAAGGACAGCGGACGGCCGTGGGATCTGGGATGCACCGTGCAATGTTTGATTCCCGGCTGGGAGCTGCTACCGGTTCGAAGACTCTGATCCTAATCAATTAACCCAGATTGGATGCCCATGATCCACACGAACCCCCGTATACCAACTGTCTCCTGATTGCTCCTGGTGGAACCCACTGCCAGCATCTCGCTCTGGCCCCCCGCATCGCGGTTTCCCCCTTGCCGCACAATTGGCAACTTCTCAGGCACCTGTTCTATCTGTTAGTCCTGATGAGATCCCGATACTCTCTCCGGGATTGAAACGTCGTCGACACATACATTATCAACTCTATACCGCTATTTATATTCTACTGTGGAGTATGAGATGTAACCTCAACTGTGACTTTTGTTTATTTATATTTACACATACTGAAAAGTCACGTTTTAAGTCACTTGCCTGGGGTAAGGAAATCGGCTGATTTCCCTCTGCCTTGCCACGGTTGCTCACCTTATTCTTTCACGTGTTATCATTCCCTTGTTTTATAGATCTTCGCATTAAAATACCTACCTGTATATTAAAACATTTGTTAAATCCAATTTTTATTATAAAACTGTGAAATTGTTATTCTGCATTCCAAATTGTGTGGGACCCTTGTTCTGTAAAGCATAATTCCACCCTTGGTCCCCGCTGACTTCCAGGGTCTCCTTGTTCTTCTTGCTATGCAGAAAAATAGAGAGACATTCATTATATCACACTGAATACACAATAAGTCTTAATGTTACCTTGATAGTAGGACAAAAAGAATTCATACATAAATGACAAAGGGATCAATCAATAACGGCGGTCAAATCATCTCGGGCCTTCCAAAAAAGAGGATAATAAAGTGCATAGTGCCAATAGTACATTTCGATCATGTTAAAACATTAGCGAAAAGTGAGATGTCCTCTTCAATCGATTCATACATAAATGACAAAGGGATCAATCAATAACAGCAGTCAAAACATCTCCGGCCTTCCCAAAAAGAGGGTAAAGTCCAATGTGCCAGCAGTACATTTCGATCATGTTGAAACATTAGCGGAAAGTGAGATGTCCTCTTCAATCAGCTAAGCCCATCCCTAGATTTCAGCATAAAATGATATTATGGTTCATTGCATCATAAATAAGGATCTAATCATATTATCTAAGTGCTAAATGCAATAAACTTCATGGTAAAACAATGAAGGGATAAAGGACGAGGATCAATTAGGAAAAGATAAAGTGCAGTGGAATCACAGTACATTTAGGCAACACTTTAAAACGTGACAGAAAAAGGCGATGACATTATTCGACAATGGCCCACCCTATCCTTAAAAAAAAAAAAGTAGGGTATTGTTAAAACCTTTTGCACATGCAAATTTATGATGTTTTTTCTAAATGCAGCCAACTGAAATCACAATAGTGCTTCCCTTCCTTTCCTCCTCTGTCAATCAACTGGAATTTTTAAAACAATCGAAGAAAAAGCTCTATCCAGACAGCTCTAAATAACCCTTTCCTCCTCAAGTTGCTCCATAAATTTCCAAACCCTCAAATACCTTTTGATTGCACCAACCCTTTTTGCATAGGCCTCTTCAAATTTACTTGTGCTCATCATTTTCTTATGCCATTCTAAATATGTGATCACTCTACTTGTCCTCCAATTCTGCAGAATCAAGGATCATGCCACTAAAGAGGTTATCGAAACAAAAGCGTTCTTGATTTTAATATTTGGAGCAGGTAACTTCTGTTGTGACACACAAAAAGTGCTACTGCGGGCTCCGGGTCGACTTGGCTCTGTAAGCCTTTACTAAGGGCAACAAATATTTTTCCCCATAATTGAGCCAACAGTGGACAGGTGAAGAAAGTATGAAGTCAATCTCCACCATCTGATTGCTGGCACCAAAAACATCTATCTTCCAATTCTGGGTACATTCTGTGGAGAACAGCCCTCTTAATATTACTCACTAAATCTTTACTGACTGCATCAATACCCTCAGATGTCACTCCAAAGTAAATAAACTGAATATCCTGCTCAGTTTGGACTGCATAGGAAAGCAAGTAGTGAACAAGGGAATGGTGGGTCACTTATCCGAACACATTCCTCATTATTTTACACTAACTGAAAGCACTGCAGCGCCAAGGTTGCAGTAGTAATCCACTCCACCCGACTGACCAGTTTTGACATATTTCGAACTACTAGCCTGACACATGAAACAAGGATACCTAGAGTACATGAGTCACACTCGTAGAGCAGGCTGATTAACAGAGATATATAATTATCCAGTTCCCAAACACCTGAGCCTGTATAGTAGTCTTGCTTGTGAACCGGTGTAGTTGATCTCACAGATTTGGTTGAGGCCAAAGTAGTTGTCTACTACTGCGATGGCAACTGTAAGGACATAATCTCTCTGGTGTGACTTCACTGTAGGATGGTAATAATTTCTATGCACTGTCTTTGGGTGGTAACATCACACCTATGGTGAAGCAGGTCTGCCTCACCCTAGTTTTCCTGTTCATAAGACAGACGTGGATTCCACAGCTTTCCTAATTATAGTCTAGTTGACCTTAAAGTAAAACAGGGATTTTCTGTCGAGAAGTGAAATCTCGGAGCAGGTGGAAATGTTTTAAATACTTTGGAATCAGGAACTCTGTACAGTATTCTGCCTAGTAAATGCAGTTCACACAGTTATTCCCTATTTCATGATTTGTAACTTTTATTAACAGAAATTCCATGTGAAGATTCTGTCTGGTCAAAATTCCATCCATCCAAGATCTTTGCATGGAACTTCTCATTACTTTTAATGTGTATCCTTATAATGTCAATGGATTATAAGCCTCACCCCTTGGAACAAGAGAAGGGTGTAACTGTTCTCAGCACTTTGGTGAAACAACAATGACCTGAATGAAGGGAGGCAGAATGGAAGGCAATAAAAGCATGGACGCCATTTAGTGGTCACTAGGTGTCGCAACTGCGACTGTTGGCTTGTCCTTTGCGACCCCTGGCACTGCCTTTGCCACCCCTAATGCGCACTGGTTACTTTCTACAACTCCAGCTGCAACCTGAGGCCTTCAACAGTCAGCTCGGTAAAATCAGTAATTCTACAGCAGTACAGTATGATGTATACTCTTCTCAATACAATTTAAAAAATGATATAAAAAGACACATTTTTAAGCAAGATGTTTCAGAGTTATATTATTGTGAACATATAGAAAAATATGTTTGAATAAAAACCTCACCTGTGTGCTGTAGTGAGTGACAGTTTCTTACAAGTGACGTTAATCAAAATGTATTACAATGCTAAGGAGTAATTTATGTCAATATCATTGTTCACATTGGTCTACACAAAGAAATACAAGTGGACAAAACCAATAATTTTTTTAAAGAATATTTTGCACCTTTCTGTAACTTTCCAATATATTTTAGGCGTAAGGTATATTCTAGGGAAACTAATAAATCATGAGTTTGAGTAATTTGTCTTTCCAGTGCTAGTTTGTGTTTTAGTGGCACTATATTTTCCTCTTCCAACAAACAGATAATTTGTTGTGCAATAAAAAATAGAAATGTGTAAATGTTTCTATCATGTTAGTACCCTATTTAGATTGTAGGTGGCATATAAAACTGACATTTATCTATATTAGTAGCTTGTGTTATTCTATACTTGTGCACTTAGGAGTCTCTTAACTTCAGTAGTGTCAGTTATGTGGTGTCATCGGGATTAAGGTAATTGATATCACTTCCTGGGAGGATGCAGTGTCATATCATATTATGTCACTTTCTGTTATGTCATTTAGTCAAATGGAAGTCATGTAATGTCACTTCCACTACCCCTGGCATTTTGGTGAATTGAGGCCCATGAATGAAAGCTGTATACTGACCCCAAGCCCCAATTGCTTTGTGTATTGTTTCTTCCTCCTCTTCTAATAAACAAAGACAATTAACAAGCAATGAACCTAATTGAGAAAGGCTCAAGTTACTTCACAAAATTGGTCCTCTTCTACCACGTTTACTTCACATTGATTATTTTGGAGAATATCCATTTGTCCTTATTGGGAGTAAGCAGTTCTGTTAGCAACATGCCCAACATTGGAGCTCCTCTATCTGCTCCGACTCAATACATGGCTTCTCTTTGAAGTACAAAGGCAATGGGAACAAAGGGGCTGAGGAGCTCTGACATGAAAACACAAGTCCTACGTCAGTTTGAAATGATAGAAAAGCACATGTGAGACTTAAGTGACCTAGAAGCAGCTATCATAGATTTTTGTCAAGGTCGCTCAGTTATAAGAGGCAGTGCAGTTTACCACTTGTGCTCTCTGAGCTAAGTAAAGGTACCAATAGAAGCCCAGCTCTGTCCCTGCTATGGCTAATATGTTTTTAGCAGGTCAGTTGTGAGTAGAACTTTCCTGATTGCTGAGCTAAATATTGGAAACCTCTGCTCCTGTTTGCTTGAGTCCCTGTTGGCTGAAGCCAACAACCTCATTTGGGCCAGCAGTCTCACCGTTTACCTCTGGAAAAAGTAAGGGACTGTGCCCCTAGTTGCTTCTTCTGAACAAAGTGTTCTAAGCTCTTTGCGATTTGGAAGCACCAGGACCTATGAAGAGTTTACAAAATGTCAGAATCTATGATGGACACATCTTAAGCTTAATGTCCTTTGTGTGCCTTCTGACTACCTTGATTCGCCTGGTCTATAGAAGCAGTGACAACTTATGCCTAAAACAATCTGATTTATTTGCATTAATTAAAAAATCCTATTTGGAGGTTTCACTCGGAAGTACAGATCTGTGACCAATATAATATGAGACTTAAGAAGAAGAAGCGCAGATAAGCGATGCACAGCTGATCGCCTCACAGCATGCCACTGATAGAGCTTTGTTCCATAAAAAGTGTAATTGTCACTTTATTCACAAGGTCTAACCCACCATTTCTGAGTGGCAGCAATGGCTAGTAACACCCTGTTGTGTTGGGAGTTACTTTTCATTCAAATCCTGATTCAGCACATCTGCCACATTGTGTACACTGGGTAGGTCAGGTGTACAACTAGATATGAGGGTAAGAAATCTATTGATATCTGTGGTTTTCTCTCTTTCCACTCCCTTTTCATCAAAAACTAAGGTAGTCCTTTGGACCATTGAAAGCAGACTGCTGAGGCCAGAGTTTCTGTCAGAGTACCTGCTTCTGACCACCCCGAGCGAAGGCGCTTTCTACTGCATTGCATAATTTCTGATGAAAGTGCTTCTGCCAACACAGGGGAAGCACTTATGACAGGTGAGCCTCCATGTTGTGGTAGTCCACTCTGCATTTGTATGTTTCTCAAAAACAAACCCTCAAAACATGAGGTTGTTTCTGAGAAATACAAAATAACGGGCCTGAGCTCCCTACATATGCGACCATTATTGTTTTTCCGCCCCTGTGGCCACCATGCCTCGGTTACTGTACGCAGATAGGAACAATCGGGGTCTGAAGGTGCATCCCAGAGAGGGTGGGTCTTCCAAATCATTGAAGGCGGCGGACTGGGCGAGCAGTCATCAGCAATTCCTCTTCTTCTAAATATGGTGGGAGAACAACAAGTTTGATGGAATGAATGCCATGCAGATTAAAGACAGACCTTCTGATTCAGCCATCTAATAATGATCCCTTAAGCCCTCACACAGCAGTGCTATTTCAACCACACAGCATCTTGTACTCAGTTATTTTTCATAAATCTACGGCAGTTCAAAATGTGGAGAACTAAAAAAAAAAATACAAATATATATATATATATATATATATATATCCAAAGCAGTGTTCCACCGGGGGCTTGCCGAACTCGCGGCGGGTGCAACCGGGAGCGGTGGTGGAAACCGCTTAAAAACAGCAAAAAACAAGGAGTTCATAATACTCCCAAGGTCCGGTGCACTCACGGGGTATGTATCGGCTATAAAACATCCGCAGACGCGTTTCTGGCTCTTGCCGTCATCAGTGCGGAAAAGCCGTTAATAAAACAAACACAGTCATTAAAACGGTCCTGCCATATGGTTGGTGGATCCTTGGCCAATGAAGGGGCAGCAATGGGGCGTCACTGTCTTAATTATTTATTGCCTAATGCAATTTCTATGGCGCTCCCATCGCTAAATATATATATAGTAAGTAGTCAATGTCTTGAGCATCTAAGGCAAGAACGTATTTGTAACTTATTACACGATATTACACAGCACATATATGAAGAACAAGAGGGTATTTGTATCCCTTTCCCTCAAAGTAAAGCTGAATCAAGAAAATATATGTTATGCTAATTGAAAATGATTTACCTATGCACAGTGATTCAGCAAAAGGCATCATGATCCATGGCACAATGTCAATAAATGATTATATTGTTTGCAGGACTATGGAATGATATCAATTGTGGCTATCCATATCCATCTATTTGTGAAAGGCACAACAGCTCTGTTAATTCAACATTCGCTCCTACAAGCCCTGCGCCTCTGGGCGGGTGTCCCTCCAGCTGGCTTTCACACAAGAAAAAGGTAAGCATGAAGCATGCCCTTGTGTTTTATAAGGCCAAATGACGTGCAATTTCATGAAGCTCAATGGCTGCTTTAACGGACGATTTAAATGTAGCGCTTTCTTTTTTTGTTTTGATAGATGTCAAAAATGCTACGATTTTTTAAACCATGCCTTTTCCTCTTGGTACCGTGAATAATTCAGTGCAGTCGAATCACATACATCTTTGCACATTTATGTGAAACTCACAGCTATACTTATTAAGTAAAAATGTCGGCTAATGTGGTGGTTGACTTTTCTGAAAGAACAGGGAACTTCTACAAAGGCTGCACCTTGAGGGATTCACAATAGATTTGCATAGTATCACAATAGACACACACTTTGAAAGTAAATCATAGCTTACTATACTTTTTGGTGGGATGTGCATTTGTTTTCCTTAGGGATGATGTAATAGGTTTCAATCCCTTTCTCGTCTATTTTCTGTGTGTAGATAAGGGTAACCCTGGGCGTAGTTCGCGAAGTAGCGCTACGCGAAGCTACGCAAAGTGCAGTTCGCACTACGCGAGCTACGTGTAGCACTACGCGAACTGCGTAGTGCGCTGTTCGCGATGATTGCACAGTGCCGGATGCTTGTCCGCACTGTGCAATCATTGAAAACGGCATCTTGCACAGTGCAAGCTGTCTTTTACTGCCGCTCGAGTAGATTTTTACTCGAGCGGCAGCTTTCTCAACGCGGACTGGTAGTTTCTCTTCGCGAGCGGCTGCGAGCATACGCGACCACTCGCAATGAGAAACCTGACCTCCCTGCGTTGAGAATCTCGCCGGGAGGTTTATTTTCCACGCTCGCGATCGGCAACTTGATGTTGCTGATCGCGAACGAGGAAAAAGTCTCGTCGGGATGTCATTTTGCTTGCTCGCTGGTCGCCAACTTGACGTTGAGGACCGCGAGCAAAACATGATCGCTGCACTACGCTACGCGTATTTGCACTGTGCTACGTGCAATTCGCGTTGTGCGAAGTAGCGCAAACTTCGCAAACTACGCGAGCGTAGCGTAGTGCTTTGCCCAGGGTTAGATAAGGGTTTAAAATCAGGACGAGAACGTCAGTGCAGGGAATCGCGGCATGGCACGGAGATCGCTAAAAGGAAGTGTTGAGATTTGGAAGACACTTAAACTATCTATCACGGGTCGCATAGCCCTGACCAAGATGGTGCTGTGGGTCAACCGCTTTTTTACTTCCTTATTAATTTCCCAATCGGGATACCAGTGAGCTGGTTTAAAGAGTTAGGGCCTTATTTATGAACGCCAGTGTCACTTTTGCGCCGCCGTTGCGTCACATTTAGTGACGCAGCGGTGGCGTAAAGAATGCGCCATGTTGCGCCATATTTTTGAAGTGACGCATCTAGGCAGATGCTTCACTTCGTAAACCCTGCGCTACATTATCCCTGCATCAGGTATAATGTATGAAGGGTGGATGTTCCCCCGCAAGAAAGGGTCGTAGGAGTGGTGCAGTGAAAACTATGAGATTTCGCTGTGCCACTTCTAGGACGCCTCATGGCAGGCGTATGGGTGACGCAGGCCCTTTCTCATGGGCCTTGTCCCATGTAATAGGAATATTGCTGGAGTTGCGTCACCCTTCCGACACAACTCCAGCAATGCGCCACTTTTGCACCAACAGATAAGTCAGTAATACTGACATATTTGGGGGGGGGCGCTAGAGTGCCGGCTGCAAAATGGCTCTGCAGGCTGGACTGAAGATCCGGCAATTATCAGGCGGAATGGGCGAGTTCCGCAGGCACCAAGCCAAGGGAAGTGGCATTGGAGCACTGTGAAGACTGGCAGGCGCAGTTTGGGGGCTGAGAACCACAGGCACAGGGTGAAACGACTCGACAGGGTCCGGCAGCGGGATTCACCTTGTGGAACAAGATGGCGGCCCGCGCCTCGCGCACTGAGAGGGACTGCTGAGTTGGACTGGCGGTGCAGGTGAGATAGTCCACTGCTGGCTCCCCGCTTCATCTGTGCGGAGATTTGCCTGAGCGGACGACCACGACGAGCCGGCATCGGATTGTGGGCAGCTGGCGACCTGGTTAAGGTCCGGGACGGGCCTCGGACTGGTCCCGGAGGAGGTTGCGGCCCGTGGCTATCAGGAAGGCCTGCCGGACGCCGAAGAGAGCAGCGGCCCATGGGTATGTGCACACTTGGAAGGCGGCTGGAGGCGGCGGCGGCCTCCCCGGGCGCGGCACTACAGCGGGGTCGGCCTGCCACACTGCTGGCCTGGTAACGGGTAGCTGAGCGGCAAGTGCGGAGCAGCATCGGAGGCTGCGGTGGGGGACTGGACAGCGTCGGAAGCACAGCACCCCTTGGGTTCGTGACTGCCTGGCCTCTCTCTAGCGCATCGGGGCTCTGTGGAGCATAGGATCCACCGCCACGCAAGAACCCGGTGAGAGCAGCGGCGTGGGGGAGGGCAGTGGAGGTTGCTGCATGGGCATAGCCCCCCCTGGGTGGCAGGAACCAGAAAGGGCTGAGAATTCCCCTCCACGCCCCCACAGCGAGGTGAGGCCTGCTGGAAGATGGGGTGTTGCTACATGTGAAAAACCACGGGCCAGAAAGGTGGGACTTGAGCGCCCCACTACGCAGGCAGGGCAATGAGAGAAGGGCTGCTGGGCTGAGCCGAGCACTGCAGGTGGCACATGTGAGCCGTGGCAGATCAGGTGCAAGAAAACAGCCTCAGTTGGACAGGCGGACCCCCACCGAGTTCTGCCTGGAGATTGTGAAAGGCATGCTGAGGGTCCTAGCTGGCGGTGGGGTGTCTGACTCAAGTGGTCACAGCAGCTAAGGCGAATACACAGCATAGCTCGCACACTGCAGGATGGCGGGGGCGGCGCAGGAAAGGCAGCGTTGTCGAGACGCCCTCTTGGAGGAAAGGTCGTGAGCCATGGGCAAGACGGGCAACAAACAGCCCAAACTTTCATTTGAGCAGTGCAAGCCTCCCCGTGGGGGGACTCCACCCGAAGAGCAGCAGTCGACGGCGGCCATGGCCTCCGCACAGTCAGCGGAGCCAAACATACGCGAAATGTTCACCGAACTGAAGCAGTCTCTCTCGAACATAGATCTCAAAATCGACTACATGTCGGACCGCCTGGACTGGCTTAAGGACAAGGTCTTGAGCCACGACGAGCGCCTCGCAGAGATTGAGCAGCACACATCCGCGCTCGAGGACGAGAGCACCACCACTCGAGAGAAGCTGCTCCGCATGGAGAAAGTGCTGGAGGTGATACGCAGCAAGAATGAGGACCTCGAAGCGAGATCGTGCTGTAATAATCTGCACATTATGGGAATCCCGGAGACCACGACTATGACCAGAGTTGAGGATTATGTCGAGGACATGCTCAGGGCGCTGTTTGGAGACTTTCTTTCACAAGTCTGCATAGTAGAGCGCGCCCACAGATCCCTAGGCCCGAACCCACTTCCGGGTGCCCCGGCTAGGCCAATTATCGCACGCCTGCTGAATTATAGGGATTGCGACGCCGTGCTGTGCAGAGCCCGGGACTTGCAGGACATGAGGTACCAAGGCAACACGCTTTCCATTTTCCCTGACTTTACCTTGATGGTGCAGGCAGCAAGGAGAGAGTTTGTGCCGTTGAAGAGAATGCTGCAGCAGCAGGACATCAAATATTCACTCCTTTACCCGGCCAAGCTCCGTGTCTTTCATCAAGGCAAAACAGTGTTCTTTACCGACCCCAAGTCTGCCACCAAGTTTGTTCGCTCTCTCAGGCAATCTCCATCGTCTGCACGGGCGAGTAAAGAGCTTGCCGAGGGTGACCCCCCGGATGAGAATGTCTGAGGTCCCGGGTGGTCTGTAGCGGGATGGTGGGTCAATGGCATGCCCGACAGGATGGAGACGTCCCCCCCGTGATATACCTTATCTTATCCGGGCTAACTGTCTACTCTGCAAACATTGCCGGGGGGGCTTGCCCCACCTGCCTGGTGATGGAGAGGATTCTCCTCCCGAATGTATCCTGTCCAGCCACCCAGCGTACCACTGCTGGGTACTCCCGAGCACCTAGTGCCATCCTCAGGGATGAGTCCCATGGATGGTCTAATTGTTGGCCGTAGATGGCCATTATGGTTTCAGGGGTTCTGGCTGTCAGCCAAGTTAGGGGGCTGAAGTGGGTGGTGGGTGGGCTTGTTGTGTTGGGGATGGACTATGTGTGTTGCAATGTGTTCTGTATTTCCCTTTAACTCTTTCCCTCTTTCTTCTCTCTCTGGCCCTGCTGCAACGATGGGTGAAGGAGCTGGGGTACCCAGGGTGTCGGGACCTGTGTGATCCATGGGATGGGTGAGACTGCCAAGGAGGAGAATGTGATTAAAGCAGTGACATGGAATGTGCGTGGTTTGAACGACTGCCGTAAGGTGAGACTGGTTGTGGCATACCTCCATAGACATGGGGCGGACATCTGCTTCCTGCAGGAGTTACACTTAACTAGCAATAATTGTGCGTGACTAAGGGCGGGATGGATGGGAGAGAAATTTGTGTCGGGCTACTCTAACTACGCCAGAGGCACGGCCATAATTCTCAGGAAGGGGCTTCCCTGGTGAACCCGTGCTGCGCTGTGAAACCCGCAGGGGAGGTACGTGATTGTTGCGGGGGAACTGGGGAGGCAACCGGTCAGGCTTTTGTCGGTCTACGGACTGAATGTAGATGACTCACAGTTCTTCAGTGAGGTCTGGAGGCTGACAGAATCACTTGGGCCATCTTGTGGTGGGGGATTTTAATGTAGTCCTGGACGCATGCATGGATCGGTCTGGGAAGGGGAAATTCGAGAACTCGAGGCGGAATACTTTGAATCTAATAATCCGGCAATCTTGGGACATAATAAGGGGAAAATCACAGAATTTGAGGAAGCTGCAAATAGGGAGACGCACTACCTGGGCAGGGAGGCGCATGCACGCCAATATGGAGAGGGTGCCCAAGCCGGGAAGATGCTGGTGGGTCTCCTAAAAAACCCTGGACTAGTGAGTATGTGAGCGAATTGCGTAAGGATAGCGGCGAGGTGATCGCAGGCCAGGAAGCGGTACAGGCAGAGATGCTTGCGTTTTACTCCTCTCTGTATTTGGCACGGCAGGCGGGGGAGCACCCGGATCTGCTTCCCCTCCTGGACTCGATCGAACTTGATCAGTTGACTGGGGGTGAGTGTTTGATTGGCTCAAACGTTCCGTCCATCATCCCCTTTTGTATCGCTTTGGTCGCCCTAAGTTGGCGGGGGTATGCCCAGACGTGGGTCCCTTGCTCACTTTGCCACTGGATTCAAGCAAGCCTGGCTGATGACGGCTGAAATGCCAGAAACCGGTCCTAGGATGCTTGTTTCCGGTCCAGGGAAGACATGGCTTGGCAGTTCGGGCTGGACTGTTCCCATGAGGCACAGGGTCAGACTGATTTGCATATGGCCATGTCTGAACTGGGGTGGTGGAGTGAGCTAAAGAATGATGATGGATTAAACCCAGATCAGTTGACTGGGGGTGAGTGTTTGATTGGCTCAAACGTTCCGTCCATCATCCCCTTTTGTATCGCTTTGGTCGCCCTAAGTTGGCGGGGTATGCCCAGACGTGGGTCCCTTGCTCACTTTGCCACTGGATTCAAGCAAGCCTGGCTGATGACGGCTGAAATGCCAGAAACCGGTCCTAGGATGCTTGTTTCCGGTCCAGGGAAGACATGGCTTGGCAGTTCGGGCTGGACTGTTCCCATGAGGCACAGGGTCAGACTGATTTGCATATGGCCATGTCTGAACTGGGGTGGTGGAGTGAGCTAAAGAATGATGATGGATTAAACCCAGATCAGTTGACTGGGGGTGAGTGTTTGATTGGCTCAAGCGTTCCGTCCATCATCCCCTTTTGTATCGCTTTGGTCGCCCTAAGTTGGCGGGGTATGCCCAGACGTGGGTCCCTTGCTCACTTTGCCACTGGATTCAAGCAAGCCTGGCTGATGACGGCTGAAATGCCAGAAACCGGTCCTAGGATGCTTGTTTCCGGTCCAGGGAAGACATGGCTTGGCAGTTCGGGCTGGACTGTTCCCATGAGGCACAGGGTCAGACTGATTTGCATATGGCCATGTCTGAACTGGGGTGGTGGAGTGAGCTAAAGAATGATGATGGATTAAACCCAGATCAGTTGACTGGGGGTGAGTGTTTGATTGGCTCAAACGTTCCGTCCATCATCCCATTTTGTATCGCTTTGGTCGCCCTAAGTTGGCGGGGTATGCCCAGACGTGGGTCCCTTGCTCACTTTGCCACTGGATTCAAGCAAGCCTGGCTGATGACGGCTGAAATGCCAGAAACCGGTCCTAGGATGCTTGTTTCCGGTCCAGGGAAGACATGGCTTGGCAGTTCGGGCTGGACTGTTCCCATGAGGCACAGGGTCAGACTGATTTGCATATGGCCATGTCTGAACTGGGGTGGTGGAGTGAGCTAAAGAATGATGATGGATTAAACCCAGATCAGTTGACTGGGGGTGAGTGTTTGATTGGCTCAAACGTTCCGTCCATCATCCCCTTTTGTATCGCTTTGGTCGCCCTAAGTTGGCGGGGGTATGCCCAGACGTGGGTCCCTTGCTCACTTTGCCACTGGATTCAAGCAAGCCTGGCTGATGACGGCTGAAATGCCAGAAACCGGTCCTAGGATGCTTGTTTCCGGTCCAGGGAAGACATGGCTTGGCAGTTCGGGCTGGACTGTTCCCATGAGGCACAGGGTCAGACTGATTTGCATATGGCCATGTCTGAACTGGGGTGGTGGAGTGAGCTAAAGAATGATGATGGATTAAACCCAGATCAGTTGACTGGGGGTGAGTGTTTGATTGGCTCAAACGTTCCGTCCATCATCCCCTTTTGTATCGCTTTGGTCGCCCCTAAGTTGGCGGGGGTATGCCCAGACGTGGGTCCCTTGCTCACTTTGCCACTGGATTCAAGCAAGCCTGGCTGATGACGGCTGAAATGCCAGAAACCGGTCCTAGGATGCTTGTTTCCGGTCCAGGGAAGACATGGCTTGGCAGTTCGGGCTGGACTGTTCCCATGAGGCACAGGGTCAGACTGATTTGCATATGGCCATGTCTGAACTGGGGTGGTGGAGTGAGCTAAAGAATGATGATGGATTAAACCCAGATCAGTTGACTGGGGGTGAGTGTTTGATTGGCTCAAGCGTTCCGTCCATCATCCCCTTTTGTATCGCTTTGGTCGCCCTAAGTTGGCGGGGGTATGCCCAGACGTGGGTCCCTTGCTCACTTTGCCACTGGATTCAAGCAAGCCTGGCTGATGACGGCTGAAATGCCAGAAACCGGTCCTAGGATGCTTGTTTCCGGTCCAGGGAAGACATGGCTTGGCAGTTCGGGCTGGACTGTTCCCATGAGGCACAGGGTCAGACTGATTTGCATATGGCCATGTCTGAACTGGGGTGGTGGAGTGAGCTAAAGAATGATGATGGATTAAACCCAGATCAGTTGACTGGGGGTGAGTGTTTGATTGGCTCAAACGTTCCGTCCATCATCCCCTTTGTATCGCTTTGGTCGCCCTAAGTTGGCGGGGGTATGCCCAGACGTGGGTCCCTTGCTCACTTTGCCACTGGATTCAAGCAAGCCTGGCTGATGACGGCTGAAATGCCAGAAACCGGTCCTAGGATGCTTGTTTCCGGTCCAGGGAAGACATGGCTTGGCAGTTCGGGCTGGACTGTTCCCATGAGGCACAGGGTCAGACTGATTTGCATATGGCCATGTCTGAACTGGGGTGGTGGAGTGAGCTAAAGAATGATGATGGATTAAACCCAGATCAGTTGACTGGGGGTGAGTGTTTGATTGGCTCAAACGTTCCGTCCATCATCCCCTTTTGTATCGCTTTGGTCGCCCTAAGTTGGCGGGGGTATGCCCAGACGTGGGTCCCTTGCTCACTTTGCCACTGGATTCAAGCAAGCCTGGCTGATGACGGCTGAAATGCCAGAAACCGGTCCTAGGATGCTTGTTTCCGGTCCAGGGAAGACATGGCTTGGCAGTTCGGGCTGGACTGTTCCCATGAGGCACAGGGTCAGACTGATTTGCATATGGCCATGTCTGAACTGGGGTGGTGGAGTGAGCTAAAGAATGATGATGGATTAAACCCAGATCAGTTGACTGGGGGTGAGTGTTTGATTGGCTCAAACGTTCCGTCCATCATCCCCTTTTGTATCGCTTTGGTCGCCCTAAGTTGGCGGGGGTATGCCCAGACGTGGGTCCCTTGCTCACTTTGCCACTGGATTCAAGCAAGCCTGGCTGATGACGGCTGAAATGCCAGAAACCGGTCCTAGGATGCTTGTTTCCGGTCCAGGAAGACATGGCTTGGCAGTTCGGGCTGGACTGTTCCCATGAGGCACAGGGTCAGACTGATTTGCATATGGCCATGTCTGAACTGGGGTGGTGGAGTGAGCTAAAGAATGATGATGGATTAAACCCAGATCAGTTGACTGGGGGTGAGTGTTTGATTGGCTCAAACGTTCCGTCCATCATCCCCTTTTGTATCGCTTTGGTCGCCCTAAGTTGGCGGGGGTATGCCCAGACGTGGGTCCCTTGCTCACTTTGCCACTGGATTCAAGCAAGCCTGGCTGATGACGGCTGAAATGCCAGAAACCGGTCCTAGGATGCTTGTTTCCGGTCCAGGGAAGACATGGCTTGGCAGTTCGGGCTGGACTGTTCCCATGAGGCACAGGGTCAGACTGATTTGCATATGGCCATGTCTGAACTGGGGTGGTGGAGTGAGCTAAAGAATGATGATGGATTAAACCCAGATCAGTTGACTGGGGGTGAGTGTTTGATTGGCTCAAACGTTCCGTCCATCATCCCCTTTTGTATCGCTTTGGTCGCCCTAAGTTGGCGGGGGTATGCCCAGACGTGGGTCCCTTGCTCACTTTGCCACTGGATTCAAGCAAGCCTGGCTGATGACGGCTGAAATGCCAGAAACCGGTCCTAGGATGCTTGTTTCCGGTCCAGGGAAGACATGGCTTGGCAGTTCGGGCTGGACTGTTCCCATGAGGCACAGGGTCAGACTGATTTGCATATGGCCATGTCTGAACTGGGGTGGTGGAGTGAGCTAAAGAATGATGATGGATTAAACCCAGATCAGTTGACTGGGGGTGAGTGTTTGATTGGCTCAAACGTTCCGTCCATCATCCCCTTTTGTATCGCTTTGGTCGCCCTAAGTTGGCGGGGGTATGCCCAGACGTGGGTCCCTTGCTCACTTTGCCACTGGATTCAAGCAAGCCTGGCTGATGACGGCTGAAATGCCAGAAACCGGTCCTAGGATGCTTGTTTCCGGTCCAGGGAAGACATGGCTTGGCAGTTCGGGCTGGACTGTTCCCATGAGGCACAGGGTCAGACTGATTTGCATATGGCCATGTCTGAACTGGGGTGGTGGAGTGAGCTAAAGAATGATGATGGATTAAACCCAGATCAGTTGACTGGGGGTGAGTGTTTGATTGGCTCAAGCGTTCCGGTCCATCATCCCCTTTTGTATCGCTTTGGTCGCCCTAAGTTGGCGGGGGTATGCCCAGACGTGGGTCCCTTGCTCACTTTGCCACTGGATTCAAGCAAGCCTGGCTGATGACGGCTGAAATGCCAGAAACCGGTCCTAGGATGCTTGTTTCCGGTCCAGGGAAGACATGGCTTGGCAGTTCGGGCTGGACTGTTCCCATGAGGCACAGGGTCAGACTGATTTGCATATGGCCATGTCTGAACTGGGGTGGTGGAGTGAGCTAAAGAATGATGATGGATTAAACCCAGATCAGTTGACTGGGGGTGAGTGTTTGATTGGCTCAAACGTTCCGTCCATCATCCCCTTTTGTATCGCTTTGGTCGCCCTAAGTTGGCGGGGTATGCCCAGACGTGGGTCCCTTGCTCACTTTGCCACTGGATTCAAGCAAGCCTGGCTGATGACGGCTGAAATGCCAGAAACCGGTCCTAGGATGCTTGTTTCCGGTCCAGGGAAGACATGGCTTGGCAGTTCGGGCTGGACTGTTCCCATGAGGCACAGGGTCAGACTGATTTGCATATGGCCATGTCTGAACTGGGGTGGTGGAGTGAGCTAAAGAATGATGATGGATTAAACCCAGATCAGTTGACTGGGGGTGAGTGTTTGATTGGCTCAAACGTTCCGTCCATCATCCCCTTTTGTATCGCTTTGGTCGCCCTAAGTTGGCGGGGGTATGCCCAGACGTGGGTCCCTTGCTCACTTTGCCACTGGATTCAAGCAAGCCTGGCTGATGACGGCTGAAATGCCAGAAACCGGTCCTAGGATGCTTGTTTCCGGTCCAGGGAAGACATGGCTTGGCAGTTCGGGCTGGACTGTTCCCATGAGGCACAGGGTCAGACTGATTTGCATATGGCCATGTCTGAACTGGGGTGGTGGAGTGAGCTAAAGAATGATGATGGATTAAACCCAGATCAGTTGACTGGGGGTGAGTGTTTGATTGGCTCAAACGTTCCGTCCATCATCCCCTTTTGTATCGCTTTGGTCGCCCTAGGTTGGCGGGGTATGCCCAGACGTGGGTCCCTTGCTCACTTTGCCACTGGATTCAAGCAAGCCTGGCTGATGACGGCTGAAATGCCAGAAACCGGTCCTAGGATGCTTGTTTCCGGTCCAGGGAAGACATGGCTTGGCAGTTCGGGCTGGACTGTTCCCATGAGGCACAGGGTCAGACTGATTTGCATATGGCCATGTCTGAACTGGGGTGGTGGAGTGAGCTAAAGAATGATGATGGATTAAACCCAGATCAGTTGACTGGGGGTGAGTGTTTGATTGGCTCAAACGTTCCGTCCATCATCCCCTTTTGTATCGCTTTGGTCGCCCTAAGTTGGCGGGGGTATGCCCAGACGTGGGTCCCTTGCTCACTTTGCCACTGGATTCAAGCAAGCCTGGCTGATGACGGCTGAAATGCCAGAAACCGGTCCTAGGATGCTTGTTTCCGGTCCAGGGAAGACATGGCTTGGCAGTTCGGGCTGGACTGTTCCCATGAGGCACAGGGTCAGACTGATTTGCATATGGCCATGTCTGAACTGGGGTGGTGGAGTGAGCTAAAGAATGATGATGGATTAAACCCAGATCAGTTGACTGGGGGTGAGTGTTTGATTGGCTCAAACGTTCCGTCCATCATCCCCTTTTGTATCGCTTTGAGTCGCCCTAAGTTGGCGGGGTATGCCCAGACGTGGGTCCCTTGCTCACTTTGCCACTGGATTCAAGCAAGCCTGGCTGATGACGGCTGAAATGCCAGAAACCGGTCCTAGGATGCTTGTTTCCGGTCCAGGGAAGACATGGCTTGGCAGTTCGGGCTGGACTGTTCCCATGAGGCACAGGGTCAGACTGATTTGCATATGGCCATGTCTGAACTGGGGTGGTGGAGTGAGCTAAAGAATGATGATGGATTAAACCCAGATCAGTTGACTGGGGGTGAGTGTTTGATTGGCTCAAACGTTCCGTCCATCATCCCCTTTTGTATCGCTTTGGTCGCCCTAAGTTGGCGGGGGTATGCCCAGACGTGGGTCCCTTGCTCACTTTGCCACTGGATTCAAGCAAGCCTGGCTGATGACGGCTGAAATGCCAGAAACCGGTCCTAGGATGCTTGTTTCCGGTCCAGGGAAGACATGGCTTGGCAGTTCGGGCTGGACTGTTCCCATGAGGCACAGGGTCAGACTGATTTGCATATGGCCATGTCTGAACTGGGGGTGGTGGAGTGAGCTAAAGAATGATGATGGATTAAACCCAGATCAGTTGACTGGGGGTGAGTGTTTGATTGGCTCAAACGTTCCGTCCATCATCCCCTTTTGTATCGCTTTGGTCGCCCTAAGTTGGCGGGGGTATGCCCAGACGTGGGTCCCTTGCTCACTTTGCCACTGGATTCAAGCAAGCCTGGCTGATGACGGCTGAAATGCCAGAAACCGGTCCTAGGATGCTTGTTTCCGGTCCAGGGAAGACATGGCTTGGCAGTTCGGGCTGGACTGTTCCCATGAGGCACAGGGTCAGACTGATTTGCATATGGCCATGTCTGAACTGGGGTGGTGGAGTGAGCTAAAGAATGATGATGGATTAAACCCAGATCAGTTGACTGGGGGTGAGTGTTTGATTGGCTCAAACGTTCCGTCCATCATCCCCTTTTGTATCGCTTTGGTTGAGCGATGGGCAGCGTAGCTACCTTGACGAGCCCTTCGAGGAGGAGGAGGTAATCGGGGTGATCCGGGCTATGCCTGGGGATAAGGCCCCTGGACTGGATGGCCTCCAGCCTCGTTCTACAAGGAGTATACCCCTCTCCTTGTCCCCCACCTCCTCAACATCTATGGGGAATCTTTAGAATGGGGTGCTTTGCCCCCCTCGCTACGGGAGGTGCTGATCGTCACCATCCTTAAACCGGACAAGGACCATCAGCTATGTGACTCATATAGGCCACTGTCGATGATAAATCTAGATAATAAGATTCTTGTGAAACTATTGGCGTCCCGCCTGCTTCCCCTGCTGCCTGCGGTGCTGCGAACCGATCAGTGCGGCTTCATGCACGGGCGGAGCACATCACACAACCTCCGCACCTTCTTCGCGACTATGCAGGAGGTAGATTGTTCTCTCCCCGCTGTGGCCGTCTTTTTGGACGCAACCAAGGCCTTTGATACCCTGGAATGGCCGTACCTATTTGCGCTCCTTCCTGGAATCGGCATCAGCCCCCCACACACATCCCCCCACATCCCAGTGGCCTGGGGTACGCAGCAGGGGTGCCCCCTTTCCCCCTCCTGTTCGCAGTGGCAACGGAGCCGCTCATGGCCAGGCTACGGCAACACCACGCACGGCGAGGTCTGGATTTCACCCCTCGGGTGATTTTGCTCTCCATGTATGCAGACGATGTGACCCTGTACGTTCAGCACCCGGCCGAGAACCTAGACCCACTCATCTGAGAATTCATCCATTTCAGAGGATTATCGGGTGTCACCATAAACTGGGAGAAGTCCATCATTTTTCCACTCACCCCGGCCACCAACCCATTCCAGTCGGAGTTCCTGCTTAAATGGGCAGACTCCCCGGTAAAATATCTGGGAATCTGGTTTAGCCGGAACATAGACGAACTTTGGAGCTACAATTACGGCAAGCTCATGGAATGGCTGGAGAGCAGACTAAACAGGTGGAAACACTCCCTCTGTCTCTGGCAGGCTGGCTGGCCATTGCCAAGATGGTTGTTATCCCTAAATTCTTATGCGTATTTGTCAACCTGCCACTCCCCCTCACAGCTGCATTTAAATGGCGCTTACGCTCAAATTTGATGTCCCTGGCATGGACGGGTAGACAGCCCCGTGTCGCATGGGAGGTCCTGATGCTACCGTTTGAGCAGGGGGGGATGGGCGCTCCCGATATGGAACTGTATTATAATTGTGCTCAGGCGCAGTTTCGATATCACTGGGTGTACCCGACCCTTTTGGCATACTGCCCCAGAAACTGACAGGGCGGATCCGATTCCCCTACATATGGCGCTATTTGAACCCCAAGGGAGACCCCGAGCCAAGGTAGGCACGGTCGGATGCACGGTGTGGGCATGGTGGGAACTATGGCATAGAGCGCAACTAGAGACAACATTTTCCCCCTCGATACCACTCATTAGACATCCAGAACTTCCCTTCGCAGCTGAGCCGGGGGTGGGCCAAAGACTGCGGAAGCTTCGGCTCCATACGATGGGGCAGGCGTTTCCCAATAGGGTGCTCGTTACATTAGACGAGGCGCTCGGCGAAGACCATACCGGGATGTTGGATAGACTGACATACTATCAGTTACGAGCTGCGCTGCGAGCACTTTGTGAATCTTTCCCTGTGGCGCCACCAACCTTTCAAGTGCTTGAAGAGTTCCTAGCGAATCCCTCGCCGCGGAAGCTTGTCACCCGCTTGTATTCGGGAGTGCAGCGCACGTTGCCGATATGTGTCCCCCCGCGCAGAGCGAATGGGAAAAGATCCTGGGGAGTGCCCTGGAGGAGAGTGTGTGGGCTCACTATTGCGCACAAATCAAGGAAATGTCACCTAATTAGAGGCTGCGGCTCATTCACTTCAAGTTCATTCACAGGCTATACAGGACCCCTGTCGGGTTGAACAGTGCTGGGCTGAGTGAGGATGCGAGATGCGTGCGTTGCAGAGCCCTGGATGCCTCCTTTCTACATTTGGCCTGGGAGTGCCCGATGGTGGCGAGGTTCTCGGGGAAAGTCTTTGATATATTGACCTTATTGACGAATGATGAAGTTGAATGTTCCCCTCTGGTGGCCCGGCTTGGGTATGTACGCAGAATAGCCATGGAGCACAGGAAACTGGTGGCCATGCTGCTGCTGCTTGCGAAGAGGAGGGTGGCAATCTGCTGGGGCCGACAGCGCAGTCCGAGAGTGACTGAGTGGCTTAAGGACGCGTCGTTCTGCCACAACCACTTGTCAGATTACTGGGAACTAATACCAACAAAGTCGAGACCAAAGGACATCTGGGCACCACTGCAAAGTTATCTAGACTCTCAAACCCCTGACCTAATCGAAACTAATTCAGCAGAGCCATAGATGATGGGCACAGATTAAGCCTAACGTGTATGGATGCGTTGAGCCCGCCACTCCAGCTGGCATGAATCGGCGCCACTAAGGCAGAGAGTAACCTCTACATCCCCCCCTTCACTATATCCCTTTCTTCCTCTCTTTCTTCTTTTTTTTTTTATTTCTCTCTGCGGTTTGTATGGCCCCTGTAATCCAGCTTGGGCGAACAGATGCTATAATTAGACAGAAGCACATTAAATGTCCCGAGGATCTTTGCTCTATTGCAATGTATAAGTTCATTGATCATTGCTTTATACTCTTACTTCACTCTGTCTAAGATCGTCCAATATATGTAATGAGCCATGTTGTTCTTTTGGTCTCGTGAAATTCAATAAAAAGACAATTTAAATAAATACTGACGTATCTGTCATTCCTTGCGACATGATGCGTCATACAGTAAATATGATGCATCGTTCGTGTCGCAATTAGGGCACACTGAGAAGTGTTGCATCGCTACTTTCACACAGCGATGCAACACTTCTCATAAATAAGGCCCTTAGAATCTTTCCATAAGACCGGATGTGGGATGATAGCAGTCATAGAGTGGCACTGAAGCTCCCAGTTTCTCTGGGTGGCCCTGGTGCCCCAGACTTCCAACTTTACTACTTGGCAGCCCAGATTCAGAGGGTCACAAAATACCTGGATTGAGCTCTACTGGAAGAATCTTGGCTAATCAGACGGTAGCACTGCCAGGGTGTTCTGGTAGCACTAATACTTGGAAACAAGTACGAGACACAATATTAATCCAGACAACTTTATTTAGCATTATTATAGTCGAAAATGAGCTTACAACCCTTTGCACACACCACAGTGTGCACCAACTGCCCCTCTGGTGGGCCCTAAACTGCACAGAGCTTTTTTAGCACACACAAAATGATGGATAGGTCCTCTGCGAGAATAGTTACAGTAGGTGATTGTTACATGGCAAGACATATGAAAGCCTTGACCTCTTTGATGGAAGATTATGGCCTAACAGCCAGCCAATTCCTGGCCTTTGGGGAAGTAATCGATACCCTGTGACAAAAGTGGGGAATTAAATAATAGAACCTGGTGGCAGAAAAGCTTGTGGTGGCTGGGATTGCGGACCTTTGTTGCCCCCCGTAAGGCCGCTGCTGTGGTTGGCACCGTTCGTGGAAGGCTGTTGCAGTCCGCGGTAATGGGCCCCAAGGCAGGTAGAGCGCCGAAAGATGCCTCTGGAGCTGTGGCGGGCTGAGGGATGGGCAATCCTTGGCGGGGCAACTCAACTAGAAGGACAGAGGAGACTGACATCCCTGCTGTCAAGGAGAGCGGGGCAGAAAACTGTGGCGGGCAGCGCGGGACAGCCGCTGATCGTGGTGGAGTAAGGCAGACGCTCTTTGCGGAGGCCTTTTCCCATGCTGCTGCTGTTGCTGAGCTGCTGCCCCAGCCGAGTGGGTCCGTGGCGGAGAACGCCTACCCTGCTTCATCTGTCTCCGCTCAGATGGGGGGATCGGGCAGAGCCCAGTCACTCGCTCCACCCACCCAGCCTACTCAGCACGCTCAGCCCTTGGATACAGGACTACAGCAGTTCTCTATGCATACTTCAGGCAGTGAGGACCTAATCCAGCCAGAGCACCAGCAGCCAGTGTCATCGGTGCCCAATCTAGCAGATATTGGCATCTCTGGACTCTCTAGACCCCCGGGATTGACAGAATTGGAGCCCCCCGTAGAGCCACTGGTAAGAAATAACAATCCTTCATCACATGCATCTATAAATACTCCGTTTGTTGGTGCAGCAATGCAGGGGGTATTACCCGGACCTTGGCTAAAGAATCCAATGGGCTCTCCAGATCTAGGGGGGGGGGAATTCTTCTCCCTTACAGACAAATCTGAACTTTCTACCTCAAGTCCAGGGCTTACGGAGGAAGAGTCAGGGTCAGAGGATTCTCTTGCCAGAAGGGACCATGACAAAATAGTCACCCAAAAACGCAAGACTAGATCTAAGGCAAGTGGTCAACGGCTAGATAGTGATGGGAAAATGGCCCGCAGGTTCAAATGGGACTACTCTGCTACCAGCCAGGTTTATAATGAGGAGATAGGCGACCAAATTACAACTCAGAATGATGCTATTGATCCAAAGGACTCACCCTTGATAGATCTAGTATATGCCACACTTAAGCAGATGCAACGGGAAGCTCGACAAGAACATTGCAGAGCACACCAGGCCACCAAAACACTGCAAGGGCCAACCCAGAAGTTGAGCAAAATCTGCTTGGAAATTAAAGAAAGGGTGACCCATGTCGAGGAAAGGACAGTAGCTTTAGAAGGTGAAGTTGAGAAACTACAGATACACAAGGAGCTACAGGACAAACAGGCAGCGGACGTAATGTGGAAGCTCGAAGACTTCGAGAATCAGCAATGCCAAAATAATCTCAGATTCATGGGGTTAGCTGAGAACATTGAAGGCAATGATATGAGAGCGTTTATGATAGACATTTTCAAGGGTGCTTTCCCGGAACTATCTGATTGGAATTGGGATATCGACGTACAATGAGCGCACTGGTTCCTCATGTTTCAAAAGAAAAACAACATGGCAGGGCAATCTGAACGTCCCAGGGCGGTTCTAGTCTTCTTCAGGAACTTTCTCCTTCCACAGGCTATATCAGACAAAGCAAGGCCAGATGCTAAACGCTCCTTTGATGGCCATACCTTTTTTGCACGGCTGGATTTCTGCCATACTACCGTAGAAAGGAGGTGGAGACTACACCAGCTAATATCACCATTCCAGGCACTAGGCTGTGAAGTGTATCTTTTGAACCCAGCGCGACTCAAGGTTATACGCAACGGAAGGGTGCGGGTGTTAAATTCAGAAATCAAGGCTCAAGACTTTTTGAAGGAGCTCCAGGAAACAAAAGAAGGTGCTGTACCCCCAGGGAATGCCTGGGATTGGGTGGTGGGCCCTAGTTACTCTAAAGGGACACCCCCATTTTAGTACAATATCTTTCCCACAAGAGGTCTTTTCATCACTAAGAGGTTTTATCTCTTGAATGGGTTTTTAATAGGTTGTTGCCTTGTTAGTATGTCAAAATACCTCCTGTAATTGAACATTTATATATACATTGTTTTTTGTTTTACTCATATTTTTAGATTCAACAATACTGTTTTTAAAACTGTCCTGAAGAAGGTGGTGTAAACCAACACTATCCCACCGAAACGCTACGTCGACAACTTCTGTTTTGAGTATTGTTTTTATTGTGTATTTGTACAAAAATTAGTGCTAACATTTTTTTTTTTACTGATACATGTCCATGAATTGGGTCTATGTATTATGACTTGGTATATAAAGAAATGTGATGTGTCTTGTGTTATTCAAACTGTAACCACACATAGGTGAACGAGACCAAGAATTCAAAGCTCGCTCTTTTCACTCATGAAGTAACGTGTTTTATATGAAATTTGCAATTGTATTGTATTTCTACTACTGTTGTGTAAAACGAAACAATCTTGTTTTAACATTTTTTAATAATAAAAGTAGATATTTTTATATATTATTAGTAAGGCAGTTTTTTGACATATTGGGTCATGTTAGAATGAGTGTGTATAGATGAGGATAGCCCGAATTGAAAAGAATATCACAGGGAACAGTTTACTGTTACTTGTCTTAACCCAGTTCCCTTTATGTATTGAAGGGTCTCTCTCTCTTTGTTTTTGATATTTATTGTCTCCATCCATGGAAAAACCTCATGAAATATATGTATAATCAATGCTGGTGATGAAGTAAAAAAATATATTAAAAAAAAACGGTATCCTAAAATGAAATACACCTAACTTAGTTACATTCACAAGACTTATAAGACCCCAAAATAATGAATAAGATTATCGGCTCTGACACAATAAAATGCCCTGGATGCGATTACACTGATGCAGAATTTAATCACATGGTGTGGAGTTGCCACACTATCACTCACTTCTGGAAGACTATTACAGAATTTTTAACTCACCCCGAGAGTTCCTTACTGGGTTTATTTTCACACCCGAAGCAGAAGACATTAGGAATCAAGTTTCTTGATTTGCCATTCGTGTAACCTAAAAGAGAGAGATAACATTGCTTCAATGTCAATAAATTGCTTGCTTGAAATTTAAATTTGCAGCTATTTCTGCAATGGTACACGACGACTTGGCTGCCCTTTTACCATTTTTGTAAGGTGGGTGTGAAAAGCTTTGCCCTTCCCACACTGTGTATTTGACTTTTATATCATACATTTAGCTCTGGTGCACTTTTACCATGGACTTACATAAACTAGGCCAAATGGTGTTTTCTAACCAGTTTTATTCTTTATGGCTAAAAAGTGCATGTAGTGAGAGGTTCATTAAAGGTTCCTCACTGCCTAAAGATGCCTATTGAAACTATTTAGGTCACAACATGGGTAAACCATGATTTAAATTACATAGGTTGCCCTACAGGTATGTGAGTAAGAATTAAGTAGGCATATGCAGAACTTAGTAAATCAGAGGAATAGCATGTCTCCAACATATTCAGAGCAAAAGAAAGATAAATAAAAGTGAAGTCAAAAGGATGACGTTTGATGCAATGATGTAACAACGCGATTAAGGTGGATGAGGTTGTAATATGTTAATATTTAATGGGTTTAGGAATTTTTTAAATTTTCATTCTAATTATTTCATTGTGAACTCAAGGTTAGACCCATCTAGAGAGGTTTGAAAGAGGTATGCAATTTGGGAAATATAATAGCCAGACCACATCTTCATCTTCCTTTAACACAACCACCGAAATGTGGGTTTCTTTCCTAATCTGCAAAGAAGCTTTTCTGAGATGCAGTGTATGAGTTTAATATTACTTCTTAGATGAATCAGAAGGGAATGCACAAAATGTATAAAAATACTTTGACAAGTTAGTAATAACAGTAGCATTTAGGTGAAATCTCCTAAAGACAGTCTGTCATTACCAAGTTTGACTGATTACAGTGAACCATTTTAAAATTTAACAGATCATAAAAACACACATAATTGAATCCTTTTTATGACCACTTGCCAAGTTCAAGTTCAACTTTGTTAATGTTTGAACACTTGTCTTTAAAACATACATTTTAAAACAGAGTAAAATTTTAATTTAAATGACCCCTGCCTCTCCCCCTCCCTGCTTGTAAACCAGGCTAGTACCCAAGTACACCGCCATATAATACATAAAATCTCCACTCCCTAGCGCTCCAGCACTAAAATAACTAACTTAACCTCTTGCATCACTAATCCAAGCATATTTTTAAAAATGTTGCCAGGGCACATGCAACATCTAAAAATTCCATGTTCACAAAAGTGCAAGTGCATCATTATGATGATTTACATCATATCTTATGAAAGTGGTTTTAAAATCAAACGGCAAAACCTATTAAAATAACGACAGTCAATTAACAGATGAACATTAACATTTCGGAACCGCAAACTGTTGCAAAGTCATCCTGGGCCCGGGCACCCCCAACATTTTGCTGACTGGTACTGGTGGTAACTCACTCTGACTGTCCCTGGGCTCTGCCTAACCAGGCCCAGGGCCAGTGCAATGCTAAAATCGCACTTAGAATACAGTGAAAACACCTACATACACTAGGGTACACTATGGGTTGGGGTACCCCTATGATTGGCATGACCTCCCCTATAAGGCCCTAGTACATAATAGGACAGGGAGATTAAAACTACCTTTAAGTCCCTAGTATATAATAGGGCATGGCAGATTGGAGGTTAGCAGCCTTTCTGCACTGGCATGTGTGCACTGCTGAAGCCTGAGGTCAGTTCAAAAACAGCCGTGTGTTGCAGGACTGCTTTTAAAATGCAAATTGGGCCCAAACTTGACTTTGGTGTTTGGGCCACTTAAAAGTTAATAAACTACAATATTTTGGCAAATTTTATGAATCCCCAGTGTCTCCCCTAGGTGTCCCAGGGGTGGGGGTCAGGTATTTATAAGGAGGACCCTTATAAAATAAGTTTTATATGCTTAGAAATTCCAAGTCTGCAGGTTCACTTCCAGCCTTATTGCCTGGCTCATTACACATTTTGGGAGAGCTAACAATTTTTTCAAACACTTGCTCTCACATCTCTCCCAACTTCCCTCCATACTTAGGGACAATACCTCAGCCCCTTAGAGACATTGACTAGGGAACAGTGCATTATAGGCTGTCAAAAGGGGAGACCAGGAAGGGCCATCAAGGGTATTCTTAAAACAGATAAGGCCCCCTATCGTTGCTGCTGCCCTCGTCTCCACCAATTCTTTATGCAGGACCCAATTGAACTGTCTTGTAAACGTCATACCAAGGTACTTATAGGACAATACAACCTCAACCCTTCTATTACCCAACAGCCTCTTATACTGCTTAACTTTTTTCCCGAAGGGGATTATTTTGTTTCTCCAGATTCACCTTTAATTTATTACTCGCACAGTAATTATTAAATCTGGTCAACTTCCTCTGCAGGCCTACTTGGGTCAAGTCCAAAATTGCCAAATCATCTGTATAGAGTAGACACGACACATGTCTGCCCCCTCTCAACCGCCCAAGCCCCAATTTAGTCCCATCTTTTACAAACTGCATAAATTCACTCTTATGGAACACATCACCCACCAGCGAGGTCTCCTGGAAACAGATTATCTCATTTCCCTCCCATAGATGTGTAAGATCTGTTGTTCTTATTAGTCTTCTTAAGTTCTTCAGACCAAGTACATTTCAGGAGGCAACCCCCAAGCAAGAGGGTGCAGTGACTTCCTGGTCTATCTGTCCCACACAGGAAAGGACACTCTTCCTAACAACGTTTAAATGTGCAAACCTATTGCGTAGAAGGATCAGATCTGTCAATCTCTCTCTTGGCTGGGACAGAATAGTTACCTTTAGGGTACCACGATTATACCCCACCACTTGGGTTGGGGCAGACTTGCCCCCCCCCCAATCACCAAATTTAACTGTTCCTGATTTAAGCCGGCATGGTTTGCTAACAAGGGAGGCTCTGGGTGGGGCGGTTCTACGTCGACTGCCTGCACTATTCTTAGTTCTAATTTATTCAGCACGTCACTTGCCTCTAGTACCAAGTCTGCAAACACTGGAGAACTAAAATTGACATTCATTACCTCTCTACCTGCTTTGGACTGGATGAAGGCTATGTACTCAATATCTCTTGACACAACCTCCTCCAGTACCTTACAGGATAAGAATATAGCCGAAATACTTGACCTATTCAGTGGCTTCCATTTATTTGCTTTTTTCCCCTTACGAGTCACCTCCAAGTACACGTAACTTACCCTAGGTTCTCTGCCCCTAGTGTATACCTGCTCTAGGGCTACATCTTTTTTAAATTGCAAAGAAGCTAGAAGTTCTTGACCCACAGGCTTCTTAGGGCTCCTAACACACTGATGGGAGAGCTTTTTTTCCTTGGAGCTTTGACTGGCATGGCTTCCTCTCTTTGACCTAGCACCCTCCTGCAGTTTGACAGTGCCAACCAGACCACGTGCCCAGGCAGACTTGCTATATGACCCATATGATTGGACCAGGAGGTGCAGATCACTTCAGTTGAGTCATGTTTGAACTTATAGATGGAAGAAATTCTATAATGCACGATTATACAAAGGACATGTGTTAAGTAGAATCAGAGCATTTTAAAACTGCTGTTTTTGATCTTAAACTTATAATAGGGCCTAAAACTGAGCTTCAAGTACACTCCTTTTGCACTTTACCATCAGGATAGTGAATTCAAGCAGGCAGTGGTGGCTCCTCCGCTATGGCGGAGGAGCAACGCCCCACTGCTCTTCGAGCAGTAGTTAAAAGAAAGCTAAAATGATAATAACCAGCGTTATTAACATTTTAGTTTTTGCAATTCCTGGTGCAGGGCGGGGCTGGACTGCCAGAGCAGGGGGCAGGAGGAGGAGTGGTTTTTCCACTCTAAAGTGGGCATAACTGTTTGGCCAGGCCCCTCGGGCCAAACATTACAGTCATGAGCACTTTGCATGTTCTGCACCCAAGCTGAATTACAGCCTGGGTGCAGAACATGCCCAGGCCCCCATTCTCCGTCTGAGCGCCAAACAACGGCGCTCAGTCCAATCACAACGCTGCAATGCAGTGTTGTGATTGGCTAGGGGAGTCAGGAGCCTTGGTGCTTCCTGGTTCCTGCTTCAGAGGAGCGAGAGGTGGAGGCAAGTGGACGGAGAGGCGGCGGCCGGCCACGTGGCCGGCCTGAAGATAAGTGTTTTTTTGTTCTGTTTTTTCATTTACAGTTTCCTCTTCCTCCCCCCCGCCCGCCACTCCGGTAAATAGCGGCTGCCACTGCAAGATGGCCAAGATTTACTCAGCGAGGTGGGGTAGCATAGTGACTCAGAGCACAACAAAACACTAACACAAGATATAATATGAAAATCTAACCAATGCTTAGTCTTTTTTTTTTTTAAAGTACTTTACTTCAATTCACACGTGCAGCAACACTGTAAATGAATGGCTCTGAAGTAACAATGCCAGCCTTCAGTGTTCCACCAGGAGATAGCCTAAGCTATTTCTGTGGGACAAGTTGGTAAGCTTCTTTTTGTACCACAATCTATCCCTCTTTAGTGTCTGAAGTTCCCCGTGGTAAAGTATATGGGGTTTTAGGAAGTTCTCTAAAAGGTGATTGGCTATGTCAGAGCTCTGTGTCAGCTCTCCCCTTCATGGCAATTTAAATCTTTCTTCTCTATCGCCCTTACCCGATTCGAGCTCCCTTACAGCACGCAGTACCTTTGGCTTTGTCAGTTCCATCGTAGCTTACTGTTCTAACACAGACCACACCTCTGTTGCTCAGGCATCTTTGTAGGACCTCACTGCTTGCAGTGCCAGCACCACACTGCCACTGGCATCCAAAAAGTTCTCTCCCTGGTCGAACCAGCTGGTGTGTGGCCGGTGCTTGTGGTACCATATAGATGTCATGTGAGTGGAGGTAGTACCAATCGTAGAGGTGGTGGTGGAGTAGCAGTTCTCACATCATGGTCAGTCTTGCAGGTTAGAAATGTTCTTCAGGCCCAGAAAAAAACACGACCCAAAACAGCTTGGTGCCCATCCTTTGGTGAGTATTTAGGGCCCTATTTAGAGCTTAGTGAAGAGGGTACTTCATCGCAAGAGCGACTGTGTATCCTGTTTGCCGAACTGGAATTCCGCCTGACTCTAAAATGAGCCTACAACATACACCTCTGACAGCTCAACTGAGTAAGAGCCATCGGAAGTTTTGCCATTTGTCCACCCTCCCTAATTAGAGGGGATGAATAAATGGCAAGATTTCACTGTCCGTCACCAAAAGGGCAGTGAAAACTGCCAGATGACCCCCGTGGAAAAAGCTTCCATTGTGAGTGGTCATGGCTATTTTTATTTTCAAAAACAAAATCCCACTTTGAGATTTTGTTAATGAAAATATTTTATTTTTTTAAAGTTTGATGTTTGGCTCTGTCACAGTCTTTTGAGTGCTCTGTGGAGCCTTCCCTTCCTTTGTCATGCAGAACTGGAACAAAGTGGGTTGATTTGAATACCACTTGTAAGAAATGTGGGTGTTAGTTGAAGGGTGTGTGAGTCCTTCTCACACAACAGCCACAATCCTTGTCAGTGTGAATCACAAACTGTCACTAAATTAGCCTGTGTTTAAACCTCTGGTAGCTTGGCACAAAAGCAGCCAGGCTTAACTTAGAGACAATGTGTAAAGTGCTTATGCAGCATGCAAACAGTAATAAAGTAAAAACACAACAGAAGTAAAATCCCACACCAATTAAGAAAAATAGAGTGAAATGTAATAAATTATTTAATACCAAAATGATAAAAACCCAATCAGTAGAACTATAGTTATGCAATTTTAAAGACTTAGACCAAAATATAAAATAGCATTAAAAGGTGCAAAGTGCCCACTAAGGGTATCTGGTCACACTGGACCGGGATAAAGTCGCAAGTTCAGGCCAATCGCGATGGAGTGCAGCCCAGGCACAGGACTTATTTTGACCTGCTGAGGATTGTACCTTATGTTCTTGGTGCACATTCTGCGCGCCTTTGCTTTGCAAGGCTTCGAGTTGTCCAGTGTCAGTTCCGACGAGGAGCTGTGATGCGAGGTCCTGTGTAGAGCTGCGTTGTGATGCGTCAGTTCTTACAAGGAACCGCGGGGTACTGTGAGACTTTGTGGGGCTCTGCATCGCTCGGTGTCAGATCCGATGTAGCGAGGCTTTGGGGGTGTTTCAGGTTGCTTAATTCCAGATTTGATGGAAACTTCAGTTAGGCCAGGAGAAGTTCTCTCTCTGACACCAGCCAAGGGTCCAGGACCTGGGGAGGCACCACCTGGGGATTAAGAACTCACTCCAGGAGAGGCCAGCAGGGCTCAGGCAGGTCCAGTTGCAGGTCCAGGTAGATGCAGTGCAGCAGGCAGCTGAGCAGTTGCAGGTAGGCCTCTGGAGCTTATTATGCCCCTGTAGCTCAGAACAGGAAGTCAGTCAGCAGACCCTTGGAGTCACTCAGCCTGCGAAGAATGGAGCAGGTCCAATTTGGCTTCTCAGCAAGCAGGGCAGGTCTCAAGCAGAAGGACAGCATGGCATCCTTCTTCTGTAGTATCCAATGGTCCAGGAAGATACTCAAGAGTGGGGCTGAGGGTGCCCTTTGTATACCTGGTGACCACTTTGAAGTGAGAGAATCTTATTGAGTTTCTCCCTACGGAGGTGTGTGGAATATTCTGCCTCCCTGCTCTGGTCTCAGTCTATCTGGGGACACAATAGGCTAGTGTGAAATCATTTGTGAGTGTGCTGAGTCAGCCCCTTTGAATTGCAAGTGTGGTAGGTGACAGCTCCACCCCCTCATTCTGCCAGAGATGGCCAATCCTCCCAACACCCAGACTCTCTATTGTGTGGTTGTCTAGGAGAAAAATACAAAGGCCAACTGCACCTAGTCATGTGACACAGGAAACAGGCTGCAGGCACCAAATGGTCAGGCCAAGAAAATACCAACTTTCTAAAAGTTGCATTTTCAGAATTGACTTAAAATGCGACTATTCCATTAAATAGGGTTTTAAATTACAATTCCTAAAACACCAAACTTGGCATTCTTACCTGCTCCCAAACAAAAGTTATCACTTATTAAATGTAAAAAGATAATCCAATGTTATCCTATGGGAGAGGTAGGCCTTGCAATAGTGAAAAACAAATTTAAGAGGTTTTTACTACCAGGAGATGTAAAACGTTGAAGTACATGTCCCACTTTTTAAATACAAAGCACCCTGCCATATGGGCTGTTTAGGGCCTACCTTAGGGAAGAAGTATATGTATTAAAAAGAAAGGTTTAGGCATAGAAAAAGATTTATTTTGCCAGGACGAAATGGCAGTTTAAAACTGCACACTCAGGCTGCAATGGCAGGCCTGAGACTTGTTTAAAGAGGCTTCTTAAGTGGGTGGTGTAGGAGAGTAGGATCTGCTTCACATGGGTACCCCCACTTTTTGCTGATGCTTCACTGTTTTTCGACATTAGTCTGGCTGGGGCCCTGCTAATCAGAACCCCAGCCTAGCTGCTTCCTCTCTAAAATGGTTTCCATGTGCCTTAGGCACATCACTGATTGGAATCTGGAGTGCCCTTATAAGTCCCTAGTATATGGTATACTATGTACCAAGGGCATAGGTACCTCAGAGGCCTACCAGGGGCTGCAGCATGTATTATGCCACCCCTGGAAGGCCATCCAAACTGACACCACAGGTCTGCTACTGCAGCCTGGGTAAGGTGGTGCATGCACCCATTACTGTGATATAGGTTACCTATATCACTAAATACATACACACATATAAACCTATAAGTCACTCCTATGGCAGGCCTTATCAATCCTGAAGGCAGAGTGCGTGGTTCCTATGTGAGAGGGTGCCCCTGCATGAGCAGGGCCCCTCTGCAGCGTTCGGAGACCCTTCTCTGATGCTGTTTGTAGTGCAGCCTGACCATATACTCTTAAGCGCATTATAACTTCGCGTTAAATGCTAACTTTGGAATGGCTGCACCTAAACATGTCGTGTTTGGTGTCAAACATCTTGGAATACTACCCCCCCCACCAATTCTGGCAGCGGGGTAGCATTCCACCCTTCTAGAGGGAAAGACATGTTAACTCTGGCTAGCCCGGTAACTTCTTTCTAAAGCCCTGGCATCACAAAATGGATGCTGCTGCCACAGACACGAGTCTGGCCTCCTGCTGCTGGACGAAACTCCGGCAGGGGAGGCCTGGACAATAGGTTTCCTGTCCCAGGGAGGTGTGACCACCTCCCCAGACAGGATAATGTGTATTGGGGCTGGGCGGGAGCACTTTCGGGTGCTTTGAAGTCCTGCACTGGGGGCACATTTGGTGTCCCTGTGCATACCCCAGTTCAAACCGGATCAGGGGCTTGCAGCCCCTGCTTTGGCGCGAACTGGACAAAGGGAAAGGGTGTAGCCACCCCTCTGCCCTGACCCACCCATAGGTGGGGCCACAGAGTAGTCCAACCCCTAAACTTGGTATAAGTATAGGAACCCAGTCCTTAGGACTTTAGATTATCCCTGGACGAAACTCTGCAACAGAATCCTGGACCTTCGACGCTCTACTAAAGACTAGAGGACAGAAGAATCTCCCTTGGGGTCAAGGAGTGACTCCCTGCTTGGCAGGCACCAAAGAAGCAATTGTCCGGTCTGCATCGCCTAAGCTCCCGTCGGACGCCGAAGTCTTTGCATCACCAGAGGTAGATTTCCAGACTTCCCCGAGGCTGCCCTGAGTCCCCAGCAAAGCTGAGGCCCGTAGCTGTTGTGGGTAACGTGGAACCGTGACCCCTGGACACCGCACGCATTTGCTAGTGCATCCTCTTCTGGGTCTCCCACGAAGTCGTGCTTTGGGCTTCGAGTAGCCCTAGCCTCCAGCACCAACTGCACCGAAGATCACTGGCCTCCACTCCACGAGTGTCCTGTGAGCCAGATCCACGTGCGATGTCTTGAGGCTCCTTCGCGGTCGCTAGCCCGTTGGCTAGTAGCCCTTCACGAAGGCCAATCTTTTTTTTCTTGGGCACCCTGGTTGCTCCAGGCCTGTCCTCACTTACCCTCACAGGGTGAGCTCCTCAAACCTTGCTGGTCTGCACCATCGACGATCTTCATCTTCACCAAGACTTGCCGTTGCCAAGGCTTGTTGGGTCCAATCCGGTCGCCAACACCTCAGCACTCGACAAACATCGTGTACCAGCCCGAATCCTGCTCCTGGTCACCGACAACGCCTCCTGGACCTCGTGGCTGAAGAGTCAAGACAACTGTCAACGCACCTGAAGCACTCGACATCGGTGGGCATCTGTCCATCGCCTTCCTGGTCACTGGCTAGTGACCCAGACTCTGTCCCCTCTGCTTTCAGGTTCTTCAGATCTCCGATCCACTCTTGGATCCACCCGGACACTTTCCACTTGGTCGCCAGCAGCACTTTGCAGCAGATCGCCATTCAAATCGACGACGAAACCCGACCCCGAAAGGCACCTATACACCCGGCTTCCCTGGGTGAGGTAACACGAGTACTCCGGTGCTCCCGTGGGTAGAGACTCTAGAACGACCTAGTTCTCAAAGGGTTTGCTCCAAGTCCTCCTTTAAGTGTCCCTTTCTTTAATTTCCTGATCGCGACTTTCTCCATAGAAGTTAACGGCGTATCGCGGTTGTGTATTTACACTGCACGCGTCCCCCGTGGGTCCCCTGTGTCACTACCTTGGGTGGTTCCTTGTGGTCCAAGCACTTCTAGAGGCTCTAGGCCTAGTGTCTAGTTCAGTCGTGGTTCTTATACCACTTTATTGGTATATGGTTTGGTACGCCCCTAGGGCCCAAACGTGTATTTGTGCTATTACTGTGTTTAAATAACTTATAACTTGTGTACTTCGAACTCTAGCCTCATAAAGAGACTAGAGGGGTGTGTTTAGCAATAAATACATATATTTTGAATATATACCTGGTGTGGTGCTCTTTCATTTGGTCACTCAAGAGATTATAGACTGGTAAAACAAGCTGCTTTACATTCCTTCAAGACTTAGCCTGAAGGCTGCTCTCCATAGCTACCACTAGGATAGCTTTCAATAAGGTTGTCTTTAACCTATCTCCAATAAGGGGTTGTTTGGACTGGTGCAAGGTGCCCACTATAATTAGTGGCCAGCATATGCCAGGCCAACTTCTCACAGGTGGCACAAGAAGTGGTGCAGGCCCACGTGTAGCATTTAATTCACAGATCATGGGTACATGTAGTACTACTTTACTAAGGACCTTCAAGTAAATTAAATGTGCCAATTGGGTGTGAGCCAATCTTACTTTGTTTAAAGGAGACAGTACAAGGTCTTTTGCACTGGTTAGCAGTGGTAAAGTGCACGGAGTCCAAAACCAACAAATATGATACAGCCAAAATTTGAGGAGTGAGGCAAACGTTTAGGGGAAGACCACCCTAAGGCTGACCGGTCTAACACCACTTTAAAATTCCCTCTTCAGACTTAGAATCTGAATCCACTATCAAAGTTTTAAGAACTGGTTTGGGTTTGTTCTCTTTCAAATAACATTTTCTGTCTGATCCTAAGGCATAGTTTTATGCATGATGAAAGCTCTCACAGCTAATAGCAATGATGCTGTTTTCAAAGCAGGAGTATCCAAAGCAAGCACACTATGAAGTGGACTTTCGCCATGTATGGCTGTCATCAGTATTCCTGAAGAATAAATCAAGGGCAGACAAATGTGCAGACCCTGTCTGGAATCTTCTTGCTTCTTGAAAAACAGAACCTGTAGTACCTCTGCTCCCCCCTGCCATCTACTGAATGGCAGAGCTCAGGTATAACTAAAAGCATCTCTCTGTTAGCAAAGATCTCACTGAATTTACAACGGCCGGTCTCCACCCTAACTCACTTCAATGTCTGAGTCTCTACACCCTATTCGTAGTAATGCCGTCAATACATTTCCACAGTTTGTGGGGATCTGTATCCATCCATTATCCTGTGCCATGCTAAACCAGGAACCATGCTAAATGTATCCCACTTGCCCCAGTACTAAGACTCTTACCACACACAGAGTCTGACTACAATACCTGTGCTACACATCAACCGGACATAAAAGCACTCATGGAATATCAGTGCAATATCTGGGATTTACTTTAAAGTGGAACTTGACATAAGAGAGGTCAATTGACAATGTACTCTCTTAACACAGAGAAAAAGGTCTGGTCATTCCAAAGTTTCAGAAAACTTGGTACGCTGCCACCACCGATTGACGTGACAAACACAGGGCATGTACAATAGTCCTTTGCTTGCTAGAACAGGTTCAGGATGTTGCATAGGCATCTGAGAATACAAAATAAGCATGATGCCAGGGTCAAACAAAAAGTAAATCTACCACTTTCACATTCTGGTGAGCACTCAGGGCAGGGGTATACTTCCATTTTCCATTCAGGGGACATTTCTGTGCCAACAGCGGCTCTCCCTGTCATGGAGAGGTGAAAAGTCCTGCCCTGCCACTATAAACAGTGTTGCTATCATTACTGTCAGTCCTCTATAACCCAGTGTAGTGGCAAAGGTCATACTTGATAAAGAGGGTGCATATGGCTTGCCCCTCTGGATCATAAACCTCACTTTAGCTGTCAATCCATGTTACTAAAATACCTCCAGTGCTCACACAATTGTTGTGTGTGCTGAGGCAGGAAAAAAGCTAGCGCTTCCTGTGGTGTATTCAAGGCAAGACTGCATGCTTTCAAAAACCATTCGGGGGTCCTTCTCCATCCCAATACATAGTAAATCAAATACTTTTCTAGTGTAGGCTAAAGCATTATGCAGTAAACCTAGTGCTGTCGTCCTAGTGAATGATCTGTACAATTTGTATGTTCCCTGTAGTGCTAATAATTATTTAGCCAGCGTTATAGGCAGCATAGAAACCACTTCCAAGGCCCTCATTATAGTGGACCAAAGCGGTGTTCCCTCGGGATACCAGTCTAACCCATTCCAGCTTGCCTAGGTCTTGGGGTGTTGAATCTCCAGTCTGGAATCTCCAGACTCAGTAATTCCAGGCAGAAAGACTGAATTCAGACCTTGCACAGTTCCCTGGGTGATACAGACAGCTACTGCACCCGCCCTTTACCCGCCCTGCTTCTGCATAACAGGGGAGCTGTAAACACTGCACCCACCTCTCCCTTCACCAGCTCCTCCACTGCCACTCGCATCGTGGACCAGGACCAGAAAAAGACCCCAGTCAATTTACCACCTCCTCCAAGCAGATGTTTAATGAAGTTAATTTGTGTCCTGGTATTTTCCCCAGAATGGGAAAAAGCATAGATATGGACCATGGATAATATAATCCCCAGGTTTACATGACTGGATTTCATCTGAAACCAGAAATTCTGTCCCTTTTATCCCACAACTAAATCCAGGTATCTAGTAATGGAGATCTGAGTGTTGTAAGTTCTTCTGAAGGTTCTTTAATGGTTTCTCTGAATAGTACAGCACACTTCAATCACTATTGAGGTTGCCTAGGCTACTTGGAAGTTTCGCGATTTGGGCCTTTTGTACCCTGGCTAATGTCTGCCAGAATTACCTAAAGTCCGAAGTTCGTTAAACCCTAAATTGGATAAACATGAGAGGGATTCTTCGTTTGCCCCAGTTCATATATTTAGAGGCAGCTACAGTGGTAAGTATTAAGTATACTACACAAGAAAAATAAGCGAGAGGGAGACAAGCAGAGCGAAATGACAACCAAACAGATTAAAAAGAGCAAAAAAACAAGTCAGTCTAGTAAAATCAATGCTGTGATGCAGATAAGGATTATATAAAAAAACAAATGCAGGAATGATAAAAATCTCACTTTGTTTCTTCATGTAATTCTAAATTAAACCCTAACTGGGTAGGCATTCAATTTGAAAAATAATGTTTTTTCACAATGAGTAAAAAGGAGCACTGTTAGGGAATAGTCGTATTCATTAATAAATAAACTTAGCGAACTTCCCTATCAATTGATTTCCACAGTGTTATAAAATATTTGGCAGTGAAGAAAATGAAAGACGTCCATGGGAGTCTGCAAGACAAGAATGCATTAAACTTGGTGGAAACCTTGCAACCATAAACAGACAAGATACACAAGGTAAGTTATTTCAGAATTAGTATTAAAATGTCTTTCATACCTCGAACTTTTGCCTTATCCCTTCCTTTGCCTACCACATCTTTCATTGAGTTGTAAATATCAGTCAGTAGGCAAAATGCAATAAACTGCTTGAATATTTCAGGGCCGCAATTTTAATTGTAGCCACATGAAAATCCCCATGCACTATTAACCTCCCCATTCACAGTTGTAATATTCGGTCAACCTTAACGTTCAAGAACCTAATTGGTCTCGAAAGATTTTTCTCAAGCTCCACACAACCATACTTACAAGCAACGTATTTTGCCCTGGTTACTGATAGCGCGGCTGGGCCCTAAAATTTCTTAATATATCAGCGATTTACCATCTTTTAGGGTTAAGCCCTGTTTCACGTGCTAAATCCTTCTTCTTCATCTTCTCAGTGATGGACCTTGGAATGTTGTATTAGGAGTCAAGCAGCACAACTGACATCTCAATCTTAAATTTCATTAACAGTTTAAGTTTAGTCGATGAAAATTGTATTGTATTTTCAAAGCTTTATTTCTCATTAAGAGATTAGTAAAGTTCTTTCCTTTTTTTCTCTTTATTTCAGTTAGTCCATAAATCAAATAGGTTTACAGAAATCTCATAAAAGAAAAATGGTTAGAATAAAGCATTTATATAAATTGCATTAATTGTGTTCCATGAAGGAATAAGTTCCCTATACTATGGATCAGGATCAGAACTTTAGATTTCAAGAACTCATGAAGAGTTCTAATTCAAAGAAAAGAGTGAAATCCAAGGAGCATTAAGCTTCAAAGCCACATTATTGTAGCAGAACTCCCCATAAAGAGTTGTTCATAAGACTCAGCCGAGTCTCAATAAATTCAATTAGATCAGCATACAGTTGCAGTAGAAATCTGTCAAGTCAAAAATCAAAGTAAGGCAGAGAAGAAAAACAGCAGCCACAACCGTCAAGGGTCTGGGGCAATCCTTCAAAGAATCACACACCACTACCTAGGAATAAGCACTAATATAAAAGTCAAGAACACATGTCGAAAACATTGCAACAGGCTCCTTCCTTCATGGACCAATAGGGTAGCTAAGTTCTTTGGTAAGCAGGTTCAGCTCCTCCATTCTCACAGCCATACATGCGTCTTATACTTTTTATCACAAGGTTAGCTACAGACAATCTTGCGTACTTAGATTCTGGAAACATCAGGCTTGGATCCCATAGGCCTTAGACACCAATCAACCTTCTACAACTCAACTTGTTTCACAGTGAGAATTAGAAACTACTAGCTAAAAGGCAAAATCACTATTAGGTAATGCATTTTTCCTAATACCAATCAAAAATTATTGTTTAAAAAGCACAAGTGATTCTATTCAAATGTTATATGAACATAAGAAATTAGGAAGTTCATGACATTCAAGAATAAAATGTTGCTTATAAAGTTATACATTTGTTAAACTGGAATATTCTGCAGTTATGACAACATTTCTAAGCAGGTAATTTTTAAGGTCAAGCTTCTAAATCACATTGTGCACATTTCAGCAATATTAAATTCATGTCTAGTTAAAGAAAGTTTGCTTCATAGCATTTCTATGGCCTACACAGATAACTATGACTGCCTATTGTGAATCAGCACATTTCAAATGTGTGTCAGTTTAATGTTAAGTTTTACACTCTTCATTGTACATTTAGCTTCCTAAATTAATAAATTTTTTGTTTTAATTAATGGACTCTATTATTACTATACTTTTTACATCTCTCCTGTGGAGTTTGAAACTGTAGTCCAGTTTTGCAAGACTACCATATGTTTTTTCACCAGGGCTGGTAATTTAGAAATGCAGGGACTGATTCACAAAGGTCCTCCGCACTCGTGGCGAAGGGCCCGCAGTCGTGGCGGGGGGCCCACACTCGTGGCGGGGGTCCACAATGGTTAACTGCAGAACGGAGGTCTCTGCCACAATTGCGGGGCCGCCACCACAAGTGTTGGGGCCTTTTGTAAATTGGGCCCGACATGTGTTGAAAAACACTGTGCTCGGTTGTTTTCTCAATCTGTTTGCTTTTAATTGCAAGAACAGAACTCGTTTCTCACTTCATTGACAAGTTGCCATGAAAAACCTTGATTTTACAGACTATTTTGTCAAAAGAAAATCAGATTATCTTGCACACTCACTGTTCCATAGTTTCTTATGGAATAGTTTGTAATGCTTCCCGTCCTTAGTCAGATACCTCATGAAGGGCTGACTCCTAAAGAGGGTTTGCAATGACTACTAGACATATCCTAGTCACACTGTATCACTTATTTATAGGAGTTTTTATCACACACTTTTGTGCAACAATGTGGCTTGTAGGCATTGGTAGATTCAGCTCCAATTAAACCTCATGTTTAATTAGAGCCGAATCCTGCAATGCTCACATCCTGTTGGTCAAAAGAAAAACCATATGCTCCATACATAAAGTTCTCAGAGTACCAGAGTTTCTGGAGCCCTCTGACTGAAACTCTTACAATGTATTTCCCAAGCTCATTATCTAATGGTAGTTGGTGAAGCATTGCATTCTTCTTTCAGGAGTTCATAGCCCACATTGAGCTGAAAAGCAGCAGACATAAAGAAATGCAAAATAAACACGCAGTAAACATTGATCCTCTCCCCCCTTTCACCAACACTGTACAGATTTAAACATTTCCTATGTACAAATTAGATTTATGATGAAACTACCCTGTTTGTATTTTTTCAAACATGGTTTGCAGAACCATACGCAGTACTTTCACCTACAATGTGTACAATGGAAAAAACAACTTAAATTGTTTTTGGTTCACATCTTGACCTCGCACTGCAATGCTCCATTGAGTTAGTTCACATCCTCAGAATGTTTGGGAATGGTAGGTTGAGTAGCAAAGACAATACAAAGATCACAGTCCTGTTTTATGGCCTCCGATACACTTGTCCCCTCAATTTACAGCCCCTCAGAAATCTTATGCCCCAAAAGTATGACATTCCACTATGATGCATTGAGGTTTAGTCTTACATTTGTTCTCAGATCTTAAGATCACCTAACCCATGTGCATGTTGTTTCAAAACCATTGTATTGAATTACCATCACTACTAATCATGGTGTAGCTACATTTCCCACCCTGTTTTTCCAGAGGGTGCTCATGTTAGAACCAACTGTTTTTTCCTATCGCGTAACCAGCTCTTAGTACAGTTCATCCACTTGGAGCTCACTCCAAAGACATGGTGGTGTTTGGTATGCCCACAAACTCATGACTTGTTCAAATCCATGTTGACTACACTAATTACTCACCCTTAATTTAAGTTCCTGGTCACGTAGGAAAAGTAAAAAATGATTGGATTTGTCTGGTACTATGATATAATGAGGTAAATCCAGTAGTATTACTGCAAAGTATTTTATCAAACTTTCATATATTTTGTAATTGTTTATTTTTTCATTTTTATCATATGCTCTGCTTAGCTGGTCTTTGCACAACAAAGACATTTTGTTTATTAATTTACCCATCATGGATGTCACCAATATTAATCTTGCCTCCTAATATGTTAGTATTGTCCTTGCTTCCACTTTTATTAAATGGCTCCATTGCACATCAGGGTTTGCTATTTTCTGAATGCTACAACAGACTATTAAACTCTTCAAGCTCTCTTATGGGGTAGTTGGCAATAGGAAATGTTCTAGTTTCCTGGGGAAATGTTACATAAATATCGAGAAAAATACACAAGCTAATTTTCCTCAACCAAGTGGAGAACCAGTCCCATATCAGAATCAGTCCATACTCTCCCTTCTTTGTGAATGTCCAATGTGCATCCTGGCCCAGGAGTTCTGTGAAGTAGGAAAAAGGAGACTGGCAAATCAAGGTTTGGTATTTTTAGAACTGTCAAGGGCAAAGGGTCAGATACCCTGATTGCCTCATCTCTCAACTTACATTGCCACCATGTGTATCCTCCTCCAACTCAATTCACCATCCCCACCTTGTGAGAGAATAGTACTTCTGGAGCAGATGCCTTTTGCTGTGCAGTTTCCTGGAGATAATTTTCTGCCTTCTGAAATCAAGACTTCTCTTTGTGCACAGATCATGACTTTGTGACCCTTGTAGACTATGACTTTTTCACCTTGTCACAATCACTTTGTAGCTCCTAAATTGCTGAACCACCTGACCACAGAGATCACAAACTGCACCACCTCACCTCACCACCAATTTTTGGGCTAATGTGAGTTGCAGTATGCCACTGTATCTGAGGACTGTGGCTGCCTGTATCCCTGAGGATCAAAGACAATATTTTGCCTGCAGTGACCCTGAGGCACACTCCTCTATTTTACAGCCACCAGAGAGACTTCAAATTTGTGCTTGCTTGAGTCCCATACCATCAAATGGACTGCATGCACTTTGGTGAATGCTCATCCTAGAGCAGCAATAGTTTGCTAAGATACCTCTACATAACTTCCTGGCTCATTTCCTGAAGAGCAGAGAGCCACCCACTATGCATGATCAGTTCACTTTAGAGGGATCCTTGACAATACAATGAATGTGCATAGTGCCCCAGAAGCCCTTTCTAAGCACGCAGCTATGAGAGCAAAATTGACCGCAGCCAATGCTTTGAACATAAACTACTGTGAGGCTAAAGAATAAACTTTTTTCTGAGTTGTTGTACCTTTTTATACGGAGAAGTATTTACCTTTAATCACAGTTAGTAGATATTTGTTGTATGCCATTCTAGTGCTGTATCTGACTTTCTACACCATAGCCGGTGGTTAATTTGTGGCTGTATTTTCTGGGGGCAAGATCTCCACAGATTTTAAGGCACAAGGACTCTCTGGCCGAGAGCACATCGGCGCCCCTCCCATCTTTGCAACCTGAGCCTGGACTGGGCGGCCATGGTCTCTCTTGAGTGGAGCTCCCCTGTCCAAGGTATTATACCAGTTACTATTCCTCTACTGCTAGCTGAGGTCCTTGAGTATTAGTTGTCTGAGGTGAGTTCAAGACTGTGCAAGTCAGTCTCAGATTGGATAACTGACCTGTCTCTCTTTCTGTGACTATGAATTCCCATCCCCCTGTTTACAAGAATGCACTTGAACCTCAGGCTATATCTAAGCAAAATGTGCTGCCAGAGGAACCATTTAAATTTACATTCAAAATGTGTTTACAAATATTTTAGGAGATGAAAGAACCATACCGCTTTAATCAAATTATAAAGCCTTTTGGAGTCAAAGCCGTGAGTGAGAGTTATCTCAGAAACATTTCTCATTGCAATTTAAAACACAGTGGGCCCTATTCACAAAAGTACATTTACATGTGTAAATTTACTCACATGCAAATCTATTGCTACAATTTATAATACCTTTAACCTTTTGTGCTAGTCACCATTTCTGAGTGTAAAGTTATTCCAAAGTGTAGACTTACATGTCTCCACCCCTTCAATTCAGGGGGTGAAGCCTCTGACAACAGGATTTACTAGTGCAAAGTTATTACTAGTAACGCAGAGACCATAGCCACTGAGGTGGAGGTCTTCCTTTGGGAATGATTGGGGAAAATGTAAAAGGTTTATTCCCTTTTAAAAATATTTAAAATATCTTCCATAAAATAATAATGTAAAATACTTTTTCAGGTTTATTTCAAATCTAGTACTAATAAAATAAAATGTTACAGGACTAACTTAAAATGTTATTGAATATTTAATTTATTTTAATTTATTTAATTCATTAATAAGAACTGTTTGTTAAAGAATAGTTTTGAAAATCCCCACATACTATAAAATTATTCTTTTTATTTCATATGCTTTACAAATGATGGAAGGTTATGTACATAAGTAATTTAAATTGTTTCTAGTTTTTCATTAAAATTGAACACTTAATATTTCTGAATTGCAACTAAGTTTATTTTTAAATGATATAATATAATAATTAAATATATACAAATGTTTAACATTAAGCAAAAGATATATATATATATACATATTAACATGATTTTCTATGGGAGTGTGTTGAAGTACCTGAAGTGGCCATGTGTGGAGTTGGAGTTATTACAAAGCTAAAATGGAGTACATTTACAACTGTTTTGGGACTTTTTGGCTGTACTTTAGAAGTATAGTTTGTGAATAGCAATGGGCTTATTCTTTGGTGGATAGGTGCTTTTCCCTTGGTAAATCCCTCTTTAAGAGCCTCCTTACTACTACCTAAAAACCTCCCACGTAGGCTAAGTATTTTCAATTTTCCGGCCACTCTAGATTCCACTCTCATTTTCCACCAACATGTATACCTACGTGTGTAGAGCTAGAAAAGATAGGAGAAGTGTAGGTCTCTGCAAGTAGGTTTGCAAATAGTGTTTTGTAATACATGAGTAGAACTATTGTAGTACTATTAAACATTTTACGGGTGCAGTTTATGAAAAGACCCCAGTATGTTTTGATATGGATGTACATACACAAAGACAGATTGGGGACAGAAGCTACCACATATAGGCCGTCATGAAACTTCACAAAAAATGTCCACAAACACAGTGCAGTAAAACATATATGTTGAATTGTCGCTGAGAGAAATTAATACATGTCCTTAAGTAGTACAGATCCATCCAATAATAAAAGATATATGTTTGTTTGCTATTCAGCAACTGTTATTACATCTATGTTTTGGTCTCTAGGCACCCAATATACAATATACATATTAATTTCTTCAGGATGATATAGCATTCAGTGGAGTAACATAGGCCCGCACAGCCCCCGCGGTGTGGGGGGGCCCCAAGCTCCACCTGACCTGAGAGCTTCTGATTAAGTCCAGAGGGGGGCCCCTTCATGTACCTTGCAGGGGGGCCCCTCAAGTTTTGTTACACCACATAGCATTTCCTGCTGACAAACACCCTACAATCAATTAATTCAGTCATTGTTGTCAATATTGAAGAAATGGCATGCACCTCAAAGTGAAAAAAAAAAATCATAATACTACCACATGCTTCAGTTGTGTAGATAGCACCTTACTGACCTTATGACCAAATCATATTAAACCCCTTCATTAAGCTTATAAGCATCTTAATTAATCAACCAACCAGTTACTGATCGTGAATGAAAGTCAAGACAACAAGGTCAGCCTTCAAATCAGTCATAAACAGCTGCTTGAATCAGAGTTTCAGTATGTGAACAGGCAACCATCCCTCTTCCTAGGAGAGTGCACTTGTCCCTCTGTCTGCTCTCTGTCAGTGCTTGAGCTGTACCTGGCCCTTTTCTGTCTGTGAGAGCACACTGGTTCCTATGTTTTCCTGTACACGACCATTGGTTTGCCTCTCCTCCTACTTGTAAATATGCATCTTTTGTTCTGTCTCTATGTATGCACCTATACTATGCATGGATTTGGTATGGTTCATCACTTGGCATTTCCACGACCTCTACATACTGTTCAGTATACATTTGAAAAGACTCACACCAGTCTGTTGACAGCTAATGTAATGACATTTGATGCACTAAAAGGGGGATGATCATGTTGTGGAGCTTGCATCTTCCTTCCTTAGAAGTCTTAAGTAGCAGCATTTGAATAGTCTAATGTAGGAGCAGCTGTGAGCCCTGACTCGCCCCTTGTGACCCATGTCCTTAGTGGTGGCAAAGTAAGTACCAAGAATGCGGAGTTAGCTAGCTGGTATGGGCATCGGGGCTCCCTCTCCCTTGTTTTAAGCACATTTCTTTTATTTTACTAATAGTAAATAATTATTTATTATTTATTATTAGTGACATAAAAAACAGAGCACTAGTACCTGGAATGGGACCTTTTCTTGAAGCTGAGGTAAGTAAAATAAAATTATCTTAAATGTATGTTGAATGCATGCGTGCAGATGAGAGTGTGCTTCTGTAAAAGAACACAAATGTAAGTGTGAGTGCATCTGAATGTATAAGCATCTGTGTGTGTGAAAGTGAATTAGTTACAGGTAGTGAGTGAGAATGTCTGAGAGTGAGTGTGTCAGTAATTGAGTATGAGCGAGTCACAGTGAGTGAGTGGGAGAAAGATTGCAAGTAAAATTGAGTGAGCATGATTAGTAAGGATGAGAGTGGGTATTAGAGAGAGTGAGTGACAGTAAGTGTAACTGTGAGTAAGAATGAATGAGTCACAGTGAGAATAATTGAGAATGAGTGAGTAAAACTAAGAATGGGTGTGAGTGAGTGAGAAATTAAAAGAAAGTGAGTTTGAGTGTCTATGAATGAGAATAAGTGAGACAGTGAGTGAGAATAAGTGAAACTGAATGATAAAGAGTGACAGCAAATGTTAGTATAAGTGAGTGAGAAAGTATGAGTGAGTCAGAGTAAGAGTGAGTGAGAATGAGTGAGTAAGAGTGAGTGCAAGAGAGTGATTGAGAGTGAATGAGTACAATTGAGAATAAATGAGTTAGAGTCAGTGTGACCCGGTAAAAATGAGTGTAAGTGAATGTAATGAGTGAGAGTAAGAATGTTACCTTATGACTGCAAATCTGCTTTTGGCCCTGGCATGCTAAAGGTAATTCTTGATTTATAGAAGCACCTAAGGCTAAATGCTAGCTCTGGCATACTGGAGGCAATGTTTAGCATGACTGCATAACAGTCACCTGTGAGAAAATACAGGTCCGGCATCCAATAGGTAATACTTGGCATATGGGGCACTCAAACAAAGATCCTGGCACTTGCATATTGTTGGTAATTAGTGGCATAGGGCAACCCATGGCAAAATGCTGGCACTGGCACATTTGGAGGTAATTCTGGATGTGAGGGAGGAGCCCATGGGATAAGGTGGGGGGGGGGCAACCATGACAAAATGCGGACCCCAAGATACTAGAGGTAATTTTTGACATAGGGTTCACCCATGGTATATCGACAGCACTAATGGCAAAATAGTGACACTTGCATATTGTACATGATATTTGGCTTAAGAGGGAACCCATGTGATAAGGGGTGGGACACCCATGACAAAATGCTGAGTTTGTCACAATACAAGTAATTTTTGACATACGGGGCACCCACAGCACATTTTCATGAGATTGAGTGAGGCTTCAGTGGCTTTGATCACCATTAAAGGACTTGAATATTTAAGAAGTGACCTTTCAGAGACTATGACCTTTGCTAGTTTTATGTGAATATTGTGCTTTAAATTGCACTATTTCACTCCATTTTTTCAAAAGTTTTCATGGGAAAACTTTCCTGAACCTTCCCTAGAAGAGGTCAGGCTGAATCGCTTCCCATGCATGCTACAATTCTGGGCAAGTATTATGGCCCACCACTTTTAAAGATCACAAGCCACTCAGCAAGAACAGAAAGTAACTGTCTTGATGAGCTCTGTTCACTTTCTGCAACTTCCTCTGGGACCAGGACATTCCACTTGAGGTTTTATGAAAAAATTAATTCAGCTCTGCAGTTCACACTCTTGTGATTAAATAACAAAATTAACTAAAACCTGACGTATTTTTGCCTTGTTACAGTAATGTTATTACGTGAATATGATGGGTTTGAATTAAACCTTCACATCTGTTCTTTGAATGAGTGACAGTGCTTTTAAAATGTCATAAATCCAAATGTAATAACTATAAGGAATAATTTAAAGCCAATAACAAGTTCGCATTCAATATGTGGGTATATTAATATATGGAGACCGCAGTCCCGGTGAGAGGGGGGAGGTCTTAAAGCCCCACATAAGGTGAGAACTCCTATCCGCAAAACTATTAACTATGGCGAAACGAGTAGGACCCACAGTCACGCAGCCTTCTGTCACCATTGACAGTATGCTGGAGAGGGTGGTTAATGATGTAACCAATGAAATCGAACTAAGGGAGCGCAGATTATCTTTGGGATGTGAGGCGACACAGGCAGGACCCGGTAGTGTTTCCGTGTTAGATGGTGGTGATTGCTTGCATACTGTGACTGATCCTCATCCTGTGCCACCTATTGGTGAGATTGAAGGCCATGGCTACGGTCCTTTCATGAATCAACCCACCACGGTCGCCCCCCGTAACTGGCAGCAAAACGCAAAAGGCCATCAGGAAAGCTTATTTGCACTAAAAGGAAGCAGCCCCCTAGCTCTGGCGCACCACGAAGTGACTTAATCTCCTGGATACAGCCATCACTTAGCCCACAGCCCGTAGCCGAACCCTCGAATGGCGATGCTACTCGATCCTCTTACGCCCAGACTAAAGCTACACCTGAGTCACTTGACATAGGGCAGTCTCTTATCGATGTATTATGCTCCCGGGTGGTAATTTAATAGACAAGAAACTCAATCCTCTGTTGGGTCACCTGGATCACCTAGAGACTCTAATGGACAAGGTCTGTAAATGGGTAATGGCTGCCAATAACGATGCCACAGTGGGAGGGGGCAATCATTTGACAAGTGTTTCAGCCCCAAACAGTCTAGTTAATGGGGATCAGTGTTTGCCAGATAGTCTTTCAACTGTATTTCCCTCTAATAGATGTACGCAATTGATTGATCGACAACCCTCGAATGCAATGGTAACACATAACCCCACAAGTAATGATTGCTTGCATAACCTAGCTGGGGATGGCCCTTTTGCTCCCCCAACCGAAAAACTATACCTAACTCTATATCTAATCATCCACAAGAATTTCCTGGTAAGAGTAATAGTTTTACCCATCACCCCTCAAAGGGGACTAGCCTCAGAATCAATACGGACATGCTAAGCTTACCTCCAGCGGCCTGCCCCTATGTCCTGGTGTTGGCAGGAGTGAGTGCCCCCACTTAAGGCACAGCAGAACAAATCATGGGGAGAGCTGCACAACAAATGTGTTGACTGGTTATCTAGGAACAAACAGTTTAACATTTTGAATATGAATGAGATAATCATGGTACAGAGAGAGGGGTTGGTTGGACGTTCAGCTAAAAACATTGAAGGGGATTGTATCATAATAAACTTCCGCAAACCCTCTGTGGTAAGGGTGGTATTAAGACAACAAGAGACCTCTGCCCTTTGACACACCAAAATCTGGTCATTACCCCTAAGCTAATTTTATAAACCACCTATAAGAGTTATTATGCCAGGACAATCTCTTCTAGCTGATCAGAAGAAATATGCGGTGTTATCCGATCTCAATGCCCAGGACTGACTGACGCCATTGGTCTACAATCAAAGATAGTACTAGCCGACTGGCTGCAGTTAATCAGGCAATATGATATTTTAATGTTTCAGGAAACCTGGGATACTAGAGGTATATACCTCAAAGGATTTGAGTGTTATAATATTCTTGCACCATCACCCAAAATGGGACGGCCCTCTGGTGGTTTAGCCATATGGGTGAACATCGCAGCGGGGTTGTGTTAAGACTATACCATCACATAACGATAACTTTCAGGTTATATGATATAAAAGGGGTATGGCCTACGACTTCTATACAAAACCGAATATTAAATTCACTGGTCTCTTTGATTACATTACTGCTTTTAGGAATTTGAAGGACTTGGTTAATAATACAGTTGGTATTTGCTTGGGAGACGATTTTAATGCCAAACTGGCCGCCCAGGATTGTTTTGGGACAATCTCAGTAGTGCTCAAACCTGCGACAGTGGTGCAGCGCTGATGGAATATTTGACAATGCACAATTTGAGTAAGGTTATGGACGTCGCTGCTTTTAACAATAATTATATACTACAACCTACATTTAAAGGCAGGGGTTGCGCTACAACAATTGATTATATCTTTATCTAGTCTAATCTAGAGACTATTTACGACTGGTGTGGTGAGGAGTTGTACCTGCCCAATTACTTCATAAAGTGGTCAGGGAGAATCCAGCATTGTTTGAGGTTTGTCTGACAGTGCACAAACCCAATCCTGATGTAGTCACTGCATTTTCTAATCTCTGTTAGATTATTAAGACAGAATTAATTAAACCTGTTCCTCATAGCCCTAGATGGTTCAACCATGAATGTTCAGTAGTAAACCGTCAGTTGCGACAGGCCCTTTCGGCCAAACCTAGATGCCCGCAACCTGTGACCTCGTTAAGGAAAAAATATAAGTTGGTCACTTCATTGAGGAAGGAAGAGATATTGGTCCAGCGATGGAATTCGCTTGCCAACACGACAAGCCAAAAGAATAGAAAACTTTTTGGGCAGCCATAAAAGATATGCGAGCGATGGGCCAGATGTTAACACCAATTAGTTGTAATATAACCAGGGAAGCAATGGAAGCATATTTTTCAGCGATATATGCAGCTTCGCCTCACGATAATGAGATACCTCAGTTGCCCATCTCTAAGGGAGTAATGATGTCTCTGTCCGAAGTGGAGGATGCCATAGACCAGAGTATGGGCAATAAAGCTCCAGGACCTGACGGGGTGCCCATAGATCTCATCAAACACAAACCAGATATCTGAGTCCCACTCTTGCTTAATGTTTTTAATAATCTAGTTTGTTCCCTGTTACCAAGCACATGGTCAACTTCTGTCATTGTACCAACTTTTAAAAGGGTGATCGCTCCCAGCAAGGCTGCTACAGGCCCATTTCTTTGATAGATAACACACTGAAAATCCTGGGTAGGGTCCTGTACAACAAGATCAAAGCTTGGGCTGAGGAGAATTCCGTTCTGCACCCCTGCCACTATGGTTTTAGAAAGAATGTGGGTACAATTAAACAGTGTCTTAATCTAAATTTAATAATTGGGAAATATACCATCGCCCAGCGTTCACCAATATAGTTGGCGTTCATGGATTTGACCTTATCATTCGACTATGTCAATTGATCTCGGCTGTGGTCTATCCTTTTAGAAAGTGGAATGGACGAGACACTAGTGCATTTTTTAGCCTATTTACATAGAGACATGAAGGCTAGGATTAGAATCAATCACACAGGGGAGCTTCTAATAATATTGGTGTTTTTAGAGGGGTAAGGCAGGGGTGCGTTTTAGCCCTATTGCTTTTTATTTTGTGTATTTATAATTTACATGCGTTTTTAACAACCCTTACCAATGATGTTCAAGAATAAATGGCTCTATACTCCCATCCCTATTATACGCAGATGATGCGGTCTTAAAAGGCTGCACTCCTAAAGCTCTGCGTCTTTTAGTACAGGTTTTTGTGGATTTCATGGCCTCCTTAGATTTACGCACTAATTTCACAAAATCTTTATTCATGGCCTGTGGACCAAGAAAGCATACGATAAATGCCCTCTCTGTTGGCAATCAGAGTTTACAAAGTACAAGCACTTTTCCTTATCTGGGACTGGTTTTTGCTGCTAATGGTCAGTGAACGGACCATTACGCCTATTGTAGGAACAAGTTTTCTAAGTCAATTAATGCAGTATTCAGCTTACCCCAACCAAGGGGGGGAGCCATTCTACCTTTTTAATTTTTTTTTAAACCTCAGTGTATACTTGTAGCAACCTATGGCGCAGAGGTTTGGGGCATTTCTAATTGCCATAATATCCAGTATGACAAGAACAAGTTCTGCCGTAAGCTCTTGGGCATCCCAATCTCTTTGCCCCAATATGTGTGCCACAGTGAACTAAAATTACATTACGTTGAAGATTATATGAGAGCGCGCCCACTCTATTTTGGATAGTTTTATGGAAAAATAAAGCGGCGTCCCTCACCAGAGATATTATAGCAGATTGCCTTAAATGTGAGAAAGGTATGGACATTCAATGGTTAGCAGAGGTGAGAACCAGGTTACCCAGGATTAGCCACAGACATGTTTTTGATTACCCTGATGATTTAGACATTGTAAATAAAAGTGAGCTTCGGGCAGCCCTATACAAGTGCTGCCACAAGGATAGACTGGCCAAAGAGTCCAGTAAACCGTGTGTGGCCTTGTTTTTAAACATTGCGAATGACCAACAACTGGCTGGCTATCTGATTAAACCTATGGAGGAAGAAATTAACATAGCGTATTTGTTTTACGGGCCTGACAATAGAATGTGTTACAAAGTAGCCAATTTTAAAACTAAAGTGGTCCTATTGTTAACTTACTAGGAATCTCTTGCTTTTGGTATCTGTCTTTTTAGAATGCATGTAAGCGTCGACTCGTGTTTTGTGAGTCTTCTTGAGAGTTGTAATGTTTGGATAAACTAAACAATAAAAAAGTACAAATGAAATGAAATATTGATGTTATTAGTAATAGTACCAGTCTCTTAAATATTCCTATTCTTTTTATGCTTATTGTTTTGTCGTTGTTATTATTGTATGAGAAATTATTTTAATTGCATGTTTTGTATGCTTTATTTTTTAGATTTCCTTGTGTACCATTTAAAGGAAATGCAAGTTAGCACCTGGATTGGCTTCAACGACATCAATGCAGAAACGAAGTTTCTGTGGACTGACGGAAGTGGAGTCTATTACACCACCTGGGCAAAGGGTTTTCCGAATGGAAGATCGTATTCCATTGCTGGAAGTACTGGAGTAGGAACAGAAATTAATTATTAAATACTGGCTGCTATTCTAGGAGAACTGCTGATTCACCTGCAGATTTAATCACTGAGGGCCTGATTTAGACTTTGGTGGAGGCGTTACTCCGTCAAAAACATGACGGATGTCCCGCTCACCTTATTACAAGTGCATTATATGCAGGTCCACTAGAATTATGTGGCAATAGATGGCCAAATTATGTGGCAGGGTTGAATAAATTGTGCGGCAACAAAAGCCAAATTGTGCAGCATAATGTGGTACATTTCGCAATAGTGTTACTTCAATATATTGTCATTTTTAACCTTGGTAACACTATATGGGCATTGGCTGTGCCTCATTAATACCAATTTAACACCCAAATATAGCACTAAGCAACAGAAAGGTGACCAGTCTAGCTTTGCTAAGGGCCTTCCACTGTGCAGCAACACATATTGCTGCATTTTTAGTAACTTTTGCCTAGTTTGAGCTAGAAACAAATTTTTTTTTAATGAAAATCTGCAGATTATGTGGCAGATGATGGATTATGTGGCAAATGTGGCAAATCTAAAAATATGCAAAAATCGCCGCACAATCACATAATTCCAGTGGCCCTGATTATATGCTATGGCACGCGTAATATGGCGGATGGGATATAAGACGTTTGTGACCCTTCCTCCAATGTCTAAATCAGGCCCTTTGATCAGAAAGCAATAATAGATTGTTCTTGGGTGATATTTTTTAAACGTCCACAAGCTGTTTGGTGTCCTCGTGGAGTTTCCTGTGTCCCCATATTCTCCGATTAATGCATAATCTGTTTATCATAGCATGTTTGTGTCATGTGAATGTGAGTACATGTGGTATGAGGTGGCTCCCATGACATGAGAGTCCTAATAAATATCAGCCCCCGCTCGACCTCATTATAGTGTAATATGCGATGTGAGACTCAACATGGAACTGGTGACCCAATGATAGGATGTTTTCATTTGACATTTTATAGGTTTGGGTAAAGGAAAAAACATCACCTGTGAGTGTTATATTCCCACAAACCGTCTTCCAAAACATTGGTATGATGAACAATTGACAAATATGATGACATATATTTGAAGAGCATTCTTTATCCACATTTGCATTTACATGTATGTTGTTTCAGTGGCCTGAAAATACCTAGCTGAACGCACCCTTACACTAGGCAAGGGGAACAAGGAAGGAGGCAAGGGTGATCCAGCTTAACTCTGATCGGCAATTTATAGCACAGATATGTCATGTCACTAACAGTGAAAATATTATTTAACATACTAAGGAATTGTTAGACCTGGCACCATTGGCGTGGGTCTCCCTTCCATTTTTTTGCTGTTGCCTCTTATGTTTTTGCTGGTTTTAGATGCTTTTCGGCACTGTGCCACTGCTCTTCAGTGCCACAGTGCAAGTGCTCCCTATGGTAAATTGATGTATGGATTAGTGACTCCATGATTGGCTTGTTTGGCTTACTGTCAGACCCTAGTACAGTGCACTGCGTGTGCCCAGGGCTTGTAAATCAAATGCTGCTGGTGGGCTTGCAGCACTGGTTGTGCCACCCACCGGAGCAGCTTGTAAAGTGTGTCTCAGGCCTGCCATTGCAGAGCCTGTGTGCAGTCTGGTATTGCCATGTTGATTGGGCAAGTGTACCCACTTGCCAGTCCCTAAACCTTCCCTTTTATACATATTAGTCACCCCTAAGGTAGGCCCAAGGGCAGGGTGCATTGTAGGTAAAAGGTAGGACATGCCCTGGTGTGGGTGGCATGTCCTAGTAGTGAATTACAGCCATTTTCGTTTTTCAATATTGCAAGGCTACCTGTTCCCCATAGGCCAGAATGGGCAGTTAGATTATAACATTTTATAATCCTAACTGACTCAGGGAACCAGGTAGACATTCGAGTTTAGTATGCCTGAACTCAGAATGATAAAATACATCTTTTAGTGAAGTTGGTTTTAACATTCTGTGTTTGAAAAAACCACTTTTAGAAAGTGGGTATTTTCTTGCCTAACTATCCAAGCCTACCTCTGCTAGGTTGTGTATTCCTTGTCTGGAGTTTGAGTGACAGGGGCTGGGGGCTGCCAGGAGACAGGGTGAGTCAGCACAGGGCTGAATAGAGAGATCTGCATGCAGATAGGAGGGAGGAGTTGCACCTGGGACCTGAATAGGGCTGTGCCTTTCCTCCACAATGCTGGCTCCACCTCCTGTGGTGTGTCTGATGTCCCTGGCCTACACTGTGAAAGCAAAGAAGGAGTCTTGTCAACAAAGTGCTCCAGGACTGACCAGAACTGGTTTTGGACTAGGCAAAGGCCTCTCTGCCTTCAGAGAACAAAGAGAAAAGTAGTATAAATATTGGGACCCAGACCCAAGAACTTTAGATCACTTCTGGGAATCAAGACGAACCTTTGCTGAGGAGAAGAACCAGGAAGCTGAAGGAGGAGACTACCCCTGTGCTGTGTGTTTGGGGGTTGGCCTGCAGTGGTTGCTTCATTACCAAAGAGAGGAGAAAAGGACTGAGTGTGCTTTCTATCAACTTGAAGAAGAATCTCCAAGGGCTTGAACTAGACTTCACCAACCAGCTCCCCCCTGAATTCCCTTGCTGGGAATTGAAGTGCCTGCTGTTGTGCTGGGCCTTCTGAGAGACTGCGTGTCGCTGGGAGCTGGAAACGCGACGCAACGACGAGAAGCGTGTCGCCACCGCAGCCGCTGTCATCGCATCGCCGAGGAAGCGAGACGCCGCTGCCGCTGTCATCATCTGATCGCCGAAGCGCGGCGCATCGCCGGAGAAGCGGGACGCTGCCACAGAGGTCTTCGTCGCATCACCGGAGAAGCGCGTCGCAGGGCCTGTCGCGGCTCCAAAGATCAACGAGTCGCCGCACGGCCGTCGGGCGTGCACGCATCACACCAACGTTGTCGCATCGCAACCAAGACGCCATTTTATCGCATCGTACCGGAGAAGAGTATCGCATCGAGGTGCCATCTTGTCGCATCGCACCGGAGAGCAGTAAGAAACCGACGCATCACCTCCCACACAGTAAGGAAACGAGCATCAACTCCCTGCGCAGCAGTAAGGAACCGACGCATCCACTCCCCTGAGTGTAAGGAACCGACGCATCACCTTCCCTGCGACCCTTTTGTTTTCTTTGCGTTACGCATTCAAGGTACATTGAGATTAAAGTGTCGCATCTACAACTTCAGAGAACTGAACTATTTTACAACCTTTTAAAGTCTATTTTTGAGTACAGTATTGTGGATTTTTGTCGTTTGGTCTTGTGTTAAGCCTATATAAAAATACTTATTTTTATAAATACAACCTGTGTGGTGTCCATCTGTAGTGTTGTCACTGTATTACTGTATGTGTTCACAAATGCTTTACACACTGCCTCTGAGATAAGCCTGCCTGCTTGTGCCAAGCTACCAAGGGGGTGAGCAGGGGTTATTTTAGGAGTGTAGCCCCTTACCCTGACTAGACGCAAGGGTCCCTATTTGTCACAGGTACCTACCTATGCCAACTAGAGACCCCCAAATCTAACATTGGTGGTCAGCGGTGAGGATTTGGACTTGCATTTGTGATTCATATACAGTGATTGGTGTACACTACTAGTGAGTGCAGACCATAACGCGACCACATACTTTTTGAGAATTTTTCCTTGGAACTTCTTTTCTATTTTTGATTCCTGCGAACTGCTAGTCTTTTTGCTACCATGAGCAAGTCAGCATCCATAGTATCTGTAGACATTGTTTTGGAAGAAGAGAGAATTGATACTTACACTGTGCCTCATCTCAAAGCTTTGTGCAAGAAATTTAAAATCTCTGTGAAAGGCCTCAGCAGGAAAGAGGAATACCAGAAGGCGCTGAGGGCCTGGGTAGAATCTAGGAATGCCAGTGAGCATCCTGAGGAGCCAGTAGTGGAGGTAGAGGATTTAAATGAGCAACTTGAGGGGCCAGTGGGCCCAACTGGAGGGAAAGCACCTTCAGGGGCGGGCAGCAGTGTTTCTTCCAAAGGGTTGTCCCCAGGAGAGCTGGAGGACAGAGCAAGGGAGAGGATGCATAAATTGGAGCTAGCTAGGCTCAAAATGGATGGACAGAAAGACATAGAGAGCAAGAAAATAGAGCTTGGGATGGAGTTAGAAATGAAGAAGTTAGCCTTAGAGGAAAAGAGGATGCATTTTGAGCATGAGAGAGGATTGAGGGAATTGGAACTCAAGGCCAAGAAGTTAGAGGTTCCTCCCTCTGGTGGCAGCACACCGCCAGTGCATGTAGAAGCAAGAGCCTACATTCCCAAAGATGTAGTTAAAGATTTCCACAAGAATGAGGATATTGGTCAGTGGTTTAGGGCTTATGAAGCTGCAATGTTGGCCCACCGGGTCCCTGAGAAGGATTGGGGTGCGGGGTTGTGGGGCCGCTTTGTTAGTGATGGGAGGGACACTTTGTTGGATTTGCCTACAGAGGAGCAGATGTCCTATACCCACATGAAGAGAGCCCTAAGGTCCAGATTTGGTTTGACCCCAGAGCTATATAGACAAAGGTTTAGAAATTGCAGAAAACTGGAGTCTACCACTTGGGTGGAATATGTGTCTTTCTTTTGCAGAGCATTGGATGGTTGGGTGAAGGGTAGCAAAGTGGATAATTTTGAGGCGCTCTATGATTTGCTTGCATGGGAGCACTTGTCAAATAACTGTTTTCCAGAGCTACGCCAGCATCTTATTGATAGCAAGCTGACTAACCCTAGGAAGCTTGCTGAGGAGGCGGACCGCTGGGTGAGCACCCGGGTCCAGAAGGGTCATGTGGGAGACTTCGCCAAAGGTGGGCAGGGTCCCTAGCAGAAGAGTGGGGGGACAAGGGTAAACAGAGGGAGTTCCAGAAAGGGCCCCAAAGTAATCCCCAAGGGAACCAAGGGAAGGGTTCCCAGCCTCCCCTGAGAAGAAGGCAGTGGCCCCGACAGATAAGCCTGTTCACAAGGGGCCCAAGACCTGTTTTAAGTGTGGTCTAGTAGGCCACTGTTCTTATGATGCTAGATGTCCCTTGTATGGGAAGGCAGCACCCACTGGTGCACCACCCCGGCAGTTGGCTAGTGTAGCCCTGGGGGAGGAGATGGGTGCCCAAGGTGGGTGGGGTCCCGCAGAGATGTCCCTAGTCTCTTTAGGAGACTGTGAGGTGGTCCCCAGGACCCAGCTGCCTGATAACACTAAAAATACAGGCAGTGGGTGACCATCAATGGCAAGAGGGTGGAAGCTCTTAGAGACACCGGAGCCAGTGTGACAGCTGTCAGTTGTCGGTTGGTGTCTGAAGAGCAGGTAGTCCCAAATGCATTTTACCCAGTTGTTGCCGCTGACAACACAGAGAGCCACTGCAAGGTGGCACAGGTTCCCTTTGAGTGGGGGGTCTCAGGGACTCTTCAAGTAGCTGTGAGGCCAGCCATGCCTGTTGAATGTCTGTTAGGTAACGATTTGGAGAGCTCCCCTTGGGCTAAGGTGGAGCGGAGAGCTCATTTAGAGATGTTGGGTTTGCCTGAGTGAGCCTGCGTGACCACTCGGTCTATGGCAGCCAGTAAGGGTGTTCAAGAGGACCTGGAGCCTGAGAAAATGGCCCAGGTGCCTGCCTTAAAGAGAAGAGGTAGGGGCGCGGGAAACCGGCCCCTGAGATTCCCACGGCCCAGGAGGAGGCGGACCCTGAGGGTGATGCCCTGGAGCCTACCGGGGAAGAGATTGCTGAACTGGGAGACCTGCCTGAGCTGACCCATTGGCAGCAGGAAGGAGGTCCCTCCAGGGAAGAGTTGTGTGAGGAGCAGAACAAGTGCCCTTCTCTTGTGGGTTTGCGGCAGCAGGCGGCAAACCAGGCAGCAGGTGATCAGTCTGGATCACATTGGATCTACTGGGAGAATGGTCTCCTGTATAGTGAGCCTAAGGTTGCTGAGCCTGGGTCAGCCCGTGTGCTGGTGGTACCCCAGCGCTTCAGAGCCTTCCTACTGGGGCTGGCTCATGATGTGCCTTTAGCAGGACATTTGGGGCAGGACAAGACCTTTGAAAGGCTTGTCACCCATTTTTATTGGCCACAAATGCGCAAGAGTTCAGACACTCATTGCAGGACCTGTCAGACTTGCCAGGCAAGTGGGAAGAGTGGGAGGAAGCGCAAGGCTCCTCTCCAGCCATTCCCTGTGGTCAGCACCCCTTTTGAAAGGGTGGGCATTGACATTGTGGGGCCTCTGGATCCCAAGACAGCCATGGGCAACAGGTTCATCCTGGTCTTGGTGGACCATGCCACCCGTTACCCGGAAGCCATCCCTCTCAGGACAGTGACGGCCCCCGTGGTGGGACGTGCACTGATGGGCATTTTCTCCCGCGTGGGGTTTCCCAGAGAGGTGGTGTCAGACCGAGGTACCAACTTCATTTCCAAGTATATGAAGTCCCTGTGGCAGGAGTGTGGTGTAACCTATAAGTTCACCACTCCTTACCACCCCCAAGGTAATGGGCTGGTTGAGAGATTCAACCGGACCCTTAAAGGCATGATTATGGGTCTTGAAGAACCCATGAGGCGTAAGTGGGACGTCCTCTTACCATGCCTTCTCTTTGCATACCGTGAGGTGCCACAGAAATCTCTAGGGTTCAGTCCCTTTGAACTTCTCTATGGACACCCAGTGAGAGGACCTTTGAGTTTGGTAAAAGAAGGCTGGGAGCAATCTCCCAGGAAACCTCCCCAGGATGTATATAGCTACATGCTGGCCTTTAGGAACCAAACTAGGCGATTCAGAAAACTCGCTGAGGCGAATCTGGAAGCCAGCCAGGAGGAGATGAAGCGGTGGTACGACCAGAATGCCACTCTGGTTGAGCTTCAGCCTGGTCAGAAAGTGTGGGTCATGGCCCCAGTGGAGCCCTGTGCGCTCCAGGATAAGTGGACCGGACCATTTGAGGTGGTGGAGCGCAAGAGTCCGGTTACCTACTTGGTGGACTTGCGGTCTCCCAGGAACCCCTTGCGGGTCCTGCATGTCAACCGCCTGAAGCCCCACTTAGAGAGGTCCGAAGTGGGCATGCTCCTAGCAACAGATGCTGGAATGGAGGAGGAGACTGAGCCTCTTCCTGACCTCCTGTCTGCAACAGAGCAAGATGGGTCAGTGGATGGAGTGAACCTCTCTTCCACCCTGACCCCTGAGCAGCAGAATGACTGTCACCAGTTGCTGGGTCAGTTTTCTGACCTGTTCTCCCTGATGCCCAGTGTCACTGATTGGTGCGTCCATGATGTAGACACTGGGGACAGTCCTCCTGTCAAGCACAAAACTTACAGGGTGACTGACAGGGTGAGAGCTTGCATCAAGGAGGAGGTCTCCAAGATGCTTGCGTTGGGGGTGATTGAGTCCTCTAACAGTCCTTGGGCCAGCCCAGTGGTCTTGGTCCCAAAGGCTGCCGCACCGGGTGTCTCACCAGAACTGCGGTTCTGTGTGGACTACCGAGGGCTCAATTCAGTCACCAGGACTGACGCGCACCCCATCCCCAGAGCTGATGAGCTCATTGATCGGTTAGGGGCTGCCCGGTACCTCAGCACGTTTGACTTAACGTCTGGGTACTGGCAGATCGCCTTGACTGATGGGGCCAGAGAGAGGTCAGCATTCTCCACACCAGATGGGCACTACCAATTCCGGGTTATGCCCTTTGGGATGAAGAATGCCCCTGCCACCTTTCAGAGGTTGGTCAACCAGGTGTTGGCTGGACTGGCAGAGTTCAGTGCCGCCTACCTGGATGACATTGCAGTGTTCAGCGCCAGTTGGGAAGAACATCTGCGCCACCTCTGGGAAGTGTTGATGGCGCTGCGGAGAGCAGGCCTCACGATCAAGGCGAGTAAGTGCCAGATCGGGCAGGGTTCCGTGGTGTACTTGGGGCACCAGGTAGGAAGCGGCCAGGTGGCGCCCCTACAGCCCAAGATTGAGACCATCCTGACTTGGGAACCCCCCAAGACCCAGACAGAGGTGAGAGCCTTTTAGGACTCACTGGGTATTACAGGAGGTTTGTCAAGGGGTATGGCAGCATTGTTGCACCCTTGACAGAGCTGACTTCCAGGAAGCAGCCCAAGAGAGTGATTTGGACTGACACCTGTCAGAGAGCTTTTGATGCCCTGAAGACTGCCATGTGCACGGCGCCCGTGCTCCTGGCACCCAACTTCTCAAAAGAGTTTATTGTGCAAACAGACGCTTCAGAGCATGGTGTGGGGGCTGTTCTATCACAGATTAATGAGGAGGGCCTAGACCAACCTGTAGCCTTCATCAGTAGGAGGTTACTTCCACGGGAACAGAGGTGGAGTGCAATTGAGCGTGAGGCATTTGCTGTGGTCTGGGCACTGAAGAAGTTGAGACCATACTTGTTTGGGACTCACTTCCGGGTTCAGACAGACCACAGGCCCCTCAGATGGCTGATGCAGATGACGGGTGAGAATCCAAAGCTGTTGAGGTGGTCCATATCCCTACAGGGGATGGACTTTACGGTGGAACACCGCCCCGGTACAGAACACGCCAATGCTGATGGTCTGTCCAGATTTTTCCGCCTTAGTGATGAGAACTCCCCGGAGGTAGGGTAGTTCTCCCCACATTTCAGCTGGAGGGCGACACGTGTTAGACCTGGCACCATTGGCATGGGTCTCCCTTCCATTTTTTTGCTGTTGCCTCTTATGTTTTTGCTGGTTTTAGATGCTTTTGGGCACTGTGCCACTGCTGTTCAGTGCCACAGTGCAAATGCTCCCTATGGTAAATTGATGTATGGATTAGTGACTCCATGATTGGCTTGTTTGGCTTACTGTCAGACCCTAGTACAGTGCACTGCGTGTGCCCAGGGCTTGTAAATCAAATGCTGCTGGTGTGCTTGCAGCACTGGTTGTGCCACCCACCGGAGCAGCTTGTAAAGTGTGTCTCAGGCCTGCCATTGCAGAGCCTGTGTGCAGTCTGGTACTGCCATGTTGACTGGGCAAGTGTACCCACTTGCCAGTCCCTAAACCTTCCCTTTTATACATATTAGTCACCCCTAAGGTAGGCCCAAGGGCAGGGTGCATTGTAGGTAAAAGGTAGGACATGCCCTGGTGTGGGTGGCATGTCCTAGTAGTGAATTACAGCCATTTTCGTTTTTCACTATTGCAAGGCTACCTGTTCCCCATAGGCCAGAATGGGCAGTTAGATTATAACATCTTATAATCCTAACTGACTCAGGGAACCAGGTAGAAATTCGAGTTTAGTATGCCTGAACTCAGAATGATAAAATACATCTTTTAGTGAAGTTGGTTTTAACATTCTGTGTTTGAAAATACCACTTTTAGAAAGTGGGCATTTTCTTGCCTAACTATCCAAGCCTGCCTCTGCTAGGTTGTGTATTCCTTGTCTGGAGTTTGAGTGACAGGGGCTGGGGGCTGCCAGGAGACAGGGTGAGTCAGCATGGGCTGAATAGAGAGATCTGCATGCAGATAGGAGGGAGGAGTTGCACCTGGGACCTGAATAGGGCTGTGCCTTTCCTCCACAATGCTGGCTCCACCTCCTGTGGTGTGTCTGATGTCCCTGGCCTACACTGTGAAAGGAAAGAAGGAGTCTTGTCAACAAAATGCTCCAGGACTGACCAGAACTGGTTTTGGACTAGGCAAAGGCCTCTCTGCCTTCAGAGAACAAAGAGAAAAGTAGTATAAATATTGGGACCCAGACCCAAGAACTTTAGATCACTTCTGGGAATCAAGACGAACCTTTGCTGAGGAGAAGAACCAGGAAGCTGAAGGAGGAGACTACCCCTGTGCTGTGTGTTTGGGGGTTGGCCTGCAGTGGTTGCTTCATTACCAAAGAGAGGAGAAAAGGACTGAGTGTGCTTTCTATCAACTTGAAGAAGAATCTCCAAGGGCTTGAACTAGAGCTTGCCTCCTGCCTGAAGTCTCAGGATACAAGACTTCACCAACCAGCTCCCCCCTGAATTCCCTTGCTGGGAATTGAAGTGCCTGCTGTTGTGCTGGGCCTTCTGAGAGACTGCATGTCGCTGGGAGCTGGAAGCGCGACGCAACGACGAGAAGCGTGTCGCCACCGCAGCCGCTGTCATCGCATCGCCGAGGAACCGAGACGCCGCTGCCGCTGTCATCATCTGATTGCCAAAGCGCGGCGCATCGCCGGAGAAGCGGGACGCTGCCACAGAGGTCATCGTCGCATCACCGGAGAAGCGCGTCGCAGGGCCTGTCGCGGCTCCAAAGATCATCGAGTCGCCGCACGGCCGTCGGGCGTGCACGCATCACACCAACGTTGTCGCATCGCAACCAAGACGCCATTTTATCGCATCGTACCGGAGAAGAGTATCGCATCGAGGTGCCATCTTGTCGCATCGCACCGGAGAGCAGTAAGAAACCGACGCATCACCTCCCCACACAGTAAGGAAGCGAGCATCAACTCCCCTGCGCAGCAGTAAGGAACCGACGCATCCACTCCCCTGAGTGTAAGGAAACGACGCATCACCTTCCCTGCGACCCTTTTGTTTTCTTTGCGTTACGCATTCAAGGTACATTGAGAGTAAAGTGTTGCATCTACAACTTGAGAGAACTGAACTATTTTACAACCTTTTAAAGTCTATTTTTGAGTGCAGTATTGTGGATTTTTGTCGTTTGGTCTTGTGTTAAGCCTATATAAAAATACTTATTTTTATAAATACAACCTGTGTGGTGTCCATCTGTAGTGTTGTCACTGTATTACTGTATGTGTTCACAAATGCTTTACACACTGCCTCTGAGATAAGCCTGCCTGCTCGTGCCAAGCTACCAAGGGGGTGAGCAGGGGTTATTTTAGGAGTGTAGCCCCTTACCCTGACTAGACGCAAGGGTCCCTATTTGTCACAGGTACCTACCTATGCCAACTAGAGACCCCCAAATCTAACAGGCATCCAATCGTTAGCTAAGACACAAATAAATATGAATTTGAGAAGTCTACAGTGACATACAAACTACATCATTCTGTAGAAGTGTATTTTGTAAAGTACCAGGGAAGGTAAGCAATCATGTTCAACAGCAAACAGTAGTTTCTGGCTCTGAAGTAGCCAAAGACCTCTTCTAAAGAATGAGGAAGGAGTGGACTTTTGGTCAGGCTTCTTCACCCATTGGCTTGTTTTGTTCAGGCCGCTTTAGCTTTTGATTTGAGATATTGTCAGTCGCCTTTTAGATCAAGCAAGGGGAGTATTCCTGTCTGGGCATCTTTCAGTTATTCAATTGATATATTGTTCTACCTGCTATGGGTGCTTACCTCGCAGTGCATGAGGTGCATTGTTTTCAGAAGAAGTAGCAGTTTCCAAGGGTTATTTGATGAATATGGAAGCCTTCTTGAAATGAAATGTTCCCCATCAAAGCAGCTTATCCTGAGTGATAACCGAACAATTACCTGCAGATTGATGTAAATGCGTATGGAATTGATCTCCAATAATTGACAGGTGTTATTTTTCAAAACAGTAGTTTTTGGGCAAAGGAAAAGCTGTGTCAACACTAAAAAAGAAATAATTGTATTGGAAAATATTGCATGACGTATTGGATATCCATATCTACCTCATACTTCAGTCAAACCTTTGATAACTATGTGGCATTTTTTACAATCAGTAAGGAAACACCCCTCTCATTGCTTTGTTTTATGTGCCTCATGCCATTTCTCTCTTTTCATTGGTTATAATTGTACATGGTGTAATTGTATGGCATATTAGTAGAAGTGGAAAGATAAAACATGACAATGGATTAAGTCAGGTGTGTGCTGTACATTTTTCTGAAGGACTTTGAATGTGATATATGCTGTATACTTACAGCCATCACGCTTCTTAATCAGCAGTGGAAAGGATGTGTCTGAAATTAAGCACAAGCTAAAACTATCCATTGAAAATTGTTAGGGCTGTTGTGATTTCCCAGGGTGGTCCATGTCGAAATATAAATGCATATTTAGAGTTGCTTTTATTTGATTGGTATTGTGGTCAGACGATTCTCCCAAATATCTTGGATGATCAAGTGGGTACCTTGATACTTTCAGCACCAATCCTAGCACCACTGGATCATCTTCAGCCTTGGTTATAGAGGATCCATGCAAGTCATGTGCAATATGATGACCAAAAGAATCAAGCAAATCAAACAAGTTATGTGCACAAATAGCACAACTTGTGTGCTATTCAGCAGCTCTCACTTTCAAATGTGATCTTCCCATCACCATGTGGAGAAACCTTGATTCATTTAAATCATGAACTTTCTTTCACACTGTTTTGACTGAGGCTGTGCTGCTTATGTTTTTCATGCAAAAAGATATGTCCTCTTTTCTTGTCAATATCTAGATTTTTCAAGATTAATGCTTTAGGTCCCCAGAGCCAAACTTGGCCCAGGGAAGGGGGGCCACGCAGCTCCCCTCCCCGAATAAAGAAAAAAAAATAGCATGTCGCCAGAACCCGCCTCCTTTCTTTACACTCTGCAAACGCACCTCTGGCACACTGCTGTTGGGGGATGAAGTCCCCTTGGATCCAGAGGGTCCTTGGTGGCCAACTACCCCTCATTGTCCCTCCAGTAAGTTGCACACAGCCTGATTGCTGAAAGGACTTCGGAGGCCACACCACCTTTCCCTACCACTCTGCAAACAAGCCTCCTGGTGCACTACTGGTTGGGGGAGGAAGTCCCCTTGGCTCCAGAAGGTCCTTGGAGGCCAACTACCCCTCCTGTTACCACCAGTAAGTCCCACACAGCAGGATTGCCGAGAGGTTATCAGAGGCTATGCCCCCTTTCTCCACCACTCTGCAAAGGCACCTCCTGGTGCACTGCTGGTTGGGGTATGAAGTCCCCTTGGTCCCAGAGGGTCCTTGGGGGCCAACTACCCCTCCTGTTACCTCCAGTAAGTCCCATGGAGCATGATTGCTGTAAGGACTTTGGAGGCCATGCACCCTTTCTCCACCACTCTGCAAACACACCTCCTGTCGCATTAAGGCTGGGGGATGAATTCCCCTTGGCTGCTGAGGGACCTTGGGGGCCAAAAAGCCCTCCTGTTACCTCCAGTAGGTTCCTTAAAGTGGGATTCCTGAGAGCTGGTCAGAGGCACTGCCCCCTTTCTCCACTACCCTGCAAATTTGACTACTAATTAAAAAAACATAGAAATTCACTTAAAAAACCAAAGGTTACAGGGACAGTATAGTTAGGAAAAAGATTTTGAAAACCGTTAGAAATTCACTGAAAAAAACAAAGGTTACAGGGACGTTATAGTTAGGAAATAGAATTTTAAAAAACCTTAGAAATTCACTGAAAAAACCAAAGGTTACAGGGACGTTATAGTTAGGGTGAGATTTCACTCGTACAAAAACAGTGAAATTCATCAGTAGTGCACCTAGTATACTAATTTAACTTTTGTTGTATGTTAGTATATATGTTTAACACCCATAAACTCTTGAAAACACTTACATTCACTTGATGATGTCATCAGTGATTGTCATTTGAGCTAGCTATAACTTATGCCCCTGCAATGCGCTGCTTATGACCTCACATATTACATCACTCATGACATGGTCAGTGACATTACTGATGATATCTCAAATGACATCACTGATGACATCCACACAACTACTCACACACCTACTCACGTCCCATACAACCTCTTGTACTCCCACTCACACACCCGTACAACCACTGACATACCCATTCATAGACCTTTACCAGTACTCACACACCTACTCATTCCTCCATAGAGCCACTCACACACCCACTCTCTCACTCACTCACTCACTCACTATGCCACTCACTCACTTGTACACCCACTCACATAATCATTCACTCACCCATACAGCCACTCATACAACCAGTTATTCACCCATACAGCCAGCCACAAAACCACATACTCATCCATACAGCTACTCACACACCCACTAATTTACCTACAAAGTCACAGACCCACTCACTCACCCAATCAACTTCTCAACACAGCCACTCACTCACTTATAGAAGCCCTCATATACTCACTCGCACAACCACTTACATTCCTATTCACACATCCCTGTACTCACTCATACAGCCATTCACACAGACACTCACTGTCCAATACAGTCACTCACACACCAAGGCACTTAAGAAAAAACCTAATCCAACAGCCACTCACTCACCCATACAGCCACTTACACACCCAGTCACTTACTCATACAGCCATTCAGACTCCCACTCACTCACCCATACAGTCCTTACACACCCACTTACCCACTGATAGAGCCACTAACACTGTCATCCACCCACCCATACATCCACTGACACATCCACTCACTCACCAATACAGGCACTCACACAGCATCTCACTCACCTACACAGCTACTTACACAAACACTTATACACCCATACAGCAACTCACACACCCATATGCACCAGGATACATAGAGTCACACAGCCACTCAAAAGTAGTATCACTCATTAGTAGTACACCTAGTATACTACTTTAAGTTTTGTAGTACCCTTGTATATATGTTTAACAATTATAAACTCTATTTTAAATTCTATTTCCTAACTATAATGTCCCTGTAACCTTTGGTTTTTCAGTGAATTTCTAAGGTTTTCTAAATGCTAATTGTTAACTAAAACGTTCCTGTATCTTTCTATTTCCTAATTGGAATGTCCATTTTTTGTAAGTGAACCTTTTTGTAAGATTTTCGTACTTTCTTTTTGGATATGTGTATTATGTTTATATAATACACCACAGATTTTTTGATTTCATATGTCTTTATCAGAAAATACATTAATAACTGGTTTTATTCTTAACAATTTTGTAAGTCGGCACAACATTGTTGCATTTACAGTGGAGATTCTGTCATCAGTAAATGTATTTCACCTGATGAAAAATACACTTAAAGTCATTGTTTGGAGAAAGTTTACCTCTAAATATGTAGTAGATATTCCTTTCACTTTTCTTTCTATGATCAATTTGAAAGAAAACCACCTTCTCACAAAAAAAATGTGTTCGCGACTACCGACGTCATAGAGGTGGCGTCAGTAGTCGCAAAGAGCGCGTGGATTGTATAAAGTGTAAAACATATATATATATACACATATTCTACAGTATATTAACCAGTAGGACTTTATTAGTGTACTTTTCAAACTCATATTTTTCTAGTGAGTTTCCAGATTACTTGCCTCCAAACATTTTTTACCATTTCCGCGAAGACAGAGGAAGTCGCGATGATGTCAGTAGTCGCGGATAGCGCGCGTTTTTCAACAACTCTGAAATGTATATATAGAGGTACTGTGAACACGTTTAGTGTATCTGTTCACTATTATAATATTGCAAGTGCTGCTTTTCTTTCCATTTTTAAACAAAACTACATTCATCTTATATTTTGCATTAGCGCTTCACCGCGGTAACCGCGACTATTTCGGTCACCGCAAATATCATGTAACCATGAAAGAAAGGAATATCATTGGATAATATACTTTTCAGCAAAATCAATAGGAAGTACACACCCACTGCTCCTGTTTGAATATTCTTCCATAGAACTTTATTTTGAGCAGGTGGATTAATTTTGCAGTAGAAACTTTTAGCTTTTTTCAGAAATGGCAGCACAGCAAGGAGATGGGGTCAACAGCAACATCAGCTGAACCAGGACATGGAGGAGGTGGACAGTGAAGATCTGGAAGAAGAGAAACCTCCACAAAAGAGAGCTAGTTGCCATTTTTGTTATTATAAAAAACAAAAACAAAATTTTAAACTTTACAAAAGCCTGAAAAAAAGGTTCCTGTTGGATCCGCCTTTTACAGTTAAAAAAAGATAAAGTATGTATATATGTTGGAATGAGTGTATGACTGGTGTATAGATAATTGAATGAGTGCACAACTGGTGCATGGATGTTACAATGAGTGCAGCAGTGGTACCTGAGTAAATCTATGAGTGCAAAAGTAGTGCAGAGTGATTGGATGAGTGCAAACGTAGTGATTGGATGATTGCATGTGTGCATGGGTAGTGTGTGGCTGAATGGACGACTGAATATGGAGTGCCTGAGTGAATGCAAGAGTGGAATGGTAGTGCCTGAGTGAATGGATGGGGCATGGATAATGTATGGGTGAATGAATGAATGCATGGATAGTGCCTGGGTGATTGGATGAGTGCATGGGTACTGCCTGAGTGAATGGATGAGAGCATGCATAGTACCTGAGTGAACAGATTAGTGTAAGGGCAGTGCCTGAGTGATTGGATGTGTCCATAGGTAGTGCCTGGGTGAATGGATGAGTGTGTGGGTAGTGCCTGAGTAAATAGGTGAGTGCATGGGTATTGACTGAGTGATTCAATATGTGCATGGTTAGTGCCTGGGTGAGTGCATGAGTGAATGGATGAGTGCAAGTGTAGTGCCTGGGTTATTAGATGAGTGTTTGGATAGTGCCTGATTGCATGAATGAATGAATGCATGCATAGTGCCTGAGCGAATCGATGAGTGGAAGGGTAGTTCCTGGGTGACTGTATATGTGCATGTGTAGTGCCTGGGTGAATGGATGAGTGCATGAATAATGCCAGAGTGAATGAATGAGTGCATGGATAGTGCCTGGATCATTCGATGAGTGTATGGGTAGTGCCTGAGTGAATGGATGAGCATATGCATACTGCGTGAGTGAACAGATGAGTAAAACTGTAGTGCCTGGGTGATTGGAAGAATGTGTGAGTAGTGCCAATTTGATTAGATGAGTGCATAGATAGTGCCTAGGTGATTGGGAGAGTGCATAGATAGTGCCTGAGTGAATGGATGAGTTCATGGATACTGCTTGGGTGATTGGATGAGTGCATGAGTAGTGCCTCAGTAAACGGATGAGCACATGCATAGTGCCTCAGTCAATGGATGAGTGCAAGGGTAGTGCCTGAGTGATTGGATATGTGAATGATTAGTAGTGGGTGAATAGATGAGTGCATGAGTGAATGGATCAGTGCAAGGGTACTGCCTGAGTAAATGAATGAGTGGAAGGGTAACACCTGAGTGATTGGATGAGTGCAAAGTAGTGCCTGGATAATTGCATGAGTGCAAGGTTAGTGCCTGGGTGATTAGGCAAGTGCATGGATAGTGCCTGGGTGATTAGGTGAATGAATGCATAGTGTCCGCATGATTGCGTGAGTGCATGGACAGTGCCTGGGTGATTGTATGAGTGCTTGGGTACTGCCTGGGTGATTGGATGAGTGCATGACTAGTTCCTGGATACATGGATGAGTGCATGGATAATGGCTGTTTGAATGAATCAGTGTATTGGTAGTGCCTAGGTGAATGAAAGCATGCATGGGTTGTGCCTGAGTGAATGGATGAGCACATGCATAGTACCTGAGTGAACAGATGAGTACAAGGGTAGTTCCTGAGTGATTGGATGTGTCCATGGGTGGTGGCTGGGTGAATGGATAAGTGAGTGGTTAGTGCCTGAGTAAATAGATGAGTCCATGGGTACTGGCTGAGTGATTTGATATGTGCATGGTTAGTGCCTGGGTGAATGCATGACTGCATGAGTGAATGGATGAGTGCAAGTGTAGTGTTTGGGTCTTTAGATGAGTGTTTGGATAGTGCCTGAGTGAATGGATGAGTAGAAGGGTACTGCATAGGTGATTGGATGTGTGCATGCATAGTGCCTGGGTGAATGGATGAGTGCATCATTACTGTCTGAGTGAATGGAGGAGTGCATGGATAATGTCAGGGTGAATGAATGAGTGTATGGGTAGTGCCTGGGTGATTGGATGAGTGCTTGCATAGTGGCTGGGTGAATAGATAAGTGCACAGGTACTGCCTGGGTGAATGGATGAGTAGAATGGTAGTGCCTGGGTGATTCGAAATGTGCATGGTTAGTACGTGGGTGAATAGATGAGTGCATGGGTAGTGCACAAATGAATGGATCAGTGCAATGGTAGTACCTGAGTAAATGAATGACTGGAAGGGCAACATCTGAAATTGGATGAGTGCAAGATAGTGCCTTGGTAATTGTATTAGTGCAAGGTTAGTGGCTGGGTGATTGGGTGAGTGCATAGATAGTACCTGGGTGATTGGGTGAATGAATGCATAGTGCCTGTATTATTGGGTGAGTACATGGATAGTGCCTGGGTGATTAGATAAGTGCGTGGGTAGTGCCTCAGAGAATGGATGAGTGCATGGTTAGTGCCTGAGTGAATGGATGAGCGTAAGCGTAGTGCCTCAGTGAATACATGAGTGCAAGGGTAGGGTCTGGGTGAATAGAAGAGTAGAAGGGTCGTGTCTGGGTGAATGAAGGAGTGCATGGGTAGTGCCTCAGTGAATGGATGAGTGCAAGGGTAGTGCCTGAGTGAAAGGATAAGTGCATGGATAATGGCTGGGTGAATGAATTATTGCATGGGCAGTGCCTGTGTGAATGGATGAGTGCATGGGTAGTGCTTCAGTGAATGGATGAGTGCAAGGGTAGTGTCTGTGTGATTAGATGAGTGCATGGATAGTGCATTGAAGATTCTGTGAGTGCAAAGATAGTACCTGAGTAAATGGATGAGTGCATGGGTACTGCTTGGGGGTTTGAATAAGCACATGGGTAGTGCCTGCTTGATTGTATGAGCGCATAGATGAGAAGATGTCTGCAAGAGTAGCACCTGGGTGATTGGATAGGTGCAAGGGTAGACCATGGGTCATTGGATGAGTGCAAGGGTATTGGGTTGGTGATTGGGTGAGTACACAGATAGGGTCTGAGTGATTGGGTGAATGCATGGATACTGTCTGCTTGATTGGGTGAGTGCATGGATAGTGCCTGGGTAATTGCATGAGTGCATGGGTACTGCCTGGGTGATTGGATGAGTCAATGAGTAGTGCCTGGGTGACTAGATGAGTGCATGGGCAGTGCCTCAGTGAATGGATGAGTGCATACATAGTGTCTGGTTGTTTTCATAGTGCATGGGTAGCGCCTGGGTGATTGGATGAGTGCCTGAGTAGTGGCTGGGAGATTAGATGAATTCAAGTGCAGTACCTGAGTGATTGGATGACTGCTTACATGGTGGCTGAATGATTGGTCTAGTGCAACTGTTGTGCATGGGAGATGGGATGAGTACAGGAGTAGTCATTCAATGAATCCATGACTAGATTAGCGATTTGACACACATAATATATCTCAACCTCTAAAAACGGTGAAGAAATAAAAAAAGACAAAAATATATTAGAATTTTATTTCGAACATTAGGCAACCAAACAACATACAATATTTTTTGCCAAAACTTTCATTCAACATAGACAAATGTTTTTTCCTGTTTTCAGCTTTCATACTTGCTCACTTTCAACACTGCTTTGTATGAAGACTGATCATGAAACAGTGGGAAAAAACAATCAATGGATTGTAAAAAAAAAACAAATGTGCACAGTAGATCATTATATCTATGTCATAAAGTTTACTGCCCTCACTACTCTTAATGAAAACAACTATATGGTAAAATTGTTTCTGGTATTATTATACCTGGTACAAAATGTCCAACAATTATGAAGCCGTCTTCATTTTTGCATTTCCTTTTGTAAACCTCATCCCTATTAGGCCAAATGATATCTAAACTGTTCTTAGTCCATGTATGAAAAACATAACTCATAGTACAATGTAGAAGATGCTGTAGCAGAAACAAAATGGGACTTTTTTTAGTGGTGAAGAGATTTTTCACATGCAATTTAAGGCTACTAGTATTATAGTACCTCCATACTCCATTTACTCTTTATCTGTAGTAACACAATGTATTCCTCAAATATTTATAAATGCCTTTCCCGTAGTTAAAAAGAGTCCTTCATTACTAACAGCTTGCTGTAGACAATACCCCAATAGGCTGAATAATGTCTCAGAAACACATACTCCATATAAATATATCAACACAATACCACATTTTCTTATCTTAGATTCTCCTTAGAACTTTGGTTCTAGAAACAGCAGATATGAGTTTGGTAACTTTTTGGGAAGTCTTGATTTGAATGCTACTTATATGTCTTTGCACTCTGTCCAACCTGTTTGACATCTTAAATATATTGTGTAGTGTATAAATGCACTTAGTATACGTAAAAGTATAATTGTCCCTATGTAGCGTTGAACCTCTGATGATTTGATGAAATTGTACTACATCTTTTAACCGATATTTTATGAGCCCCTATGCTGTGGTGTTTCTTAAACTTACGCTGTCTAACAAGTGCCATTGATGTGTTATTGTCTTTTTATAATTATTTGGGAAGCAATCGCATTTTATGTATACTTTCATGGTTGATTTTTTTTTTTAACATACAGAATAAAGTTCAATGAATGAATGGACATCTTAAATATATTGTGTAGTGTCCAGAGGTTATATTAACTCCTTCATGAAATATGATTGCTATAGTTGTGAATGTTTTTCTTGAGATGGAAATTTGTGCAGCTTTAAAGTTAGTAAATTCAGTTCCTAACTTAGTACCATCCACGCTGCATCGGTGTAGCATGACTATGATATATTTTCCATACCTCTGTAGAAACAACGTGACCTAACTTCTGAACTGCAGTTTGGACAGATCATACCTTGATGGGTGTTTGTAGGTAAACCTGCAAACAGCACAGCTTCACAATCTGGTAATGTCAAGTAGAGGAATAGTTCTGAATTGATTTCAGTGATAGACATAAATTAACAATCTTCACAGTTATGGGTCCATTTATAAGTTAAACCAAATAATTCATGGATATTCGCATCTTCTTCATCTAATAGTCCTAGCATTACCATTAGAAATCCTTGAGCATCCTGCTGAAGATTTTGAGAGAACACTACTGACCCAGTAGAGTCATCGGTGAGTTTTCTTATTCCAGTAGCAGAATGTATAATACTTCTATCACTTCTTAATTCTTCAAGTAAACTTCACAGTTGTGAAGACGTTCTTTTATCTACCTTTTCTTTAGTATAATTTGTGAAATGAGGTAAATGATATAGTCCATTTAACACTATATTTGCATAACAGTTCACTCCAGATTTATTATCAAAGTGATAGCCTTGTCTTTCCTCATTGTGCTCTAGCCTTCTTTTCTTTCCTCCTTGTTGATTTACTTTTTGTTCATCTTTCTGTTCAACTGTGTTAGACAGTTTAGATATTTTCCGCTTTGGACACAGTATTGCTGGCCTAAATGAGGTGCATATTGAGCTCTTAACCGATTATACTCCGTTACACAGCTCACATCAGCACTTACTTTCTTCTCATTAAAATCAATCAGAAATAAAGCAGACAATTTTCTAATTCACGACAAAGGAACATATGACATTCCTTCTTTGAATACACTACTAACAATATTAACAAGACCTGTATCTACACTTAAGCCTTCCGATTTATGAATAGTTACTGCATACACTAGAGACACTGGGAACTGCTTTCGCTGGACATACAAGTCTTTCACAAGTAGGAAAAGTACAACGCACCTACCAATCTGCTTAACTTCAGCAATATCATGACATTTTATGGCGAAGTATTCCACATCATTTCTGTTTGGATAATTAACAAACTTCATAACTTTACCCATTGCACCATTCACTAGCCCTTCTTCAACATTTAAATTACGACGTAAGATTACACGACAATTTTTACAGATACGTAACTGTTTTTCTAATCCTGCAGCTTTCGACACAGACTTTTCTAAACTATCCAATTTCGTTTGCAGTTTTTCTGTTAGTAGCACTGTAACTCCTTGATGTTCCATTTTTATCATTTGCTCTTATTTTGACAATCTCTTCTTTTTCCAGTTGCAATAATTGTTCATTGAATTTACTACACTCCTCAAGAGTTGGCATCAAAGAAACAATAGTCTTCTCTTCCTTAACAAAATTGTACATTACTTCAGCAGCTGGAATTTTACTTGGAAACAAGTTTTTGATGAGACAGGTTTGTGATACTGTCTTTCCCTCTTTTGTGAGGACTCCCACTCTTGTATCCTTTAGTATAAGCATAATGCATATCTGATGTTTGGCGCATATTTTGGATTAGCTCTTTGTATTGAAAGTTTTCCCAAATATTTACATTTCCAATACTTCCTAGTGAATTCCTTGTTTCATTATGTAGTAGTTTCTTGAATACATGTTGTCCTTTTACGGGAGTTAGTTGTGGCAGGTCGCCAAAGACTATTAAGTGTGTTCCTCCAAAAAGTACATCGTAGTCAGTTTTTAATATTTGCTGCTTCTTAAATGTATAAAAGCTAGCATTAGGTTAGACACCATGCTCACTTCATCAATAATTAGTAGCTTTAATTTCTTTAATACTCTTGCCACTTCATGACAAGCATCACCAGATAATTTGTTGTATTGTAATTTGTTGTCATGTTTAACAGGCAGCATGAACAATCGATGAAGGGTAACTCCTTTAACATTATGAGTCGCTAAGCCTGTTGGTGCAGTGACTACACACGACAATTTGGAATCTGTTCTCTTCTGTAGGTAATTTGTCAGTACTTTAATCAAGAAGCTTTTTCCAGTTCCAGCTTACCACTTATGTACAATAGAATTGGTTTATATGTAGAACAAGCACACTTTTTATTCTGATGGAGAAACCCATGTTCTACTTTACCTTTTACCTCATCTCTCAACATTTGAAGATACACTGGAAACACAGAGCACTCAATGCTGTCTTTCACAGCGCTGAAAGAGTCTTCATAACAGTCACATTCTCCAAGTAGCTCACTTTCAGTTCACCATGGCTTAAACAACTGTAACAAGGCTAAATAGAAAAACTCTCTTTTGTCTGGAGTTTGGCAACTTAGCTTTCTATGGTTGACTACATTTCCTTTGTTATGTCTCACCAAACATCCTTCGCATCCAGGCACAGTAAATTTTCCTTCATCTGTGTTTTTACTGAGATTACTTCTGAAAGTATAATGTTGAACTATTTCACAAAGACACATGCTTTCCATATGATGACATATTCATGGATAGTACATATCCAGCATGTTACTCTTCAGAATATCTGTAGTGTGTGGCTCAAATTCTGCAAGATATTGAATTTCAGGAAAAGACTTCAGTACTCTGTTACAAGTTTTAGCAAGACCTAAACTCACCCATAGAGCTCCTCTAGATTTAGAAAACAAACTAGCTGAGCTTAACTGGCCTACACATTCATAGGCGCCTATCTCTCTGCAAGAAAGCATTTTCAAACTAAAACTGTACAATTTCTTCGTAAGACTCTTTTCTGCTGAAATGTCCTCCCACATCTCTTTCATCTCAGTTTTCTCTGACTTTGTTACATAAGATGTAACATACTGAGCAACAGCAATTGAGTTGTCTGCAACAAACTGCACATCCATGTTTGCATTCCACATCTTCAGAATCACAGGGTTTGTAGTCATTAATGTACTTGGAGGCCTCTGTTCCTCTTAGGTTGTATTTCTTTTTAGGTGATTTCCTTGTAAGTGTATGTCTGACTGCAGACAAAAAGCTGTTGACTCTTCCTTGTGAGATGACAGGTCTTGGGAATCCAAAACGACATCTTGAATAAAATTTCCCTTTTGCTCAGTATCTTCGCTGACTGTATATTCCGCATCTATGATTTTGGAATCGTAGAACTTGTTGTCTTAAAATGTTGTCACTACTCTCCTTTGGGATGGAGCAAGTGACATACTGCTCAATAAAAGACAACACAGACTCATCACTGTCTGTTCCAAACTTTGGGACATCTTTTACCCACAACAGCATGTGAAAATGGGAATCACCTCTGGCTTGGTACTCTTTACGCCAAAAGAAATCAATCACTTCACCAAGAGTAGTTTTTTTTGTTCAAGATGAAAGCCATCATTGCTTGAAATCTGTGATTAAAATATCGGCAAACATTTGCAGGGTCTAGTGGGCACAATTCTCCTGGCGTCTTCAGATGAATGTCTTTTATATTTGAATTTGCCTCCTGCAAGGATTCTAGCAGGTCATCCCAAGCATATTCAGCACAACTCAGCATCAGGAACCAAGTAGGTACTCCAAGGTTCCTCAACATGCATTCACCATGAGGCTGATATCAATATTCATTAGTACCATGCTGACATGCCATTAGGTTTATTAAATTGTATTACAAGTGCTCATCTTTTCATTGAACTTTTTCCAAAAGTTCTCTTGCTGATAAATTATGTAAATTAACTTGTTTTTAGAATATTATTCACAGCATATGAGAGGCCAGACAAGTCACTCTCAAATAATAGGTGAAATATATACGGAATACACTGACAAAATCTAGAGTCTTCTGAATAAAGTCTACTACATCTATACCCAGCTGCAGGTATTTGCACAGGCGGCTCGTCATACCTGCCACCTTCTCCAGTAGGAAGACGATGTGGGAAACACTGAGCTTCTAAACTTTTTTCCCACTCACTTAATGGAGCTCCTTTTGCTTCCTTCATTTGAAACAGCTCAATGACATCAACAATAACCTGTTTAGAATGCAAAGGGTCGATGCTATAATGTTCATACATTTCTTCTGTCTTGTACTGATCCACCTCAATCTGACCTGTTGATGGAAATGACTGATCCTCCATATGTGTCATATCTTGCAGGCTTTCCACATTTCTATAGTAAACATTGTTTTGTACCAGATATAAAGTTGATTTTTTTAACGTTGGTAAAACCTACTAACTCCTGCCATATCTTCTTGTTCTTGGTAGGCACACCATTTACAAGAATTACTAGTCTTTCCTCTAAATCTCTATCTACACCTACCATTTCAATGTTTTTATTGACATCTAATGGTAAATACACTACTCTACCTTTTAGTCCTTTTTGCAGCTCTGTTTGGGTTAACTTGCCTGTCTTTCGCTCCATATGTACTATAGCCTGAAATGGATGTATAGTTTGGATAAGAATGGACTCATAAATATTGAAACCTTGAAGTGCTCTGGAATGGGAACCAGTTCTAACTTGTTATGCACAGCTCTAGCAGGCATTTTATTATCCTCTAATTTATTGTAGCAGTACTCACATATAACTTGTTGTGTGGACAAGTGAAATCTTTCTTCTAAAAACAAATACAGTACAAACTTTTGCCAGTTATCATTATTCTCTATTTCACTTTTTAAATATAAGTCAACAGTCCACGTTTGATTCTTGAAGTGAGTGCGTTGACAGCAAATACAAACATACTCAGGTTTTTCAGCACATACTGTCTTAAATTTTGTAATCTCTTTTTCAAAACTATCAACTGTAGTAACTGTGTCCTGTTCTACAACTCCTCCTGTTATCAAGTCTTCAATTTCCCTACAGTCCTGTTCTGGACCAAAGAAACGAAACTGCACATAGTCACAAACCTTTTCTACCTCTGCCACAGTACCAAGCAAAAGTGCCCTATTAATTTCTCCTAAACATAAAGCAGGATTTTTCAGATAATACAGCCTCTGAACTAAAGTTTGCATTGTTGAGTGGTGTACAGCTAACATCCTAAAATGATGAAAGGTGCTTTGGCACACTTTCTTTGATAAACAAGCTAGTGAGCGTCCCTGCAAATTGAATGTTTTCTCAGCTTACAAGGATCTAAACCTTGTAAAGCACTTATTTTGTGTTTTAAACTTCGCCCTGGAAATATACGTAGGAATTTCTTTAATATATCAATGGATTGCTGTCTAATAACACTCCTACAATTCCATTTGTATACAGGGGCCTGACTACGCCTCTTTTGTACCTCTTCTGCAATAACTTCTTCTACATTTCTAGGTACCATCACCTCTTTTGCTATGGGACTGACATTCTTAATTTCATAACATTGTCTGCTTTCATCAATAGCATGAACTAATCTGTTATCCTGGAGATAGCTTTCTTCATTAAAGAAAGGCTCTGTACTGGAAGTATGCATCCATTCTCCACTAACAACTGTACAAAAGTTACTTCTATTCACTAATCTTTTCTTCTGGTTTTGTCTCTTCATGCACAACACTATTTTGTCAAGAGTCGTCATTCTATTTAGAATTAAAATAAAAAGCTTCCTCTTCAAAGTAAAGACCTTATCAACTACTCTCTCAACTCAATCTTTCTGTTTCAGTGCCTCTCTCCTTCTTCTATACTTTTTCATAGTTATTTCTTGATTTATAACCACTATACTATGAAACATTCTGGCTCTGATTTCCTTAAACTGCTTCTGTCTCCTGTTTAACGCCTGTCCATGTCTTTTACAATCTTTTTTCTTCTTGGAATGTACAGTTTGTCCACTCTTATTGTTTCTCAGAGGCATAATTGAATTTTCTTTATTATCTAATCTTTGGAAATGTGTGCATATACTTTTAAGAAATGTCTTTGTCCTCTTACCAGTAGCTCTTTTTCTTTCACCGCTTTTTCTACATTTTGCCCCTTTTGCAAATCATTTCTGCAAACATACTTTAGTTGCTTCTGTTGCTTTTCTTTCCGTCCGATCTTTGGAAGGCATTGCAACTGTGTGTAGTCATGTAGATATTGTTCTGTAAAAAAAAAAAAATCCTAGCCAATCTACCAACTACTTTACTAGTGACTTACACATAATGCAAAAACAGTTTGCATGTTATGTTGCAGTTTTAAATCTACAGATGAACCTACAAATATTACTACATGCACTTACTTCAATATAACAAACCAAGAGCAAAACACTAAATCTTTTTTTATTAGTTACCTTTTAACATTTTAGCACCCTCTTGTACAACACAGCTACAGCATATCTCACGTCTCACTTTTCACTTATACTTTGTGAAAGAACAGTTTATCCCTTCTGCAGTAAATTTGAAAATGAAGATCAAGGCAAGGAGGCATATTTACAAGCCCCGTGCACTTTCAGGAGTGTCTTTTTTGACACACCGGCGCCCTAATGTGCTGCTCCATATTTACAAAGCCACGTAAAGCCACTCTGCGTAGCTTTTCATGGCCTTATAAATACAGGCGCTTTTCAGGCAGCACTTTGCGTGAAAGAAGCATGCCATGGGTGTTGCTGTGGGTGTTCCCATGCAACACCCATGGTTTCTGCCACATACCCAAATGTACAATAATTTGTAAACCTGGCAATGCGTAAGAATCCTACACCTCCCCAGGGAAGTTATAGGGAGATGCAATGAGGAGATATACTTTTCTTTCTCCTCATTTTTTCCTATTTGTATGCATGCTGTATTCTACAGCACACATACATAGAGGAAAATACTTCTCGTGATTGTTTTTGTACAGGAAGGTGTCCCTTCCTGCACAAGAACAATCACCCCCACTACACAGGCATCCTTGCACTATAGTGCAAGGGTGCCTCCATTAGTGCATGGCAGCCAGTTCTGCGCCAGCACAGGGGAGAGCATAGGGATCCATCATATTGTTGTAAATATTACGCATCCCTGTGCTTTGAAAGTAATGCAGCATGGCACAGCCAAATGGCTTGCAGTTCCGCACTGCATTACTTTCTTCTAAATGTAGCCCCAAGTGTACAAGTACATTCAGTGTCTCAACACTATAAATACAAAAGTACAACATAAGAGCTATTGGATGCTTCTCTACCACTGTGTTAGTGGTCTATTTACTATATCAGTACTGTTCTACTTGAATGTATCGGATTAATGTTTTTGTAAACGGTGCATATAACAATCTGCACATTAATGTCTATCAAAGCATATACCTCACTAATTCTTCCAACTACATCCAAAGAGTATGCTTCAACTTGCTTATATAATTCACCAGATGGTTCTAAAAGACTACATATTCTTCAGTAAGAGTTGTAAAAACATGTGTTTGTGGCTGAATACATAAATACTCCATGGATGATTGAATTGGTGCGTACATAGTACCTATGTGATTCTTTGAGGCTACACATACTGCCTAGAATATTCCCTGAGAATATCAGAACTCCATGGATCATTCCATTTCTGCATAGTTACTGCCTGCATGTTTACATGAGTACAGCACTACTATCTGGGTGTTTGCATGAGTGCATACATAGTGTCTGAATGATTAGATAAGTGCATGCCTAATGGCTCAATAATTAAATACATGCATAGATACTGGTTGGATGACTAAATGAGTGCAACATTAGTGTCTGGATGATTGTAGGAGTGCATAGATAGTCTATAGATGATTTACAGAGTGCATGGAAAGTGCCTACATGATTGTTTAAGTACATGCATAGCACCTAGCAGATTGCATGAGTGCATCACTGGTGTTTCAGTGATTGCATGACTACTTGGCTGCTGCCCATGTATTTTTGGTTCAGTAAACAGGTAGTGCCAGGGTGTTTAGGTAACTACATGGGTAGTGCCTGGATAATTCAATGAGTGCATTAGTAATGTCTGGCTGATTACATGGGTACATGACTAGTGTCTGAGTAATTCCATAACTCCATTGTTAAACCTTGAGAGATTGGATGAAAGTAGGTGTACTGCTGGAGTGATTTTATTAGTGCAAGAGTATTCCCTCAGTAATGAAATGAGTACATAGCTACTACACGAATAAGAGGTTTACTACAATAGAACTCTCTACGTAATTAGATGACTGCATGAGTAGTAACTGAGTTTTTGCATGAGTTCATGCGTGTGCCTCAGTATTTCAAAGGCTGCATGGGTTGTAAGTGTATGCTTAGATGACTGCATAGCTTCTGTGCAAGTGTTACAATGACTGCATAGTTACAGCCTTGTTAATTGCATAAGTAAATGGTTACTGTCTGGGTGATTAGATGAATGTATAAGTGGTGCCTCCATAGTTGAATGACTACATCATTTCTGCCTGCCTGATTGCAAGAGTACATGTGTAGTGTCTAGGTAATAGAATCACTCCATGGATACTGAATCCCTGATTTGATGACTCCCTCACTAGTGGTTGGGTGATTGCATGACTACTCCCTGACTGACTATGAGTATCTTAATTACTGTTAGATACATAACAGTTATGGGTATATATGTCTGACTCATTGGTTATCTCCTTCTGTCACTATCAAACTATCACACTTGGTATATAATTGCATACATAGCTCTCTAGCAGCATACATTGCTTTGTTACTAAGCATCCACATGCATCAATAAGTTTCTAAAATGGAAAACAGCATTTACATTTTTTTCAAAGCAAAAAAACCTTTGGTGAATGGTATAGCCGCATCATTTCTCAAATACTTTTTCTAACTCTAAAACATATATTCAGCATTTTCCAAACAAATGTTACACACCAAATGAAGCTAGCGCAAGAACTCTCCAGGCATTCTGCTCTATTAATCCTTCTCAATTTCAAGCAAATCATATTTAAAGAAAAACCACCCTCACCATATACATGAAATTTTCATCAGCCTTACTGAACATTGATCTCCATGTAAACATATATGCGATTTTTTAATAGATGTACACCTTCAAGCCATATTTCCAAAAATATATACCTCTGTGCATCTTTAAGTAAAATCAAAAGTCCCACCGTATATATAGCTATGTGCAACCACAAGAACCATATCTCACCATCAAAGCACATGCAAAGCGGTCATCTAAGTTAAAAACCACATTGACAAACACTTCCCAATACATACCTAACAAGTATTATTTTTTTCTAATTCATATACAGGTGAACAACATGTTCTCATCTTTTATTTGTGACTACACTACTCATGTGATATATCTTTTCATATCACTGTGATACTCTTTTTTATCAAACTCCCATATACATCTTCTTTTCTTATGTAATTTTATAAAGAATTAAACAGTTATGTACATACCAGTGAATTCAGTTTGTAGACTATATTGTTGTTTTAGCTCTTTGTGAATAGTTTTGACACTGTTAGGTTTTCTGAAAACTAAGCACAAGAATGGTACACCACTCTCATACAAAGCAGCCATAACATGTCAACCTCTTCAACTTTGCACTCTGTGATCATGAGAAAGGCAGCAATGAAACCATGTCTTTCATTTTAGACTAAACTATCTCCTCTTGTCAGTGTTATTGTTATTGTTAACTGGGATTTATAGAGCACATGTTCACCGGCAGGTCTCTTAGCGCTGCGAGAGAGTGATTAAACCCCGCCAAAGATCAAATGTACAAGCTCCCGGTCAAGGCCTTTGCTGTGCCCAAAGCTTCTATAAAAAGAAGTCTTGAGTTTTTTCCTGAAGGGGAGAAGGGCGAATTCCTTGCTTAGGCTCTCTGGGAGCCTATTCCACAGTTGAGGGATCAATACAGAATAGGCTCTGCCACCTTTGGAGGTTGTCTTGAATTGCGGGCAGGCCAGTAGGCCTGCCTCGGACGACCGGAGGGTACGTCCAGGCACATAGTTCTCTAGGCCCTCCTTGATGTAGACTGGGGCCTGGCCATGGATGGCTTTGTGGGCAATGTAGAGACCTTTGAACCTGGCTCTCTGTTTAATGGGGAGCCAGTGCAGCTGCTGCAGTAGAGGAGTAGCATGTGCCCGTCTTGGGATCCTGAAGTTCAGCCTAGCTGCGTCATTCATGGCTACTTGAGGTTTAGTTAGCAGTTTCTCGGGGAGACCAATGTACAGGGCGTTGCCATAGTCCAACCACGACACAATCATTGCCGACACGACCATCTGTAGTGTGGCAAATGAGAGGAGGGGAGCCAGTTTCCACAGTTGTCTCAGTAAGCCCACGCAGGTCCCGACCACAGTGGACACTTGGTTCGACATGGTGAGCTTGGCATCTATTTTGATGCCAAGGCTTTTTACAACCGGGACTGGCGTAGGGGTAGTACCCAGCTCTCGTGGCCAGAAGAGGTCATTCCAGGGGTTGTTTTCGGTGGTGATGGCAAGAACCTCGGTCTTGTCGGGGTTGATTTTAAGTGAATTGGCTGTCATCCAGTTAACCGTATACCTAAGTATGTTTTGCACGCGCGGGTGGGCAAGGGAGGAGTTGTCAATCTGGAGCATTATTTGTGTATCATCAGCATAATTGAACACTTGGCAATCCATGCGGGCCAGAGCGGCCACAAGTGGCTGGAGATAGATGTTGAAGAGAAGGGGGGACAGCGCTGAACCCTGGGGGACTCTGCATGTTAGTGCGCCGATGTTAGACACCCGGTCAACCAGTTGGACTATTTGTGACCGAGCTGACAGGAAGGACGCGATCCATTGATGTGCCAGCCCACGGATACCCAACTCTGAGATCCGGGACAGTAGTTGGTCATGATTGACTGTGTCGAATGCCGCAGACAGGTCTAGCAGAACCAGGGCGCACAGCTTCATGCTGTCTGCCATGAGTCTAAGTTCATCCAGTACCGACAGCATTACCAGCTCTGTGCTGTGGTGAGCCCTGAAGCCTGCCTGCCGCACCTTGAGTAGCTGTTGTTCCTCAATGAAGAGTGATAGAGTTTTGAGGACATGCTGTTCCACTACTTTAGCCAGGAAGGGAAGCTGGGAAATGGGACTATAGTTCTTAAGATTGGCTGCATCTGCCCCTGGTTTTTTCAGTAGGGGGGTGACCCTGGCTTCCTTGAAATTAGCAGGGACCCAGCCCATCTCCAGTGATCGATTGAGCAGGTCAAGGACCTCCCTCTCTACCCCAGGTAGGGCCATTCGGAACACCCTTGATGGGCAGGAATCCGCTGACGAGCCTGACTTGACACAGTCCACCAAATGGGACAGAGAGTCTCGGTCCAGCCTTGGAAGGGTGGTGAGAGGCTTACCGTGGGCGCAAGCCTCTGGATCCGCCGCCAGGGGGCACTAGTTAGCGGGTGTGTTGTGTATGTCAGTTAAGATGTCCCTGACTTTATGGAGGAAGAAGCACTGGAACTTATTGCAGTCTTCCGGACTAGCAGTGGATTTCTGCTCTTGTTTCTGACTAAGTTCTTTTAGGATTCTGAAGGTTTCTTTCTGCTTGCTGTCAGCGTCCATAATCCTGGCCTCATAGTATTCAGCCTTCCTGGTCATAATGGCTTTTTTGTATGTAGCTAACACGGCTTTGTATTTTGCAAGCCCCACTGGGTCATATGATTTGCGCCAAAACCTCTCATGTTGGTGCAACATTTGTTTCCTTCCCCTCAGGTCCTCATTGAACCAGGGGGCCCCTTTGCCCTTGTTCCTAACTCTTTCCCTCCGAGCAGGTGCCACCTTGTCTATGGCCTCTCACAGCCTGCAGGTGAGGGACTCACTTTCCTGATCAAGGTTCTCCGTCAGGTGCTTTTCAGGGAAGATTCTGCGCAGAGTACCCACTAAGTCGCCTGCCTCGATTTTATTCCACCCTCGCAACACTTTCCATTCCCGGGGGTGGTTGCGCCCGTCGACTGGCCAGCGGGACCCAGCACCTGATCAGACAGTTGTCCGACCAAGCGCAGGGACTGATGTCGTCAGGCTAGCCGGTGGCTGGGTGGTCCAAATGAGGTCGAGGGTATGTCCCTTGTCATGGGTAGGGGAATTAACAAGCTGTTGAAGCCCCATTGTGGTCATGGCCTCCTCCAGCTGACTGGCATGTAATTCTCTGGGCGCCTGGTCCCAGTGGGAGTTAAAATTCCCCACCACCAGGAGTCGTTGGTACCGTGAGCGTAGGTCACTGACTAGTTCTGTGAATAGCTCATTGAACCAGGGAGTTGATCGAGGTGGGCGGTACAACACCAGTAGTGCTAGGCATGAGGATTTGGAGCAGAGCTTCGCCCCTAAACTTTCAGCGCCTTCGAGGCTCTCTGCAACTAGCTTATCTACTGCTATGCGTTTGTTGTAGAATATAGCTACGCCCCCTCCTTTTGTCTTTTCCTGCCTGTTATGCAATAGGACATCGTATTCCAAGGGAAGGGTAGCTAGAATGTCCGGGACTGAGGTATCCTCTAGCCAGGTTTCTGTTACCGCCAGGATGTCCATGGTACCATCCTGGAGGAGCGAGAAAATCTCTAGGCTGTGTTTCTGCAGGGAGTGGGTATTTAAAACTGCTACCCTTAGTCCCTGGGGGTTGCCTGGACCTATGTCTATAGGGGGAAGTGGCAGTGTGGCCGAACTCCAACTTCCCCCTTGTTTCCCCAGTATGTCCAGTGGAGGATCCGAATGTTAATATCTCTTAACCCTTTCCCTCTTTCAAAAAGAGACTCCTATCCATTTGTGTTTGTGATGCATTCGCGATCCTCGCTGAGGAATTGCAAAAAAAAAGGGAGTCCAAACCTATATCTAGCTTCATTTTTTTAAATTTAAATACTACACAATAGTTTATTACATAGTCCTGAGTTGGAAATTAAATCTTGCCATTACTTAAATAGTGTCACCACTCCTCAACGTTTGAAAAAAGATTCTGTCTCTTTAACACCCTTCCCCCCCAATACACTCTTACCTCAGTGTACCCAGCAACCCAGTGCAACCAATAGGTCACAACACATTTTAGGAGGAACATGCTGCTTCCAAATCAGATACAACAGGTGTGCTTTTCTCCACAGATTTAAAAGAATATCAATTTCTGTATTACATTTCTTTCGTTAAACAACAGCCAATAATAAGACTTCTTGCTAAGGCATCCAACACACTACCTAATTTTATTCACTTTCATATTGACAGCATCCAATGAAATATATCTTTTAAAAAAACACCTCCATTTTAACTGCTTTTTATTTGGAAAACTACCTTATTTAGCACCAGCCTTCTCCTGACTGCTATTGCTCCTTCACTTCAAAATGCTTAGAGTGTGAATCGTGGGCCACCGCTATATCAATTTAGCTAAAGAGGCTGCAAAAAAAGAGAGTTATTGACAGAGACTTGGGTTTGCCAAATGTGCAGATTACTTAGTTTAGCCAAAGAGGGTTAAAGTTTCATCAGTTGCTGTCCTTGGTTAAATCCATTCTGGATTCCCAAGCTTCTCACCTCATGATTGTGCACTGTGGTGGCAATGGCCTAGGCACATTGACTGGGGTAGGACTGGAAATTCTAATGAAATAAACCTTTGCAGAACTGATGTCACTTTTCCCTCATACTGTCTTGGTGTACTCTAATATATGCCAAGGACAGAAATGGAAGTGGTCAAATAAATTCTGTCCACAGATTGTCAAAGTCAGGGAACATGGTAATAAAACTGTTTCTGCATTCCTCAGAGACCATCACAAATGCATGGAATTTATAGAAATGATGGAGTGCACTTTACAGATGAAGGCACCAGGGTGTTTCTAACTAACCTGAAACTCTGCATCAGCTCTTATGAGTAGCAGCCATATACACACAGCCAACGCAATGGCTCTTCTCAGAGCCACCATAGTATCTGAAATAATGTGAAGTTTTTTTTCTAAAGGTTTTTTTTTCCTTTCGTTTTTGGGGATCTTCGTGACGACGTCGCAATCCCTTCAGACACGTCGCGAAAACATAAAACAAAAGCAGACATTCAATGACCACCAACACATACAAAAATAATATGTAAAAAAATCCATTCTGAACATTGCCCTATGCATATTACTATATTCATACTTCTTTCAAAGCATGTTTAAACTCATATTTTTGTATTACATTTCTTTAAAAACCATCTTTCAGACTTATTTTCCATTTTCGCGGTTATTCGGGAAGCCGCGAAGGAGTCATTAACCGCGAAGATCGCGCCTTTCCCATAAAGTTTAAACACATACATGCACACACATTGCAGCATTCTACACACTAGAGGTTTCTTACTGTACAATTCAATCTATTTTTCTAGTGTATTACTAGAACAACCATCTCTAAAACCTATTTTTCGTTTTCGTGGAGACTCCCGAGATGGTGATGATGTCGCTTATCGCGGTCCTCACGGTTACGTCGCGAAAGCGGAAAGCAAAAGCAGGATTTCAATGTCCACCAACACATCCAAAAATAATATGTAAAAAAAATCCATTCTGAATATTGCCTACACACATTACTATATTCATTCTTCTTTCAAAGCATGTTTAAACACATGTTTTAGCACTAAGGGCCTCATTTACAAGAAAGGGCCGCAGCGCGGCACCGCAAGCCCTTTAGCTGCGCCCTGCTGTAGCACATTCAAAGCACAGGGATGGGACATATTTAAAATAAATGTTGCATTCCTGTGCTCTCCCCTGCACTGGGACACAATGGGCTGCCATGCGCTGATGCAGGCACCCTTGCACCATGGTGCAAAGATGCCTGCTTTACGGGGATGATTGTTTATGTGCAGGAAGGGTTCTCTTCCTACACATAAACAATCAGAAATGGCATTTTTCAACTTCTATGTGTGCTGCATTAGCACACATAGAACTTGCAAAATGTCACTTTTTTAAGGATTGTTTATTTGCAGGAATGGACATCTTCCTGTACATAAACAATCACCAGAGGTGATTTCCTCATTCTATTTGTGCTGCAGAATGCAGCACGTATAGAAAAAGATAAAAAAATAAGGAAAAATGAACACAGTCCTGGGGGGGCGTAGCATTCAGACACATTTCCAGGTTTACGATTTCTCATAAATCTGGAAATGTGTCAGGTTCCATGGGTGTTGCTCGGGAACACCCAAAGCAACACCCATGGAACGCCCCTTTCACGCAAAGTGCTGCGTGTAAAAGGGCCTTATTTACAAGGACAGGAAAAGTCACGCATGGTGGCTTTTCCTGTCCTTGTAAATATGGGCACTAAAAATCCATCTTTCAGACCTATTTTCCATTTTCATGGTTATGCGGGACATCGCGATGACATCATCAACTGCGACGATAGCGCCTTTCCGATAAAGTGAAAACACATATAAGCACACACATTACAGTATTTTACACACTATGGGTTTATTACTGTAAACTTCAAACTCATGTTTTTCTAGTGTATTTCTAGAACAGCCATCTCTAAAACCTATTTTCTGTTTTAGCAGTGACTCTGGAGATCGCAATGACGTCGCTCATCGCGGTCCCCGCGGTTACGTTGCAAAAGCGGAAAGCAAAAGCAGGATTTCAATGGCCACCACCACATTAAAAAATTATAACTATATAATTAATTCTAACCATAACAGCAGATAACTCACTATATAAATAACTCTATAAAAACATTTATCAGAATCTCAATATCTCTATAAGAATGCGCATTAATGATTCACCAATATTCACAACGACATTGGTACATGGGGACCGCGCTGGTGATCGTGGCGTCGTTGTAAATATCATTGTAAATATCGTGCACAATTAAAAACCAAAATCTATTTTGGACACATAACTTGTATCACTGACACCTCCACTTCTCAACCATGGTGTCAAGGTATCTCCACCCTGACCCCTTATGTGGGCTTTCACACACATTTTTAGCCCCGGGAACCGTTCCTGATAGATAAAATGGCGGCTGCAACTTTCTATTCAGGTTGCGTCCAGCCAATCAGAGCTCTCCCATTGGTGTGTGCATTCGCGATTCATCACGTAACCTTTGCGAAATATCCGCGGCCAGAGATATCACTATAATTTAAAACATAAATTTCTCAAAAACTACTGAATGGATTTACAACAAATAAGCAAAAGGCACTTCCTTGATCCGACATCTACCTTCCTGCTGAATTTGGTCAGCGGTTCGGGCTGTAGAGGTGGCTAAAGGCTCCTATGGGAATTAACATTACAAGCGCATCCTTTTTTTGCGCCCCAAATTCTCAGTCCCCACTGCACGGATCACCCCCAAATCAATAGTACCCACCGTGACACTTTTTTGGCAAAATTTCATGCAGATTGGTCAAACAGCGCCAAAGTTATAGCCAAGTTAAAAAATGCTTTTCATATGGAAACTAGGTCCTAACTATAACTACCTACTTGCGACCACCAGTGGGTTATATATATATATATATATATGTGTTCCACAAAGTCTGCCCAAAATCGCCGTACGCCTGCCTTTATGTGTTGGTGCCAGCAGTGGCTGCAGTAAACCACAAAATATCCACGAATCGCTCCACACTTTGAGGAATGAGGCGGCACACCAATTCCAGATGGATAATTTATTAGCCAAAAAACAACAACGCGTTTCAGCCGGAAACGGCCATTGTCAAGTTACAAAGTACTTCCTGAATCACAAATTATCCGTCTGGAATTGGTGTGCCGCCTCATTCCTCAAAGTGTGGAGCGATTTGTGGATATATATATATATATATATATACATATATATATATATATATATATATATATACATATATATATATATATATATATAGAGAGAGAGAGAGATCCAAATCCGGTATTTGTAGAGCGCAAACTACTCACCCCTATGGGGCTCAAGGCACTGGGGGCCTTCGGGGAAATTTAGTGAGCTATTTTCCAGAGTCACATGGTGTTGAGCTGAGCTGCCGCCGGCGCCAGGGATCGAACCGTAAGCCCTGAGCTCCGGAGTCAGCTGCCCTGCCCTCTATATATGTGCCACTCCTCAAAAGTGATAATAATGCACTTTTTTGCAATGGTTATGATGTTTATTCATGTTGCCAAAGATAATGCCCAATTTCTGCACAGAAACAAATAGTGTATGTTGATCAGTCAGTCATAAAAATGAACAGCAGAATATATATAAATATTCAAAAACAAAAAATGACATTGATAGATCCCCATAATTAAAGAAAATCATAAAACTATAACCTTCATATACATCTTAATTATGATATGATTTCTTAATTCCAAAGGAAAATTATTTATATAAATTCAATTATCATTATTAATATATCAGTGTCAGTATAGTCAAATTGCGTCTTGAAATTCATGAATTAATCACTGATAGCAATATCTGAGCTTTACCACCTATTAAATCCATAATATGTGATGTAAACATCCTAATTAATTACATATGTGATGTATAAACAATTCTAAAATTAAGAATCAATCCATGCCAATGAGCTCATAATTTATTTCATTTTCAACAATGTTTCTGGTCACCATCCATTCTACTCAATATTCCATAATTATGGATGCAATTTATATCACATAGAGTTGTATCCTTACATTCAAACACATTCAGTATTCCTATTTTATAAATGTTGCCTCAGTGTGCTTAATATAATATCAATAGTTCAGACTTGGACCATGAAACAATCATAGCTGTGTTTATTATTTATTTTTTTAAATGAAAAAAACATGACTATTAAAATAAATGTCATCAATATAGAAGAAAACACTAAGGCTCCGATAAATGATCTAATAGATTTATTTTTCTTTTCTCAGGGTGATTGTGTATCCATTCAAACAGGATTGAAAATAAATGCAGGAACTTGGATTGATGAAGACTGCCTAAAGCTGAGAGCCTACATTTGCCAAATTAATAAACGTAAGTATACATTTTTTTTATTTAACTATTAAATGGTGCACCATACATACATGGAGAGTGTACAGAGTACACTGTATCACCATATTGCTATAATTTTGGAATAAACGCCGTGGGCCTGATTCACAAAGGTAATCTTACATGTTTGTGTAAGTTTACACTTTTACACTGTTCACAAAACTGCATTTTAATAGAAAATTTACAAAAGCGGAGACTCGGCAGGTGAGGCAAAGAACTGCACATAAAAAGATAAACCTCTCCTATCTTTTTATGTGCAGAGTTCTCCATCCTGACTATGGAGTCTATACAGTTGTAAACTTACTATTAAAGTGCAGTTTTGTGAATACTGAAAAAGGGTAAACTTACACAAGTGTAAGTCTACCTTTGTGAATCAGGCCCTGTGGGTTTTGACAGTGTTGTTTTGTGGAATGCCAAAGGCCATCAACGAAATCTCTGTAGAGTGTTTTAGCGTATGCATAATGACAAATCTGAAAGAAGATCCCATATGGCAAGGTACTTATTGACATGTAAATGACTGGACTGGTTATACAGAACACAGGATGAATCTTTTTTTTTCTAATCAAAATATTTATTGGTTTTATGCAACCCGGGTAAAAAACCCGACACTGTACAGAGCATATCAATACCCTAACAGCAGACACATGACAAAAAAGCAAAATACCATCATGTCATTCGCCGACTAGGTTGTAGTATGACCACCACCTCCTCCAGATGTACCCATGTTTGCGGAGACAACCCCGGGCCTTGTAGATGGGCTTCTCCACCTTAGCACACCAGTCCATCATGGAGCACCACTGGGCGGTGTTGAGGATTTCCAGTGACAGGCAATATCCCGCTTGCCAATCACAATTCTTTGGCTGGCTAGAGTGTCCTTTCCTCAAATCCATCCCACATCCTCTAAAATGCAGGGGAACAGTCGACTGACCTCTCTTGAAGATAGTGTGGTAAAAATAACGGACCAATACTATGCAAGAACTGGGCAGGACCATACCATATGAAAGAAATCACTGCTGTCATTTGTACACCTAGGACAGGCGGGGTGGGGAGAGTCCTCATCCTCCACAGCTACTGCACGGTAAAAATATGAAATATGCAGATATTTCAGTTGAACCAGACATAAGCGTGAGGTAATTACCACCTCCTGTGGAACCATCTTAGCATCTCTCCAGTCATTGTGAAATGCCATCTCAGCCCAATGGAATGGAAAGCACCTGTGCCTCGAGTGAGCTATATTCCGGCAGTTCCTGCAGCTTCAGCTGGTACACCGTCAGTATATGACGCAGCTGCAGATATCTGTAAAATTGGGACTTGTAGAGCTCAAATTCCTCCCGGAGGTCCCGGAAGGTCTTCAATCGTGAGCCTCCCAGACATCCCCAAGGTGGGAGATACCAATGAGGTCCCATCGCTCAAACCCATTCAGGTTTGAAACTTTGAGGATCCAGCTACCATGCCACAAAGAAGTCACCTGTGTAAGCCATCGGTCCCAATGAATACAGATGAGAGCACACCACCAGCACAAAGGAGCAACCCTTGTGGTGTTAGGCATAGAGTGAGCGCAGTATGTATTGTTGGCCCAGAAGAGAAACTTCTAAGCACATTGCGGGATCGTCAGAAATGCCAAACAGCCAGTCGTTAATGATTAAGTGTTAAGAGGTTCAATAGTACAAGCAAATGTCAACCATTCCCATCCTGCTGTCACAGGGCGATTAAACACAGTTAAAAAAGGCTATAGTGGGTGTCTTGTTTGACCATAAGAAGGAACGTATCACCCCGAGAAGACTGGGAAATCAGATTGAGAAACAAAGAGGGGGAATTTCTGCAGGGTCTTAGTAGTGCAATAAACTTGAACATTGCAATGCGGCCTAAGGCATTGAATAGGAGGGCAAGCCACCTGACTAGGTCCTGCCGATTTTGGTGCAGCAATGGTGTAAGGTTAAGGCTCCAGGTCAGCTCAGGTTCCAAGAGATGACCACCCTAAGAAAGGGAAAGCTCAGTCTACAGACAGAGACACAGCCCTGCCAGTTGACAGACTCAGAGATAGTCCTGCCTGTTGACAGACTCACGTCACATTGTAAGTGGACCAGGGGCATTTTGGACCAGTTGACTATCAGCCCAGATGCGTCCCTAGAAGGTTGGAGCAGTTGGAAGAGCTGGGGCCTGGTAATGTATGACTGGCAGAGAAATAACAATACATTGTCTGTGTTTGATGCAATCCCGTCTGCCAGGCAATTTGGCCATTGAAAGCCCTAAATCTGAGTGTCACAGCATACCCAGACTGTCAAGGAATCAATCACCAAGGGGAAAAACAAGGCTAGTGCCTGTGTGATCCCAGAAGGGAGGTGGCAGGACACCGTTGACTCTAACTGTGCTTGAGGGTGGGCATACATCACTTTGATGAATGACTGAAAGCAGGGTAAAAATCCCATGCAGGAGAGGGCCTGGAGCAAAAATCCCCAGTCCAAGGAGACAAACGCCTTCTCAAACTCCAGGAGCATGAGTCTTTAAAGCGCTGATGATTCTCCAGACTGATTCTGCACTCTGCGATGTCAGGTGCTGCAAAGAGAAAAGAAACCACATTGATCCAGGTGGATAAGGGAGGACAGCATCAGCAAGAGGCAGTTAGCAAGAATTTTAGGGAAAATGTTAATTTCTGCATTGATAAGTAAGATCGGATGATAGGTCGGACAAGTTATGGTGGGGGGGGGGCACTTCAGTTTGTGAAGGGCCACAATTGTGGCAAGATGGAGCTCGGGAGGGAAGTAACCTGTGTCCACGACATCCAGGTAGAATTTCAGAAGGTGAGGGGAGAAAAGTGATAAGAATGTTTTGTAGTACTCGATCGGGAAACCATTCAGCATGGGTGTCCTGCCTCATTGCAAGCTGCCAATGGTGTCGGCCAATTCCTCCACAGTCAGGGCTCAAGAGGATAAATTTCCTATTGGCATGGGGGCAAGGGCTCCTTTCATAACTCAACAGTCCAAGAGAATCTCTTATAGGATCGTATGTTATTTGCTGCTTCAAACAAGTGAAGCTAATGTGTGCTTTAGTAGATGATAAAGTATTATAATATTTCCGATAGAACCAATTGTAAAGCCTACAGATTTGTATCCAATATATTTGACAAATTGTGTTGTGGCAGGATACGCTCATCTCCTGGCTTTCCGAGTTCTTCCCAGGCCTATCCCTCTGAACTCCCTTCATTCAAGTTGTTGGGCAATCCCTAAGCTACATGCTCAGCAACTAAATAGGTGATTGGCAACAGTCCAGAGGAAGGATTGGGGGTGGGGAGCTACACTGAAAACATGCTCCTACACATCCTTTCTGTAAGAGAACAAGCTCAGATTAATGAGCTAGGATCTCACATGGCACACTGCTAGTGCAGGGGATACCACCTAACTAGGCCAAGATTGTATCACTCTGCTCTAGTAAGCAACCCACCCACATGGTCTGTGGCCCTTGCAGTGAAAGAAAACTATTCCTACTCTTCAGGACAAAGACAAATCCTTCTCTATGCATATGTTAAAGACTTGGTAACAATAGGTGTAACAAACAGATGTTCTGCCAAGCTAAACCTCAAAACAAATCTGAGTGCAGGGCAGAAGAATCAAGGGAGAATTGAATAGTGTCACCCGAGTGGAGACGTGAGACAAAGAGGTTGAAAAGTTGGTGAATTATTTAACCACTGGATACAGTTATTTTTTTGGTAGAACATGAAATATTTGTTGCAAGCCTTTTTGAGTTCATTCTTAAAGCTCCTGTATATGGTTTTATTGGAGTCAAGAGCATTCAAGTCATAATGAAAAAACAACCAGTGTTCTGACAAAATATCAAGATTTTCAATCACGTTCAAGTGATATTGGTATATCTAAGGTGAGTCCCCAAACCAGATGCACATCAACGTAATTCATTTTCTTCAACTAGCAGATATTTATACAGTGCAATTACAGAAGGTGGGGAATATGTCGCACTAATGCAAATTAAAAAGTCACGCTTTGCTGGCTGTTCAGGTGACATGTGATTGACATATCGCTTAGCAATTGAGTCGGTCTAACATTACCACAGTTGGCAGTCATTGCGAGATCAAAAAAAATCTATAGGGTCCAGCACTTTCAGCCAGGCATTACAAAATAGAATCAGCCTGAATATTTTCCACTTTCAGCCATTTTTTTATCACTTCCTGCTGCTCTCAGGGATCACCTCCTTAAGGTCTAGCTGCAAAACATAAAGCTTTCCTTTTCCTTCACCACCTCGCTAAAACCTTGAATTAGACCCCTCCCCCCGATTCTTGGGATATTCTACATATTTCCCAAAAAAGTGGGGAGGCAACCTAGCAAGATTACAGTACTTAGTAACATTTCATACATGCATCAAAAGTAATTGTCAGGTAATAAAATAAGATCTAATTTTATTAGTTTCAGTGTTTAACACGTTCGGTTTATATACTTTGATTTCATGCAAATAGTCCTATTTCTCAAAAAAACAACTTCATAGCCTGTCTTGTGTTATATAAAACGTAATGGACAGTCTTCGTATCATCACTTTACTAGATGACCAAGGTCATATTATTAAAAAGTCATTTTTAAAAAGAGTCTTCTACTGTAAGAGTAAGCATTATAGAAAGTCTTTTCTACCATCAATTACTACTGAGCTAACAGTGTATCACAATATAAGATGCTTTTTTTCATGGCTGTAGAGGTAAATCATATGCAGATCAGCGTTTTGGTTCTAAATTAAAGCTGAGTGAATGCAAATTACTTCACTACAAACATATAATACAGACTTCAGTGTAAAATGAAGCAAAATGAATAAAAAGGCCATAATAATATTAATAATCATATTTCATGTAGGTCATTGCAATATGTGATCAAGAACCAAGGAATGTTATAAATGTATTAGCTTGGAATCCTCATGTGAGAGGAAGTAGCTAAAATGATTACTTATTTGTAAATGTGCTTTGCTGTGGATAGATGTAAAGGCCACCTGGTTATTAAAATGCAGTGTGATTTTTCACTGCCTACTCCTACTCAATTAACATTTCACAGCAAGTCGGTCACTATTAAAATATTGCTTACTTTTTGATTATGACTCCCAAGAATAAACATGGATATCTTGTTATTTGGGGGTAACAATGTTGATATAGCAGTTATCATGATTATCATCATCAAGAAAGAAATGCGAAAAAACGATTATTTTACACTGTACTGATTAGCTACAGTGAGCATATCCCTACACTGAGCTATTAAAGGCCACTCTAAATTGGTCCAGCAGTCCTCTGAAATCATGTCCTTTACTGCATCCAGTTGTGTGTTACTACCACTTACAGATGTACAAGGTTTTTGCCTTTCAGAGCAAGTAATGTGTGTGTGTGTGTGTATGATAGTTGATTGTAGACACAGCAGAATGCATTTGGCATTTCCTTTTTAGAGAATAAAATGAAAGATGAAGGTGGTCTGGCATACAAGCAATGTGTATTGCTGAGCACCTCTAATGCATAACTTATGCCTTTGTGATAATTCAGAATCTAGGCAGTGGCGGCTCCTCCGCTAAGGCAGAGGAGCGTCACCCCACTGCTTCGCAGCAGTGAAGTAAAGGAAACATAAATGGACAGAGGAGCAGGGGAAGAGGGGTTTGCCCACTCCTAAGTGCACATGACTGTTTGACCGGCCTTCTCGGGCTGGCCAAACATTCATGCGCACTTTACATCTTCTCCATGCAGGCTTCAATACAGCCTGCGTGGAGAACATGCCCAGGCTCCCATTCCTTGGCTGAGCGCCGATCCATGGCACTCAGACCAATCACAACACTGCATTGCAGCATTGTGATTGGATATCGGGAGGCTGGGAGCCAGGTGCTTCCTGCTGCTTCAAACATCCTACTGCGGGATCGGAGTCATGAAGAAGAGGACGGAGGAGGGGCGGCCATCACAGGTAAGTGTTTTTGTTTTTTTAAAAACTTTTTTGTACCCCTCACCCCCTGCCCACCACCCGGGTCCGGTAGCAGCCACTACTGAATCAGGGCGTGGGCTTGTCTCTGAATAGCTAAGATTGTCTTTGCAATAGTTCTGCAGCGGCGGCCCCCTATTAGGGCAGAGGAGCGTCACCCACCCTGTTGCCAGTGCAGCAAAAGGGAAAAATAAAACGGAAATAAAATTAATTACCGTTTTATTTTTAACTGTTACCAGCCCGAGCAGTGTTTGGGGATGGGGCTGTGGCTGACTGGCAGCAGGGAAGTGGTGCTCACTCCACCAGTTTACACTGTGCAAGTCACTTTGGCCGGCTCCCTTGCAACGGCCAGCCTGACATGCATAGTGTAAACCTTTCCACCTAGCTGTCTCAGACAGCTGGGTGGAGAGCTGGCACAGGCCTCCTGTGCCTGCTGGAGCATCGAGGAAGCCCGCTCCAACCAATCCTGGCGCTGCTCTCATGCTGCTCATTTGCAGCATGAGAGCACTGTCAGGATTTGCAGAAGGGTTTGCCTGAGACTCCGCAAGGTGTCGTCGCACTGAGAAAGAAGAAGAAAGAAGAAAAAGACGGAGGAGAGTGGAACACGGGTAAGTACATTTTTTATTTTCCTAAAATCTTTTTGGCCCTACTGGGTTTGTCTCCTGGTCATCTCAACGCCTCTCCAGTGTTGAGGGTCATAGCCCGCCACTGATATTCTGACTTTTTGTTCTGTTTTGTTTGTGGCACCCTCTTTTTTGCTAGTGTTTTGGATTTTTCTGACCAGAGACTCCCACCTCATCGATCTTTTCCTCTGAAACTCGAAGATGAAGACTGTGGCAGACCGGTCACAATGAAATATGCAAAGGAGTAGAACCACCTGTAACTAGATCAACAACTGTGTCTCTAAATATAGCAGAAAATTTGAACTCAGATACTATTGCCCAAGTGGCATCCCTGCAGGGTGTTGGATAAACATCTCTGATACAGGGTTCATGTCAACCAACTTCTCAGACACTTAAGGGGGTATCACCTGGTCCAAAGCTTCCTGCTGGAAGCCCTGAGTATATGCCCTGAGAAAAGGAGCTTTCCTTTGATGCTGTGAGAGCAGCACTGGAGGTGTTTGCGCAGAAGGATACTGCAGAAGGAAGAACATAACCCAACTGCCTGGAAGATGGGAAGCGGACCAGAGGAAGTCATAAACTAGTCCAGTGAATGAATCCTGTGCTGTAAAGCTCCTGTAAAAGCCCATGATGAAGCCCTGTGTCCCTCATCACTGAGTATTTGACACTAGCTCTTCCAGTCTGGGCCTCATAATTGTCTCTGCCCCCTCCATGATCTTAAGGAAATCTATGAGCTTGCAGGTGTGGACGAAAGCTGCATATACTCAGAGCATGGAGCCCTGATGCTGTGAGGTTCATCCATCATGCTAGGGGTACTGTGTGGATTCTGAAGTGTGACACACTGAAAATCCAAAGCTAAGGTTCCCCCTCTGCAAAGACTCTGCACTGGGCTGTGAAAGTGTCCCCAATGAGTTTTGCCCCCTTTAACAATACCACAGCTAAGGGATCTTGGAGTATGGCCTCCAGGGACATCCCCATCGGACTCCTGCTTTACTGAAGCTGATCTCCTGTATTGGCCTTTCCTTATATTTGGAAAAGGACAGTTATTTGGTTCTGTGACCACTGCTACTGGAGCTCCCTCATCTCCCAACCATGACTGATCTGTCAGACTGCAGATTTCTGGAAGAACACGTTGTCTTACAAGCAAACAAGCAAAGACGATGTGAGTAGATGGCCACAGCGGTTGACCACCCGTCGAACTGAGTGCTTCGCACAGTTATCAAGTAAAATGATGTCACTGAGGCGTACACCAGCTTAAGACTATTGATTTGCACATACTGATCTTCTGCTTAGCTTCATGATAGCAATAAAGGTACAACTGACATAAGAATCTCAAGGACACACCCCAGGGTCAGAGCCATAGATTGGAGTGAATCACTCAAACCGATGTTAAGCTGTCTATTTTCAATGGTACTTAGCATGTTTCCAATACATAGCAGATTTATTCATCTAGCATTTTCTTGTGAGAAGAAGAAATACATTTTCTTATTCAAGATAAAGCACTGGCTTGGCAATCGATATTAAGAGTTATTTTGTGACTTATTTAGTTTTTAACCCCAGATCGTCATACTCAGTAAGCCTTGAACTGCTTGCTGCAATTTCCTCAGAGTCAAGTGTTAAAGGGGTATATTGCTCAGTGGTTAAAGGGATATTATGCTCAGTTTTTGGATTGCATAATTGGTCTGCCCCAGGATATTCAAGGTGAATGGACCCAATTCTCACGACTCGGGCCCAGGAGCTTCTTTGTGCCCAGTGGCTTTTAAACCAGTTCCACCAGATGTTTATTGTGGTATCTCTGGAATAGTCACTTACACATCTTCTCATATGCCACTAAAAGCTGTTATGTTATGTTATGTTATCAGGGTATTTGTAGAGCGCACAGCTACTCGGCTGAGTGTCCCGGCGCTTAGTGAGTGTGACTGGCAAGTAGAGGTATTGCGATACTGGGACTGATTGCTGGACTATTGCTGGAACAGTCAGGTTTTTAGGGCCTTTCTGAAGGGGAGGAGATCATGCATCTGTCTTAAGGGAAACGGCATGCCGTTCCAAAGTTTGGCAACTAGTGCCTGAAAAGATCTACCTCCTATCCGAGAGCGGAGGAACACGGGGGTACGTACTAACGACAGAGATGAGGAACGCAGAGAGCGTCGTAGATGATAGGGCTGTACTCTTTTCCTAAGGTAGGGGGCTCCGGAGTCATGGAGGGCCTTGAAGGCCAGGACAAGCGCTTTGAAATGGATCATCTTGCGGATCGGTAGCCAGTGGAGAGAATTCAAGTGAGAAGACATCCGCGTCCTGGGACCAAGTAAAAGTATAGCCCTGGCAGCAGCGTTTTGGACTACCTGGAGGCGGGTAAGTAGATATTCTGGTAGTCCAAGGTACAGTATATTCACATAATCCAGCCTGGAAACGATCAAGGCCTGGACCACTGTTTTCCTGTGGGGGACCTGAAGAAAGGGCAGAAATTGTTTTAACATTTTCAGGAGGCCGAAGCATTGTCTGGCTACCGCTTGAATCTGAGATTTCATATTCAAGGTGTCATCCAATTTCACCCCGAAGTTTTTGAGTGACCTAACCGAGGTAGTGGGTGGGTGCATGTCCTGAGGCCACCAGCTGCGCCACATGTTGTGGGGGGCAGGCCCAAAAAAATGATTTCCGACTTGTCGGAGTTACATTTCAGTTGATTGAGCTGAAGCCAGGCAAACACCTCTGATAGACAAGAGTTGATCGCTTCACCATTAAAATCTGTGTCCTTGTCACACGTGAAGAGCAACTGCGTGTCGTCAGTGTACGACACTATTTTTGCTCCATGCGACTCAGCCAGATTCGCTAGGGGGGACAAGTAAATATTAAACAATGTCGGGCTGAGCACAGAACCCTGAGGGACTCCCACCTTTGAAGGGGGAATGGGAGCCGGAAAAGGGGGAGCCCAAACCGTTTGTTGACGGTCCGACAGAAAAGAGGCAAACCACTTGAGTACCGTCCCTCCGAAACCAGACTCCTGGAGTCTCAGCAGGAGTCGGTAATGAGGAACGGTATCGAAGGCTGCTGAGAGATCCAGGAGTATTAGCATAGCTTTGCCGCCCCTATCAAGGACGTCCTTTATGGACTCCGAGATTTCAAGGAGCGCCGTTTCGGTGCTGAAATTTGACCTGAAACTGGATTGGCTCTGGTGCAAAATATTGTTAGTTTCTACGAACGAAGTAATAGCTGAATTAACATATTTTTCCAACGTTTTGGAAAAAAAAGGTAAGAGGGATATAGGCCTGTAGTTGGAGGCTATCTCTGGGTCCAGGGTTGGCTTTTTCAGGAGGGGGAGTATATGAGCTTTCTTCCACCTGATAGGAACAAGCCCCTGCTGCAGGGAGACATTCAGAGTCTGATTGATGACTGGGTTAATGGTCGCAGCTATTGATGCCAGGATAGAAGCCGGACATGGATCAGACGGGGCCCCCGACTTCAAGATTTTCATGATTTCCAATGAAGTCGCCAAGGGGAGGGGAGGGAACTCAGAAAAGAAGGGACCCCTGGTCAGAGGGAGGGGAAAGGAAGACTCAAGGGCAGATTTACAAGCCCCTTGCGCCACTTTTGCGCCGCCGTTGCGTCTCTTCTGTGACGCAACGGCGGCATAAAGCCAGCGCCATGCTGCGGGGTATTTACAACGTGACGCATCTAGGGAGATGCGTCACGTTGTAAGCCTGCGCCACATGAAACCTGCGTCAGGTTTCATGTGGGCGTTCCGGGAGCAGGGGGGCGTTCCGGCGCAGGAACGCCTCGCAAAGTGGCTGAGTGAAATCTACTAGATTTCACTCAGTCACTTTTCCGACCCCGGTGCGTCTAAACCTTGCGCCTGCTTGAAGCAGGCGTAAGGTGTGACGCACCATGTGCAAGATAGGCCAGGTCGGCACAGTGCTGGAGTTGCGTCGCGCCCGCGACACAACTCCAGCACTGCGCCAACGTTACGACGGCAGATGCGACACACATCTGCATTTCCTTGCGCCATGATGCGCCGCATTGTAAATGCGGCGCATCAGTGGTGGCGCAAGGATGGTGATGCATGTCGCAAGTTTCCTGGCGCATCCCTGCTGATTTGCAGGGATGCGCCAGGAATTGTAAATCTGCCCCTCAATATCTGGCCCTGGAGCAGAAGAGTGGGTGGGGAAAGTGTCCTGAATCTTTTTAATTTTGTCAAAAAAGAATGAGGCCATACGGTCCACCCAGATCGCGGAGGGGGGAATACTCTGGTCGCCGCGCTGGGGGAGGAGAATTCCTTCACTATTTTAAAAATCACCTTACTTTTACTTCCAGCTGCCTCAATTTTCGAGGAGAAAAACAGTTTTTTCTCCTCCACTGAAAGCTGGAAAATATAGATAACCATGAGTTGTATTTCTGAAACCTTTGAATATACGGTTTGATGGAACCCATCATAAAGTTCTTCAAAGTTAAATAAATGAAGGACAACTTATAATAATAAATTCAGCAGGTGAATGTATAAATAGCATCAATGCGTTAAAAAAGGGAGGTCCCAAAACGTTGATTTACCATGTTAACTCCCATTCCATGTTGCAATTGTTACATACAATCACAAGACTGACCTTGTCTTTGGCATAGTAACTTTTTGTGTTAAAGCTTTGTGACGATCGGTTACCATGTCTACATTATTAAATGCCTTAACTTAAAGCAGCCTCTGATTAGCAAGTATGTTCTCACCTTACGTCACACCATGTAGTGCATTACCTCGCCAGACACTGAATGTTTCCTGTACAGTATTCTTCAGTTCCAGTAGAGTGGGCTTTTCTCATTAAGAATGTAAGGGCCTTATTTAGAGTTTGATGGATGGGATACTCCATCTGAGCGGGATGAATATCTCATCTTCCATATTACAAGTGCCATAGGCATATGTAATGCCAGGGCATTCACCACGTTTGGGATGGAGTTTCCCAGTCTCTAAACTCTAAATAAAGCCCTAATTCTGTTAGTGGGGCAGGACTGGCAGTTTCCAGAAGAGAACCTCAATGTCAAACCTTGTGTTAAATAAAAGCCTTTTGGTGAACAGGTCATGTAACTTTCAATTAATACCTTAATGACTTGGTTGAAGCCCCATTAATAAATTTGAATGGCTGAGTCTATAAAGGCACAGGTGTAAATTAAAGGGGACATCCAGAGAAGACAAAAAATGCTCTCTTTGCCAAGTACCACATCACTAACAATCCCCAACAGTAAGCATTCTATAATTTACCTTCATTTAAAGACGTCTGTTAGGTTTTTAAGACATATTACGACATCATTCCCGGGATGGTCTCCTTAATAAATAGATTTTTGCATTACAGATCCAAAAACAGTAATCCTGAGTCATTAAACCTATATTCGGAAACTCGCTTCTAAGTGTTACTCCTGTATTTAGACAAGATTTCCAACTTTATAGAGATTCTCATAAACCCCTGGAGTTGTCCAGAAAATCTATTGAAGCCACTGATTTCCTGGAGCACCTAAAGTATTCTAAGTACAAAACTCTCTGCACGTAAAAGAAATGCATCAGCACATGTAACTTTTTGCATTTTTTCCTGCACGGGAGAAATATCCCTTCACCTAAGCCCCATTAAAGATGAACGTACAGCCTCCTTATTCCCTCTCTGGAAAGGCACTTACATTAATAAGTTCATGTGGGGTTCCATTGAGGGTAACAACGTCCTAGTGGTATGAAAATGCTCACGTTCTTGATCATTTTTGCAGGCTCATGCTTTTATACTTGGTACCCCACATAGAAATATCCAAAATCCTGTAAATAAACCCTAACGCTGTGAATGCAACAAGTCGATCCTACTGGTGGATTTTCTGAGTTCCTAAATGCAACTTACAGACGTAACATTTCACTGATCCTGATCCTGTGAAACAGGATGTAACATCTGTGATTGCAAAGTGATTTTTGAGCACCTAAGTGCTCAAAGTACTTTTGTGAAACTAATAAAGTTATGACTTGACTAGGAATTTCAGGATGTTCATACCCCCTGCTACACCTGTCAGCCTTAGGTTGGTCTTTCCCCAAACATTGTGCCTACTCCCCTCCAGTTTGCTGTAATTCGTTTTTGTTGGCATTAGGACTCTGTGCATTTTGCCACTGTTAACCAGTGCTGAAGTGCTTTTGCTCATTCCTTAAAATTCGATGCAATTGGCCTACACCTGATTGGCTAATTTAATTTTTATTGTAAGGTCAGGGTGCATGTATTTACAAAGCTGGACATGTGCCTTTAAGTTTGACATGTCCTTGTAGTGAAAAACTTGCTTTTCACTACTATGAGGCCTTCCTCACCCATAGGATAACATTTGGTTACCTTATTACATTTAATAAGTGATAACCTCGTACCAGCCGCTGTTGCCGCACACTCAAGAAGGAGACTCCAACCCCCAGATGCCCCAGCCCGGAGAAGAGCAGCAACAAATTAAGCAAGCGCAGGAGCGCCTTTTAACAGCCTGAGGCATCCCGCAGAACAGGAGCCTCGTACCAGCTGCTGTTGCCACACATACAAGGGGGGAGTGAAGACTTCACTCCCAGCTGTCCCGGCCCAGAGGAGGGCCACAACCAATGACGCAGGTGCAGGAGCTCCTTTTAGCAGCCTGAGGCATTCCTCAGCGCGGGCCACGCGTGGGCCGTGCTCGGGCGTGGCCATGGCGAAGACCAGTCCAAGAGCGGGCCCGTCTGTGCCCGTCTGCGGTCGTCCGCAGCCAGGCCAGGCCCCCCCCCTCTTTTGCTTTTCCCACAGGACTCATCGGAAGAGATTTTTTCTAAAACAGGTGTGAATACATCCAACTCTCATCATGGTGAAGCAGTGGATTGAGGGAGGAATGAGGGGAGTTGTGTACGCCCCTCACTGTCCCTTGACTCAAAGTAAGAGAGAGTAGTGGGGATCGTTACTAATGAGATTGAACTAACAGAGCAGCGGTTGTCACTTGATTATGGGGTCCCACTTTCGTCGCTGGCACCAGGGGAAGCTGTAACTACTGTTGCCTCAACTGAGGGTGAATTGCTACCGCCAAATGTTTCACCCCACACTATCAGGAGTAGAAACCTTACCATAAACACGAGCAACAAGTTCACCTCACTTAGCTGTGCAAAAGCACGCTCATACCCCCCTCTATCCAAAAATACAGCAACCAAAAGGAAAAGGGCACCTAACAAACAGCTAGCTAATAAAAGGAAACAACCGCCTAGAGCTGCGTCCAGTAATAACCAATTGCTCACATAGGCACAACCCATCCAGTCAGATAAAGCCCCACAACCTCAACCACAACCAGAACCACAGACTTCGCTTAGCATTAATACATCAAGCAGTGCAAATCCAGGTGCTTTACAAGTGGATTCCTCTTCATGTGAAGTTTTGTGCAATAGATTCAGCAATATTCTGGATAAAAAGCTAAAACCACTGCTAGAGCAATTGACGGCCCTAGAGAGGAAATTAGATTCTCCCTGCTGCCCTCCTGTATTGCACAATGCTTACAAAGACACTGACTGTACTACCAGCGTTATCCCCCCATCAAATCCTATGCTTCACCTCTACCTTGCAGTACAGTCCTACAAAGCACCTCTAACGCTGCCCAAACTGGTAATAGTAAGAGCGTGGAGAGGGGCACTCCCAAAGTGTCTTTTCCAATAAGTAAGGCTGACCAATTCCTTTATGTTAGGCAATCCTTTATTCAATCAGACAACATGAGCTCCAGCCATCGCGTTTCGTTCATTAAAGAATGAACTTCTTCAGGGCATTGGTAGTTTGACACCGGGTGGAGGGCAGCGATTCTCGGTTCCCCAACTGCTAAAAATGATTAGGATGAAGCGTGTGAAGCATCAAGGCAATAAGTTGTTATCCTCGAGGGAGCGAGTAAATCAGGCGCGTATTGATGCATCCTGTGTCGGTCTCCTTGATAAGGGCCTGGGTGCGTGAACCTTATGTGATGCACGTCAAGTGCATTCCTTCCCTGGTCACCAGTGTGCAGCCGGACTAAGGCTTCACTCCTATGCTGTGCCTTAACGAGTGACGTGAAGCTCCAGTTGAGAGCCCGGTTCGGGATCGGGCGGGTGGAGCCGAAGATTACTTTCTGTTGCTCGTGGCTTGATTGCAGCGAGTGCGCTGCACGTCTGACGACCGCGGAGTAAAACCGGAAGGCTCCGCGGTCGTCAGACGTGCAGCGCACTTGCTGCAATCAAGCCACGAGCGACAGAAAGGAATTTTCAGCTCCACCCGCCCGATCCTGAACCCGAACCGGGCTCTCAACTGGAGCTTCACGCCACTCGTTAAGGCACAGCATAGGAGTGAAGCCTCAGTCCGGCTGCACCACATGGTCCACAATTCTGGACCAGCCTCGATTTTAGAACACAGACTTTCCCATTCCAGCCGGGACGGAAGTAAAACCGGCAGAGAGATCTACCACAAATTTTCAGCCCTGAAGAAGTCGTGGGGTATTCCCCAGACGAAACACGTGTTGGCTGGGCAACCTTTCAGAAATAAAAAAGAAGAACAATTAATACTCCTGAATGTTCTTCTTCATGTGTAATTTACTGTGATAACACTGTAACACCAACCTGTGTGAAGTTTTGATACAGAGAGATTGCTCTGCATACACCGTCGACTTGTGCATAGGCCCATTGTTACTTTGTGGACCGTGTGTCTGTTTTTCAGGGGTTCAGGGTCAGCCCCCACCTGTGGCACCATCAGATATTCATTGTAGCTACCTACTAACGCACACCCACAGCAGGCGCCACCGCATACCGCATAAGCTTAAACCCTGTCCTTTGTAATGACATATTGATGGTCGGGAGGGTGGGATGGGTCGGTCGCTACGAAAAAAATATTGTAAGTGACTGTATTGTGGTTACCTTCCAAAAACCATCTCTTGCATGCAATTTGTTAAGACAGCAGGAAGATAGCAGCAGCTTCGCCACTTACATTTGCTGCCTCCCCTAGGGTATTTTTATAAACCCACGATATCCTACACCCCCCCCCCCCACATTTCACATTGGAGAACAGGTTTGCCTTTCTAGAAGGTTTAGATGGGCTGGACTGAATGAGATCCACTCTTCCTGATAGGACCGGCTCAGCTACCACCGAGTCAACCCCAGATTCAGCTCTAAAAAACATGATAGGTTCAAGTGCAACTGGAAACTCTAAAGATAACACACTAAAAATACTAAGCTGGAACATAGCCAGGTTACAATTCAAACTATCATGCCCGACTGGCTTACCTTTATTACCCAGTATGATATACTAATGTTTCAGGAGACCTGGTTAAGAAATGACGTACATATAAATGGCTTTGTTTGCTTTTACAACCCAGCATCTGCATCAATGTCTGAGCGTGCGATAGGGGGTTTGGCAACCTGGGTGAATATTAAAGCTAGAGGCAGTGCAAAGGCCCTAGAGACAGTTGATGCCAATTTTTTGACAGCAAGGTATAAAAGAGGTCGGACATTATACCTAACTAATTTTTATAACAATGATTTCATCAGTGTGCCCAACATCAAATTTATATCCCTATTTGAGAATATATCCACCCTTCATAAAATTACAGCCGATAGTGGCCAAACCGCAGGCTTCTGTATAGGGGGAGATTTTGAAGCAAGACTCTGCCCAACATCTCCATCTCTGTCTTACATAAGGAATCCTGATCTTAATTCCACAGAGGGCATTGTCGAATCAAATAGCTCGAACGCAAGAGGGCGTGAGCTGGTCTCCCTATTGGCAGCCCACGATTTAATAAATGTCATGCATACTGCTTATAGTGACATCGAATCACCCCCTACATATAGGGGTCGAGTTCAGACATCCACAATAGATTACATTTTCATATCTTCCAATTTCGAAGACTTTTTGTTACATGGCAAATTGATCTCCTCTAGCTACAGTGATCACAATCCTATTGAAATGCTTTTTGCTTTAGATCCAAAACCATTATTTAATAGGGAGATCAGGGCCTGTCATCTTGACCCCCTTCGAATGGACTAAGGTTAAAATGGAGAGCTGTAGCACCTGAGCATCTATTTTGGAAAGTGATCAGTGAAAACCTCCCTCTTGTGCAGGCATGCCTCAATGAGGCTGATACTACTAGCCCTGCAGTTGTCGCCTGTGCGATAAGATCAAAAAAGAGCTTATGGTACCAACCTTCGAACCACCCGGTAGACCACGATGGTTTAATCGGGAGTGCTCCGCTGCTAACCACCGTCAGCTGCGATGGATCCTTAAAGCTTCTCTGAAGCCCGCAAGAAGTATACGCGGGTTATAACTTCCAGGAAAGCAAAATTATTAAATCAACAATGGGACTACCTAACCACAGCGGCAAATAACAAGAACAGTAAACTCTTCTGGGCTGCTGTTAAAGAAATGAAACAATCTAACCAATTAGAGAACAAGTTCAATTGAAACATTTCAAGTCAGGACTGGGAGGCCCATTTTACTAGAATATATGCCCTGGAATGCCCAGATATCGACACCTTGTTTGATCATAACTTTACCTCTGTACAATTGTCTCTGGAAGAGGTAGAGGAGGCACTGCATCGGAGTGTCGGGGACAAGGCACCTGGCCCTGATGGGGTTCCTAAAACCTCTTGAAACATAACCCCGACTTCTGGGCACCATTACTGCTGAATGTTTTTAACAGTCTCGCTTTCACCCCTGCCCCCAAGACATGGTTGACTTCCATAATAGTACCTATTTATAAAAAAGGGAACTGCTCCTAGCGCAGTAGTTATAGGCCCATTTCATTAATTGATACCCCCCTAAAAAATGTAGGCTGGGCCTTATACAACCACATTAATGAGTGGGCCAAAGAGAAGTCAATGCTCTACCCTAATCAGTATGGTTTTAGACCTAAGGTGGGCACGATTGAGCAGTGTCTTAACCTTAAGTTAATTATCTTGAAATATGCTATAGCCAAACATTCTCCCATATATCTGGGCTTTATGGACCTAACCACAGCATTTGACAGTGTAAACCTCTCAACGCTGTGGTCTATTTTCATCTCCCTTGACCTGGATGAAGCACTAGTGCACTTTTTGGTATACTTGCATAGAGGTATGAAAGCAAGAATAAGAATCAACACCAAAGGGGAAGATATTGACAATCTGAGAGGCGTGAGACAAAGCTGTGTTTTAGCCCCCCTTTTATTTATTTTATATATTAACAACCTTCACCCTTTTTTATTTACTACCACCCGATGTCCCTAAGATCAAAGGTTCTTTTTTACCAGCACTGCTATATGCTGATGATGCCGTATTGATGGCCCGCACTCCAAAGGCGCTCTCTCTTTTAATGAGTGGCTTTGTAAAGTTTACGCATCATTAGATCTGCAAACTAATTTTAATAAATCCTTTATTATGTCTTGCAGCCCAAAAAAACCACAACGTGTCATCTCTAAAAGTAGGTGAATCAAGTTTATATTGAACAGACACTTTGTCATAGTCTTTAGTGATAATGGCTCTTGGAAAGCACATATTACAAATATCATAAAAGATTGCCTCTCCTGTGACAAAGGTAAAAAAATCCCATGGTTAATGTATATTGAACCTTGCATGCACAGGACATGCTGTAAACAATTGTTTGAGAATCCAGGGGGCCTCACACCATTAACAAAAAACAGCTGCAGACCATTTGGTTTAAACTTGCACATGCGGAGAGGCTGAAAAGGGAGTCTGGCAAATCCAGAGTGATAGCCTATCTGGGTATAAACCCAAAAGGGCATATTCCACCCCAAAGATATTTGTCCAGTCCCATGGGTCACTGGGAGCACAGTCTGTTGTTCCATTTAAGAGAAGGTACAATCAAGTACCTGTTAAGTTTCCCACTAGGTTTTCAAGCAAACCTAGATACTCGCCCCTGCCCATGTAATGGGAGGTCAGGTCAAACAGCATTACATTTTTTATTGTTCTGTGATTTTTATTTACTATATACCAAAAGAATTTTATTACCATTAATTAAGAGGCTACACATTACTGTTTTTAGAGAAACTTATAATGTATTGCTCCAGCTGAATAACGAGGACATTTTTTATTGTGTTGGACTGTTCTTGAAAATCGCGGTGCGTGCACGGCAATCAATGTATATTTTAGCGTTTTAACAGCACATTGATATAGAGACCTCTATATTGTTCTATTTAGGAAGATAATGACTGACCCAAAAGAATCTGTCTGTTTTTAATTATTTATGTATTTTTTATACGTGTACTTTGTATATGGTTGTTCATGTAGCCGAATAAAGATTTTTTAATTGAATTGAATTGAAGTGATAATATTTGTTTAAGAACAGGTAAAAATGTCATGTTTGGTCTCTAAAGAAATCTAATTTAAAATCCTCTTTAATAGTAAAGTTGGATTTTAAGTCACAGTTCTGAAAATGCTTCTTTTAGAAAGTTGGCATTTTCTCATCCTAACCATTTTGTTCCTGTAGCCTGTGTCCTGGGTCACATGACTTTGATTAGCATGGCAACTGGCCTTTGTGTAATCCTCCCAGACAGTGAGACAAAGGAGGACTAAATGTTGTCAGGGTGTATGGGGTGGTATCATGCATAACTTTCGACTTTGCCTCAGTCTCCAGTCATTAGATGTCTATGGTTGACACTGATTTTTTAGGAGCTAGTTTTTACTAAAAACTATAAAAATGCATTACTCTGTTTCTACTGGTTGGATTTTTGCCGTTTTCACATCAAATAATTTATTCAATTTTACTCTGTTGTTCTAAATTGGTGTTGAATTTTTATTGTGTGTGGTTTTCACTTTATTACTGTTAAAGTGCTGTATAAATACGTTACACATTGCCTTTACGTTAAGCCTGACTGCTTATGTGCCAAGCTACCAGAGGGTTAAGCACTGGTTAATTTATTGACTTTTTGTGGTTCGCCCTGCAAGGGATTGTGGTTGTTGATTGAGGATGGAACACAAGTTTTTATGATTTTTAAACATATCTTTTCTCAATATGTTTTAAAATGTGGAATAATTCTCTAATTTGCCATGGACTTGTGTTTGGCATAGGCCTGGGCCCAATTTAAAATGTCTGGTGAAATTACTGAATTTTGCATTATGTGTAATTTCTCCAAAATTTGCATTACCTAATTTTTTGTACTTTGTGCCCACAGGAGACTGATTCATGCAGAAAGTGTCTCGCTGAGAGACATTTTTTGGTTATACCAATCTCGTGCCAGAAACCTGTGAAACTTATTTACAAGCAGTGTCCCCTTATGTGAAGAAGCCACAGAAGTTATAGTCAAACTGTATTTCATTCTAAAAGCATGATGTAGTGGATTTAGTGAAACTTCACAAAAATAAATTATACCATTTCTCAGACCTCTAGCTGGATGCTTAGTGAGACTCCTCAAAGTACACTCAGTCAGCAGTGTTCAATGTTAATTCTTGCAGACCTGCCAACACACACAGAGCCACCGTGTGACACACAATATCGACTCCCATCAAACAGTCGCCCGGTGATTAGCCAAAATCACATAGTGGCAGGGAAAAGGAGCTGAAAACCATGGTAAACAGTGGATTTTCAGCTAGTTTTTGGAGGCTTTGAACTGCTGACATCCATTAAGAAGTGTGAAAACACCCCAGCACATCGACAACAGCCTTTGCAAGCTTCTTTTTTTTCTGAGGGGAGGGTTTGAGGTAGGGCGGGGGCATACGTTCCTCCTAGGTGCCCTCCAAAGCCCTGCCCCTTTCTCACACTGTCATTATTTATTTAGTTGGGAGGTCTGTTCATGTAAAGCTCACTTTGTGCTTTGTTGGGGCTTGTATTTATTCGCTAACTCTCCTACTGTCTCCTACTGCAGGTCCATCATTGTCTGATAATCCTACAACCATCCCACCCTCTAATTTTCTCAAATATGGAAACAGCAACTACAAAATTGCACGCACCCAGATGACGTGGGATGAAGCACGCAGGCAATGCAAGGCACAAGACTCTGAACTTGTCAGCATTTTAGATTCCTACACACAATCGTTTTTGGCAACGCAGATGTTGAAATATAAGCAGCCTGTATGGATTGGCCTCAACAGCAATGTGGTATGAAACTATATTTATGAAAACATTAGAATAAAATATGTCTAACAGTTCACATTAGTATGACAACAATTTATGAATTATGCATTGGCATGTTTAAGTGAATAGTTGCATTTTTTATTGACAATAATTTACTCAGTCACCTCAACAGTCTGTTGTGCACCAAGGTCCTGTGTATGTATTGTAGGTGTTCCACTTACCAAATAATCAATGGATTTGCTTTGGTGTGGCAAGCATCTCATTCTTTTCGGCTTGTGGCTGTGCTGGCCTCTGATTAGTGCCACTGTTACTTTATTACACTAATATCTGCATGGTGCTTTTATTTATTTTATGAATAGCTTTCTTGTTTTTGCTTTTTTAAATGTTTAAGTGATCCAGATTATGTATAATGTATTTTTGGTTTTCCCTAGTGTCTTCTTCACTCACTATCTGTAGCTGTGCCTTACCCGATATGTGTGTTCTGACTTTCAGATTTAAAACACAGTTTTAAGACAAACATGGTCAAGCATGAATATGTTACACTAGGTACATGTAGATGTCTCTTTAACCCAAGAAAATAAAAGAAAACTTGGAGAAATAAAACGTGCCTGGTTAGAGGTCAGTGTGTCCTGACTTTCAAAGTGAGAAGCATGGTTTAAGTGTATCATATTTCCTTGTTATACATTTAATGGTCACTTACAAATCCTTTCTTACAAATTTTCCTTCACCGCACTGAACAAGTTACCTTCGATAAAGCTTTCTGGTAGATAATCTATCTAACCATAGATCACAGACCTATTGAATATTCCCCAGGCATCAGACTGGATCAGCAAAATCTTTAGCACTACCTCTGAGTGCTGCTAGGTGACGTAATGCAGCTCTGGGCCAATGTTGTCCCACACCTGAAGTGACAAACTGAGCCACAAATAAACACCACCCATGTGCGCTGACATCAGTTCCTTTCTTTTCACACCACAAGACGCTGATCCAGAGCTAGGCCTCGTCTCTTCACCTGACTGTTTACTCAAACCTTTGCAATTTCTACAAGCGTGCAAGGGAATGTCACTCCCCCCAAAAAACTACAGGGCTTAAAACATGTAGATACTGTCACAAACTAATGTCTATGACAGAATGTCTTTGATGCTCGGGGTCAGACCATGACTCCAAGGCCTGAAGTGACTGCACCTTCATGCACCCGAAGGCCACCCAGGACCGTGAAGCAAAGCTCTAGGTAGCTAAATATTGTAAAATTCCATGCCGTGACCGGTCAAAGTTGAAGGGAATATCCCATTCCCTTTCTTGAAGCCATTCCCTCAGCAGATCATCTTCTCAATCAAAGACATCAGGTAAGTCAAAGAAAAAACATAAGAAGTACACTCGGCCTCGCCACCCCCACTCTCAAGCTCTATAGAAGGTGTAAGGGCATCAGCGTGTCTCCCAGTCTCACTCTCCAAGTCATTCCTCCTGAAGCCTGGGGAATATTCAAAAGGTGAGGAATCTGCACTTTAGAAGTATGTATCAGAATCCCCCAAATGTAAGCTTTTCTGGACACCTTCACCTTAGCAGGTCATCCATCTACAGCTAGTTCTTCAGCCCCTTCATAATTGTGATGGCTGGCCTTGTAGAGGTTTTTATTTTTTGGTCTCTGGGTTTTCCCTCTGAAGTCACTTTTATGCTACCGGTCCATTTCTCTTTCTGTTACGTGCTGCATTTCCTATTCTGGGGTTGTGAGTGAGAGAATGAAGCAGCAAGCCTTTTCTATGTGAAAAGAAGGCTAGACTTGTGCTCCTGTGGAAACCAGCTCTTGACAAGTCTCAACATCAGCAAATCTTTCAAAGAGCTACACAGATCGATCAAGTGCAGAGCATTCTCATTTCAGTGAACACTTTTTCTGCCCAGAGTCAAACCTTAAAAGTAGAGAATGTGGCACTTCATCCATTGTGTTGCATCAACGGTCATTTGATCCTCCAATGGCTAGTTTACTAGAACATAAATTCAACAGTACTCTGAGAAAATTAAACTGATTCCTTGATACCTGTCTCATCCTTTTCAGCACTAAACCACAGGTTCACACATCAATCCGTGCCAAGGTGGGGTTCCAAATCTTCAACACTGTCTGAAATGCATTAGCACATGGCTATCCCATAGGTATCTCAGGATAGTCCACTATTGGATAGTTACATGGTATTTATTGCAAACTTCAAAAAAATGTTCAACAGACATGATCTACTGTTTTCAGCACAAAAATAGGTTCATTGGACAGGTTGTCCTTCATAACCAAGCTATAAGCTATAGGTGAAGAAACCAACTGAACACACTCCACGTCATTTACATTATTTCACAATAGACTCCAGGAAGAAGTAGAAGATGTACTGGTTCAAATGCCTAGACGGACCTCTTTTCACAATTTCAGTACCTTACCCAGCCAGATTATTGCAGAATCCTGGAAAGACAACAGGAAAGGAAGAAGTATCAAAAATGTCTGACTCCACCCTCATGTCCCTTCCCAGGACTGAGGAGAATGAAGAGGAACCAATGCAACTGGGATTCACACTATCTGAAAAATACAGAAGCAGAGGGGAGATATAGGTCTCTGTCTACAGGGAAGAGGACCAAAATGTCAAGAATCAGATGATGAACCAGGAAACGGAAAGAGTAACTGTTCACAATGTATTACTTTTATATAAAAATGGCTTTATGTTTCCACCAAACATTTCAAACTTTCTGTCTTGAAAATATGCCAGAACCTTGTGCATGCAGGACATCAAAGAAGATAATCACCTCTCAACATTTTTTGGTGGTCTTACTTGTGCAATGACAGTATACAGCGTCATGTGAAGTGCATGTCAAGCCAAATAAAACCACCACTCTACACCTGGATTGTTATAACCTCTGAAAACACCTTCTAAATCATGGCATCACATACCCACTGGTTTATCCTATAATCTACCTCCTTCTGTATTTACACATTGGGTAGACCAACAAATCTGGGAGGACATATTTACTCTTTATTGGGTGCATCCTCTTGAAGATCTCTCAGCTCACTCAGAGAAGTTTGGATTGAATTCATAAATAAACAGTTTACATTTTCTGCATTTTGTACTGTTCTGTTCTGTTTTGTTCTTATTCTTGTTTCATCATCTTCACTTTCCTGCACAACTGTCTATATCACGCACATTATCTTACCATTTGGTCAGCATATTTATTTCCAAGAGTGACTATATCCCTTCCAGCTTATGGGAAACACACTTGACCACAGCAATTTTATTAGGCTTTTGTATTGCTTTCAACAAATCCAATACGTAAGCACCATATTTAATCAAAGCTCCAGAAGATGTCAAAAAACCTCTTTGGAACCAGAGTTGGAAGAAATCATGCACATCATGAGAACCATACTGGATCTCTGTATAGATCGTTACATTCAAATTCTCTGACAAGCAACAAACTCTTGTCAATGAAACTAACTCTGCCACTTAAGCTGAAGTTACAATCAGCAGAGAAGATGCTTTGTTCTAATGTCTCTGAAATGGAACGTACTGAGTAGGCAGCTCTCAGTGCTCCATGTTGGTTTCCCGAACAATTTTTGGTCTTGGTTTAGTGGATAATCCAGTCACCTCCAGACAATCATGTCAGGTTCATCTTCATCATCATCAATTTCCCTGTTTTCACAATTCCTGTCTGAAACAGGAAGCAGTGTTGCTGGATTCAAAGTACTACACCTCTTAATCAAGATATTTTGAGCTGCATGTATCACCTGTTCATAATTAGTCAGCTTTCTATTGGGAAGATGGTTAGTTCTCATTCTAGTCAACAAAATCTCAACTGAGTGTGGGACATAAACATTAAACATTTAATTGCGAGACCTATTGCATTGCAAATATTTTTTGGTTTTAGTAGGAGTGAAACCAGTGCGCACGCTGTTTTATGTTTTTTGTCGTAAGCGCATGCGTATTACATTCGAACGTTAGCCTTATTGATCAACCACCGCGCGGAGAGCTCGTGCACTAGAGACCCCGCGCAGTAGCTGAGAAGTCAGGCCAATCAATTTCATTATCCACCCAGGGCAGGTGTTTTCCTCATTTACGGCCAAATCCTCTTCAGATGTATAGGGAGAAGACACGGTTAAAAAAAATGTATCAACCCGGCGAGGATGCAATTTAGTTGAACAGCCGTTTGTCAGACTTGATTTTCAATCTGTTTATTCTCATTTGTATTTAATATAGTTCAAAATATTTGAATGTAACAATTTATTCATACTTTATGTTTGTCCCTATTCCAATAATGAACATGTTTGTTTTCTCTCATGTAATGTCTGGCCCGTGTACATATATTGCCAAAGATCCCAACAGACCCTATTCAGGCGGGAGACTCCCGTTTTTTAAAAGCCCTAAATGGGTTTATTTTGGGTATCTCAAACCTAAAATCTACTTCGTTTAAGTGTAAATCAGTGGGGAAAATCAATTCCACATATATATTTATATATATATATATATATATATATATATATATATATATATACATATATATATATATATATATATATATTTTCCTTTTTAATAATATCATCATAAACACAAAAAAACAAAAAGACAACAGCCGAAGCCAGTTACAATATATCGTAGTTTTCTAATGGCAATAATTGCAGAGTGAATATACAGTAGATGCAAGTGCCGTACAGATGTTAAAAGTTACAATCATGTATTACGCAAATATTAATTGCAGTGAAAGAGTAATGAATTCTATGAGGATGTGTATTGGCCAAAGCTTAATATTGTAAATATCAGAATTTGAGAGCATGCGAAAACGAAATCTATTGTTTATGCCTTTAAACTAAATGTCACGTGGGATCTAGGGGTTGTTAAAACAAGTAACCGCAGAGCGTCATTCATGTGATCAAGGTCACGTTTAGTGACCGAAACGCGTCATGACTTGTTGCGAGTAATAAATTGAACTTTGCACCAGCTTATTTGGTGTCCGTGCCCTTGTGTATCCTTGGAGGAGTGGATAATTTGGGAGTATTGAAAATATTGTTTTACGGAAGACGATTACTTCCGGTTCACGGACCCCCTCCCCGTAAGTGGTCGAGCGGCCTACAACCAACACGAGAGAGGAGCGCTCTGAAACGGAGACAGCCGCAGCAGCCCCCTGACACAGTGACGAAGACAAAGATGAATCCAGCCTGGGCAGCGGTGTAAGCAGAGTCGGAGGACTCGCGGAAAGTGGCAGCGACGGCGGTGAAACATTAAGTGCAGGTGAGGAGGTGGGAACAAAAATTGCTCCAGAATGCTCAATGAATGGGCAGAGAGCAATTTGGAAGCCTCCATGAGGCTAGTAAAAATTCTAATCAAGTATGCGCAAATTGACCACGAAGCCCTGCAAAAAGAAATTGAGAGCATCAATGGGCAGCTTGATAAATCGGATATGAAAGAATATATTACAAAAACCAGGAATGAAATACAACAAAGACTAAAAAAGCAGGAGGATGTAATAAAAACAAGAAAGGCTTATACTTTTGCCAGAGATAAGGCAGACTATGAGAATGGACAGAAATTCACATTCTCGAGAAAATATGACAATGCAAAACGCCAAAGGTTGACAACAGGGCATATTGAAGGAAGCATTAACACTAGAGATGCGACTGTGACAGCGTCCACTTCGGATCTCAGTTCAATAATTAGTGAGACAGAATCTGAAGATGGGGGAGCAGCTTCTATCAGCACAATGAAGGACATGGGAAAATTGTCACTAGCTGAGGAGCTCGATTTTTTAAGTCTGGACCGGCGACAAACACTGAGGCCACGGAACCCCCAATGAGTACCAGAAAAAGTAGAAACCAAAGAAGAAGGGCAAGGAGGAAACTCAGCAAACACAAAAAACAAGAGACAGCAATGGCAAAGAAAGTAGTAGATACAAATGACAATACAGTCATAAATCTGTCCAATACTGTCTTAAGTAAAGCTGAAATCCAATTGTTGTCTTTAGGTTTATCCTTTTGCCCTGAGAGCAATTTTAACTATGGGCAGACGAGAGTAGACATATTTAAATTTATTCGAAAATTAAAGCTCGCCAAGTATTTCACCATCAAGGAAGGACTGGATCACAAACAAAAAGAATCTCAAAATCTGAATCCTGAGGTGTGGATACAAGTGGCAGGTGTATCCACACTATTGACCATACATGAGTTATCTAATGAAGGTGCCAGTGAAATAAATGAAAACGTATCCTCTTTTCCTACACAAACGAAGTTACAAAATATAGGAATGCATGCTTCAGCAGCTGCTAGTAGCCCTTTTAAACCCAGTTCCACCTTTATGCCGAGGATGCCAAGAGATGCCATATATATATTCCACGACGGATAACAGATGATCTGAAAAAAATGTACCGAAAAACAATGCTCCAGGTTAGAAAACGGAAGTATCAAGAGCAACAATATGACAAACTAATGAAAAAATGAAAGGATAACAATGACATTATCATTAACAAATCAGACAAAGGTGGGAATATAGTTCTATGGCCGAAACAACAATATATGACTGAGCCATACAGCCAGTTGAATGATACATCATGCTACGAGCGGTCCAACATTAAGCACTTTAAAGCCACAAAAGACAAATTGAGAAAAGATAAAGATCTGCTACAGTGGAAAAGAGAGGGGCTGATCACCAATGAGGAATATGTATTTTTACACAATGAACACCCAGTATTACCAACAATATACTTTATACCAAAGATACACAAAGGAATTTCCCCGATGCCTGGAAGACCAATAATCTCAGCAAGGAATGGCTTATTTGAAAAGCATATCTCAGTATGTGGATTTCTTTTTACAAGAACATGTCCAACAAATGCCGTCATACATAAAAGACACTGGGGACTTCCTAAACAAATTGCAGGAAATACAGTGCTCAGATGAATTCACCCTTATAACGCTCGATATTACATCTCTGCACACTAGTATTGATCACCAAATAGGCCTAGAAGTAGTGCAATATTTTTTGAGTAGGCGACCTATCAATATGTACAGCCATAACAAAATGTTGTTGGAATTAATTAAGTGGTGTCTCTATAACAACTTTTTTTTATTTGGCAAAGAAATGTTTCAACAGATAAGGGGTGTGGCTATGGGGGCCTGTTTCTCCCCCAGCTATGCGTGTCTTCATGTTGGCTGGTGGGAGGAGCAGGTCCTCAAAAGAGGACACTCTCTGTTATATCAGGCACATGTGATAAACTGGATGAGATTTATGAATGACATTTTTATTGTGTGGCATGGAACAAAGGAGAGTGTGGAGATTTTTATAGAGAACATTAACAACAACCAGTACAATCTGGAATTCACAGCACATATAGACAGACACTATGTAGATTTCCTTGATGTAAGAGTTTACACTAAAGATAACAAGTTAGAAACAACATTACATCGGAAAGAAACCGCAGGAAATTCAACGCTGCATGCGAAAAGTTTCCATCCCGGGCACCTCATCAATAGCATCCCCTAAGGGGAATTTCTACGCCTTAAAAGAATATGCAGCTCAGAACAAGGTTTTGAAAAATGCCAACAGTAAGCAAGAGAAAGATTTCTCAAGAGAGGGTACAATAACAAAATAATGAACCAAGCAATTACCAAAGCTAAAGAGTTACCAAGAGAGAGCATATTATCCAAAAACAGTAAGGGTACAGAGGTAGCACAGCACAACACTAAGAGAAGGGACAATGAAGGTCCCAAGATAAGACTAATAACATCATATAGTCGGCAGGAGAACAAAATAAGATCAATTGTAAATAAGAATTGGCCTATAGTATGTACAGACACCATTATGAGCCAAAAACTACCAGATACACCTACCCTTACATTCAGGCGAGCCCAATCTATGAGGGACGTAATGGTTAAAAGCAGCCCGGAGATCAGCCCGACTACCACCTGGCTGGCCCCTAAAAAAGGCTTCTATAGGTGCAGCTTCTGTAGGGCGTGTAAATTCGGTGTGAATACTACACACTATACAACACCATTTAACCCAGAACCAATACCGATCAAGGAGAATTACAACTGCCGTACTGAGTTTGCTGTGTATGTGCTGGAGTGCACCTGTGGGCTTACGTATGTGGGCAGTACCAAGCTACAGGTACACATGAGAATACTCCAGCATTTGAGGGCTATAGTAAATTCAGACAAACACACAAATTGGACAGTGGACCAAAAACAACCAATAAGGCACCAATCACATGCAATCACCAATTGAAGTCATTGAAAAACAAAATAGAGTCCTGCGTGCAAATCTCCAAACGTGCCCCCTGTCCAAGAGCACTCCCCTATTCCCAGGGGCAACAAAATGAAACAACTAAATCAGCTGCACCGCTCAGCGACAATGTTCAAATATCGTATAAGTGGTAGATTTTTTACGAAGCCACGAAGCCATTGTACACGGATCAAATTTTTCTTTTCCTTTATTGATTCATTCTTTAAAAGACAGACAGCCAACGCGTTTCGTCCCTAGAAACAGGACTTCTTCAGGGCTCTTAAGGATTCAAGTGCTGCTTCATCAGACCGCAGCGGAGTATATGGACACTCAACGTAGTGTCGCTGCTCCCGCTCAGAGCAGTCCGGCTCACCTACCCGCTCCGCTGCATCAGGAAGGATTCAGACCCATCATATCCTGTAGCCAGGCATTTTAAAGATGTACATAACAACAAACTAAAATGCCTCACGTATTTTATCATTGGAGCAATACCACCGCTTGGAAGGGGAGGAAACAGGGAAAAACTCCTCAGAAGATTAGAGTCACAAATGATATTGGAATTAGACTCCAAAGTTCCATCAGGATTAAATAACAGCGAAGATATGTATTATAATTTTTTTTAAAGTGTATTATATATGGCTGTCCAATGAATTCTTTACAGTCCTAATCCAACACCAAGATGAAGTGCATTTTTTCAATATGAGGGGAGTGCAAGAGTAAGATAAAAAAAAAAATTTTTTTTTAATAAGATGACCATAAGTGCAATATATTGAATATGAATATCTAAAGTACTGTATTGTAATACTGTGGGTAAAGATAGTTCTGACTTATAAGTAAGTGATGCACTACCCCTAAAGATAACCCAATAAGCAAATGTGAACAATAGGGGTTATACCAATGTTGGTAAAAAGTAATGTATTTTGGTCATTATGGATAGATGATTCCTCCTATGCCTGAAACAAATTGAACCTCCGATTTTTTAACTTTTCTACCTTTTTCACTTTTTTTAATGAAATAGGCACTTAGCACTTTTGGTAGCACAATGCACTTTAAATAAATTATTGCTCAGCACTTTATTCGAGATATCAAACTAGGAACAGATGGGCCTGTGGTTATATCAGATATAAGCATCAGTGCGGAAATTGTGAACCGATAACAGGCTCCAATAATATCATCACAAACACAAAAAAACAAAAAGACAAAAGCAAAAGCCAATATATCGTAGTTTACTAATGGCAATAATTGCCTTGCCTCTATACAGTAGAGGCAAGTGCCGTACAGATGTTAAAAGTCATAATCATGTATTACGCAATTATTAATTGCAGTGAAAGAGTAATGAATTCTATGAGGATGTATATTGGCCAAAGCTTAATAATGTAAATATCAGAATATGAGAGCATGCGAAAACAAAGTCTGTTGTTTATGCCTATTAAACTAAATGTCACGAGGAATCTAGGGGTTGTTAAAACAAGTAACCGCAGAGTGTCATTCATGTGATCAATGTCACGTCTAGTGACCGAAACGCATCATGACTTGTTGCGAGGAATAAATTTAACTTTGAACCAGCTTATTTGGAGTCCGTGCCCTTGTGTATCCTTGGAGGAGTGGATAATTTGGGAGTATTGAAATATATATATATATATATATATATATATATATATATATATATATATATATATATATATATTCTCGCTCACCCCCACAATCCGGAAGTTAAGGAGCTTCTAAGTGTGGCGGTCCTGAATGGGGCCTGGAACCCCTTAATGTAAACGCGCAATTTATCCTTCGTACAAGAAAATTCCAGGACACTCACGGCTGCTTTATAAATTTATTGGCAAGGTTTGCTCAATACCAACGCGTTTCGCCTTGCGGCTTTTTCACGGTATGATTGATGCCGCCAACATGCCGATTTACATACACAGAATCAGTAACAGTAAAAAAGGACAATCGTAGTACTTCATTACTAATCTTATGTTACCAAGAGCGCCATCTTTGAATATTATATATTACACATATCAAGTTTTTTTTCAGCTGATAAATACAATTTTACATGGCGAATTTCAATGGTACATTTCAAAGTTCATTAATGAGAATAGCAAGTTTTTAAATTCATGATTACGACAATAATCAAACCGGTAAAAAACTTTAGTAAGGTAACCCCGTACTTCGAGGCATCCTCCTGGTATGTCGCCTCTGCCAGAATATATCTATGCTCCTTGTTTGTGTCAGCAATAAACATGCCAATATTAATACCATAAATAGTGCCCAAGTGGGCAATTTAACCACACAGCACTGTCAATATCTACTGGCCCACAGTTCATTAATCATTACATTGCTGTATTGACACAAAGTGGTGCAAATGAACAAATGGTGACAACGAAAACAGAAGAAAGAAAAAAGGCAAGACAAGTCAGGCCCCAGTGGGCATTACTCCTGGTCTGTTCCTTTATATCTTCCACCATTGGACTTAATGCAGATTGTATAAAGCCAATGGTTATTCTCTTAGAACTTCATGAATCTTCTTCCTAACATTGATGTCTCTAACTTCTGCCCTTTTAATTATGGTTCCTGCCTGTGTTTGTAACGACAAAAGAAACAAAGACCAGAAATTATAAAAAATAATAATTTTTCTAAATGAATTCATGCCTACAAAATTACGATAAAATACTCACAATACTCTACTAAAATACACTCTCTATTTACAACTGTCTCTCAGACAGGAAGTAACTAAACAACCTTGTGCTTCTGCTTCTTACATCAATTGCTCTTTCCTACAAATGTATCGCCAATTCTTCACTGGAATTTAGAACTACCGGAGCCAAAGTTTTGAAATCTATAATGAATCTTGATTCCCTTATCCTTAACTGACGCTCTCGATCTCCTCCTCTTTCCTGTAGTTTGACTGAATCTAATACTACAAAGGACAGCAACTTGTCATCTTGATTATGCATTTCCTTAAAATGCCGAGCCACCGGATATTGCTCATTATTACTTCGGATGGCTCGCTGATGTTCTAATATCCTTTTCTTTGCCCGGTGGATAGTACTTCCAATATAATATTTGCCACACAGGCAAATCAGGCAATAAATGCAGAAGTCCGTATTACAGCTGAAATTGCCTTTGATGAAAAATTCTCTCCTGCTATTAGGTACTTCCACCTTTGTACAATTTGCACTGTTGGCACATGCTTTACAATGCTTGCAGCATCTAAAACCTCCTACTGTGCTCGTGATCCTACTCTCACCCTGCGCAATTACTGCATTATGTCTCAGCTCAGCTTTCAAGGATCTACCTCTTCTAAATGTTATTTGAGGGGTCTCACTGACATATTTGTTAATGATACTGTCAGTTTTAAGGATGTGCCAATTTCGATTAAGCATTTTTCTGATTTTATAAGCTTGATTGGAGAAAGTAGTTATGAATCTCACTGTATCCTCCTTTCCCTCAATCTGCCGTCTGGGATGTAGTAACTCTGGTCTGTCTAAGGCATCCGCCTTGATCATAGCTTTTTTTATCGTCTTCTTACTGTAACCCCGTTGTTCAAATCTTTTGCTCATTATCTGTTTCTCTACCAAGTATTCCTTCTGGGTGCTACAATTACGCTTGGCCCTAATCAACTCTCCATAGGGGATGCTTTGAATCAAATTAAAGAGATAGGCACTGGTGGCATTTAAGAGACTGTTCCCAGCTGTCTCCTTCCTGTGTAATTTTGTCACCAGGGTGCTCCCTTGTACTGTAATCTCAATATCCAAAAACATACTCCTCTCTTTGCTGATATTGAACTGTAGATTCGTCTCATTATTGTTCAACAATAACACAAACCTTTCAGCTGACTCTTTTTCTCCCTTCCAAATCAAAAAAATCTCATCGATGAACTGAGTCCACAATACAATATTCTCTCCATATGTCAGCCAGCTATCGGACACCTGCTCCTCCCACCAGCCCATGAATAAATTTGCATAGCTGGGGGCAAAGCAGGTGCCCATCGCTGTTCCTTGTGTCTGTTTATATACATTCTGATCAAAGAGGAAAAAATTGTTAGTTAGACCATGAGAGGGTGCGTGGTCTGGAACTGTGCCAAACCTGCGAAGCAGCACAGCAAATGAGGCAAATATAGACTGGCTTGGCATCCTGGGGCCCACTGGAGGGTGAATTCAAGCATTAAAAACAAGAATGACAAAACAGAACCAACTGCGGGTAAGAATTGTTCTAATGTGGACCACAAGTCCCGCATGCATCAATGTAAAAACTCACTTGAGACGCCCACTGGGGGCCAGTATTAAAATCACAAGCATGCAGACAATTAGCAATCTGTGGAGCATTCACAAGCTGCCTATGAGGAAGAGGCTGGAGCCTCGAAACACGTCAGGCGAAAATACGAAATCAGAATGCAGAAGCTGGCTTGCCTTGAAACTAAACCGCAAGGTTTTCATTTGCAGTCGAGTGCGTCCTCAAATGCTTGGGCATCTTGGTTTAAAACAAATTCACACTGCAGCCCTGCCGTGGAGGGCTGCACCATCTCTGAAATGAATGAGAGGCTGCGTGGTCTGGAACTGTGCCAAACCTGTGAAGCAGCACAGCAAATGAGGCGAATATAGACTGGCTTTGCATCCTGGGGCCCACTGGAGGGTGAATACAAGCATTAAAAACAAGAATGACAAAACAGAACCCACTGCGGGTAAGAATTGTTCTAATGTGGACCACAAGTCCCAGCATGCATCAATGTAAAAACTCACTTGAGACACCCACTGGGGGCCAGTATTAAAATCACAAGCATACAGACAATTAGCAATCTGTGGAGCATTCACAAGCTGCCTATGAGGAAGAGGCTGGAGCCTCGAAATCAGAATGCAGAAGCTGGCTTGCCTTGAAACTAAACCGCAAGGTTTTCATTTGCAGTCGAGTGCGTCCTCAAAGGCTTGGGCATCTTGGTTTAAAAAATATATATATATATATATATGTATGTATATATATATATATATATATATATATATATATATATATATTTCTTTTCTTTTTTAAATCTCCCTATTTACCACGTTCAAAATGTTGGCATGTATGCCGCATATGTGTCACCATTACAGGGCCTCTCCTCCAAACTATGATTTGACCGTCATTCTGTTCTTTTAGCTGCATACTAAGAAAATGTATTTAAAATGCATATATATTGTTTATGTTTCGCCTTTCGATTACCAGCAGCACTTTCTCTTAAGCAACTACACATCATTCTTGTCAGTGGCGTTGAATCTTTCAGTTCATGGACTTTAGATAAGAGACACTTTTTGTAGAGCGTATATAGTTTTAATGTTTTTTTTTCCTATAATACAATGACAGTGATTATGCAAATATGATTCAATGAAATGTGTGGTAGGGGAGAGGGGGGCGTGGAATCAGGTTTTGGCCAATACTTTCAGATTCTGGTGTTCCCTCAGGCTGCAGTGAAAGACATCATGCACCTTCCTGAACTGAGGCAGAGTGCCTTTAGCCTTTTTTATTCTTTATTCTTTTCATAAGGCTTGCCTAGCCTTGGGATCCATACAGCCATACCAGTCATGGCATGTTATTGGTTTGCACATTACATCCCTTTTCAATTCAAACAAAAATAAATGGACTAGGCTGATACAGAATATCGCGTGAGTCACCGGTAAAACTGTAGGTGGCACCTACAATTATACTTCGGGCATTCCTAGTGTATGAGGGGTGGAATCGCTGCTGTTGTTTGTGACTGCTTAGCTGTAGGCACGCAGGGTTGGTGGCAGAAGCAGCAGGTCTAAACCTCAGGCTGGATGTCCTATCCTCATGCTCTTCCACTGCAACGTCCTCCTAGGATTAGGTTAGACAGCGTTACTGTTCATAGTTTTGTGGTCTTGCCAACCTTTACCATCGTCCCTTGTTTGGACACGACAGCCCGTGGGACACATCACATTGATGTGGTATCTGGAAATTACTTCCTAGGAACTGTCTTGTATTACACTGGGTCACCTGCTATGGCTTGTTTATGCTCTTCTTACTTTACTGGCGTTAGCATTGTTTCTAGCCAGCTTCTGTTGCATGCACTTTTTTTTTGTTTTTACTTTTTTTTTAATTGAAATTTTAAACACAGGTACACAAATAAACCAAATTTCATAGCAAATTATGCAAGTGAGTGCCATACATTGACCTTTCGCCAACATCCGTTCTGGAGAATAAACAATGACTTTGCAATACTCAGGAAGTCGACAAGAAACAATTCAAGGAGGCGTCATGGAACGAGCTAAATCAGACAGAAAGCAAGAAAAATCACAGTCAAGTTGATGCAGGGGAGGGCAGAGAAAACAAGCATTTGCAATGCAATCGGTCTCAACTTTGGGGCCTAAGTATTTAGCCATGCAGCAAACTGTCGCACTTTCACTTGAAGTGTAAGGCTGCAACCCAGTGCTAGAATACAATACTATTGTTTGTGAGAGCGGCTGATGCTCTTCAGGCAAGTTTGAGTCATATGTGGAGTGCGTAATTGGTACTTTTTTGTTTCTTTATATAGCGAGAATATAACCTGCCGGCATTAAAGCGCTTGACATGACAAGCACTTTTTGTACATGAAAGCATACTTTTTTGTTTTTGTGGCATGTGTTACGCTGTTTATGTTTTAAAACCCAAAACATAACTAAAAGGCATTGTCATTTGCAATGTCAATAGCTCAAACTCGCGTAAACGCGAGACCTATTTTCCCCTCCAATTGCCGTTCAAAAATGCTTGCTTGCTAATGGTTAATCCTTCCTCTTTGTCCCTCCTTTTTTTGCTTGGATTCTTCCCACAGAGCACCGCCCAATTGCAGTTAACATTGCGCTTCTGTGTTTATGTGTCGATTTGGGGACTATTTTTTCCTTGATTCCTGCTTGTGTCACTGTTTGTCCATCTTTGGTGGTTCAGCTTCGGAGCCCGTCACTTAATCTCCTATTCCGGTTCAAATACCAAGATGAAATGTCAGGCACTTCAGAAGCTGTTTTTGAAATCGCCTCTTTTATTTTCTCTGACTTCAAAGTGAGAGGATTTCCCCCATAACTCTTTCGCTTTGCTACTTGTTGCTTTATCGAGCCTCGGTCACCGGACATTCAGCAGCCCAAACTTCCAGTACAGTTAAGGGCAAGGCACACTTAAGGGCAAGGCACAGTTAAGGGCAAGGCTTGGGCAACTTCTGTTGCATTTTTTCTGACGCTTGTTTATATAATGTGAACTCAAGTGACCCGAAGGTGTTGGAGTGTTTTACATGAGTGCTTGTTAGATTACACAATGTCAGATGAATTTTTGTGGGCATTTTTATAGAGCGTGAACTCGACTGACCCAAAGGTATTGAAGCCCTTTACAAAAGCACCAGTTACATTACACAAAGTCAGGTTAATTTTTTTGTTTTTAGGTGCGCAGAGATTAACCCCTTTGCTGCTAGGCCTTTTACCCCCTGTGCTAAGCCTTTTTGGGGTAGTTTGAGTTTAGGGCCCCATAACATTTTGTCCACATAAGGCATCCACAACACATTTGTGTCCTGAGGATTCCAAATGTACCAAGGGTTTGTGGATTCCTCTGAAGGCGACCAAGAAATTAGCGGAAATACAGCAAACTTTTGATTTTTGGGGGAAAAATGGGAAAAAGTGCAGAAGAAAGCAACTGTTTTATTCCCTGCAAATGGTATCAATGAAGGGTTTGCAGTGCTAACATCACCTTCTTCCCAGCTTTCAGGAACAGGCAGACATTTGTCAGAAAACCAAAGTTTTCTACACAGTTTTGGCATTTTACTAGAACATAGCCTATTTTTCCTATTTTTTGTGATTTCAACCTTCTTCCAGTTAGTGGTAGAAATGGGAATGAAACCAATAATGGTTCCCGGCAAGCTATACATTTGTGAAACCTAAACAAAAATCAGAATTCAGCAAGTCATCATTTATGTAGATTCTTCAAGATTTTCCTATAGAAAGTAACAGTTAAAATAAAAATAATATTGAAATTGAGTTTAAAAAAACAGCCATTTGTGCCTAAGTTTTCACCTGAACTTCTTCTAAGTATGGCAGATTTTTTAAAGCAATATACTGTTACATCCACTGGCGCCTTCTGGTTGCCAGGATATATAGGGCTTCTAGGTTCACCAAGAATCCAAGGTACCCAGAGCCAATAACTGAGCTGCACCTTCCAATGGTTTTACATTGTGTACTGAGTATACAGCAATTCATTTAGTGAAAAATAAAAAGAAAAATAGGTATCAAGGAAACCTATGTATTTCCAAAATCGGAACAATCTATGGAGTTTAGAAGCAGTGGCCCAAAATGTAGTGTGGACACATAGCATATTTCCACTGAAAACTGACCCTTTTTTTAAAATGTGCCTAGCGGTGGATTTTGGACCCTAGCCGCCGTCTAGGGAAACGTAGAAAACAAGTAAATTAGACACCCAGGGGAATCCAGGATGGTTGTATGACGTTACAACGCATGCCATTACAACTCATGCCGTTACAACGCATACCTTTACCCCGACTTGCTGTCGGGGGTGCGCTGGAAGTTGGAATAGTATACTTTACTATTCCAACCCCAGTGTGTGCAACAGTAGGGAAGGTGTTGGAGTTAACTCCAACACCTTCTACCCCCTGCAACAAGCCTTTCGCGTTGTAACAACTTGCATTGTAATGGCATGCGTTGTAACGCTTCCGTTGTAAAGGCTGTTTCCCATCCAGGATGGGGTGACTTGTGTGGCTCTCACCAGGCTCTTTTACCTAGAAACAATGCAAACCTCAAGATTTGGCTAGTTTTCAGAAATTTCTGGGTTTGGTAGGTTTCCCTAGGTGCCGCTGAGCCTGTGACCAAAAACGCAGGTGACCCCCTTGCAAAACCAGGTCATTTGTGATTGATACTTTCAATGCCTCCACAATATGTTTTGGCCCTCCCCTGTCACGGGCACTTGGCCTACCCACACAAGTGAGGGAGCATTTTTAGCTGTAGACCTTGGGGGACACTGGGTGGTAGGCAATTTGTGGTTTCTTTCTGATTCTGAAAGAATATGGAACAGTAATGCAAGGAAAATGTAGGACTTTAGTCACATTTTGAGGTTTGCAGGGCATTGCAGGTAAGAAAATGTGTTGTGATCCATGAGAGGCACACCGCCCTGTACTCCCCTGGGTGCTTAGTTTATGAAAATATCTAGAGTTGGTAGATTTTTCATAGAGGCACCTTGGCAGAGAATGACAGAAAAGACAAATATTACTGCACAACCATCTATTCCTCAAGTACACACACATACTGGTTGGATTTGGCATGAGGGTGAGTAAAAGGTTCAAAATGTATATTTTATTAACATGAGATTTCACAAAAATGAAATGCACTAATTGAATGGTCAAAACAATGAATCAATGACTCACAGCTAGTGAGCTGCAAAGCTGCGACAAGGCACCAACCGCTTTAAAGGGCATTCACACACCTTTCATACGTGATACACACAAGACCATTCACACCGCCTGCCGCGGGACCAGCACATTACAACATTCACAAAAAGAGACAATGTAAACCCTGGCAGATAAAGACAGAAAAGACTATTACTGCACAACCATATATTCATCAAGTACACACACATACTGGCTGGATTTTGTACGAGGGTGAGTGATGGTTCAATATATAAAATTTTATTAACAAGAGATTTCACAAAAATGAAATCTACTGTTGATAATTGAAAGGTAAAAAAACGGAACCAGTGGCTCACAGCTAGTGAGCTGTAAGGCCGTGTCAAGGCCCCAACTGCTTTACAGTCCATTCATTCACCGTTCATACGTGACACACACAAGACCATTCATGCCACCAGCCGGTGGCCCAGCACATTACAACCCTCACATCAACAGACAGCGCCATTCAAGGGCCTATCACTTTCATATGCCCACATGCCGGACACAGCAGCTACACAGGCTGACAGAGTGTGTGGACTGGCGTTTGACTAGCAGTGTGTGTAGTGACCAGCAGCAAGTACCTACTCACACATCGCCAGCCAAGCACCAGTCCATGCACACCACCAGCCAAGCACCAGTCCACGCACCCCGCCAGCTACGGCCCAGGACATGCACACCGTCAGCCAAGCACCAGTCCTTGCACATCGCCAGCCAAGCGCCAATCCACACACACCACCAGTGAAGCACCAATCCTCGCACAATGCCAGCCAAGCACCAGTCTACGCACATCGTCATCACTTTTTTTTACAAAAAAGAAAACACAAACCAATTGTAAGTAGATACAAAACTACAAACACAAAAGCTCTAACTAAATACATCACACTAATGCCAATTGTGAAACTAAACAAAAAATATAGAACAATACAGACCAGGCAGTTCACCTTTACACTAACGGTTGCTCCCAAAAACTTTTTTGTGCGTGGTAGATTCTAAAACAAGCAGGCAGACACAAAGCAGGTTTAGAAGGACACTCAGGGCAGTGCATACGAGTCTCCTTCCGCACACCTCTTCACATACAGACTCTACATCTCCTGGGAAAGTTTTTTTGGGCCATGGGAAGAATGTGATCAGCAAAGTGGCGATCTTTCAATTTAGCCACATCCTCCATCACTCCAACTCTAGGAACACTTGCCTGTTCCACTACTATAAGGCTGCCTATCACAGACTCCTGAAACATCACAAATGTCATCTTTGACTGTGGAGAACAATGCTTAAATACAACAAAAGCATTAAAGGTTGCTAAGTGGAAAAGATGGATAGCCAACTTCTTATACCAAATGTAAGCCTTACAAAGATAAGTGTAAGGTTCCAACCTCTGGTCTACTCTGTCAACACCACCCATGTGCCTATTATAGTCTAAGATGCACACAAGTTTGCACAGTTCAGCAACCTAACCCCAAACAGTCACAGGTGAAGTACTTACATCATGGATAGCAGTGAGCATATACACATCTCTCCTGTCTGCAATTTTCACAGCTAGAAGTTCATCACTACGCAAAGCACTGCACTGTCAACTCTCAAGTTTTTTTACAAACAAGTTATTTTGGGTAACCTTTACGATTAAAACGGATGGTGCCACAAGCAACAGTGTCCATTTTGACCAATTCCTGAACAATTGCACACCAGTGTAGAAGGCATCTACATATAAATGGTGACCTGTGTTCAATCAATAAATCAAATAACTTTATACGCATTTGATATATGCATAAAAGTACAGATTGAAATTTTCCTAGTGCCATTTGATCAAAAAGGAATCTAAAATCAGTTAATAATGAATTTTATGCTATATCCATTTAAAATAGCGATATTTACAAGTAACCTTGTTACTAAAACCAACATCAATTCATTATAAAAAAAAATGTTGAAACATACAGTTAAGAAGACGCCGCCCCAAAACAAATCCAATTAGCATATTTAAAATCATACAGCAATTCATTTTCAAAAAGTGGCAATTAGTATAGATGATCAAAATAAAACAAATCCCCTATCTGTATTGCTTCTCCTAGACCGAAGAACTGAATATAAAAATGTTGCAACCGTGAAACAAATATATGGAGTTTCCAGGGAGTTGATGACTGCAAAAGCTGAAGAGTGAGAATATAGGCTCAATTTTGTTATCAAGGGGAGGATATACTTTTTCCTTTCCATTTTATAAAAATGACAGAAGAATAAAATATGGGACATAGTTTGGGTAGACAATCCTTCACAAGGACAATGCGACAATTTATTTAATGAGTGTTCATGTGCTGGGTATCCTACCATCAAGGGGAAAAAATTTAACCTCATCCTTGTTAGAAGGTATTGATGCATGTTATTAGTAACAAAGGAGAGATAAGAGTCATGGCCCATGGGGACTCTGGGCAAAGTATGGTAATGAGTAACCGTAGCTTTACTTTGGTTGCATTGCCATCTTTCTAGCTCACATTTATTAAAGAAGGCCTCTTTCAGCTTAGTCTTGGGAAAGGACAAACATTTATTTGGTGTTATATACAAATTAGCTAAGCCCAGATCTGTGAGAAACTTTCTGACATATACTAGCCAGGGGATACTATTGGCTTGGTCTAGGTTAATTACATCTTTTATTATAGTTTGATTTAACCCAACCGTGTCTCTTTTCCAGATGCGCAACCATAAAAGAAGTGGAGCCAGTTTAATTGTGTCAAGGGCAAGTTCTTTATGGGCGATCAAATTCGAACAGGGCGGTTTGACTGATAGCAATTTTTTAGCAAACTTGTCCTCCACTTTCTGCAAGGCACCTACATCAGCTATGCCCCATATTTCTGCACCGTAGGTAGCTATAGCTACTGATTTTGCTGAATATATTTCTAACACTTCGCTAATTGATTTTTTTCCCAATTTAGAGTCAAATTTCCACAGGGCGGCAATACTTCTTTGCAACAAATTAATTCTGTTTGCAATTATGGTCGCCCAATTAAGTTTGGAATCAAAGAAGAGGCCTAAATACATAAAGGACTCTACTCGTTCCAGCGATCCCCCGTCTAAGTAAAATGATATAGACTTTTTCTTTCCCATACCCGCTATCATAATATAGGTTTTCGATCTATTAACTAGCAATCCCAGTTCGGCCATAAAAGTTGAGTAGGAGCCAATCAGGCGCTGTAAAGCCAGGGGTGTCCTGGCCATCAAAACCGCATCACCTGCATAGAAGAGAGCGGGCAGCGGTAAGCCGCCCGCTGATGGAACATCTATGCACTGTGCGGTCAGGACTTCGTTACATTTATTGGTGTACAGGGAGAATAAAAAGGGGGCAAGGACGCACCCCTGACGCACCCCCTTTTCGATTTTAAAGGTTTCTGTACATTCCCCTTCTTTGCCATACCTGACTACAGCCCCCGCCTCTCTATAGAGCTCCCTGATAAAAAAGAATAATGGAATTGTCGACGCCCATCGACTCCAAAAGAGCCCACAATTTTATGTGGTCTACACAGTCGAAGGCCGCGGACAGATCCACAAAACCCATATAAAATTGGCCCTTTTTTGCGCAAACATACTTTGCTGGAAGTAAAGATAGATTAAGTCCTTGGTCTATCGTACCCCTCCCTTTTCTAAACCCGTATTGGGTCTCTGCTAAAACATTGTTGTCCGCTGCCCATTCCTCCAGTAAATTTAGGAGCAATCTCCCCATTAATTTTGCCGTGCTGTTCAGCAGAGAAATTGGGCGGTAATTTGCTGGATTCATGGGGTCCCCTTTCTTGTATATGGGGATAATCACTGATTGTTTACATGATGCTGGAGGTCCCACTTTAGAGATAGCATTAAAAATTTGTAACAGGAGCGGAGACCATAAGTTCTTACATCCCAAGAAAATATCCAAAGGAACTCCGTCCGGCCCTGCTGCCTTTAGGATAGGCGATTGGGAAAGTGCAAGCTCAATTTCCTCTAATGAGAATTCCATCCCCTGTTGGGCAATCGTTAAGTCGCCCAATTTATTTGTAGCACTATCCTTCGCTACATTAAAAATACTCAGAAAATGAAAGAGCCATGTGGATTCATCTATATGAGTATCAAGAGAGACGCCCCCCTGATCTTGCAGAAAGGGAGCGTTTACCACTCTCCAAAAGGGGAAAAAAGACCTTAATAACGAATTTCTAACAACGAGTGGGCTTAACAACAAATCCTAAACAATGACCTGTACCTGAACCACGACCTCCTTAACCACTACTTGACCTGAACCACGACCTCCTTAACTACTACTTCATTTACAATGCATTTTCAAAGATAAGTGTATTTATAAGTACACAAATATGGTAAACGGTTTCAACAGGTCATATTAGTATAATTGGTTTAAATAAAGAATTCAACAATATCATGTTCACTAAAATATGAACACCTTTTTAAAAGCAAGCACGACAATTAGTGATCCATCTGTATTTATTTAAAGTATGTGACAAGGGTAGGAGGCTAAAAAGTATGTCCAGTTTCATGACCTTGAGTTTAAAACCCCTAACTACTGCAAAAACTGAAACTGGACTAATTATAAGCAGACGTTTCTAGATGCAAATGAACAGCAGTTGTACAGTAATTTTGGCAATACTGACATCTAGTGGCTGGATGTAACTTGACACGGTACGGTTAAAAATACACACTCGCATATTTGGACAGCACACAATTAACAAATATCAATTAGTGACCACCGGAAGTGATGACCCAATTTCCAAGACAAGGATTTTCAGAAAGCGGTAACACAATTAGAAATAGTCGTGGCAAAAGCATTACTGAGTTTTCGTTGAAAAGGGCTGATTTGCAGCAATACATTGCTTCTGCGTGAGTCCCTGGGCCAGTCTGGAACAGTAGAGGCACAAGATTCTTTATTAAAAATAGTTTTTATTTTTATTAGAAGTGTTGTTTAATTTAATTACATTTTTTGGATCGTGTTTCAAACATGCGTTGTTTTGAACGTAGTGGTAGATTCAGAGTATATGTCAATAGATTAATTTTCGTGGTTCAGTAAGTCGTGGTTCAGTACATAGTTGTTTGGCTTTGGTCGTTGTTTAGCCTTCGTGGTTTAAGCATTCGTTATTTAAGTGGTTGTTGTTTAATCATACATTCCTCCAAAAGGCCTTGCTGTCTTTACTCCTCGATACCTCACACAAATTAACCCACGGTGACCTGTGTTAAAAAGTACTCAAACAAGTTCCCACACAATTTTCTTACTAACTCCGAAAGTGGACGGACAACCAGAAGGATCAATACTGGAATCTCCCACCTGTGCACACTCTGAAATTATAGACATATCCAGTCCTACTCTCAGACAGCATATACATCTTAATTCCATGACATGCCTTTTTGCTAGGAATGTACTGCCAAAAAACCAAAGGGCCCTTGAACAGGATCTAAGACTTGTCCGCTGCTATTTCTTTCCCTGGTGCATAGATCTCTGAAAACTGATCTACAAAGTGATCAAGGACAGGCCGAGTCTTAAAAAGACGGTCACAATCAGGGTGATCTCGTGGCAATGTTAAACCATTAACAACAAAATGCAGTATCCGAAGCAGAAGCCAATACCGATCATAACTCGTGATTGCAGGATACATAGCCGTTGCCATCAAGGGACTAGCAGACCAATGTGAAGACAGCGACTGCTTCCTTATCATGCCCATCTAAAAAGTTAAACCTAAGACTTCTTCAACTCATCCAGATTTGTGGGAGTCCACCAGGTAGCTCTAGAGTGGGGCTTAAGTCTGGCACTGTTGTCCCTCAGATACTGTTCAGCATTCAAATTAGGCTGCTCAACAAACTCATCCAAAAATACATCGTCCATAAACAACTGAAAGAAATGTATAGGCAAAAGGTTTTCAGTATTCCCTCTACACACTGCGACACCAGTAAAGGCAGGCAATGCTGGCTGCACCATGTTTGGGGAAGCCCAGAGTTCAGCTCTTCCAGTGGGAAGCCTTGTAGCCCCAGGCTGCAATCCAGATGCCTATTGCTGCACTATCGGCACATCAGTGTCCTCCTCTAAAACAGGCACTTTATCTTCACTGAGAGTGGCTTCATCATTAGATGATTCCTTTCGGACTGAAAATTCACTGCCAGAATCTTTTGCTTCCTCCTGTGCCTCAGATGCAGAGTCAGTCTCTGAATCATGGTCAGAGGAAGGCTTGAAAAGCATACCAACAACGGGCTGAGTGGTCATCCTGCGGCTAGCCATAACCCTTACTAGGAAAAGTAACTTCACAAACAAGTCAACATCAACCAACACTGTGTAAAATAAGTAATAAAAGTGTGGCTTTGTCACAAAGACCTATTTACTCAAAAACAATACCACACACTCGCCAGAGACAGCTAGACTCACAAGCACCTACTCTGCCGAGACACCGCAAAAACCAATGATATCCCACTAGAAACAAAAAACAAAAAACATGACTCACAAGACAACACAATACACATCGTGCACAAATGCAAGGAGATTTTCACACACAATAAAACAGAAGCTAAACATGCTGCTATTATTACACCATTTACAATAAACGCATTCATGAAGGGAAATGATACTCATTTAGAGTAAATGTTTTCTTACCAAACACATGCAACTACACAGACTGCAGATCTACCAGTGATGAAACCACAAGCAGGAATAACAGCAAACAAAAACAAAAGTTTTGAACTAGAATAAAAAGGAGAAATAAAACATTACAATCACAAATGCAAATGACAAGAAATAAAACAGTTAACATTATAAAACGCTATGTCACTACCCAAATGCCAGTCCACACACCCCACCAGCCAAGCTCAAGTCCACACACACTGCCATACGAACTCCAGACACACACAAAATCTTTCCCTGGTGTCTAGTAGTTATCTGCCCCCCCTCCCTTGGGGGCACATGGGCCTAAAAATATGGCCAATCTGCCACCTAGGGATCACAAAAACAGGCAAACGTAAATTATGACACATACCCCCCCACCCCCACTGGTGCAACCCTTATCCAAGACACCACCCCTAAACATAAATATATACATATCCCTGGTGCTAGAGGGTTTTATGCCCCTCCCCAGGGGATAGATGGGACTCCAAAGACAGCTGATTTGCCCCCTGGGAGGCAGAAAACAGGCAAAAGTAAATAAAACAATTTTCAGCCCTAATTTGAGGCAACTCTTGCCTAATGGTCCACCCAAATGAGTAATATATACACATCCCTGGTGCTAGTGGGTGTTCTGCCCCCCTTGGGGGAAGATGGGCCTCCAAATAGGGCTGATTTGCTCCCAAGGGGGCAGAAAATGGCCAAAAGTAATTTCAAAAAATTATTATCCCCAATATGGGCGATCCTTGCCCAAGGGACCACCCCCAAAATTAATATGAAGACATCCCTGGTGCTAGTGGGTTATCTGCCTCACCCTGGGAGCAGATGGGCCTCCAAAGACAGTAAATATGCCCTCAAGAAGGGCCAAAAATTCCCTAAAGTGATTTACAAATAATATTATACCTTATAGGGGTGATCCTTGCCTAAGGGACGGCCCCAAAACATAATATAACAATATCCCTGGTGCTAGTGGGTTTTCTGCCCCCCCCCCCGCCTGAGGAGCAGAAAATGGCTGATTCACTGTACCCAAATTTTGGAAGCAACTCTTCCCTAAGGGGTCACTTCCATCACCAAAAAACAAATCCCTGATGCTAGTGGTGGCATTCCTGCTGCACGATTGTGACCCAATGCGCGATTGTGCAGCAGGAATGTCCTGCAAAGAGACATTGGGAAGAGGAAAAACTCGTTCCTCTTCCTCAATGCTTCTGTGCATGCAGCGACCCCCACTACCCCCTTGCAGGAAAAAACCTACCTGCTCTTCCGACACACTGGAAACCAAATGGGTTCCAGAGCGTCCAGCAGCTTTTCATAACGTTGGCGCCTATGTCATCAGATCGCCAAGGGGGAGGGGTTCAGGGGTCGCCTGGAAGCGCTTCCGCTGCCATCCCTGTTTGGGGGGTTACATGGGCGGCCCATGGTGGGAGTGCCAGCTCTTCTCCCATGGGCAGGTGTGAAGATGGAACGGTTCCATCCTCAGCACATGACCACCATGGCTAAGGACAGAACTGTTCCATCCTCAGCACAGAGCGGATTATGTGAGGCAGACGCCGCCCGCTTATTCATTATTTCCCCTCTACCTAACAAATGGGAGCAGCATTCGTCCCTCCCACGTCGCTGCATGCCTGCCCTTCTGTCCTCCTGCTCTCAGAGCTCTAATTTCAGAGCACATTCACTGCAGCTCCCCAGCGACTGTGAGCCATTTTTTACTATATAATGTGAACTTGATCGACACAAAGGTGTTGGAGCACTTTACATTAGCACTATTCACATTACACAAGGTAAGATAAATTGTTGGGAGCATTTTTATAGAGCGCAAACTCATCTGACCTGAAGGTATTGGAGCACTTTACAAAAGCGGCAGTTGCATTACACAAGGTCAGGTTATTCTTTTTTTTTTTTTTAGGTGCATGGAGATTAAGTGATGGCAATGCCATCCCTGTTAATCCATTATTTCCCCTCTACCTGCGAAATGGGAGCATTTTGTTGTTGTTGCTATGTTCAGTGCTCCTATACCCAGAGGGCTGGGACAGAGGGCGGGGCTGAGGGCTTGCCGGTAAACAGATGGTGTGAGCAGTTTTTTCAATGGAAAACTCTGGAGAAGGGTGCCTGGTCAATAGAGGCCCAGGAGAGGAGGGATGTGACGTCTCCACCATTGGAAAGTACTTTACTGCTTTTTTTCATAGGCTGTTCAATACTCTCTGGTGATGCAGTCATACACAGAATGTTATAGTGCTGTTTACTTGCATCAATGCACTTGTCTTTCTGTCTGTGCGTTAAAAAGCCTTGGAATGGGTTCATAAATATTTCCTGAGGCAAGCATATATTCCTGAATCACACTCCATGACCCAGTGTGTAGTAATTGTATAGCTCTTCAATACCTTGCAGCACAGCACCCAGGATAATGTGCTTCATGGCTAAACACTTATAAGGTCCCAAATGCAAGACCTATTGGCGATGCAAATGTTTGTTTGCAATGTGGCTAGTTGTGGATTTTGGGCCATAGATCAGCTGGCACCTAGGAAACCTAGCAAACATGTACATTTTTGAAAACTAGACACCCAGGAATCCAGGGTGTGGTGACTTGCATGGCAGTCACCAGGTTCTCTTACCCAGAAGCCCTTGCAAACATCAAACTTTGACTAAAAAACACATTTTCCTCACATTTCTGTGATGGAAAGTTCTGGAATCTGCCGGAAGCTACAACTTTCCTACCACCTACCATTGCCCCAAGTTTCCTGATAAAAATGGTACCTCACTTGTGTGGATAGGCCTAGTGCCCGAGACAGGAAAGGCACCAAAAAGCAACATGGACACATTACATTTTTCCACTGAAAACTGACCCTTATTTTGCAATGTGCTAGCTGTGGGTTTTGGGCTCTAGCTCAGCTGGCACATTGGGAAACCTATCAACCTGCAAATTTTTGAAAAACAGACACCTAGGGGAATTAGGGGTGGGGTGACTTGTGTGGCTTTCACCAGGCTTTCTTACCCAGAAGCCCTTGCAAACTTCAAACTTTGACTAAAAAACACATTTTTCTCACATTTCTGTGATGGAAAATTCTGGAATATGCCGGAAGCTACAACTTTCCTACCACCTACCATTGCACCAAGTTTCCTGATAAAAATGGTACCTCACTTGTGCGGATGTCCTAGTGCCTGCTACAGGAAAGGCCCCAAAAAGCAACATGGACACAACACATTTTCCCCCTGAAAACTGACCCTTATTTTGCAATGTGCTAGCTGTGTGTTTTGGGCCCTAGCTCAGCTGGCTCATAGGGAAACCCAGAAAACCTGCACATTTATTAAAACTAGACATCTAGGAGAGTTAGGGGTGGGGTGACTTGTGTGGTTCTCACCAGGCTTTCTAACCCAGAAGCCCTTGGAAACCTTTAACTTTGACTAACAAAACACATTTTCAGCAAATATCTGTGATGGAAAGTTCTGGAATCTGCTTAGAGTCACAAACTTCCTATCACCTACCATTCCCACCATGTCTCCCTATAAAAATGATACCTCACTTGTGAGGAAAGGCCTAGTGCCCACACAGGAAAGCTCCCAAAATACAATGTGGAGACCAACATTTTCTGTTTTTTTGGCCTGGGATCGATGGCCATCCAGGGAAACCTACCAAATCCAGACATTGCAGAAAAGAGACACCCAGGGAGTCAAGAGTTGTGTGCCTCATGTGTGTCCCACAAAGCTGTTTTACCCACAATGCCCTGCAAACCTCAAACTTTGCCTAAAAGTGTACATTTTCCTTGCAGTTCTGTGATGTAAACGTCCGGAATATGCAGGAATCCACGAAATGCCTACCACCCAGCGTTCCCCCACTTGTTCTGATAGAAATGCTACTCCACATGTGTGCCTGGGCATAGTGCCCGCAACAGGCCTGCATCAAACCAAGGTCAATGGGAGTCTTGCGCAGCAACTCTCACTGATCCTGGTTTGATTTGTGCCTGTCGGGGGCACCAGGCCCAGCCATTCTAATGGGGTAGAATGTTTTTCACAATAAGTTGTGGACTGTGCCGTCCTGATTTGCAGGTCTCGTGGGAGGATTGAGGCTTATTCTTGAGCTCTCTTAACTGGCATACTAGTTTTATGTGCTTTTAACTTGCGTATTTTGCACTTACCTGCGTCTTCCTTTGGGGGGTGACTGGTAGTGCTGCCTCCTCGTTCCGCTGCAAGCTCTTTTTGCTCGATTGTTGCGGAGGGGGGCAGACACCATTTTCGTGTCCTGCAGTACACACTTCCGGTCTCTACGGAAGGAGGGGCCAGGAAACGGGTAGCGGTATAGTGTTTGGGATAGGACCACTATTTAGCCACATGGGGACGGGGACGCGCCTGGAGACTGTGCCGTCCTGATTTGCAGGTCTCGTGGGGGTATTGAGGCTTATTCTTGGGCTCTCTTAACTGGCATACTAGTTTTATGTGCTTTTAACTTGTGTATTTTGCACTTACCTGTGTCTTTCTTTGGGGGTGACTGGTAGTGCTGCCTCCTCGTTCCGCCGCGAGCTCTCTTTGCTCGATTGTTGCGGAGGGGGGCAGACACCATTTCCGTGTCCTGCAGTACACACTTCCGGTCTCTAGGGAAGGAGGGGCCAGGACACGGGTAGCGGTATAGTGTTTGGGATAGGACCACTATTTAGCCACATGGGGACGGATACGCGCCTGGAGACTGTGCAGTCCTGATTTGCAGGTCTCGTGGGGGAATTGAGGCTTATTCTTGGGCTCTCTTAACTGGCATACTAGTTTTATGTGCTTTTAACTTGCGTATTTTGCACTTACCTGTGTCTTTCTTTGGGGGGTGACTGGTAGTGCTGCCTCCTCGTTCCGCCGCGAGCTCTCTTTGCTCGATTGTTGCGGAGGGGGGCAGACACCATTTTCGTGTCCTGCAGTACACACTTCCGGTCTCTACGGAAGGAGGAGCCAGGACACGGATAGCAGTATAGTGTTTGGGATAGGACCACTATTTAGCCACATGGGGATGCGGACTTGCGCAGCGGGCGCACCGCAGGCGCGCCAAAGGTAAGCCCGTCTGCGCCCGCCCGCGTCCGGAGAGCGCCCGGCGCACGGCATGCTGGCCGTATTAGTACAGAGGCCCCTAAGTCTATTCCCTACACTACGGAAGCACTACTAAATATCAGAAAAGGTGAGAGTCATAATCATGAGGCATGTGTTATGTTCCCCTTGGAGAGTGGACAGGAGCATTCATTTTTCTCCTGCACCTGATGCGGCTACTCCATGTCCCTCGGTGCTAGTACCACTAATGACCACAGAAAGGGAGTTCTTAAAAAACTACGTGTCAATATCGTAGGTAAAACAGAGGGTTATAAGGGGCTACTGCTCAACGCTCGCTCCCTCATAAACCACAGAGCTGAGTTCGCTATACTTGTAGAGGACCTGAAACCTGATTGGATTTTCATCACCGAAACCTGGGCTAATGCAGCCTCAGGGCCCGACCTAATTGATGCCATCCCGGAGAATTACTCTATTCAAAGGGTAGACAGAGTACGGCGCTTGGGAGGGGAGCTGGCAATTGGTTTTAAATCTCAATTTAAATGCATCATTGAGGAAGGCTTGAACACCCTTACGTGTGAGGCCACCAATTTTAAACTTATTCTCTCAGCTACTTGCACTTTTGGAGGCCTACTGATCTATAGACCCCCAGGACAGCCTTTCCTTCAAGAACTCAAGCAACTCTTAGAGCCAGTTATAGCAGAGAACTATCTGACTATCCTAGGGGATTTTAACTTTCACCTGGAGGAGAGGGACAATCATGACTCAAGTGCTCTTATAGAGATGCTTTCTAGCGTCAACCTACTTCAACTTGTAACAGCCCCGACTCACAGAGCAGGACACACACTGGATGGAATTTTCTCCAATGACTTAAGAATTACCTTTCAAAATACCATACCCATCTGTTGGTCTGATCATAGCTCTGTATTGTTTGATTTCCTTCCCCCATCTATAGCTGTAGACCATAGATCCCCTCACCCGCCTAGCAAAACTAGAAGCTGGAAAGGTATCTCAGCCGACACCCTAACCAACACTCTAGATAACAACCCATGTATAATTCAAGAGGAATCCAATCTTGGGGCAGAGGCCTTTGATATATGGTTAGAATCCGCAGCTAATATACTGGCTCCTTTGAAATTATATGCTGGGAAAAAATGTCGTCCATCAGCCCCTGGTATAACGACAAACTCAGACTATTAAAACAAGCCTGCCGCCGCCTGGAGCGAGCCCGGAGATCAACCGTAGAAGAATCTGATAGATTGGCATATAAACTTAGTATTAAGGAATACAAATATGCATTAGTGGAAGAAAAATCCAAATATTGCACCTACAAAATTGAAAACTCATCATCCACAAAATAGTTATTTAAGATGGTTCAACAGCTTTCATCTTCCCAACTCAGGGCAGAACCAGAAATCTCACTAGTATTCTGCGACCAACTGGCCAGTTCTTTCAAACTAAAATTATGGATATCTATACAGGCTTTGATCCACATCTGGAAGCGCACAACATAGCACTGTTATCTAGCAGAGCTATGGAAGGGGCACTTGTTGAGCCCTGCAATGAGAATAGAGGTCTCTAAATTCTCTGATCTCTCGCCCCCACTTGTTGTACAATATCTTTTGAAGACGCATGCTGGCTCACCCTTGGAGGCGTTTCCACCAGCAATTCTCCATATGGCTGCAAACACCATAGCAGAACCACTCTGCAAAATTATGAATAATGTCATTCTATCCGGAATCTATCCACATAGCTGAAAACAAGCCATCATTAGGCCGCTTCTAAAAAAAACTAATTTAGATCCAGGGGATTGTAAGAACTACCGTCCCATTTCTTTGCTTCCAGCTCCAGCTAAAATCCTGGAGCTGCATCTTAATAAGCAGCTTATAAAAACGGCAGAACAACATTCAAAGATTAATGATTCCCAGTTTGGATTCAGGAAACATCATGGGACGGAAACGGCTCTGATATCGGCCACTGATTATATCAGGCGCTCAGTGGATGAAGGACAGGGGGTGGTGCTGATTCTCCTGGACCTGTCAGCAGCATTTGATACCATTTCACCGACTCTGCTGCAGGACAGACTCCGGAGTCTTGGTATCTCGCATCAAGCACTAGCCCTCCTGTCCTCATTTCTAACAGGGAGATCCCAGGGTGAAACTACAATCTTTCTATTCAGAATCCTATACTGTACCTTGTTGAGTTCCGCAGGGATCATCTTTGAGCCCTACTCTCTTTAATCTGTATGTGGCACCCCTGGCAACTGTGATCCATTCATTTGGACTGAAGGTGGTGTCATATGCAGATGATACACAGATCATGGTCACTTTCCCCAAAGGTCCTTGCTCAACATGAGGCAATATCCTTGGATGTATGACTAAAGTGGCAGAGTGGATGTCTGCTAACTTTTTGAAGCTCAATGGGGAGAAAACTGAAGTGATAATATTTGGATCAGACTCATCCAAGTGGAATAGTAACTGCTGGCCTCAATCCTTAGTTGGCTGTCCTGCCCCAAGCAAGAAGGCTAAGAACCTTGGAGTCCTGATGGATTTGGAACTCAATTTTGACATCCAAATTAACCGTACTATCTCGACATGCGCCTGGATCATAAGGATGTTAAAAAAACTTTTTCCTCTCATCCCATGATCAGCACGAATCAGGTACCACTGGCCTTGGTAATGTCCAGGCTTGATAAATGCAATGCACTATATCTGGCGGCCAATAAGACTCTGCAGTATAAACTCCAAGTGCTACAGAATGCACTGGCAAGACTCGTTCTGGACATTCCCAGGAAACAATCCGCCAGGAAAGGACTAGAATCCCTGCACTGGCTCCCGATTGAAAAGCGTATTAGTTTCAAGGCACTTTGCATGGTTCACAAATCACTGCAGTCTCCCTACCCATAAAGATTAAAGACTATGTTCAATTGGCACTCCCCGAACAGACCCCTGCGCTCTTCGCTCCAAATGCAATTGGCCGTACCAAGAACCAATAAGAAAAAATGGGGGGACAGAGCATTCTCGGTGGCAGCGAGCAGGCTTTGGAACTCCCTTCCCCTTGCTCTTAGGTCTAGCCTGCTTCTGCTCCCTTTTACAAAAGGCTCTTAAGACCTGGCTTTTCTCGTGCTAGTATCTATCTGGATCTTCTTCTTCCTTCTCAACCTGTTTGCGGACGGCTGGTCTCTAGTGCCTTGATGCCTTAGGGTGATTGTTGTGCTTTACAAATCTCAAAATCAATCAAATCAAAATCAAATAAGTTGGAGAACGCTGGTTGGTAGGAACTCTGTGGGCAACGGAGGTATCCAGAAGTTTACGTCACAGAAATTCAAGGAAAATTATCAATTTAGTCAAAATTTGAGATTTGCATGGCATTGTGGGTAAGTAAATGTCATTGGATCCACGTGAGGCACACCACCCTGGACTTCCCGGATGTCTAGTATTCAGAAATGTCTGGGTTTGGTAGGCTTCCCTCCGTGGCCGCCGAGCCCTGCTTCAAATACTGGAGCTACCCCTATAGTCGTTTTCTCCACATTGCATTTTGGGGCATTTGGTATCACAGATGCTAGGCCCAGCCACACAAGTGGGGTCAAATTTGTATTGGGACACTTGAGGGAAGGCAGGGTGGTAGACATTTTGTGAGTTTTCATGACAGAAATGTAGAGAAAATGTGCAATTTTAGTCAAAGTTTGAGATCTTCAGGGCATTGTCTGTAAGGAAATGTCACGGGATCCACTCAAGGCATGCCATCTTGGATAGCCATAGGTGTTTAGCTTTCAGAAATGCCTGGTTTTGGTAGGTTTCCCCAGGTGGCAGCTGACTCAAGGCCGCAAAGTGCAGTCATTAAGCATAGAAGTAGGACAATATTGGGACCTAGCCCAACTCTACTACCCATATGCAAAAAACAAATCCCAAAAATTCTCCCTTCTTGCCATAAAGGTGGGTATGCTTTAGTCCCCATGGGAGTAGAAAGACTTTATTGCCCATTCTGGGTTACTAGTATTGGCTTGATGCCAAAGTAGGTCACCCTGCTCTTTTGTTTGCTTTGGTGCCATATTGAAATCCCTCGTGTCTAGTGACCTTCTGTCCCCTGGGGCAGATCTTGGGTAAACACGCTCAATCCACCCCGGGGGTGGCAGAAATACTGATGGACCTGTTTTGGGGTGGGAGCACAATGTGATGCCTAGGTAAGCTGCCTCCACCCCCTGTTTTTTTTGGGGGGGTAGTATTTTTTCCCTGGTGTCTAGTTGCCTTTCTGTCCCGCCAGGGGGCAGATTTTGGGTTCACACCGTCAATCTATCCTCCAAACCCTTTTTTGGCCTAGAAAAAACTCTTTGGTGTCTAATGGGCTTTCAGCCCCCCACCCCCAGCAGGGCAGATTTCAGTTTAAGACCTCTTGCCTGCCCCCAGGGGGCAGAAAGACTTTTGGAGTCAAATTGGTGGTGGCAGGGGCCAATGTGTGGGTGGGCCACCCCCACACTCTGTAGCAATAAATACCTCCCTGGTTTCTAGTGAGTTTTCTGCCCCCTCAGGGAGGCAGATTGGTATTAAAGATCGCTTATATGGGCCAGGGGGGCAGAAAGACTGTTACAGGTCATTTGAGGGGTGAGGGCTATGCCTGATGCCTCGATGGGCCACCCCCAACCAGTTTTTTTTTTTAAACTCTGGTGGTGGTTATTTGGGAGGTGGGGGCTAGGCCTGATGTCTGGGTGGTCCACCCCACCCATTTGTGCACAAAAAAAATCGCTGATGTCTAGAGGGATTTCTGCCCCCCTCACTGGGGGCAGATTGGAGGTTGTTACCTCCAATCTGCTACCGAGTGCAGAAAGACCTTTTGGCCTGGGGTAAGAGAAAGGGAGCACAAGCCCATTTCAAGGGGAGCACTCCCCCCTCCAAATTCTCTCCCTCGTGGTCTAATTGGCTTTTGTTTGGAGGAAAACACCTCCTATCTGACTGCAATGGGGGGTAGAAAGACTGCTGGGGGTTATTTGGAGGAGTGGTGTTTAGGCCCGATACCGGGTCGGCTGCCCCTAACCATTTTGGCACCTAAACAAATTCCTGGTGTCTAATGGACTTTGGAGTAGATTGAGGGCAACAACCACCAATCGCCCACGGGGGCAGAAAGACTTTTGGGACTCTGGGAGGGGCGAGAATTGCACTCCCTACTTCAAATACACTCCCTGGTAGTCTAGTGGGCTTTCTGTCCTTCTCCAGATTGGCAGATCGGAAGAAAACTCATCCTATCTGCCCCCCAACAGGGTTCGAAAGACTGCTGGGGATATTTGGGGGCGTGGGGGCTAGTCCCAATGCCTGGGTGACCATTTCTATACTTTACAAAATCCATGGTGTCTAGTGGGCTTTCTACCCCGGGGGCAGATTGAAGGTAAAAACCTCCAATGTGCCTCGGGGGGGGGGAGGCAGAAAGACTTTTGGGCCTGGGGGAAGGTGGAAGCAATCGGCTCAATTCAATTTCATTTTCTCTGTAATGACATCAGCACGCCGATCGTCATTTCAGAGAAAAATAAACAGCATTAGTTGCTGTGGAGGATCTTCCCCAGCTTCCAAGGCTGAACTGAATAAAAGGAAATCTCTCTGGTGTGAGGGTTTCCCGCCTCTAGTGCCAAGTGTGCTAGGCCAGTGCTCAGATGCTGAGGATGGCTTGAGAACGTCCTTAGCATCCAAAGGGCAGGCTGCATTGTAATTAAAAGATTGGACATGTACTTTTAAGTTTTAGAGATCTGCGCAGTCAAAAACTCCTTAATTGTTTTTCACTACTGTGAGGCCAATCACTTCCATAGGATAACCTTTCGAAGCGATTAACTTTTGATTGGGAACATGTGAGAATTTCAAGTTTGGTGTCTGAGAAATTGTAATTCAAAATCCTTTTTAATGGTAATGTCCGATTTTAAGTTACAATTTTGAAAACGCCTATCCTAGGTCACATGACCGGGTGTAGTTAACAGCTAGACTTTGTTTATTCCTCCCAGTCAGTCACACATTAGAGGGATTAGGTGTGCCTGGATGGACCATCAACTGGCAGGATGGGGGGGCTGAGCTAGGCACAGCCCCACTTGCAACTGAATAGGCAGCGCCCTGCATTCACACAAATGACTTATCACCCCTGCATTGTTCATGCAGCCAGCGTGGAGCCTGGGCAGGGGAAGCAGGAAACTTCAAGGACTTTAAAGGGAATTCTCTAGAAACGTCTCCTACTTCAGAGAAGGCACCAGGTGTAAAAATAGGACTCTCAGACCCACTCTTCAGTTCACTTTCTGAACCTGTGGAAGAACTTCCGGCTGCTGTGGCCTGCTGCGTACTCCACAATACTGCTTTGCTGCACCTGGGAGCACTGCTTTACTGCCTGGAGCCTGCCTTGAGCCCTCAGAAGCCTGCCCTGCTGCTTCATCACTGGAACTCAGGACTGCCAGAGTGACTCCAATGCAATGTTTACTGGCCTCCTGATGCCTTAGGACATAAAAGGCTCCAACCATCTTAAACCCACACCCGGACCCAGTTTGAGTGAGTCCTAAACCCCCAGGAGGTACCCCTCCAGTCCTCGAACCTAGATTGTGGTGTTGAAGGTGCCTAGATAGCCAAAATCCAAAACTTGGGACTTAGAAATGTTTTGGCTAAAAACTGCTCTGAGAACCGAGAGAAGACCGGGATGAACCTGCTATATCCACCCAAGGGGTAGCGCCGGTTGGACTGACTTTGCAGCAGCTCCCAATATGTTCGTCTCTGCAGCAGCAAATCCTGTTCAGTAGTCCTTCGACAAAGAGGTATCCGGCATTTGCAACTCTTGTCGGCTACAGCCTGCAGCTTCGTCACACTGGAGATTTTCAACTTCCAAAAAAACGAAGGTGTACAAACATAGAAATCTTCACTGAGACCTCATCTAGCAGCTCCGAGCCAATGACGCTCCTTCCTCAGATACCACCTGCAACCTTTCCCCGCTGAACTTTACCAGCTCAGAACATTTTCTTTGAAATTTCTTCTAAGTCCTAAGGTAAGCACTAACCGGGCCCAATCCACTTCTTGTATCCAACTTGCGTTCCATCGTGGTTAGCCATATTTTGACCTGGTCTCACAAGATTAGAAGTCCGTGGTTGTCACGTTGATCTTTTAGGTGCTCGTTTTTACCTTAAATTTGAAAAATTCATAACTCCAGTTCTACTGTTTGGATTTTTGTTGTTTTGGTGTAAAAACAATATTAAAATTGGTGTGAGATTTTTCTTGTGTTGTGTTTTCACTTTATTACTGTTTGTGTGCTGCATAAATACTTTACACATTGCCTCTAAGTGAAGCCTGATGGCTTTTGTGCCAAGCCACCAGAGGATTGAGCACAGGTTAATTTAGTGACTTTTTGTGGTTCACCCTGTAAGGGATTGTGGCTGTTGCTTGAACAGGGGTCAACCCCCATTCAACCAACAACTCAGTTTCTCCCACCAAGCAAGGATGTCATTTCTGTTTCAGTTGGTGCCCCTGTTTCCAGTGCTGTAGGAGCTTGACCCACAGTACTATCTCCCCAGCACCTGTATCAGGTCCTGAACTAGTACCACTTGTTCTAGTTAGTCTGGAGGAGGTCTAGCATTCAAAAGATCATTTAGAAAATTATCCTCCTCATCAGAATTAGCATTTCTGGTTTTGTCCATTTTTGTCTTGACTTTCTCATTAGTCTCTTTAACTATAGCAGGAAAAAATAAAATCTTTACACACTTAATTATATCCTCCCTTCAGCATTTTCTTTCCAATCCCACTTACTCTCGAGCCACGGTCTAAATGAGCCCTTAACTTGCTTTGTCATTATCTTTCTCAGTCGCCATCCAAGCCCAAATATTTAACGCCTCAAACTTTGTGGGTCTGATCATTGCATCATATCGTACATGGCCAGCCTCCAGAAATTTAGCTTTCTAGTGTTACAAGCACCCTCTAACGGAAATTGTACAGCTTTGTCATATGCAGTATATATTCATGACATCCAGAAATTCAGGTACTTGTCTAGTACCCAATGTCCATCATCGTCTTGGATGCAGGCGTAACTTCTGCAGGTCATTTCTGACCCTCTACATTCTCCTTACTACTGTGGAATCTCCACACATAAAAAGATAGGACTGTCCTATCCTTTTAATGCAGAGACTCCACAGTCAAATAGATACTACTTATAAAATACCTTTGTGAATAGCAAACAATCATTAACTTACACAAATGTTTATGCTTACCTTTGTGAATTAAGCCCTAGATATTTTGACATGTAACTGTTGCAGGGTGTTAATTAGCTTTAATTCTAAAGTGATAACTTTAAGATGGCCAAAGGAAAATGATTTAATTCATGCCTAACATTCATTGCACTATTTGCAAAAATAAGGTAAGTTTCTTCTTTCGTCATTAAGCTTATCATCCCATCTCAAACGTTTTAGACTGATGAATACTACAAGTGGATTGACAACTGGAAGCTGAGATACACTAAATGGGCACCAGGTGAACCAAGGCAGAAAAAAGCGTGTGTATATCTGGATATTGATGGAAGTTGGAAGACATCATCTTGCGATAAGAAGTATTATTCTGTCTGTAAGCAGTCTGACGGTAAGTAGTCAACTTATACACATTTTAATGACTTACGGTGTAATTCGTTTAATTTGTTTTAACAGCTGTGTTAGCAGTCACTAATATGTCTCTATCGCCTATCATTGTGTGTTCCTAAATTCTCTTATCTGTCAGAAACAGTATTGGGTCTCTTGCCTGATTTGCACACTTGCATATTATTATTATTATTATTAATGCATTTTGTAGAGCGCTCGGCTACCTCCAACGGAAGTGTCCCGGCGCTAGCGATGAGTACAGATTGCGTGCAAGAGCTGAAGAAACATGCAGTTCTAAGTTAGGCTGAAAAGCCAAGTCTTTAAGGCCTTTCTAAACAGAGGCTCTGATTTCGCCTTTCGAAGGTGGGCTGGCATAGAGTTCCACATAAGACTGCAACTTACTCAACAAACAAGACACTGAACAACATGGCTTCCTGCTCCACCTCATCAGTGGATCACCCTCCCCCACAGGGATTACCCACCACTAAGTCTGCTCAGAATTTTATTACTTGAGCTCAGTCTCACAGAGTCCCCCATTGTTGGTTTACCGGTATCTCGCTGCGATTCCCACTTTTTCTATGCCTACTCATTTGTATAGAGTTCTCTCATGAGTGAAATTTAGAACTGGTACCTCACAAGCAGTTTCTTCAAGTGGATTCCTTAATTAAATGTTTCTTGTGAGAATTATGAAACCATGCTGCGCTGGTAACTTGTAAGCATTGCTCATCCTTTTCTCATGAGTACTCTGAAGCTGTGCCTTGGTGGTTCCTTTTCAGCATTGCCCATGCAATTGAGTATTCTTCTTAGCTTTTCAAGATTGACGCAACCCAAACAATACTCACTAAAGCTGGTGAAAGTCCTTACTGTCATGTGGAAGCACGGGCAATGCCAAACTATGGTTATACCGCATTGTGTTCTTTGTTTCAGCAAGACTTGCATGCACTTTGCACGGAGAAACTGTGTGACTTTGCGCACTTCAGCCATCCAAACATACACTCAAACTACATAGAAATATGGTGCCAGTGAGTGGCACAACTAATAATGCTTGATCAGTCTACCTTCTAAACAAAGGGCAGCAATTTCAGAGGACAAACTTTATCTGATGTCACAACAGAACTAAGAGGCCAAATAACTGGTGAATGCTGACTACTCAAACAACTGCGTAACATCATTTCTAATGGGTAACATCTCTTTCATTAAAACCTTCCCTAGGCGCTAGGAAGGATCAGGAAATATTTCTCATACATTTCCAACTCCGGCATTAGGCGGCACTGTACAAAGTTGACAACAGCTTCTCACATGTCCACTGGAAGTGGCGCATTGCCTCCTATTACGGTGCCAATCTTGCTGATGATGCCAGATCTTGTTTTCTGTGATTCCACGGATGCTGGATCAGAGCCGTTGACATTTTCTCTTTGGTTTTTTCAATGATGTTCATGTCGTTTCTACTTATATTCTGGAATGTCTCCATACGCAGTCCTGCCAAGTACCACGCATCATGCGTTAGACTAACACATTTCAGTGTGGTGGTCCGCATCACCGCACTGAAATGCATTGTCACGCATAATAGCGTCTCCTGAGCTGTCAAGCAGGAGCGCTAGTAACCATGCACTACAGAGCAGTACTGAAACTAAAACTGGAGGGAGGAGTGGCAGCGCGCCCTGCACTCTGCTCCCCAGGCCAGCTCAGAGTCTGCAGCTGTGACTGCTACTCTGTTACAATGTAACATGTATACTAGAATTCACCACTGCCAGGGCATATTTGCTACATTCATACTTCCGTGACTCAGAGTCAGGAGGTCAGGAAGAGTTTTGTAGCACACGCCTCCTGCGGCTGGAGTTAAAGTTTCGGCAGGCTCGCACAGCGGTTAATTTAAATTAATTAATAAATGTTGATCACTCACCGAAGGGAGCCAACCCACCGCACCAGGGCGCCAGCGGTTGAGTGAACCGCCCGCGGCAGGCCGTTGCGCAGGAGTTGTTCAGCACATAGGAGCACACCAGTCTCTCCACGTAGCTGCTGAACATCAGAGGGCGGAGTTGTTGAGGCCACGGCGAGGGCAAAGTGAGTGCAGGCTGGAATGTGAACTCTCTCTTGCTCTGCTTCATTATAAATATGCTTTCACTGTATAGTGCTTGCCGCACCCTGTCTTCCTCCTTCACCCCTGTTGATCCCCCGGTCCACGCACCTCGCACTTTGTGTCTTGTGCCTAACAGTCGACAGGCCATACCAAGGCCCCTTGCTAAGCCAAGGTGTTGTGGCCAGTGGCTACCGCTTGTACACTGGTGTTTGGTCCCCACAAGTGGGCCAGCTCCTAGTTCACTTCCCCACGCTTGGCCTCAGCTCTTCGCCGCATTTGCGGTGACTAATGGCAGGACCGACCTCGTGAACAGCCTTGGGAGCCCCACCCTGAAACAAGACATCTGGGGACTGACTCCTAGCATCTTGGAAATGCTGGGCTCAGCTACAGATAGAGTGGTGACAGGGAGAGCAGGGTGTGAGAGGATAGCGGCCAGGGGTGATGGTTAGGTGTGCGGGGTTGAGAGGGGCGTGGCAGGAGGCGACACTTCTAGAGGCTTTGCTTTTCAGCAATCCACAACACACATTGAAGACACTTGCGTGCATGAGGAAGGGCTTTGCTGCATTAGGTGTTAGCCTGAAAGAGTTATGTAAAGTGGAAGACAGTTCTGCTGTCAAATAACACATTTGTAATCCCTCTACAACCTGAGGGGTAGCCCTGCTGTACAGTACTGGTGCGAGTTAGCTGGATCTTTGCAATCTGTTGTCTCACGCGCGAATCTAGAAGGTTTTTGCAGTCCGAGACAGCTCTCCTTTGTTAGGTCTGAGTTAATAAGCGTAATGAAACCTGGTGCACTGGTTTGTTGCAGTCCTGCCAAGTACCACGCATCAGGCGATTTGTGTGGCAATGTCTAATGCTTGCAGTTATGCAAAAAAGAAAATTACCAAAAAGTGTTAGACTAATCGATGAGTAGCACTTGGCGGGGCTGATATCTGGAAACTGTTAGACAAAGATGACAAATACAGTGGCATTTCAGACCTCTCGGGTACAACAACGTGTGTCCAGTGAGCCACAAACAGTGTATACTCAGGATGAAGCTGGAAGCTTTCCTGATTGCTTCTCATTCTGCTAAGAGTTGTCACACACAGGGGCAGAACACAAGGCAGCTGACAGCAGCTTGGCTTGACATCACATCTGGCAACAGGGGCAGTCTGAGAAAAACCTTGAATTAGCACTTCCCCCATGAATATGTGACTACTTGATTGCCGCCTACCTCTAAACCAAGCCCCTAAGCTGCTGACCGAAAGAGTACTAAGACAGTATCCATCCTTCTGTTGTAGTTACAGACCAGGAAACTCTTGATACCTTCTCTCCATCCTTTCCTTGCTATTCATTTCTTCCTCTCTCTCGCTATCTCCTTCCTCTACAGTTTCACTTCCCACCCTCCTCTTCTCATTATATACCCCATCCTCCTCCCTTCACTCTCACTTTTCCTTTCTCTCATTTTTACTCTTCTTTCATCTCATTCTCTTGATTCTTCCTACCTTTGATCGTCTTCCTCTTCTCTCTTTTGCCTTTCTTCTTTCCTCCAAGTCACTTTGATTGCTTTGCTTCAGTATCTCCCATTTCCTCCTTCCGCTCCAATATTTCTTATCTTCCTATAGTCTCTGTCTTCCTCTCGCCTCTCACCACCCTATTCCTCCTCCGTTTCTTCTCCCTATCACAAATCCTCCTTTTGCCTCTATTCCTACTTACCTGCCATACACTCCGTTACTCCCTCTCTTTTCCCCTGCCATTTCTGCTTTTGTCCCTCTCTCTCTCCTCCAATCTCACCTATGCCCCTTCTTTTTTCTATCTCTTTCCCTCTCTCACCTCTGTCTACCTCCTTCCCTCTCACCCCTCTCCCTACTTCCATTGCCTCCCTCCTTCCCCCTCTCTCCTCTCCCTCCTCCTGTTTCTGTTCTTCCTTCTCTTCCCTCTCCTTCTACCTTTTGCAAATGTATACATACATAGTCTGCAGTGAATGACGTGATGTCTTAATGAAGAGCGTGTAATCTACAGCATGTTCAAAACAGGACAGTGTGGTATGCAATGTCACTGTCCCTGTGACTTTAGTGCTAAAAGAATGGGAACAGCTAACAGGTGACTGGTTGCCGGCAGCAGTCCGGGCTGTGACCAAGTGTGTGTTTCTGTCCCCTTCTTTACGTTTGCAGTTTATTTCTCAAAAACGCTGGGGGTAATTTAAAACATGTTTCTGACAGTCCTAAGTTGTCAGCTATGTTGTATTAAACATTACTGCACTGGCCTCAGCCTGTGAGGATAATGCAAAATGGTGCTTGACAGCCTGGTGTGCTAGTCAGCTGAGACTGTGTGACACTTAGGCAGCTGAGATGCCTCCTTGCGTAGCTTGTTCATATTGGGCCCTCACATATCCTTCCTGTTGGGCCGGGTCCCATGTGGACAGAGAGACCATTTCTGGTCCTTTGCAGCAGTTTAAAGATCTTCTTGCAGTTTCTTTTTGCTCAAATGGGTGTAAATTCTGATATTTATATGTTTCCCTCGTCTTCATTCCTTGATTTTGCTCGCAAGAAAGTGTCACTCATAGTCGTTGAAATGTCACTCATAATTGCACTGAAATTATGAAAATGTCACACATAGCTATCTGAAACCTTGGCAGCTATGCAAACAAGACTTCGGGCTTCAAGCACTGTGGTACATTCCAATGTTTGAATGCACATTATGAGAAAATATGATTTTTATTGGTGCAACAAACAGGTTCTGCTGTCGTTGAATTACTGTGCCTGAAGACATAGTTTATAAACACGCAAAGACACAGCCAGTAGGTCTCGTCTGTAAAATTTTGATCTATTGCCTTTGCCAATGCTTTTATGAATTGGCATTAGATAATGCTAGAATGACCGCCAGAGTATCATGATGCATGCATATGCATGCCAATGCATGCAGAAGCATGGTATGGTGTTTATTATTACGCACTCTCTGCCATGATTTTAGCTTGCAAAGCAATTAGGTTTCTGAGCAAGTATTTGTCTAAATAAATAAACAGCCAAATTGACAACAACAAAGCTAAGTTCACACTGTGACTATCAAGCCGGTTCGACAAGCATGGTGCCTCCTCTCCTTTGAACTCAGTGTGTGACCGGCTTAGCTAAAAAGATCTTACTTAATGAAAGTTTCATTTTTTCTAAGCTTTTATTACCGTGTTCTCATATTGAAGTTGCCAAACAGTACATAAACAAGCATTGGCATAGCCAATAGGTCTCGCCTTTGGGACCTTATAAGTGTTTAGCCATGCAACGGTTGATGTTGTTGCACCAAGGATATTGTGCTGCATAACTAAATACTTATAAGGTCCCAAAAGCGAGACCTATTGGCTATGCCAATGCTTGTTTACATATTAACCAGCTCTGTGGGCTTCAAAGGCATACTTTAGAGTTGACTTAGCCAATAGATAAGACAGGTGTTTCTTCATGGCAAAGGCATGTTTCCATGCCACGCCATATATCAGCGCAGTGTTTTGAAATTGCAGCCTAATTAGAGCTGAAGCGATCTATCTTGTCATATATGTGGATAGTGTAACTACACACTGCTATTTTCATATGATATTTTTCTTTCACACCATTGGTTCAACTTGTGCACCATCTTACAATGGTATTACTAAAAGCGAAATGCACCAATTGGGTGAAACACATTTTACAGTACAGTTTTAGGGGCAGAACTCCCATGCTGTGGCATTTAATAACATTAATAGCAGCATCGAGTGATAATGGGCCTCGCGATGGTACCTGGAACTGCATTGCATGATAATATGCAGTACTGTTTAATTTTGAGCAGCAATATCTCATACAAATATTCTATTGTTTCATGAGGAACACCAGGATGGGCAGCAATGTGTCATATTAGCTATGAAGTATCATAAAAAGAGCAACGATTGAAAAGAATAATTTTTAAAAAAACCTGAAGGGTTTACTTTTTTGGCTGCAGTGCAGTTTGTTCACAAGTAAAATGCTGTCACTCGCCGTTAAAGGAGCAAGAGGCTCAAATGGGCGACCAGTTTCATCATGCTGTTTGCATTGGTGGGAGGAATCAAAATGTGAAGGAAACGCAAGTCATTCACCTGAAGCAGACCAGTGGATGAAGAGGGTTGACTGTACGCCTTTTAAGTAAAGGCAGACCTAAAAAGAAACACATTGCTACTGCTCAGTTCTACAAAGATAATTCAGTTCAAAAAAAGGAAATTACAATATACCAATAGTAGAAAATCCCCACTGACTAGTTGACCCCCTGTGAATTGGGAATGATCCTGATAACCACCGAGATATTTTAGACCATTTAGAAACATAGCATTGGTGCTTTCTGAGTGCGTTCTCTCAGGTATGCAGGTCAGTTACCTCAGCCTGCATCTTGTACTGTGAAATCCTGTAGCCCGGAGCCTGCTAACTAAAACTTTCAGTATTTTATTACGTCCAGCTCTTTAAGAGACGTAAAAGTTAGTAATGCTACTTGTGCCCCATGGAACAGAAAAGGCAATTTGACATTTAAAGAAAACATATTTTTGTCGATGCTGTGGAATCATTATCAGGAGTTTAGAGGCCAGCTCTGATGTGCTCCTTTGGCGTTCGTTAAATCCACCTTTAACCTTTAATCTCCTTGGTCTGTGAGGTTTAGTTGCCAGAGGACCATCACCTTTTTAGGTCGAGCCTAGACAGCGCATGCGCTGTCGCAAGACCTATAGTAAACACAATATCGATGGTAATTTCTCCTGCCATTCTCCTGCTGCTTGCCATTTGTTAACTCTGTCATTGCTCTTGTTAGCTGGCTTATCGTTGGCTTGTGGTCCGTCACGTAATTTCCGTTTTCCTTCCATTTTGCAGGAAGCAGCACCGACCAACTACTGTTTAGTTGCGCTGGGCTGTTATCTTGGCTGTTATCTTGTCATTTAGGGACTACTTCCTTGTTTTTAATGATTCTACAGTCGTCACTACCTGTTTCCTTTTACTTGGTCTAACCTTTTAACTTAGACTCTGAAAATTCAAGGTTTGTTCTTTGCTTCCTGCCTCAATTTTCTCTTTACTGCTGAAGCCACACAGGAGCCTGCTCAGAAAAGAAACATTTGCAATGCAATACGTTTCACATTACTCAAAATGTGAGCTATTGGCATTGCGCATGCAACAAAAAAAATTCTCGTTTAAATTATGCCAGCAGTGGACGGAGGCAAGATGGCTGCCGACTGACTTCAATGAGAGTTGCTGCTGCTGCTTCTCTCCATCTGGACCTTTAGGGGATTTTGATATGCCGGCTATTTGAAAACCATCTGCGAACATCCCCCCCCGTACTTACTATCTTTATGTGGACATGCGGCTGCTGGGCATTGATGGTCAGCTGAAGGCAAGGTGTTTTGCTACAGTTGTGCTCCTGCTGTCACTGAGTGCAAGGCGGTGTATCGGCTTACCGCGTGGGAGTCACTGCTTCGCTGGGAATATGGCCCCAAAATTGAACAAAGCCGAAAAAACTGCTAAAACGGCCAACAAGAATAAAGAGGACATCAATATTCCTGCTGATACGGCGAGGGCCGGTGCCTCCAATGTCGGCAATCCCAAGGCCAGCTCCGGTTTGGGTCGTGGAGGGGGCCAAGTTCGCCGAGGAGGACTGCTGCCAAAGAGAATGGAGGCCGCCGGAGGAGACATCGGAGCGGCTGGTGGGACCCGGCATAGGGTAGCGGCGGTGATAACAGCGGGAGCGATGAGGCAGACTACGGTGGCAGAGGCTTTCTTGATGTCTCCATCAACCACCGGTTTTCAGGGGGGATCTGTGAGTCCCTCAGAAAATGAGACGGCGGGAGTAACCGGAGCCGAGGGTCTGAAACAGCCTACACAATCGAGCCTTGTGAACGGACCACAGGCAAAAACCGGACTGGAGCAGGGATCGGGATCAGACTGTGCTCAGCTTCTACTGGTGGAAGAATCACTAGGAGCTTGTATTTTCTCAATGGCTGAAACTTTAGAGCATGTCACTTTGGAAGCTGCTTGTGTGGAGACACAGGATGAGCAGGGTGATGAGCAGGATTACAGCACTAAGCCAGGCTATAATGCGGTATCTGTCCAGGAAAGTGATAACATATCAGAACATACAGAGCTACCTGCTTTGGTGGCAGGAAATGGGATGGCGGCTGAAAAATTAAACTGCGAAAATAATATTTGCTCAAGCTCTGAATTAATCAATGGGGCCCCTGCCACTATATCGAAAGACCAAGCATTGCGGCAGCATCACGAGATGACTCATGGGTCCCCAGAGGGGGACCAATTTTTCTCTCTTAATGATGATTCTGAATCCTCTGCACTTAGCGATCTTAACATCACGGAAGAAACTGACTCTGAAGAATCTGCAACTGTGCAAAAATGTCCCCGTGGTAAAGCCGCACCTCAACGGCGCAGGAATAGATCTAGGGGTGGCATTGATCAGAATAATGTGGAAACAGCGAGGAAATTGGAATGGGATTACTCGGCCACCAGTATGGTTTAAGAGGTTAATGAGCAAGCAGATTTAGATGGCTTAGGTGTATCTTCAGGACCCCCCGCCCCACCCACTCTGGACTTAGTGTATTCCACTCTTAAACAAATGCAGGGAGAGGCCAGAAATGAAAGCAGAAGATCGCTACAAGCCACCAAGAAATTACAAACCTCTATTCGCAAAGTTAATAAACTCTGCACAAAAATGGCCGAGCGGGTTACTCATGTGGAGGACAGAACTGTGGCTCTGGAAGAGGAAGTTATCAGGCTACAGGAATTCAAGGTGCAACAGGAAAAACAAGCACTGGATGTCTGTTGGAAACTCGAAGATTTCGAGAACCGCCAGCGGCGGAACAACGTTCGCTTATTGGGGGTTGCTGAAAAAGCGGAGGGGGCTAATATAGTGCCCTTCGTGGTGTCCTTATTAAAGGAGGCATTTCCGGACCTTGCCCAATGGAACTGGGATATGGAGGTCCAACGGGCTCACCGTTTCCCAATGGTGCAGAGGAGGAATGCTTCATCCAGGCAAGACGCGTACCCAAGAGCGATCCTGATTTATGTTGGGAACTTTCTCTTGAGACAAGCCATTATTGATAAAGCTCGCCCAGACGCCAAGAGGACTTTTGAAGGGCATACTTTTTTCGCCCGTCCTGATTTTTGCCACGCCACTGTAGAGCGTAGATGGCGCCTTCGGCAACTGATTACAGCATTTCAGGGGGTGGGCAGTGAAGCGTATCTGCTATTCCCTTCTCGTCTTAAAGTCATAACGAATGGACAAGCTCGTATGTTCTCCTCGGAGGTGAAGGCACAAGAATTCCTAACGGAGCTTAAAGAAGCTAAAGGAAGGGCGGATATCCGTTAAAATATTCTGGGCTGGGTAACGGTCTATTTAGAGAATGGATAATGGTTCACGTATTTCACTTTATTTTTTTAACTTTGGTGTGTTAAATTAAGCGGAGCGGGGGGGAGAGGGTGGAAGGCGGTGGTTGTTAGAGATGGATGGGGAGAGGGAGTGGGGCAACTGGAGATGTGAGATCGGTTGCCACACATAGGTCATGTTTGACCTATTTGCCTGTAAGGGTTGTTGGGGGGGTGGGGGTGGAGGGGTGGTTGGGCTTGGGGTGGGGTAGGGGTTTTTCACAGCATAGCACAGCACTATATATGAGGGAAGGGTTAGGTAAAAGGTTTATTGATTTAAGAATTACATTTTTTTGTAAAGAAGAAGGGATTGAGGCGAAGTTAGTTGGGAGAAGGGAGCGCAAAATCAAATTGAAACTCAAAGCAGAAGGGCAATCACTGAATACTAATCAATGGCTCATGTGAATCTTAAGATTATTTCTTTTAATATCTGTGGGCTTAATGATCAGGCTAAGCGACAAAGGTCAGCAGTAATTCTGAAAGCCCTGCGTGCTGACATATTGTGTATACAGGAGACCCATATAGAATATACTAGAGCAGGGATTCTTGAACAATTGGGTTTTAGACTGTTGGTGGCTTCCAAACAAGGTACCAAAATCAGAGGGGTAGCTATCCTCACTGGTAGGAAAGATTTAATTGTTAAAAGGATATTATCGGATAGGTGGGGACGCTGGGCAATAGCAGAATGTGGATTTTTAGGAGAATTATTTACTATTTGTTCGCCTTATGATTCAACAGCTGATGATCCCGAGGTATTGGAGTTCTTGGATAATGAATTTGCCCATTGGCCTACTCCACTCATAGTATGTGGTGATTTTAATATTAATGGGTTAGGTGGACTATGGGGCAAAACTGGCAATAAATATTCTGGGCGCAAAAGAAAGGTTTTAAAGCACTTTCTAACCTGACTAAAAATCATGGGATAATAGATGTAGGGAATCATCTAAAAATCAATGATGATGGTAATACCTTTTACTCTGCCCCGCACAATGCGATTTTTCGACTCGATTATTTTTTTGTCTCACACTCATTAATACATCGAGTCATAATTGAGAAGCTCCCCAGGTTATTATCAGACCATAATCCTCTTGCCCTTACTCTGAGTTTTTCTAAAGGAGAGCGGGCTGAACGGACATGGTCCTTCGAAAGAGGGCTTTTAACAGACTCAGAGTATGTTTCTCATATGAAGGGGTGGATCACGGCCTTCTTCGATATAAATAGACATAGTGCTAGCACCGGAGTTGTCTGGGATACCTTTAAGGCCGGGGTAAGAGGTGAGACTCTCAGTTTTAGCTTTTCTCGGCAAAAGAAGGAGGCGCATCAAGAAGAGATGCTCCTCAATAATTTAGCTAAAATTGAAGAGGCGCTTGCCTCTGCGGTTAAAGCCGGTTCACCTATCACTGACATTGTGTATCGACTTGCCTGGGCTAAAGCAGGAATAGGCGAAAGGGCAGCTGCTAAGGCCTCAGCAAGCTTTTTAGCCAAAAGAGAACAATGCTACGAATTTAGCGAGCGGGTAGGTCACACTTTGGCAGTGAGACTCCGACAAAGATGCGCTGCAAGCGAGATTAATGCGGTCCAGGATGAGCGTGGAAATTTAGTTACTGATCCACATGGGATTCAGGAAGTATTTCGGTCATTTTATCATCAATTATATGGGGAAGAACCACAGGATTTGCAAACTTTAACTCAGGATCTTCTCAATAGTATACCTCTTCAAAGTATTGAACCTGGAGATAGAGAAAACCTAGAGGTAACTCTGACTCAGGATGAGATATTTGACGCAGTGAGAAATCTTCCACCGGGTAAGGCCACAGGACCGGATCAGATCCCCTTGGAATTTTATAAGATCTTCTTAGAGGAAATCGGACCGGTCCTTGTAGAAACGATACACGGCGCCCAATCCGGGAGCTCAATCCCAGCATCTTGGGCAGGCGCTGACATCATAATATTTTAAAAAAAAGGCAAGCCACCTCTGGAGCCTGGGTCTTATAGGTCCATTACACTTATAAATAGTGACTCAAAAATTTTCTCGAAAGCCTTAGCATCTAGACTGAATACAATCATAGCTAGATCTATCCACCCATGTCAACATGGATTTATCCCCGGGAGGGGTACTACTCAGCATACTCGGCGTGTAATAACGCTGTTTGACGCGGCAGAAGTCTCAGGGGACCCTATGGCTTTGCTGCTCCTTGATGCAGAAAAGGCCTTTGATCGGGTCTCCTGGGACTTTCTATGGGAAGCTCTGAAGTGGTTTGGAGTTGGGCAGCGGTTTATTACTGCTATCCACGCTTTGTACAACGCACCAACAGCTCGACTAAGAATTAATGGGAAATACACAGCACCTTTCAGGATTAAACGGGGCACCCGGCAGGGCTGCCCCTGCTCACCCCTTTTAATTGCTATTTATATAGACCCCTTAATCCGGCTCTTGGAAGATTGTCAGGAAATCAAGCCGGTGATTTATCAGGACATTCCAACAAAAGTCCTCGCTTATGCTGACGATGTGGCCTTAGTTACTCCTGATCCCTTAGCTGCAATAGCGGCAGCTGAGCAGATCGCTTTAACTTTTGGTAGGATTTCTGGATATGCCCTGAATAAACAGAAGACCCAGATAGTCATCAACCGGGGAATCAGTTTCTCTGACCCACGGGTAATAGAATCAGCGGTCTATCTGGGTATCTCTATCACTGCGGATTTGAATTCATTGGTCACAATCAACACCGACCCTATAATCCGGAAGGCTAAGAAGGACTTCGATAAATTTTTATAACTTGCATTTATCTTTAGTTGGTCGCTGTAACGTGGTCAAAATGGTATTTTTGCCCAAAATACTTTACTTATTCAGAGCTATCCCTCTTGAATTTGGAAAGCAATGGTTTTCTGCTTTAGAAAGCTTTGTTTGGGCTCATGGCAAAACAAGGAGAGCACTTCGATATATGACGCTTCCCTTGGATAGAGGGGGTTGGGCACTCCCAGATTTTAGATTTTATTATTGGGCCGCGGCCCTCCAGTATATGTCGATCCTGTTTGGTGGATATTCAGAAGAATCAAGGGCTGGGGTTTTCTTGCCTGATGTATACCAGTTATTGGTGGGGAAGGATGCTGTGAGCTGCTTTCTTAAATTTAGCGAACCAAGTTATTATAAAAGAACGAAATTTAAGACTCTATTGGCCGCCTTTAAAATATGGGCTGCCCTTAAGAAAAAGGTTGGTTTGGGCAGAATGAACTTTTATACTCAGATGTATGGTAACCCTACGCTCCCGGAAATCTTTTCAGATCAGACTATGGCAGCGTGGGCCGGGCTTGGTCTCGTGAAAGTTGGGGATTTGATGGGCTCAGAGGGTTTGCTTCAATTTGGGGATATTCAGGATAAATTTAACATCAGCTCAAGGAATTTTTTTAAATACCTCCAGATTAGAAGATTTCTGGGTAAAAAGACGGGAGGTGATAGTCACTTCAGTAATAACAAAGTTATAGATGCTATTAGAAGCAGCAAGGGTTGTAAATTAAAAGGAATTTATAGTGAACTTATTTCACTGAAGCAGGATGATTTGGGTAAGCATGGTGAAAAGTGGAAAGACAGGCTGGGCACGGAACCAGATAATTTCTTTGATTCTTTAGAGCTGGGGCAGACAGTATTATGCTCGGCTGGGTTGCAGGCACAGCATTTTAAGACGTTATTTTCACTTTATTATACACCGGCAAAGGACAGGCGGGAGGACAGGCGGGAATTAGGTGCCCCCGGTGTAATGCTTTAAAAGCGGACCTAGTCCATATGTTTTCCACGTGCCCGTGCCTTGATGTAATAAAATCCTCCATTGCATCTTTCTTTGAAAATACTCTGGATATTAAAATTAAACTGACCCCAACCTTAATTCTTCTTGGGATTGATAACTCCCAGGAGCATGTCCCGCATTTTCGATTTATCTTTTTAACCATGGCAGTGTTTCGTATTTGTTTTGCCGCAGTCTGGTTAGACCAAACCGCTCCAACGCTTCAAGTGTGGTTAGCCAGATTACTAGCGATGTTTAACCTCGAGCGAGGTATTTATGAGCGGCGGGGAAAAAGAGGGAGAATCTTGGGGAAACGCATCTGGGACCCGATTTATAATTCGAAAGAACTTCAGAATTAACTCAGGGCCTGAGTTTTAAAAAGCGTTTGATATTGGATAAATATATTCGGACTGTTACCAGGGTTGTTGTGATTTGCCTCCCTGTTTCCCCATTACTTTTTTCTCTTCTCTCTTGACTGTCTCCTCCTTTTTTTCCCTTCATTATTGTTAGACCTTTCTTCAAACTCCAGAAGCTAAATATGGAAATTATTACCCTCATTTGTGAATGAATTATATATGTATTATGATGCTGTTTATAATGTAAAATCTTTAATAAAAATATTTTTTAAAAAATAAATAAATTATGCCAGCAGTAGCATAATAAGAAAATAAATTCCTTTCAGAAAGGAAAAGGCGCAGTACCGCAGGCTGTTACTAGGTGTCCCTGGAACACCTAGAAAAGAAACTTGTTTCACGAAGGAAAGGACGCAGTACCACAGGCTGTTACTAGGTGTCTCTAGAATTTATTTTCTAGGTGTTCCAGGGACACCTATTAACAGCCTGTGGTACTGCGCCCTTTCCTTCGTGAAAGGAAATTCTTTGCTTATTATGCTACTGCTGGCATACAAAGCGTAAGGTAAAATGGCACTTAATGATTTTTCGACATCACTGAGCATTTCAGAGATTGGCATCTCAGATGCAGGCAGCCCCATTGCGCGCCTCTGTTTTTTCTCGTTTCAAATTATGCCAGCAGTAGCATAATAAGAAAATAAATTCCTTTCACAAAGGAAAAGGCGCAGTACCGCAGGCTGTTACTAGGTGTCCCTGGAACACCTAGACAAGAAACTTGTTTCACGAAGGAAAGGACGCAGTACCACAGGCTGTTACTAGGTGTCCCTCGAATTTCTTTTCTAGGTGTTCCAGGGACACCTATTAACAGCCTGTGGTACTGCGCCCTTTCCTTCTTGAAAGGAATTTCTTTGCTTATTATGCTACTGCTGGCATACAAAACGTAAGGTAAAATGGCACTTAATGATTTTTTGCCATCACTGAGCATTTCGGAGATTGGCATCTCAGGCGATGAGCAGCCCCATTGCGCTCCTCTGTTGCTGATCTGTGACTGGAACTAAATCCTGGCCCTGCGAGGCAAAATTATAATTGACTTGTTCTAACCTGCCTCTTTCTTTCACACCTGTCGTTCCCTCTCTTTCTGTCGCTCTTCACCATCTTTTTCTCATCCCTCTTTCTATTGACATCACATTTCTTATACTTTCATCCCATCTCAGTGGCAGCCCCCCTCTCTCTAATTCTTGGCTATCTCTTTGTCACCTGTTAATGTGTCTATCACTTATCGCTCTCACCTGTCTCTCTGTATTTCTCTCACACCTGTCACCTGTCCAGAGTGCCTATTTAATCCCTCTCTCTGACTCTCTTACACACACACACTCACGCGCACATGCGCGCACACACACCTCTCTTTCGATCTCGCCTGTCTCTCTGTAGTGCCCACTTCATGCTCCTCCTTTCGTTATTTTTCCCTTCTTTACCCTCATAGTCTTCCCCCCTATCCCTCTCCCTCTGCTGTATTTCTTATTTCTTGCTCCCTTCAGGTGCTCTGGGGCAGCAGGACTCCTTTTTACTGGGGTCCACTAAAAAAAATATAATTATTTTGGAAGTTTGTTACTTTGCTTAGACCCGGATACTGCTGCGAGTTTTCACTCCTTTTCATGCACACGATGTACATGAGAGGCACAGAAACTAAACGAGGCTCATTAGAGCCTTGTATTTCTTCTGTTTCTAACACTGCCATCCCCTCTGAGGGCAGGGGTCTCGAGGACAGTGACAGATTTCAGGAGGCAGGCAGCGACCCCCGGTGACCCCTGAATGACATTAATGCGCTCCAATAACAGACAACACAAAGGAGTGGTCAGGCAGACCCAAGAGGAGGGACACACTGAAGGACTCAGTGAAAGAACAGCTATGTGGGGAAAGGCTTTTGCAGGTGAAGTTCAGTTCTGAAGAGCTGATGCTGCTGTGGTTGAGCTGCAGAAGGATTCCCTCCATGAGTAAAGGGGCTTTACAACACATCCCCCAGAGGTAACGATGCCACAGTTGAAGGACATCATTGTGGTTTTGTTTTTCACTCCGTTTCTTGTAATGAACTCTCCCAAATTACCAAAGTGAAGGTTAACAAGCATTTGCAATGCAATAGGTCTCGCATTTGTGAGAGTTTGAGCTATTGGCATTGAAAATGACAATGCCTTTTATGTATGTGTTTTAAAAACTTGCAAGCGGTCGTAAACATGCACTTTTTAGGTCTCGCCTAGCGACGCAGCGCATGCGTTGCTCGCCTTGGCGAGACCTATTGTTGTCGGTTTTGTGTCCGAAGGGAGACAGGAGATGTGCACTCCCGGACAGCAGATTGTGCACGCGCACGTCGTCTCACCGCGTCTCTTCCTCCTTGTTATTTATTGTACTGGGCTTTTGGAGACACTTCTTCTGTCTCAGCCGGTACTCCTGCACACTTCCACCTTGTCACCACTAAAGTGAGGGGAGACTTCGCGCTTCACACGGGCCTGTGCTGGCCTCTTGACTGTAAGCACACCAGTGGGCAGTGACCTGCAGCCGTCTCCTCCACTGGCTTGCAGTCCCGCCCACACGACAGCGCATGGCCTCCGCTGCACGATCAGCCGCATCACCTCTGTGCTGCCGGGTCTTTACTTCTCCGGCTCCCCTCGCCGGCCTGGCCTCGCACATGCCGATGCCACAGAGGTCCGTCCTCGACCGGGATGTCGTCACCTTCGTGATGCCGCAACTGCCGCACCTCCAGGCTCCTTCACATGGCGATGCGCGGTCTGTTGCAGTAAGCACTCCGCTTCTACTTATGCCCGACACGTTCTGCAGCAGAAGCCTCTGGGCAGCGCACACTGAGGTGCGTCCAGGTGTGAACCCCTCTCGGCGGGGCGCAGGCTGAGGAGGGCCGGGAGGAGGGGGTGACACTGGGGTCCCGTCCAGACGCCATTGTCAAGGCTTCCTCTGGGGGGCCGGCGGGGGTCTCCGCAGGCCGCAGACAATACACATCCCCTCCAATAATATTTTCTTTGTGTAAGGGGGCTGGTGCCACTGGGAATACACAAGTCCGGGGGTACAAGTTAAAACAGGGCCCTGGGAACACAGACGCCCCCACACCCGGTGCCGCCCTGCTGCCCACTTCAAGTTAACAAACAGGCAGGGACTGTCCGTCCAAGGGTTGTTTTATAAATGGCACTAAAGAGCGACCCCCCGTCTCTTTAATAGCGCTACAACGTGGCTGAACTTGGGCCAAGGCTACTTATTAAGAGTACTTATGGATGAAAGTTACTACAGGTTACTTTCGCAGGTTGTTGCTTTGCCAAAGATCACACATGTTGGTCAACTGGGGGTAGCCAGGATTGGTGTTGTTGTTGCTCACCCAGTTGGCACTGTTTTAGTTTCCCTGGTTCATATGTTAATAGTCCTGGTTGCTTATCCGGATGCACCTAATCTTTCCTCTCTCCCAATCGGAGTGACTCACTGAGATCCCACACTTCTGCGATTCCAGCCACGTCTATTCTTTCTACTCTTTCACTACTATGTCTGTTGCTTAGCAACGTCACTCTTATCTGTTGGTAGTGCAATATCCCACGTGATCGCAACTACATCCTATGCTGTGATCATGCTGAGGTAGTGGCCACGGTGTTTCTGCTGTGTAATAAGGGGCAATGACACTCTACTTTGACAATCGGTACAATGTTCGGGCTGTACTGTTAACCAATCGGGTTATTTAGAAAGAGGGTACAGTGTTAGTAATATGTTTTGCTCTGGTGCATGAGAGACACTGCTAAGCTTTGGAAAGTTGTAACCCTGACCTGAGCCAGCTAGAGCTCGTACAGGCACGCACTGCTCCAGGAGCCCTGCTAAAGCTCTGCGTATATGTGATCCTGAGCCAGGTATAGCTCCTAATGACCATCGCTGTGCACGGGACACTGCTAAGCGCTGCACCAGCATAACCTGAGCCGGGGAGAGCTCGTACTGGCACGCACAGCTCCAGTTAGCATGGGTGAATAGGTGCTGGAAGTAGAGGTACGGGGAAGGGGGCTGCTGCTGCACCCCAAAAATAAACATGCTGGGGTTCATAAGGTGAATGAGCAATAAACACATATTTAAATGTTGTGTTCATGTAGTCACATTTGCTATGCGTTCAAAAACAGAAGTCAAATGTCAGGCTGTGTCTTCTGACAAACTGCTACTTATTCTTTTTAATACGGAGATTGGTGTTTACTTTTCAATCCCTGAATGGAAATCGAGAAGAGTTGGTAAAGTGAACTATATGACAATCTTGCTGGTATGAAGGAAGTATGAAAGGGAAGGCTGTAGGATGTTTATTTTTCCCTAACTCACAACAAAATGTAAATATAAATACCTTTAAATGAACTGTAAAAATATTTCAAAATATATTGTTATTTCGAAGTGAGATAGAAAAACTATTTTCACACGATTAGTTGGTGATGCGCAAATAGTGTTTGCTGACACCCCAACATTATATATCATTGTGCCCTGTATAATTTTATCAGGAAAACTGCATGTCTGTGCAAATGTATTGACCATTTCAATGGAAAATGTGCCATCTGTAAATGAGTGCACACCATGCATTAGTAATATATTTGCGAGGGTGTGCTCCAAAATTCACCAACCGCTACTTACCACACCCTTGCCACTCATGCTGAAAGGGCGTGGCTTATTTGGTACACTCGCTCTTCGTGAGATGCTTGGATTTTTCACCATCCCTATGAAGTCTTTGATGTAACATTGATGGCGGCACCAACACTCTAAAAATGGTTCTAGGACTACTGCATGGGACCATGCTAAGCACTGCACCAGTGTACCTTGAGCCAGGCAGAGCTCCTACAGTTACTGCTCCAGTATGCATGAGACTGCTAAGCGCTACACCTGTGCACCATGTGCCACACACAGCTACTACAGGCACATACTTCTCCAGTGCACCACAGATGCTGCTAAGGTCCAAACCCATATAACCATGAGATAGGCTGAGGTCATAAAGTCGTTCACTAAATCGTACCCCGGAGACAGGTGTGTAGCACAGAGTCAGGCAGAGAGCCCCTGCAGTGAATTCTACTGCACAAGAGGCACTCTTGCCACATATGTAGCAGAGAGTAAAAAAAAAGCCCTTGCAATTACCACTGCTCCAGGTTTTTAGGTCGGGACTGGGCAGCGCATGCACTGCTCTGCGGCGTGCTGTATTAGAGTATGGTATGGAAGCCCCGCCCACTCTCCGCCCATATTTATCATTGTCCTTCGTAAATGCTGCCTTATGATTGTTAATAAGCTTGTTAGTCCCGCCTTAGTACCGCCTTGTGTTCATTTGTAACCTCCTATAAGAACTGGTCCTTTTACTTCGGTTATTACACTGTATGTCTTTTTTAGTCTGTAAGCACTATTTTCTTTAATAAGTTTCTCCTACTGCAGGCACAACATGCTTTCCTGCAACATTCAGCGCGCCATGCATGCTTACACTTTCCAAGCAGCCAGAACAATGGCAGCCTCTTCTTTCAATAGGTCTTGCATTTACAAGAGTTTGAGCTAGTGGCATTGTAAATGACAATGCCTTTTATTTATGTATTAACTAGCAAAACAGATAAATAAAAGGCACTGTCATTTACAATGCCAATAGCTTAAACTCTTGCGAATGCGAGACCTATTGCATTGCAAATGCTTGGTAGCTAATGGTTCCCTGCAGAGTTTAGCTCGAAATCTCTCTCTTTTAACATGTCCGAGACTCCGAGTTCAAAAATAGTTCCTCGTCTGTCCCTGCTGAAAAGCGAAAGCAGTGGCCTGATGATTTTGCTCACTTGAAGAGAAAGAAATGCACCTTACGGGGTAAAAAAAAGTATTATGTTTTACATTAAGCTGATGCCCAGTCAGTCCTAAATTACAGATCCTATTTATCTGCGTACTGCTCAAAACAGGCGTATAGATGCTCACAGACTGGGACATACAAGTATAAAGTAAAGTGTTCATGTGTGACAATAATAGACATTCATTGATTGAACTTTACACCTTGACGGGGAACAGCATCAACTTTCTCAGGAGAAATAATCCACAAAGAATTTCTGTAATGTATGCCCTAAAAATGTTGTAACATACTGTGGATTTAAATGATGGTACATTAAGTTTGATTTTTGATTCTCTACCCCGGAACTACTTTCTGATTAGTCGAAATGGATAATACAATTGCCTGCTAACTCCGTTTATGACCGCGTTTTGGGCGCTGTTCATCAAAGGTTAAAGAGCCCGGGAAAAGGCTTATGCAATGTGAAACGCACTCTGCATAACTTGCAATTGATAAATGGTTATCATTTTGTGAGGAGTGTGCATTTACGATTGGGACACTTCGCTGCAAGGCCCTATTTGTGCATTCATTAATCTAATCAGAGAGCGAAAAAGTGAGAAAATGGGTGTGGGATCAAAACAGAGCAATCACATTTAAAAACAAGCGCGCGCGCCTCGCGCTGAAAGTTTAAAAAAAAAACAGGATAAAAAATACACATGCACCATATATCTGAACAGTTTATTCCGCCGTATATCCAAGCGACACATAATTTAACTTCACGGAGCGCATTCCAGCACCCAGCAGAGTTCCTGCTAGACCTGGTTCTCATATATAATTGCAAGGCCGTGTGTGAGTCAGGAAATGTGGTCTCTCTGCCTCTGCCGAGTTACCAGGAACGACTGTAATATATTATTTGAAACTGACAGATGCAAATTAATGTAGTCTTCACGTTTCACTGTGGCACTGAAAAGGAATGTTGACATCAGCCCGAGAGTAAAATTAGGTTTCGCATTATGTGCCGTGCGCTGGAGGTGTTGAGGTCCGCCCGCTCCGCTTTCCAAGTTGCAGTCAAGGGCCGCTCTGGCAAGCAGTGAGGAAATAAATGGACAAAAGTGAGACTTTTTCAGGGTAAACTCTCTTTAGCTTTACAAAACAAGCGCGCGCGCCTCGCGCAAGTAGGGGGTGGTGGGGGGGAGTGCGGCTGAGAGCAGGCAGAGTTTCCCTTGCGGGAGCGAGCGCAATAATTGCTAACATATGGCGCGGCTCGCTCCCGCAAGGGAATCGCCAAACGTGCACGCGTTGCATTGAAAGCAATGCAACGCGTGCACGTTTTTGCCTGCAAAGCTGAATCGATTTCAAGAGGTCTCTTTCCTAAGCAGCACATGCGCGCTGCGTAGGCGAGACCTAAAAATGATGGATTGAAGTGCTACCCAGATCAATTGCCAGTGGTTTGGGCTGTTTGCAAGCGTTGCTCCCTTCATCCTTTGTGTTAACAGCATACAAGAGTGCCTGCAATTAGTGCCTCTAGGGGTGAACTCCATAGAGCATACCCCTGAGGGAACTCCAATTATTAACACTTGGGGGCATATTTACAAGAAAGTCATGCAGCGCAGTGCAGCGCAGGGCATCACCTTGCTGCGCTGCGCTGTGTGACAGGGAAAGGGCAGGGGTGTGCTGTATTTAAAAGAATACGGTGCATTCCTGCCTTTGTCCCTCCGCTGGTGCCATTTTGGCTGCCTAGCGCCAATGCAGGCACCCTAGCATCATGGTGCTAGGGCGCCTGCATTTTAAGGAGGACTGTTTTTGTGCAGAAAGGAGGACCTTCCTGCACTGAAACAATCCCCTGAGGCATATTCCTCTTTCTACGTGTGCTGCACAATGGAGCACACCTAGAAAGAGGAAGTAACAAGGAGATATAATATATTTCTCCTCTTTACGCCTACCCTGAGAAGGCATATATTTTTGGCATGTTCCCAGGTCTACCACTTTTGGTAAATCAGGAAATGCTTCATAATCCATGGGAACACACATGCAATGCCCATGGAATGCCTTCCCAGGGCAGAGAAACGCAACACAGCGATTTGTGTTGCGTTGCATTACTCCTGATTTATGAAGCCATTTAGGGCCACACAATGTGGCCTTGCAAGGCTTCATAAATTGCGGGGAATATTTACAAGAAAGTCAAGAAGCACAGCAGGCCCCTAGCTGCGCTGCCCTGTATGACAGGGAAAGGGCAGGAATGAGCTGTATTTAAAAGAATACAGCTGCTTCCTGCCATTGTCCCTGCTCTGGTGCCATTTTGGCTGCTTAGCGCCAATGCAGGTGCCTGCACTGTAAGGAGAATTGTTTTTGTACAGGAAGGGGCACCTTCCTGCACTAAAACAAAACCCTGAGGAATATTCCTCTTTCTATATGTGTTTCAGAATGCAGCACACATAGAAAGAGGAACTAACAAGGAGAAATAAAGATATTTCTCCTTGTTACGCATCCCCTGAGAAGTTGTTTCTTTTTTTGTGCATTCCGAGGTCTACCACTTTTGTTAAATCTGTGAAGGCATCAAAATACATGGGAGTTAGGTGGGAACACCCATGCAATGCCCATGGAATTACTTCCCACAGCAGAGTAATGCAAAGCAGAGATTTGCGTTGTGTTGTGTTACTCCTCATTTATGAAACCACTCAGGTCCAAGCAAAGTGGACTTGCATGGCTTCATTAATCGCATTTTGGATTTGCGTCACTCTTGCACCACGTTGCGTGGTGCAAGAGTAACACAACTCCTGTCATAAATATGCCTAATGTCTGTTCAATTTCGTAATACATAGCACTTTTAGAAATAATAATTGTAGGTACCCACATGGCTGATTGCAGCTAGTGCGACACTCATAGAAGTATGTTATGCGTATGCTTAGCGACATTCACTGCAGCGAGTTCGGAGAACGTCTCAAACATTGTACCCAATATTTTACACATATCTAAGCTACAACCACCACCCTTTTCAAGCATGCTGTCTGTGAGAAATTGGGTTATTGGTTGAGGGGGTGTAAACCCTTCTCAAGCAATAACCACAATCCTTTTCAGAGTGAGCCACAAAAGTCACTAAATGAACCTGTGCTTAACCCTCTGGTAGCTCCATACAAAAGCAGGCAGGTTCAACTTAAAGGCAATGTATAAAGTAGTTATGCAGCACACACACAGTAATAAAGTAAAAAAAACAACAACAAAAAACCCACTCCAACTTAGAGCAATAGAATAAAATGTAATAAATAAACGAGACCAAAACGACAAAAATCCAATCAGTAGAACTGAAGGTATTGAATTTAAACGGTTTAGATAAAAAATAGGGCCAAAAAGGCGCAAAGCGCAACTAAGGTTATCTGGTTGTGCTGGTCCGGACAAAGTCAGAGGTTTAGGCTGACCGTGATGGAGAGCACACAGGGCACAGGGCCAAGTCTGGCCCACGGAAAATTGAACCTTGTGTCCTTGGTGCGAGGTCTGCGTGGCATTGCTTTGTGAGGCTTCACATCATCCGGTGTCAGTTCCAATGATGCTTGTTAGACCTGTCAGCCTTAGGGTGGTCTTCCCCCAAACCTTTGGCCTCCCTCCTCCATTTTTGCTGATCTCGTTTTTGCTGGACTTAGGACTCAGGGCACTTTAAAACTGTTAACCAGTGCTAACGTGCAGGTGCTCACTCGTTACAAGATGATAACATTGGCTTATCCCCAATTGGCATATGTAATTTACTTATATGTCCCTAGTAAAGTGGTACTATGCGTACCCAGGGTCTGTAAATTAAATGCTACTAGTGGGCCTGCAGGTCTGATAGTGCCACCCACTTAAGTAGACCCTTCAAACATGTCTCAGGCCTGCCATTGCAGCCTGTGTGTGCAGTTTTAAACTGCCATTTTGACGTGGCAAAATAAACCTCTTGCTAGGCCCAAACATTCAGTTTTAATGCATATAGGTCAGTGCTTGGGTAGGGCCTGGACAGCCAGAGGTTAGGGTACAGTGTATTTAAAAAGTGGGACATGTCCTTTCAAGTTTTACATGTCCTGGTAGTGAAAAACTCTTAAATACATTTTTCACTTTTGCAAGGCCTGCCTCCCCTATAGGATAGCAGTGGTGTCACCTTATTACATGTAATAACTTCCAAATGGGTACAAGTAACCTGTTCATGTTTGTACATGTTGTAGTTATAATGCAAAACCTTCTCTTATGATAAAGTCAAGTTTTAAATTACAATTTTGAAAATGCCACTTTTAGAAACTGAGTTTAGAAGAAAAAGGAGGGGTTGGGTCTAAATTTGGTCAGCAAGGCTAGGCCACTAAAAATTGAACAAACACCTAGATATGCCAATATTGACACTACTCTTCAGAGTTGATTAAGAGTCGAACAACTAAACAAATCGCTGAAGAGTAGTGTCAATATTGGCATATCTCGGTGTTTGTTCACTTTTTAGAAACTTGCCATTTTCCATCCTTACCCATTTAGTGCCTGCAGATTGTCTCTGGGTCACAGGACTGGGTGGAGTTGGCAGCTGGGCTTTGTTTATTCCTCCTGGACAGCCACACACAGTAGAGAGCTTAGTGCCTGGTTAGGCCATCACGGGCAGGATGGGAGGGCAGAGCTGGCCACAGCCCTACCTACACCTGAATGAGCTGCGTCCTGTCTTCACACAAAGGGCTGCATAACCCCTGCAGTTAGTCTGGAGACACCGCAGGCAGAGGCCTGAAGCCTGACACCTACTCTTCAGTACACTCTTGGACCTGTGGATACTACAGAAGAAAGACTGCTCTGCTGCCAAAGTGATTCACACTCTGTTGCCCTGCTACTCTGATGCTCTGCTGCCCTGCTTGCTGAAAAGGAAGATTGGACCTGCACCCTTTACTCCAGCCTGAAGTGTCTCCAAGGGTCAGCCAGCTGAACTTCTGTTCTGAGGTACAGGGGCATAACAAGCTCCAGATACTTCCTACAATGGCCCAGCTGACCTGCTGTTTGGACCTGCGACTAGACCTGCCTAAGCCTTACTGGCCTCTGCTGGAGTGTGTTCCTGACTTTCACGTGGTGCCCCTCAGGCCCTTGAACCTTGGTGTGGCTCACTTAAGCTCCTCTGAAGTTTTTGGGTTCTTTGTGAACATGAGCGGGCCCATAATTACCAAGACCTTGCCATTCACACCAGCCGCCAATCCAAAGTTCCTGCAAACCAACTCTTCCTGCTACAGCATCATCCACCGCAATGACTGCCAACATGAAGCTCCATCCCGACCATCTGTGATGCTGACAGGATCTTCATGCTACAGCAACGACCCTCCTCGATGCCAGCCCTCTCTTCATGCTACTTTTATGGACACCCATAATGCCCTCTCTGTTCCCCGGCCCCTTCTACTGTGAACTGAACACTTGGCGCTGGACTGAGTCTCACATGACCAGATAGATGTGAGTGGTGTTTTAGGCTTTTTGGCACTATGTTCACTTAAATGTTTAAAAATTCATAACTTTGGTTCTACTGATTGGATTTTTGTCATTTCGGTGTCAAATTATTTATTAAAGTGCTTCATAAGAACTTTACACATTGCCTCAAGTTAAGCCTAACTGCTCCATGCCAAACTACCAGAGGTTTGTACACAGGTTAATTTGGGGTATACGTGTGACTTAACCCTGACAAGAATTAAAGTTGCTGTTTAAGAAGGGTTTCACCCCCTTAATCAGTAACCCAATTTCTTACAAAGCTGTGCAGCGAGGCTTTGCGTTGCTCGGCATCGGTTCCGATGGAGCTTTCAGATGAGGCTTTGCAGGGCTGTGCGTCGCGTTCTGCCAGATTTAGTGGCACTTACCTTTAGGCCAGGAGGAGCCTATCTCATTCCAGGCAAGTGTCCAGGACCTGAGGAGGCACTTCTTGGGAATCAGGAACCGAATCCAGGAGAGGCCAGAAAGGCTCAGGCAGGTCCAGTTGCAGGTCCAGACAGATCCAGTGCAGCAGGTCAGCTTGGTAGTTGAAGGGACGCCTCTGGAGCTTGTTGTGCCCTGTAGCTCAGACAGGCGGTCAGCCACATGACGCTTGAAGTCACTCTGCCTGGGATAGAAGGAGCACATCCTTTTCATACAGTAGGGCAGGCCTCAAGCAGTAGGTCAGTCCTCTGGAAGCAGGGCAGTCCTTCTTCTGTAGTATTCGCAGGTGAAGGAGTGTACTGAAGAGTAGGTCTGAAGGTCCAATATTTAACTGGTGCCAGCTTTGAAGTGAGAGAAACTTCTAGACTTCCCCCCATATCTGGTTCTAGAATTTCCTTCCTTCCCCTGCCAGGCCACAAACTGTCTAGGGTGAGTTTGCTGAGGCAGCGCCTATGAAGTGTACTTGGGGCCGTGCAAAGCTCCGCCCCTCCCACCCTGACAGGATTGCCCATCCTGCCAACCCCAAGACCTCCTTTGTCTCACTGTCTGGGAGGAATAGACAAAGACCCTCCCCCACCTACGCCTAGTCATGTGACCCAGGATACAGGTAGCGGGCACCAATTGATTAGGACAAGAAAATCGTGACTTTCTAAAAGTGTCACCTTCAGAATTATGACTTTAAAATCTGACTTTACCATTAAAGGTGGTTTTAAATAGAAGGTATTTGAGTGCAAACATAACATGTCTACCTGCTCCCAATCAAAAGTTATTGCTTATTAAATGTAATAAGGTAAGCCAATGTTATCCAATTGGAGAGCTAGGGCTTATAGTAGTGAAAAACAAATTTGAGAGTTTTTCTCTACCAGGACATGGTCCAATATTTTAAATACAATGCACCTTGCCCTATAGGCTGTTTATGGCCTAACCTAGGGCTGACTTATATGTGTTAGAAAAGAAGGTTTAGGCCTAGCAAAAGGTTTATTTTGACAGGTCGAAATGGCAGTGTAAAACTCCACCCAGTCTTCAATGGCTGGCTTGAAACATGTTTTAAAGGGCTACTTGAATGGGTAGCACAATAAGTTCTGCAGGGTCACTAGTAGCACTTAATTTACTGTCCCAGGGTACATGTAGTACCAGTTTACTAGGGAATTATAAGGACATTGAATATGCTAATTGGTTGTGAGTCAATTTTACCATGTTAAAAGGAGATCACACGAGGACTTAAGTACTGGTTAGCAGTCGTAAAGAGCACATAGTCCTAAGGCCAAGAAAAAAAATCTTTCAGCAAACCAGAGGAGGAAAGGCAACAAGTTTGGGGGAATACCACACTAAAGGTTGACATGTTTAACATCCCCCATAAGGAGTCTAGGAATCCAATTCAAATCTGTGCGCTTCTGGGCCTCATTAGAGGTAGAGAGCAAAAACCCTTCTCTTTATGTACTTCCCATCCCTTGGCCAAGCCATAACCTCACAGTACCAGCTGCATGCTGTTGAGGACTAGCAAGGTGTACGTCCAGTCCCACTGTTGCATCACTAAGAAGCATCTGAGGGAGAAAATCTCTACCAAAGAGAGACAGCTTACCATGAGGAAACTATTATTAAGAACTCACCCCTGACTTAGCTTTATGAGGAGTGCTTGGAACAGGAGAATACAATCCATGCTGTAGGTGATTTCTTGCACCCAACCATTAAGGTGCCACCATTCTTCCACCTATAGCCCCAGTGAATGAAGCAATAGGCAGACAAGGACTTTGGTGTGGACATTTACCTCATTCAGGTCCCAGACTACCTAATGCCACCTGTGGAAGGGGGCATAGCAGTGTTGATGCTGTGGTGATAAAAGAAACAACCAGGCCTGGAGTGTGGGAGTGTACAATAATCATTTTCCTAGAAGTGCAGTTCCACAGTTGTGCTTGTGGAAAATTTTATTAATTGAAACAATTGTATTTTGTGCAACAGGACCACCAATTTTGAGCTACTTATTATATCTGAAACGCTAAATGGTGAAACTGGTATGTTTGTCCGTGATTGTACGAAGGAAGGCCGTCTCTACCTTTTGGCTAACCCATACTTGGTTTTTCTTTTCACTATGTTCATGCTTATAGTGAAAATTCAGCCAATTGTAATGCAAAGTTCAAGTTCTCTTCATATCATCTCTCCTCAAGTGAAACTTTCACAAATTCTGCAAACCTAAGAAAGCTACCAAGCTACACCAGGAACCAAGCTACACCTGACTGAAGATCCCAAATCAGGGTGAAAATTCATCTATGGTTACTTGTTTTTAGATTCTTGGAGGACCTGGCAAGTCAGTTACTGGAGCAGGGTCAAGACTGATCTGCATATTGCTGGATCCAAACTGAGGTGGCATGGTGGGCAAAAGAACAATGTTTTGAAATGTTACCCCGAGTGAATTCTAGTGGTTAGACAAATTGCAAGCATTCTTCCAATCACCTTTTGTGTGTTTAACATAAGAAAGTGTCCCAATATGGCTCAAGTTGGCTGCCAGCTTTTACAGTGGCTTTCCTGCAGCTTGCCCCTTTTCTGCTGCTGTTTACGACGGAATTACAAATAGCAGTAAATATTATTTAAGACATCACATTGCTTCTGTTTATTTAACCTTTTGGATATTCTTGGGTGTATATATGCAGAGTTTGAGGATTGACAGGGCTCAGCTTGTATACCATAACAACGATGAATGAATGATTTGGAATTAAATACTGGGCATCCATGAACAATTTTCAATAGAAATGCTTTCATTTGTCAACAGATGTTGCTCCAACTGAGCCTCCACAGCATCCTGGAAATTGTCCAGAAACTCTTTCAAAATCTTGGGTTCCCTTCCGGGGTCACTGCTATTACTTTGAATCCTCCTCATCTAAAGGTTGGCCGCAGGCATCCCTGGAATGCTTAAAATTAGGTGAGTGACATTATATAACAATGTCTACAGCTTGTGAATCTTCAAAGTTTGCAGCTTTGAAACAACAATTATATTATGTTAAGTATTTATATGGCACACATCTGCCATTGATCTGGACTGGCCTTTCAGAACGTGTGGCTGTTCAAGTGGTTTTAGTCGCATTATTTTATGCTGGCTAGAGAGTCTTGCAGCACATATTGTGGCTGTCTGTATGTGTGTTATTACATACCTTGAGAACCATGACATGGTTTGGGATGATCATGTAAACATGCCAAAGATGCTGTACATGCTGCTGTGATAGTAGATGCAGGTAGTCATGAAGAACATGCTCTCGTAGATGGTGTGAGAGTTATACGAGGGGAATACTCAGAGCAATGCGGGGCATAATTATGATTTTGAGACCAGCACATTCCTATTTTAATTGTATTGTTGCTGTTTTGGTTTCGAAAGTTCAGGGGATTTGGCAAGAAGAGCTGTGCAGGGTAAATGCACTGGCTTTGACCAAGGGAGAAGGTGATGTGATTGAAATGTTGAGAATTGCATATTTTCAGGCAATGATGTTTGGTGATTTGGTGCAGAAAAGGAAAAAAGATGATATGCTGGAGTGGTAGCTTTGCATGCAGTTCACTTGATGTTGAGACAGTGCCTGCAGATTTAGTAGTTAACAAGTCCATGTGGCGTATGGAGACTGTGCACTGTAGGTGTACAGCTGAGAAATCATGTAGAAACGAAGTCTCAGAATGGTGAATGTCTTACAGGAAAATTGTCTAACCAGAGTAATATCCAAACATGAATCGTTCATTAAAGGTCTGACAAAATGGTGTGGAGGGAACGCATGACTGAGAGATAATTAGGTTGAGAATGGTCAGACCGGGGAGTGGTCTTGAAGTTAATTATCTGTAAATGGGCAGGTCTGGAAGAGAACAGCATCAAGATGAACTGGCTATTGCTATTTCAGATGAGATTTGAGTGGCGGATGATCTGGATAGGAATTGTGGAATTAAGAGAAGTTGCCTACTTAAGAGTGCATCTCAGACTGCAGCTCCCAGATGGTGGCCATGATTGAAAGACTGAAGTTACTGATAAGCTAACAACTAATGATGAGCAGGTCAGACAAGAGGGGATTAAAGGAGAAACGCACACATTGTGGGATACAGGCAGGTGAAAGTCAATGAAGTTGAGTTAGATAAGGGAAGTTAGACAAGGAATCTGGAGCAAAACAGACTGAGAATTGACTGAAAATGGATAAATGGGCTGAAAAGTTCTGAAAGACAAAGGACATCTGAAGGGGTCATTAAGACTGGTTCAGGAAGGTTCATGAAAAGTTGTCAAGAAGTGTAACAAGCATACTCTATAAAGTGTGGACTCCAGTAAGAGATCTGAAAATCACAAGCCTTTCTTCCTCTCAGATTATTTTTATACTACATTTCACCAACATTTTTTAAAGAAAATCTGATTTATGGATTATTACTAAATTTGGGATTGAGTTCTTAGACAACATTGAAGAAGGTAGGAAGTTAAGCTGGGGCTTGTAGATTAGGTCAAATAATAACAACCCCTCAGTTGAATTGGTTTTCAGAACTGCAAGAGGGATTCTTTGTCCTGGGTAGATCCTTTTTAAATACCTACTGTCACATGACTTTCTGAAAAAAGACTCGTGAACACTAGCCTCAAAAAATCCAATGTGTGTTAAATGGTATATTTTAAAAGGTATTGGAAGCAGAATTTATTTCATGAAATTTTAGTCATATAACATTTTGTGTGTGTATATGACATTGTGAAAGGTGACAGCATGCTAGTCAAATGCAAAATTTACAAGATAGGAGATAATGCCACGGCTAGGATCAATGTCAAAGATGTTCAACATACAGATACTGGGCCATCCGGTATTCCCTGGTCCAGGTGATTTCCTCTGGTTTATTAAGTTGTGAACTACAGATGACTCCACTCTGTCACCTGAATATGTGCCCATCCTGTGACCAAAGGTGAAGAGCTTGTGGACAAGAGATGACCTCGCATTTTATTGGGTACCTTAAATTTAACTTTGGAGAACTGGCAAATAGCCCATACTGAATTTGCCAAGAGGAGGTGCGCATTATATGTGCCTGATGGCCACTTTCAGGGTAAAACTATTCCTTTAGGAATAAAGAATACCCCTGCTGTCCTCCTAGAGACTACTGAAGTAGGTACTGGTATTACCGACTACTTGAGTATTACATAGATACAACTGTCTTAGGTCCACAGGAGGAAAACCACATGGTATGGCTACTCCAACAATCATCCTAGTATCAAGGTCAGCAAGGGTCAGCTAGAATGGTATGGTGTTTTCTACTTGGCTACAAAGATGCAAGTGAGACAATATAATCCCTCAAAAAAAGATACCAGTTAATATGAATAAGGAACTACACAGAGGTCCGACAAGTGACAGCCTCATTGGATTTTATGTGAATTTTGTACAAGTTTATAAGAGTGTTGATGCTGAACACACGCCAAAGGAATAGACATTTGTATTTAACTGGCTTCACAGATACATATGTGAAAACCCACATCACAGTAATAGCCCTCTTATTGTTCACTGACATTCCAAAATGTGGCAAGGATCTTTCAATTAAAGATTCAGCACCTCGAAGAATTCAAAGATTTAAAGGGGGCTGTAATTTACATGTCACAGGAAACTCTTGTTTTCATAGGCAATGCACAATGAACATTTATTTTATCAGCACCATCATAATCCAAGTCATGACAGGAATCTTAGTCCATACAAAGCCATATTTCACATTTTCCTCAAAGTCAAATACACCATCTTGGAAAATATGCAGTCTCTAACAATCAATGCAACCAATATGGGACCCACCTTTTTTCTACTCTTACTCTCTTCATGCAGCACCTCACAATTCAAAGTTCCATACCATCATTTTCTTTTCCAAAGACCTCCTGTCAAGTAGAGCTCACCATTTTATGAATAAATCTACATTTCATCTACAGAGAACCACAGCAGCTTTCTTCATAGGCTAACTCGGTCTTCATTAACCATATACTCTGGAACCATTTTGCCTATCCCCCTTCAGAGAAGACATGCCTGAACATTTCCAGCACACATCTTAAGCCCAAACCAGGCAATATCTCCTTCTTAAAATTCACTCTCTACAGTACATGCTCAGCCTGCAAACATGATTAAGACAAAGTGACGTTTTTTTATTTGAATTATCAAGTGGGCTTCATGAATACCAATTTCAGGCCCCCTACAATCATCACCTTAGATGATAGGATACCCAGACGGTGTAATCTAGCGATAGAGCAGTAAGGCGGGGTGGGGGTGGGGGGGTTGTATTGAGGGGCTACAGAGCTCTTCTCCTTGTCCCTGGCCTGTACAGAAATCCTGGATTTGAGTTTTTTCTCCTTCGAATGCTTAGCTGTATTTTGTATTATCTAACCAAACATTTTGTTCAGCTAAATGTTATCCATCTATCTCGGAATGTAATCCCATATTTCAGGATTAAATACTCAGATTGTGTTAACATTTCTAATCCATGGCAGAGAAAAAGACAATCATTGGTGACGTTAAAATGTGGGTGTATTGTCCAGATAGTAAACCAGCTTCACCAGATTGAAAACATAAAAGTCTTGAATTTCACTGATTGTTGAATGGTCCTACTCACATACCACAACGTTAATACTGAATTGATATCTAGGTAGCCGCAAACCTGGGCAGAACATTAATTGATCACACTTCTCTTTACCAATCTTAAGGACCAATCACTCCCCCATCAAGCTGGAGATCTAAATCCTTATAAACTAAATAAGGGAACAAGTGTTCGTTATCTGTATAAGGAAATAGATCTAAAACCACCAATGTGGATGTTTTGTTGCTGTAAAGCAAACAAGAATTCCAAGCAGGCCACTCCACATGGCCGCCTAGCTGGCATTCAGTAGTAAGCAAAGTGCATCCACTGCACCAGAGACGGATATGCTTTCCCCGATCCTCCCCCACAACCTACGGCTCAAATTAAGCAGTGGGCATATTGGTGTAGTTTCTCACTCTTTATGCACTGCTTAAACCAGGAACATTTTGTAAACACTAAAATCAGGTTCACAGATAAATATGCAAATGTGACTCTCAGTTTGTTTTCAACACCTAATAAGTAACGTTTTGGAGAAGACAAATCTTGGGATCCCAGTGAGACGGATTACCAGATGTAGCCTACGTTTGTGCATTGCGCACAATCTTAAATTTAAACTTTGTGAATTGCAAGCAATGTGCTCATGCACATATTCCATGCTACAGTCCAATACATACACACATTAGGACAATGTGATCCCACTAATAGTACTACAACTGGCGATCATTACTTTGTAGGAGACTTTGATGGTTCTCCTCCAACATGCTTTTTCTTATATTCTGGAATGCAGCAGCTAGAATGCTGCAGTTTTCCATACTGCACTAATCAGCACACTATAAAAGCTTACGCACAGTCCAAATTAGAATGCCCAGTGAGCACACAAGCATGTTTTACTGATGCCCCAGCTAATACAATGTGTAATACCTCAGAGTTTTCCATAATACCTTTTTTCAAACTTAAGTAATATTCATAATGCCTCCAATATGCACACTGTTAAATACCCACAATTCACCGATTAGCACAGTGAGTGAATTATAGCTGTCTCTAGTTTACTGGCCCTGGATGGGCAAGCACATGGCCTGACCCAGAGTCAGATACTCTATGGCACAGGATTGACAGTTAGGCTATGCACTCGACTGTCCGGCGGCACACCAGTGGGCATACCCAAGCCTAAGTAAAGGATCCACTGGCCCACATTAAAAAGGCGCCGTTGTCAGACTTAACTCTGGGAGCAGGAAGGCTGAATGTGGGGAGGCGCCTTCTCTTCATCCCTGCTCAGATGCAAGATTCATTGCTCTTACATGCTGTGCCGAACTCTGAGCTGGGTGGGGGAAATGCAGCATTACAGTCAAAGCTGCCGTTCATATGTCCAACATTATTTGGGCTGTAGCCATGGTTTCTTAGGTTCCTCTAACCTTCTGCCACACTATTTCCTTGTGTTAATCAGAAAAGGATTCTCTTTCCCCCCTTAAAAATAAATGCATATGCACCCAAGTGCTGAAAAATGTATTCCAGAGAGAGATGGATTCTCTGGTGAGTAACATTTTAGGATGATGAACAACATGTTGCTCACAAGCTGCACATTGGGGATCACTGATCCAGGGCATGCTCGAATATCATTTGGATAATTTACTATTGAAGGCTCAGATGAAAGAGTCAGGCATCGCTTGCTTCTTGGCTGTCTCTCTATTTCGAGGGCCACAGCAACAAATATTGTGGAATCACCACACTGTAGCAGAAAGATAATGCATCATCAACATCAAGTCATCATCAATATCCTTTGGAGTTAGCCCAAATATCTCCTTACACAAAAACGTGTGTGTGAAGATTGATTTTTACCTTGAAACCCATTTCTGAATGATTAGTCTTGTGTCTTAGCATGAATAAGAACAGGAGAAAATTATTCATTCAAATTTTGTTTATTGTTTTGCAGGTGGATCTTTAGCATCTATAGAAGACCGAATTGAAAACACATTTATATGGCACCACATTGAGGATCTGAAAGATAAAATGCCAAACTTTTGGCTGGGAATGTACAAAAATCTGGATGGTAATATGGATGTTTTTCTTTTTTTTTTAACAAATAAAGTGTATACATTTTTTATGTTTAAAGGTTATTTGCTATATGACTAAACATAGATTTGAAGATAAAACACGAGAACTGTCAAAAAACGGTATTTCTATACCAGAACACCAGGGATGCTCAGTACAGAATTTAGACATAAACTCCCAATTCGTATATAAATTTGTATGTATTTATACATCTCGCGCAAATATCGAAATGATGACCAAAAATATTTTACACTATACAGCCATATTATATCACATGGTTCAGTATATATTTATTATAACACTTTCACTAGGCGTCAGTCTAAATCTCCCAGACCACATCACATTGTGGTTAATTTAGTTGGTTGGATATTAAATAACCCACAAGAGATTTCTTATTGCTCTATACTAAAACGTGATTTTATCCACAAGCCCAAATAGGCAGAATTGCCGTAATCCAGCCTGTGAGAGACAGACACATTCATAATTTGTGTTGTTTGCAAATGATTGAAAAGATAGATAATCCTTTTAAGCACCCTCAGTTTGAAGACACAGATCTTTACCATGGACTGTATGTGGTCCTTCATAATGAGGCACACGTCGATTTTAACCCCTAGATTCTTCCACCGTGAACAGGGATGTTTTTGCCCCATCAATGTGGGCGAAAAAGTATAGCCACAAAGCGATGCCTGCTGCTAGAGGAAAAGAATTTCAGTTTTCCTTCCATTGAACTTTTTTATTGTTTTTCACCCATCCACCATTTCACTTTAGTCACACCGATGTGTACAATTGCAGGACTCAAGCTAGGATAACCACAAATAAGATATGCGTGTCAGCCACACACATTAAGGCACTTGATGCAATCATCTGACTTAACCAGTTGAGTGAATCATATGGACTGACTGCCTAATGGGCACATTCTCATGGTATTTGATTTCATAGAGTACTGCTACACAAATGAATGCTAAAATCTTTAGATTTTGAATATTATTAGAAATCTCATGCATTAGAATATAGGTACTGAAATAATCAAATATTTATCATATGTATGTGTTAAATATCATATGCCTAGACGGATCTAGTGGCTTTAGTGCGTCCACTGTAGGGGCCTGTGTTCGACCTCATGGTCACAGGTTCAAATCCCGGCGGGTCCACTCAGCCTTTCATCCTTCTGAGGTAAATAAAATAAATATCATTGAGTTGGGTAACAATAAACATCTGTTATTCAGCGCCAAGATTCCCACGGGTGAACGTATGCTTTACAAATACTTATGTTGTGTTATTTTTAAATAATATTTAAACTTGCAAAATGTGAAGTATTAATCAAATTATAAATCAAAAAGGACTCCCATTAACTTCCATGTACAAAATGTTTGAGAAGCTTAGGAACAACACACTACACTGGCACTATGCAGGTGAGTTTCCAAAACCTACGGCTCAAGACCAATGGAAATGACCTGTTTATCGCCGATCCGACTATAGAGATCTTGGAAGTTCAAGCCTCACCCTGTTAGATATAACACTTAAATAGAATCCCTTCTGTACCTTTTAATGTGAATCTACATACCTTGATGTGCTTGCTTGCAAACTTTTTATTTCATGGAAATAGGTGTTAAGGAACATAATGCCACAAATCTCCTTGCAAGATACTCCTTCGTCCTGTGGGAGATGGCTACTCTGGCAGTCCCCTGTTTGCCGGAATCCATGAGAAAGATTTTTCTGTAATCTTTGACAGGATGCTTCTAAGCAAGCCATGGCTGCTGGTGTTTTATTATAGTCCCAAGTAGGGATGAAGTCATACATCCGTGGTAAAGTTCAGGCACATTTGCATAATGTGCCATTTGAAGGCCATTGATTTTATAGGGAACAAGGAAAGGAACTCTCCTGAAAGTTTCAAACAAATCCAAACAATTGCTGGAGTCTTGGGCTTAACTTTCCCTGTGAAACATTTCCAACACCACTATCACAAACTGGAAGGGTATAGCCGGCGATTTAACAGTCAAAGGTCCGACAGCAACAACTTTCTCAGCATCAGCCTTTTAGGTCATTCAGAGGCATGTGCTCAGGTAGAGATAGACAATTTCCATCATCTTCGTGCTCTTTCTGCATCTCAAATACTCCAAAACCTCACTCAGTTCTAGATGCATTTTGCACACAAGACCCCAGTGGGACGATTGCTGTTGACCATATTTCAGTTAGTCATGCAGGTTATAGTTTCAGGCTTTTACTTTTTCTTGATGAGACCTTCTCCCTTCCAAATGCAGCTCTTCCCTGACTCCCACACAAACCTGCTGATGGGCATGGACATCTGGCTCTTGGCTAAAGGACTATTCAAGCTTGTCACTACCTCAAAAAAAGGAATGAATGTTATTCCAGGTAATTCCTGCCCAAGTAGGGGTGAAAACTCTACCTAATCCTATACTTACTTGTGTTAACAAATTGTATATCTATAGAGCAACCTAGCCAAAAAGCAGCGAAACTCTGTATGTCATCAACAAGATTGGTCTTGAAACATCTAGGCCTCATGCCATCATGTTTCTTCTGTTTCTTCCTAGTCTCTAAATCTCGATTTCACATGTGTGCTCTTTAACTGACAGTCTTCCAGCAGTGGAAACAATTTTCTGGTCTCTTTGATTTGACTTGGTTTTGCTTAGCGAACATCCTCTCTATGCAGCGATGGGCATCTTCTTCCAGTCTTCTGGATGGGGAGACTGACGGGCGGGCATGGCTGCATCTACCAATGGTCACAAATGCCTTCATTCAATGCTGACAAACCTTTCTTGGGGACCTCATGATCAATGATCTTTGGTTTCCACAGGAGAGAACTTCTCACAATGACACATCACTGAGGGAAGACTGGTTCAGGTCCTGACAGGCAATACCATAACCATATTTTGTTTGGATAAGGAGAGAGCAGTGGAATCAAAACTGCTTTGTACAAAGACACGAGTATTATGGGACTGGGCTTTAGACAAATAAATTGGCCTGTCAGCAGCTCACCTGGTACAGAAAGAGAATATGGTGGCTGATCTTGTAAGAAGGTTGTTTTACACGACCCATGAGTGCAAATTCCTGTAGGAAGTTGCGGAATCGATGTTTCAGTTCTGGGAGGTTGAAAAACTGATCTTTTCACAATGTAGACAAATAGGAAATGCTGTCTCTGTGCTCATTGGAATTCCTCTAATAGACACTGTGTGACATGCCCTCACCACTCCACTGTTTCTTTTCTCCAGTTTCCCTTGTACTGTAAGTAAATTCAAAGATTTGTTTACACAGAGTTGAACTGAATTATCCAAGCATCTGTGATACCCTGACTTACTTCAGGTGAGCTGTGTGTACTGCTGGTTGCTTCCTATGGAGAGCAGTGTGTTGATAAAGAAGAAAGAAGGATATTCCAAAATAATCTCCAGACTTTACCTTTTATGACTGCAAATTATAAGGTTAGCTCTCTCTGCTTATGAACTACATCCTCATTTGATGGAGGACCTGATCTGACTAGATGGTTATCCATTGTGGCAGCTTTTAAAGCCAGTGTTCAGTTTTTTTCAGCCTTGTGCCACACCAAATATGTGGATCTTCTTCCATTAGATATAGTACAAATTATTCACTTTGTTCAGTTTTTGAACTTCTTAGCCAAGAAAGATCTGAACAAGCCTATCTTGCTATCATTTCAAGATCATGAATCATCGTTCAAACTGTATCAGAATTTCTACAGGGATTGCAAATTAGGTTTCCTCCAACTCCGTTCCAAGACCCCTCCTGGGACCTTACTTTTCTGATTGATATTTTGACTGGCCCTTCTCTTCACCCTATGCAGTCTTGTTCTTTGAAGTTCTTTATTTGAAATGTGGTCTCCCGGAAGCCTTGACCTCAGGGAGCAAGCAAACATGATTCCAACCCTTTCCTCATCTGATTATTTTACTGTTTTTTTAAATTTATTTTTTTAAAGAAAATAGTTTTTGGTTGAGGTCAATGGAAAAACCACTAGTGACAATCAGTCCCTTGCAGGACGAGTTGTGTTGTTCCCTTGCAGAGTAAAGGTGATGCGGGTCCCAGGACCAAGCCAAGACAGTCAGTTCAATTTTACCTGGCCCATAGAGCCCGGGTGCAGTGTTGTCCCGGCTGTCTGTGGTGCTGAACGGAGCAGAGGGACAGCTGCGTTTACCACTGAAATGATGCTGTGGGGGAAAAAGATGCAAAAGGAGAGGTTGCTGACATTGGGCACAGGTCGGTTGGAGTTCCCTCTTGGTACAGCATCAGGTAAAGTGATCAGTTGCCGGACTGGCGACCAATAAGCCTTGGAAGCAGGAAGCGCAACGAAAATGTACTGGATCTTCACTGGGTCCGAGGTAGTGGCCTGAGACTTCGGGGCAGATGAGACTACAACTCCCACAATGCACTTGACCAACTGGGTTTGGGTGATACTACGGAGGGCCCGATGGCCAGGGATTCTTTGGATCCGGTGAGTGTATTTACCTGCTGTTTGCAGTTGCCTAGTGCCCCTAGTCCAGGGGAGTTTGAGGGTGCTTCTGGCGTCCACAGGGGTTCCTCTCTTTGGGAGTGCTGAGTTTTAGCCAAGAACAATGGTGGTTCACTCAGTTCCACGTCTGTAGCCACAGGGACAAAGTATCACTTTTTTGCTTTGGTGCTGTGGGCAAAGTCCTGTTGTCGGCGACACAGGTTTCCTCTTGGTCTTTCCTTGATACAAGTTGTTCAGATCCGAGGTTCTGGTGTCAGGGGGGTCATTTAAATCCTAGATTTAGGAGAGGTAGGGGTGTGAGAGCTAGTAGCCAATGGGCAGCTAGTCCCTGCAGCTAATCTGCACCTGAGGTGACCACATCCGGGAGTGTAGGTCACTTTTGCTACCCAGAACCTCTATTCTGCCACTCCTAAAGATGGCAGAAATCAGATTGTGGTGTACAGACTAGGCTGCTCACCTTGAGGTATGGCTAGTCTTCTGGGGGTGTACAGCTTCCTGCATAGCTAATTAATATATATATAGACTTGCACTTATATGTCCTCACCTTTAATATACTGCACCCTGCCTCCTGGACTGAGGAGCCCTACCTTAGGGTTTCCTTAGATATATTATAGGTAATGCATTTGTCTGTGCCACACATGGTGAGGGCACAGTGAAGTTCAAGCAGTTTGCAATGCTCCTGCAGTCTGCAATGGCTGACTTGTTGTCAGTAGTTTGCTTGGGTCACTAAGGGTGGCACAAAACCATGCTGCAGCCCTGGGGACCCCTTTACCACCTATGCCCTGGGTACCACTGGTATCATATACTAGGGACTTAGAAGGGGTAAAGTCTTTACCAATTTGGGATACAAAGCCGAACATAACAGTTTTGGGAGAGAGCACAGGCACTGGGGACTGAGCAGCAAACTCCAGTGCACTATCAGAGTCATAACCATCAGCATTTGGAGCAAAAAGTGGGCAGTGACCATACAAAAAGGGGCACTTTCCTAAAATTGTCAACCCTCCTTCTTCAAGGATGGTTTAATAGTGGCTTATTTAAGGTAACATTCTTTCTGATGGATACTCTAGCTCCCACAGATTCCATATGTCCCTCCAACCTCCCCTCTTGAGGATGAATGAGTCGTTTTTTGAAATGTTATTATTATTTGGCTCCATCCTTGGTGCAGTTTGGCTATGTGGAGCATGGGAAAACTTGATATCTAAGTAGGGTGGATTATTTTTATGGATCAACTTTGTCAATCCCAGCAAATTCTCGCAGCACTGCTCCTGATGACAACCAGCGGCATCTTGTGCCATTAACTACAGTCAGCGTCAACATTTTTCTGGTTTAGTCTGGGGCATTGGATGGAAGTTCATGTCATGAATCTACAAGATCTGTTGTATCCATCAGAAAGAGCTTTATTCATAATATTTGTTGCAAGGAACAAGTTCATCAATCTGATTTCCTTCTCACAATGTATGCTGTTTGTTTCTTCAGGGTGATAATTCATTGAATGAATAAAATTACATCATCAGATAAAATACTCATATTTACAATGCTATATACCATTGAATACCGAATACTAAGCTCCATTATTTTACCTTATGTGTTCATTTAACCTTTTCCTTTTTTAATCAAATTTACGTTTTTTCCTTGCTCTGCCATTCCAATTAAACTGTATAGCACATAACAAATGTTGGGTTTTTGCATTTTACATGCCTATAAATCTATCTATTTATTTCCATTAATTACACCCCCAATGTTCATAAATACTCATTATTCACAACAACCAAGCATTTAAGGGGATGTTTACAATAAAATGTAGAAGCGCAGTGTTACGTCAAAATTGGTAACGCCGAGCTCTGAATATTTTTAAACGCAGGGATGCACCGTATTTACAAAAATATGGCGCACCCCTGCGTTTCCCCTAGCGCTAAAAAAGTTGCCCAGCGCCAGTGCAGGCATCCTTGCGCCAGGCATGATCGTTTATGTGCAGGAAGGAACACCTTCCTGCACATAAACAATCTTGAAAGGGGATTTGCTGTTTCTATGTGTGCTACTGACTGCAGCACAGATAGAAAGAGCAAAATACGAATAGAAGTTAATAATTTCTCCTTGTATCACCATCCTAAGACCAGGTTTTACCTGGCCTTAGTTTTTGGCGCTGCCCCATCCTTGGATATATGGGGCAGCATCAGAAAGCAGTAGGTGTTGCGGTGGAACTCCAACTGCAACACCCACTGCATGCCCCTTTCACGCTAAGTGAAGCGTGAAAAGGGGCCTTATTTACAAGGCAGCGTTAAGCCACGTTAAGTGGCTCTACGCCACTTTGTAAATAAGGAGAAGGGGATATCACCACCAGAATGCCACTAAAAATAATGCTGTGGTGGCGATGTCCCCTTGTAAATATGCCCCTTAGTTTCTAATGATATTTATCACAATAGAGTTAGAGTCTCAAAAATGTAATTTGGATTTTCTCCTATGATATAATGAAAACACAACCACATGCATCTAGAAGTTGGAATTAAAAAGGACGAGAGAGGACAAACAGCGAGATTTAAATATTGATAAACTCATACCATCAATTTCCTTTAGGAAGTAGACTCCAATATAGTACCCGAACCCCCTCCCCAAAACAATCCTTCTCAGTGGCTTCAGTCATGGACATGCTAGGATGCACATCTCAAATAATGACATTTTTCTCTGTATTGGGATGTGAAGTCCATCTTCTGTCAGAGTCATCATCTTGAAGGACTGCTGGCGAATTTGTTGATAAAATGCAGGTGTTCAGACACCTTTCCAGGGGTGTGTGAAATTTATGTGATTTGCTTTCACATAATTATGCCAAATTATGGCGTAATTATGTGAAATGCACATTCAGCATTTCGTGCTATATTTTAGCACAAAATCCTCGCTTCAGTTTTTGGCATGGGGGTCCTATTTACACAAGACCACCACGAACAATAGCCACATTCGGGTGTTCCCATGTATTTGCGGTAAATTTTTCCCTTGAATTACCATCAATTGCTCCTTTTATTACAGTGAATAGCCTGCAATTACACAAAAGGGGCATAATGTTGTAATTTAGTGGAACAAGAGTAACACAAAATTCCCAAAATTACATGAATTACGCTTGCATAAGTTAAATTTCACCCAGGACTACCTTTTTCCTGCTTCTGCACCAGACAATATCTCACCTATGTTCTGACAGTCACAGTTAGACTAGGGTCTCCTCTCCTCATGGGGTTTTCATGGTTTTAAACTTAAATTTGTTTAACTTATTTTCCAAATTGAGCCTGTTAGGCAATGAGTCTTTGTGGGAAATACCCACAATTTATCCAAGAGAAACTTCATGCATGCTGCACATGCTTGCTTGCAGTTGGACCTGTGGTTCAGCGAGCATCCTTTTTTGCACCTCTTGAGTGACCACTAGTTTGCCTGTCCCCGCTGCGAGTATTGCTGCTGGTATCTCCGTGAAGGGGCTTTGCTGGCCTGTTGATGAAACGGTGAAAGAGATATCTATTTTGGCCAGATGACCATGTGCTAGGGCTCATGAAAAGGATATAAGTATCTGCTTGATAGGGCCATCAATACTTAAGCTGTACTACTGTTTGCCTTAATGCTCTGCAAATCCTTATCTACTTTTTTACCAAAGCGCAGATATTCAATATTGCATAGATTGGCTTGTACCTATGATTGGAACCCTTGAACTTGCCATGACATATGTGGGAGAATCCAGAGTTTGCTACTTCCAGAGAAGTCTTATTTTGAAACAATCATGCCTTTTGTCAGGTCCTTACTTGCTTCTTTCTGCTAGTTGTTTTAAAGGAGGCGAATAACTTTGGACATTTTTTCTTATTGTTTTCTGTAATATCTAACAAAGAGCACTTCCATGTTGAATTTATAAAAGGTAAGGGCACTGTCTCAGAGGTTTTGATGCCAATACATTTCATTATTTGGCTTCCTTCTCTGGTGGAACCATCAGGGAAGACATTGGATTCATCGAATGCCTGTGGGCAGCCACCACACAACTAAGTCTTGCCTAACCACTGAGTGCAAACAAATGAGATCAGAGTATGGATCTTTGTACTTCTTATCCTGATGAGGAGTAATGTCCTGAATGGATCTGTTAGCCCTATCAGCCTTAGGGTGGTTTTCCCCTAAACATTTTGCCGGCTTGCCTCCAATTTTGCTGAATTCGTTTTTGTTGGCCTTTGGACTCTGTACACTTTACCACTGCTAACCAGTGTTAAAGTACTTGTGCTAACTCCCCTAAACATGGTTTGATTAACATAAACGTAATTGGCATATTTGATTTGCTTGTAAGTCCCTTGTAGAGTGGTATACCATATACCCAGGACTTGTAAATTAAATGCTTCCAGTGGGCTTGCAGCCCTTATTGTGCCACCTACCTAAGCAGCCCTTTAAACTTGCCCCAGGCCTGCCATTGCAGCCTGAATGCACTGTTACACTGCCATGTTGACTTGGCAAACCCTTTGCCAAGCCTTAAACTTTCCTTGTATTACATATATCTCACCCCTAACGTAGGCCATAGGTAGTCCATAGGGCAGGGTGGCATGTAATTAAAAGGTAGGGCATGTGCTTTTAAGTTTTACATATCCTGGTAGTAAAAAACTCCCAACTCGTTATTCACTACTGTGAGGCCTAGCCCTCTCATGGGATAACATTATAGATTCCTTATTACATTTAATAAACTGTAATTCCTAATTGGGAGAAGGTAGATCTGTCATGTTCAGTACCTATAGAATAGTAATGATAAATCTTCTTTAATGGCAAAGTCAGATTTATTGTTACTATTTTGAAAATGTCACTTTTAGAAAGTTAGGCATTTTCCTGCTCCTAGAATTTGGGCCTGCAGTCTGTCTCTGATTGCATGTCTGGGTTGGGTGACAGCTGAGCATTGTGTATTCCTTCTAGTTAGTCACACACAATGGGAGCTTAGATGTGCCTTGATTTGCCATCATGGGAGGATGGGAGGGAGGAGCTGGGCAAGGCCCAACAATACACCTGAATATGCTGTGTCATGTCCCCACACAAGGGACTGCATACCCCCTATAGTGAGTCTGGAGCCAGTGCAGGAAGAGTGGACCTCTGTGCACTTCAAAGACCCTTTCTTGAAGTCTCCTCCACTTCAAAGGCACAACTGGGTATCAGTACTGGACCTCTGACACCATCAATTCAGTACACTTCTGGACCTGGACCACTTCACCAGGAAGAACTGCTGTGCTGAAGGACTACCACTCTGCTGGACTGCTGCTCTGGTAAAACTGCTACCTTGCTGTGTTGCCCTGCTGCTCTCTCTTGCCTGGGTGAGAAGAACTGGACCTACATCACTTGAACCTAGATTGACTCCAAGGGCTAGCTGGGTGGCCTCCTGATCTGAAGTCTCAGGGACATAAAAGACTTCCAACCACCCTGCCCTGTACCACCGGAAGTGTGCCTAATGTGTTTGCATCCTCTCTTGTAAGAGTAGAATCAACACATTGCCGATGTTGCGAGAACAGGTCCAATACATCACCTTTGGAATCTGCGCATCGCCTTCAGAACTGCTACATCAGCATCAACGCATCACCGCCACAGTGTGCAGTAAATCGACACATCACCTCTCCTGCGTGTAGGAACCCAGTGCATCGCCTTTAGAAGCGCCACATCTCGGAACCAGTGCATCGCCTTCAGAACTGATGTATCACCGCTTTTGCATGGAGAATATTGCTGCATCATCTCTACTGCATGGAAAGTATCAAAACATCCCCTCCTCTGTGGGATCAACACTGAATCATCGCTCAGCTACACCCGGCATCTTTGTCGACGCAACCAGGAATATGGCACTTTTATTCAGTGGGCCGTCCTGGGTCCCTGTATCCGACCCGCGATCACCGTTGGCCTGAACTTTGGACTTTGTCCAGGTCCGGCGCGACTAGATAGCGCTTATTGCTTCTAAGGGCTATTTTACAGTTTGTTCTTTTAAAATTAATATCTCAAGTTCGACTTATTGGATTTTTGTCATTTTGATCTTATTTTATTTATTGAATTAAGATCTATTTTTCTAATCTGGTGTGGAATAGTTTTGTGTAGTGTTTTCACTGTTTTTCTGTTTGAAGCGTTGCACAAATACTTTACACATTGCCTATTAAGTTAAGCCTGACTGCTCTGTGCCAAGCTACCAGAGGGTGAGCACAGGTTAATTTAGGGTGTCTTTGTGACTAACCCTGACTATGATTGTGGTTACTGCTTGACCAGTGCTTTTACCCCAGTCAACCAGGAACTCAATTTCTAACAGGATGTCAAATAATTGAAGGGGACGATGCACTTTTCCAAATATGGTGCAAAAGGGTCATAGTCAGGGACAATTTTTAAGCTCTATGCTCAGCGGTAAAAATGAATCCTCGCTCCGCTGTCTCAAATTGCATTTCTAGGCCCTATCTACGCTGCCCATCAGAGCACAGTAGGATACGGTGGCACCCAAAGGATGAGTATGCCTGAGGTGATTTGATTTGGGGACAAATACTCATCACAAGTGCCAGTGTCTACATTGGCAGTCCGTCGATTGGCTTTCTGCTCCTGTGTGATAATACAGGGATGTAAACTGCATTCCCTGAACTGCTGATCTAATTAGCTCTCCTGGTAGGGCTGTTAGGATACTCCTTTAAGTAGTTGGCAGTCAATAGTCCCTGACCAATATTGTATGCCTGTATTGCATTCTCTCCTCATGGTCCTCCAGAATCCCTTTAGGGATGTAATGTATTCTTCGAACATACCTTGTAGTGTAGTGGGCCATCTTTCATTCCCTGTGAAATCTGTCTCTCCCCATTTCCTACACTCGAATTATCCATGAATGCTATTGTTTCTTCCAGACTTGAGTTAGTTTTCCTCCTTTTTCTTGCCTCCCTTTCTTGTTTACATGTTTCTGTAACATCCCTGTAAATCTGGTGCAGGTTTTCCTATCAAATTCAATGTCCCATCTCAAAAGTAGGATTTGAAAGTCTTAATGTGAAGGTCAATGCGGAAGGTTTTGATGCTATAACTGACTTTGAGGAAGCATGTGGTTTTGCTATTGACCAATTCTACTTTGAGGGTTTTGGCACCAAAGTGCTGGTTGTCTTGATCCAAGGTGCTAGACTCAATCCTGAATACAGCACAGGACCTGTGAAGGACATGCAGCTCTCAGAATTGTCCATAATGTGGCCATCGTACAGACAGTAGACACAGTCTGTATGAGAGACTTTCACTGAAATATTTTGTTGGACACACTTTCCATGGGCTTAAACAGTTCCTGCTTGTTTTCTCTCCCATCAATGACAAAGAAGACATGCTCACCCTGACCCAGATTATACTGTTGTCTTCAGTTCCAAGCCACAACTTGCAGTGAGGAAAGCGATTCAGAGTTTCCAAAGTATGAGATAAGAGCAGAGCTCTAAAAGGACTCCTACATACTAACACATGAGATAATAATCTGATTAAAGGAGCTGGCAAAGGGAGGTATCAAAGCAGGGCATGGAGATATGGGTAAAAGTGAGCTGAATTGAATTTAGGAAAAGAGCCCCTTTGTTAGACTTCCGTTTAGAGATGTAATATGTTATATATTCTTTAGATGGTTTCCAGCTTGTCGAGAGAGAATGTTTAACTAATAACTGAATCTTTAACAGATCCATTGTTGGATAATCACTGGTTAGCACCTGGAGCAATGCACATAATTGCCTTCATTCTGCAGCTGCAGGGAGCCTATCACAGAAGGGCAAAATCCCCTGCAGCTAAATGAGAGGTGTATAACTCTTTTGACCTCTTCCACTGGTTTGGTCTGTTTCCTAAGGAGTGAAATGTCTTCCACCCACAGCTATTGTTATTTTGAATACCTATCATTTATTGTGTTGCCTATGTGTATTGCCAGATTGTCAGATGCATCTGATCCAGCAATTACGGGCCCACAATTTCTTTCTATATATTTTTCCATCTATTTCTTATCAGTTCTATTGGTCCTCCAATGGATCTTACTCATCGCATTGAGGGGTGATGGAAATTAGGGTGGTTGCTCGTTGGCTACCCAGTGAGGACAAGGAATTCGTAACCAGTTTACAAATTAGCGATTAGATTTAGATACATGACCATCAAGACCATATTGTAAAGGTATAAGATGGCAACAGGAAGTCCCAACCTCCTAAAGAGATTTAAATTGGTTAGGATTACGCAGGCCAACAACTCCTCTATCGCTATACAGAGCAGCAATACCAAAACCTGATGTGTTGTAAACAATTTATGATTATCTTTGCTATACATTAGTAATCTATGTATCCCAAGCACAGTCCCTGCGCAAACAACATTCATGAAAACGACTCAGACATTTAAGAGTTTCAGTTATGTTTGTAATAAGTAGTAGCAAGAAAACAGGCAATAATCAGCTTTTAGATATCTCTGCATGCATCTCAAATAAGTCAGTTACAAGTGTAGTGTAAAACTACATATTAAGCAGAGTAAAGAGAGCAAATTTTTTTAAAGTCCATAGGACAGGGCAACTCATTGAAGAGTCTAGAAATAACGGTCTCAAAGGGAGTTCAGCAGAGTATGTCAGAGTTATGATTCAGCAAAGGAGTCCAAGGAAAGTCCGCTAGGCAAGGGGTTTCCGACGTTGCATTGGCAGGGAAAAAGGTCTGCAAAGTTCTCTCAGCGTAAATATGGGATCTTGGTCAAAGTCTGCTAGCATCTCTCCTTTCAATGTAAGCAGACAACCAAGCCAGAAAGAGTGAGAGAGAGAGACATACCCGCCAGGGAAATATTTGTATTATAGTTCATCAGTCCGGAGGTGACACCTACCGAGTCACACCATACTCGCACCATCATCCATGAAGGGATCTTCCGCTTGCAAGGTGCAAGATGGCAACAAACAGGAATTTTCCCACATAGAGCATGGGAATGATTGTCTGTCACAAGCACACAGGTTAGTCCGCAAAAGTTTATTCTTTGCTGCAGCTTCTCGTGTGCTAGTTGCTATAGTTCAGTTCTCAAGGAAGCATCAATATTCATATATACTATGTATCAATTCTCCTAGCTTCTCATGGCAAAGTACAAGAATGCTACATTAGCAAAGGCTGTAATGAAATAATGTTTTCGCAGACATTATCAGAAAACACAGACCTAGAAAATAATGTCAAGTTAATCACATTTTAAATTAATAAAGCATAATTAATAGACAAGTATACATTTAAACATAATCAGGTGCAATTTCATTCATATAATTGCCAAGGCAGTCAATGTCATAGATTGTCTCATAATAAAGTTCAATAGCAAGTATAGTCTATTACTGCATTAGAAAACATACTTGTGTACCATATGTTCATACATTGAAAATAAATTGTCATTTTAGGAAATTTGAGACTCTTCACATATAAAGATCACGTCAGGAAAGTTTTAGCTTTCAAGCTATTAATATGACAGTTTTGCACCAAGTTCTCATTACTCAATTATACATTAGAACAGGAATAATAAGAGATTGTTTTATGACCATAACACATTTATATTCCACAGATGAATCATTTCATTTTGCTAATAAAGCTTAGTAATGCATCACAGTTATCACTTTCATATCTAAATTATTTTTAATACTCAATTGCTAAAGATGGTTTAGAACTTTAGGAGAATGAAATGTTTAGACAATTAGGCACACAATATGTGATTTTTCAATATTTCGACAGTTTAAGCACTCTTTTACGGTACATTTGCTGCATATTTTCTCATGATCATTGCCATTTTCTTAAGGCGTGCGCAAGATGCACATTCATTTCATGTCAGTTAATACTTTCATTATAGATTTATGTGCAAAGATTGAGCAGTTTCTAAGCTGCAACACATTGTTGTTGCTGACCTACCTTATGTACCGCACCAGAATCAGGAGTGTTCTGTGCATGGCCTAATCTCCCATAGTATGGCCATCATTCAATGAGGTATCCCTTGTTTTCTTGCAGGTAGGATCCCTTATTTATTTGGCTCATGCTCTCAGCTCACCAGGCGAAGCAATAGAGAGGATCTAATCCAGGTGATCAATGAATAAGGATGCCTCTTCAGGACCTGTTTCACTTTGCCCCCTAGGCAAGATCTTTTTTTCTGAACATCTTGTCTAGGAAGTATGTCCCACGGTGACAGATATTATTATTTGCCTGAAATTCCTTACCAGGAAACAGCTGAGACCAATCCTACCAACCTCCCATATCCAAGCCACTCTAGCACTGTAATCAGTCAAGGTAAACTGAGAGATCAGAAGATGCAGGCCAATAAGGTGATGCATAACGAATAGACTCTGGGGCATATTCTCAAGAACGTGTGATAACCATCGCAAAAGTTACTTAACGCAACCTCCAACATCGCAGTATATCGCTGGAATTTTACGCCGTGTTAACCAAGTATTCACAACACGGCGGTACCATGCGATAGTCACCAGATAACGCATCAAATGGGCGCGTTAAAATCAAAGCCACGCCGCTAAAATGCGAAACACGAACGCAAAAAAAGCTGCGATGAGGCCAAGCGTGATACAAAAAGCAGCAAAAACCAGCGACGGGCCTGCAATTCACAAGCGTCTGGCGGGAAAATGCACCATAAAAGCAGAGTAAAAAAACGGTTAGATGACAATGTACAAGCACAACCACACATCCGTGACGTAGAACAAATGACCATTGTCCCACATCAAATAGGCATCTCCTCACAGTCACAATGTACATTGACATGCAGTCTGCATGTAAACTGCGCCAATGCTGAAACATGCATGGAACACACATTGAAACTGCATCTCCCCTTCATATTGCAGAGGGACAAGCAACCCCTCCTGCACACAGACGTGTCATGACCATGATCAATCCACCATGAAAGCGTGGACGAATGTAGGGGCAGTGACTCCCGCTTACGTACATGTTGCCCATGTTGTGGGACTTGAGCCACAGGGGGCATCCCTGCATCATGGTGGTACATATCTGACCCCAAAAGGAGCCCTGTTGACACCTGTAGGACACAAATGGCAACCAAAATGGAATGATTCTGGACACATGTGAAAAAAGCTGAAGAGTGGGATTCCCTACTAACTGCGACACACAGAACTGGCAGTCCGAATACGTGACACCCTAAACAGCCCCTCTGCACAGAGGTGACACACCCACCATCCATGAACAAATCAGAAAATTGTCAGCAATACATGTCGCACTCACACTTGTCTGAGTGATGTGCCTGTACAGATGAGTGACATACACTCAGGGAATGTGTATTTTGAATGCATTTATTAGCACATGCTGTGCCTGTGGTCATTTTGTACTGTCCCATGATTGCCAAGGACTGTCACAATGTGACGTGCTCATGTGAAGAAATTGTCAATGATGGTGTTCCTACGGGCAAGTCCTGCTGCGGCTGCAGTGGGGTGTGGTCCACCTGCCTCATCCTCATCATCATCTTCCGGTGCATCTGGCACTTGTATCCATGGGGCCTTGCTGCGTACACATATGTTGTGCAACACACAACATGCAATGATCATCTTGCACACGATGTCTGGGCTGTACAGGAGCCATCCACCGGTGACATCCAGGCACCTGAAACGTGACTTCAACACGATGCCCCTGGTGCGTTTGTGGGCCGCATTGTACTGCCTCTGGGCCTGTGTGTTCGGGGCTCGGAGGGGTGTCATCATCCAAGCACAGAGTGCATATCCTTGGTCACCTGTGACAGTGCAGAGAGACATGAGTCAAGACTACGTACTGCATGATGTGTTGGCAGGCTCACTGGTTCATTGGCGTGTGATATGTGTGACTTAGTGATTCCCGTATGGCATGTACTGCGTGTTGCTAATGAGCGGCATCACTGTGTATTACGTAGCCTCACTGCTGCACCTCACCCCCCCGAGCACATTCACTATTGTGCGCAGCGCGATTGCATCACATGCCCCCCTACGGCACACCATTGTCATGCCTGTCTGCGCATGTCCACAAGCCTGACTACGACACAGTGATGATGATGCACAGAATGTGGCCGGCCACATGTGTGTCGGCCCATTGCAAGGACAGGGCTGACACAGATGTAGAGCACCTGCCTGGCTGAACCCGACATGCAGTTGAGGGTACATCTTTGGCTCATGCAGCGAAAATAGCGACACACACAACAGTTGGCATGTGTGATCCCTGACCCCGAGCGGGCATGCCCTCCCCCATGTGCCCCTTCGGCCGAGCACGCACACGGGGGGCATGCCACATGGCAACATTGTCGATTGTGGGACGGGTGGCGCAGACACTACAACAGAGACACACGCATCAGCCACATCCTTGGCAATGCCTACACTGCACCACACCCAGATCCACGTGTGGAGTAGCCACACCCCTACGACACGGTTTCATGTCCCAGGTCTACACCACTGCCTGAGGTAACATGGATGCGCACGCTGTACACAGCACAATGTTATGTGGAATGACCCCGGTCCCTCATGCATACATAATAACCACACGGACACACTGAGTGAGTTCGTGGGACTGGCCATGGGCACGTGCGCCCGGCCCCTTTTATTGCCAGGCTCACATCTCCAGTGACGCCTGTGCTGGATGGGTGTTGGGTAGTGTAAGCCACCACTCAGGGGTTGGTTGGTGCTGGCAAAGACCACAACAGTGAGCAGACAATCAGCAGTACAAGGTACGTACATCATGGGTCCCTGACTTGAGCAGCACAGAGTTTGTGGCCCCGGATGCACAGCGGCCGGCACAGGCACACCGCCACGGGACGGTGACTTGCGGTGCACTGAGGTAGTGCCACGCAAGCTGAGCATGTACTTGTCGATGTCCAAGGGGAATTTCGCAGAGGGTTGCGGAGGACAGTGGAAGGTGTCCATCCAGGGCATGATGCAGAGGGCAGAAGCAAGCAGGAACAGGCAGATGGCGGAGTTGAATGCTACAGACCCCACTTTTCCACCTTGTCAGTATCAGCTACATGTAGATGAAGACAGTCTCCAGCCCATGGGCTCAGACACCACCGACGTCCAAACAGAGACTGCCCGTGGATTTCAGGGCACACACTCAGTGGCGCCAGAGCTGGAAGGGGATGCAGTCTGCGATGAGGCCTGTACAATGACATGGACTCTGCTATGTAGAGAGCAAGACTCAGTTCAAATCGTGTGACCTACTCCACCACAGTGTGTGCCGGAGGCAGCGGTCAGCAGGGACCCACAGCCATGTGTGATAGGCATGCGCTGCACAGTGTCAGTGGCACCAGAGCAGTTGTTGGTAGTGTCCCATCACCTCCGTAAAGGTTAGCCTTTTCTCCTCCGGACTGAAACGCGTCTTCCTCTTACTCCTCTCCTTGCGTACTGTGACATGAACACTGCTATGAAGAAATCAAGACTCAGTTCCAAAAGTGCGACCTAGTTGGCCGCAGTGTCTGCCGGATGCAGCGGTCAGCGCGGGCCAACCGCTGTCCAGCTATCTCCTCCTGGATCTCTCACACACGACGTTGGAATGGCATGTGTATTAGATTTGTGGCTGACATAGGTAGTGGCACCAGAGCTGAGCGGGTGTGCAGCCGGCGAGGAGGCCATGTCCTGCCTGTGACGGACTGCATTGGATTTGTGTGAGGCCTGCAGGAGCGCAGTACAGGCCGAAGGCCGGGGCCAGGAAGGGCCCACAGACACGTTTGGTGGGAGTCCTATGCACAGACTTGGTGGCACCACATCGGAGGGAGTATAGTGACATGAACTCAGCCTTAAATCATGTACTCTGCCATGGTGCAGTCAAGACTCAGTTCCAAATGTGTGTCCTACTTGTCCGCTGTGTATGCTGGTGGAGTACGTCAACGAGAAAGGAGTTCCGCGGGCCTGTGTCGCGGAGGCCGTGATGGCCCGAGGAGTCTGCCAAGGTCAGGGGCCTCGGACTTGGAGCTTGCACGGGCACGTGGTGGGCCCTCCTTGACACACACCGGTGTCGGCAGGTGAGCAGTGATGCCTGGATGGGCAGGGGCGGCCATGACGGCTTCGGGGACCAACGGCCCAGGGTGCAGCAGGTGCACAGGATCCCAGGCAACACCGCTCACGGCTTAGGCCTCGTGGCAGGGTGAGAGGCGCCGCCCTGGCAGGGGCGTTGGGCATTCCGGAAGAGGACCACGCCCAGGGCTACATGCTTTTTATTCACAACCATACGCTGACCTGGCGTACGCCGGGCCAGCCCACTCCTCTCACGCTTACAGGGGGGGACGTGACAAGCTACATTTCCTTGATCTCCCCCACTGGCTGGAGTGACATGGTGCGTCCACTGTCCACTACACCAAACACCAGCGGTGTATGTCGACATGGATATGTGTGTGGTCTGCATACTGCAGTCTGTCCAACACATCCACGCCACACTTGGCATTGTGTGCAGTCCCATTCATTGATCACATCGCCTCCTTCGCACATGCCTGGTTCCCTCCTCTTCCCACATTCTGCTAATGTGTGGCTGAGGTGCCATGCGGTTGATGGCTCATGTACATGGCTAGGCCAGGTTCCCACGGTGAGTTGTGCTGTCGTGTCTGGTGGGTGGGCATGTTGTTTGGCATGTTGTATGTGGGTTGTGACATGTGCATTCCCAGAGTTGTGAGTTGTATGATTGTGGGGTTGAGGTGTGTTGGGTGTTCATTTGGTACTTACCAACGAGCACTGCATTTCCGTAGGTGCCATCCTGGAAGCGCCGGTTGATGATGGACTGTCGGAAGATGTATGAGTCATGCACACTGCCTGGGTAGTTGGCGACGACATTGGTGAAGAGTCCCAGGTGGTCTACTATTGCCTGCACATTGATGGAATGCGTGTGCTTTCTGTTGCGGTAATTGTATGTAATGTCGGCAGGGGGCACAAGTAGGACATGTGTGCAGTCTATTGCCCCCAACACGTGCGGGAATCCAGCTATGGCGTAGAATCCTTGCTTGGTCTCCAGCTGTTCCTGCACAGTGTGGGGGAAGTTTAGCTACTGGGGTACCAAGCTGATGATGGCATCCAAGACAGGTGTGAGGAACGTTGATAGGGCTGGCTGTGAGACTCCTCCGACTCTGGCAGTTGTTGGTTGGAATTTCCCAGAGGCCAACAAGTGCAGCACAGCCAGCAGCTTTGTCTGCGGAGGGATGTTGGTTGTCCGCTGTGTTGGTACAGTCAGCCTGTGGGCAATGATGTTCAGGATGCGGAGGATGGTTGTCCTTTTGAGCCTGTAGTGGGCAATGACATACTCTGGTGTCATGTCTGTGAGGCTGGTGCATTTTCTGAAGTCTGCGGTCTGTGTCTGCGCTGCCTCTGTGGTGGTCCGGGGGGGTGGTGCGGGGGGTGGTCCAGGGGGTGGTGGCGGGCCTGGGGGTGGTGGCGGTGGGTGTTGTGGCCCTCTTGGGCTCCGAGCTGCATGATGAGTAGCTCCATGGCATCTGTTGTCCTTCAGGTGTGGCTGTGGGCTGGGCTCCCTTTTCTGGTGCAGGCTGCTGTCCGACTTTACACCAGGTCAGAGCAGGTGTTAGTTTCCTGCTGCTAACGCGCCATATCGCATGTTTTGTGGACTTATTGCTGATCTGGCTGGTCGTTGAGAATGTTGCGGTGTGGTGTTGACGCGGCTTTTTGCACGGGTACGCCTACTCTGCATCTCATTAGCAATAGTTGCCGGGGTCATCTGTGGCGATGTTTTTTGCGGCTGCTATCGCGGATAAACAGGTGTTATGGGCTGTTAACACCAGCTTGTGAATGGGGCGATGATTTTATCGCAACTTTGGCTGCGATAAAGTGCCGTTAACTCAGCGATAGCTCCTTGAGAATATGCCCCTCTGATGGTAAAAAAGCAAGGTGTGGTGTGAAGCAAACCTCAGAGAATAAGATTACAGGGGTGTCTAATCTTAATTGACAGGTTTACAACAGGAACATGAATCCGAATTCAGCAGTAGTGACAGAAGAAAAAGATAAAGATCCAGGGCAGAAAGTAAAGGACATTAATTAGTATGAAGACCCAGAAACAAGAACTCAACAACAGGAAGTGGCATTCCGCACAGAAGAAGAGTTGGGACGCAATGATGAAGGCTTTATTAGTAAGATTGCTACAATGGCTTCTATCACAGGGGTATGTAATTGCGCTCAATCAGGTAAATGCCCTTTCTGTACATAAGTAGATATGTCCTGACCCAGTCCAAGAGGACCACCCATTGAGAGTTAGCTCATCCCTGTACACACCGCCCTTCAGCCCTCATTGGGTCACAAGATGCCTGCCGCCTGTCTCCAAATCCTGATCCTAGCCCTACAGAGTCGAGCAGGCAATTTGGCTTTCCTCATTTGTAGGCAGGGGCACCCAAGCCCTCAGTGGGGTGGTGGTCAGCAGCGGATGTGGTGAGAAAATACTGTCACCTTGTTCACCTTTTAGGAGATCACCTGCGGACCTTGCCGGTCCTAAACTCACGCTCATGCAACCCAGCCCCAGAGCCCACAGACTGTTTCTGTCTGTTCACTAAATCTTGGAGATTGACAGATATTCATCTAGGTACATCACGCTATATATGTTCTGATTGTGCTCACTTTAATTTCGGAAACCCTGACAGAAAATTCTCATAAAATGAGCATGGTAGATCCAGATATTTCTCACCGTGGTATACCAAGATATAAGGATACAATATAACTGTATGTTTTTGTTTTCAAAATGAATGTAATCTCTGCCAGTGATGCTGTGAAACAGATGCAACACAGGCCAGTGAGGATTCCAAACTGTCACAGATCAGACATTTTGAAAGTACGTGTTAATTCAGCACAAATATCGATTCGAGAAGAGTAGAGAAACAAAGCAAACTCACACGATTCCAGAATTTACATAGCTAAAGAAATCTATTTGTGGGTCCCAGACCGTCTGACTGGTGGGCTTGTAGACTGTACTGAAGAAAGATTTGTTTTAAATTATTAAAAATATGACATATCTGTTCGGTCTACATGACTTGCGAGCCCAAATATTTGTTTACCTGAGTCTTTTTATTGTATGCATAGCAGAAATACTTACAGGGCACAGTAGATCTCACCTTTGCCAGTACTGAAATTGTACCTTCTCTGTCAGTCACTAATATTCGAAAACACTGAATGATTCCACTAACACAAGGGTTCCCAAAACACTTTTAGCAATGAGAGGAAACATCTCAAAAAAACGTAAAAGAAATGTCTATGAAAGTGCAACATTTTATTTATTTTTTACGTTTCAAAACTAAATTATAGAAGAATCATTAACATTTCTACCAAAAAACGTAAAACAACCTGCAAGAACAACAATCTACAAACCTGTCAACTATTAGTTCATTCCTTGGCATTTACCATATGTTCTGCTCTGCATAGTTTACTTAGCATTGGTAGTGTTCACTTGGCCTGGGAGCAATTTTAATTACACCGAAGTAATCAGAGTAATTTTGGTAATTCCACTTTACTCTTTGATGCGGAATTACCAATAATAATACAATTACTCCCACTTGCGTATTTAAGAGTAATTTGGGGGGGAAACCCTACTGTGAGGGCACATTTAGCGAGTGTGAGAGACTGCTGACACTGCTGTTCATGTTCTGTTGCATTTAGCACTAGTTTCTTAGGGCAAAATGCAGGCTTGCATCTATTAGGAAGCAAGGGAGCATTTTGCGCTAAGAATCTGGTGCTAAATGCCAGAGTAAATTGGAGGAATTTGTCTCACTCTCTGGGAACAATAAACAAAGACAAACTGCCAGATATACATAGTCATGTGACCCAGGATCAGGCTGCAGGTACCAAATGGTTAGGACAAGAAAAGGCCAACTTTCTAAAAGTAGCATTTTCAGTATTGTGACAATCAATCTGAGTGTTCCATTAAAGAGGGCTTTGCAGCACAATTGCTTAGACACCAAACTTGGCCTTTCTACCTGTTAAAATAGGAGGTTACAGCTTATTAAATGTAATAAGGTGGCTCCAATGTTATCCTATGAGAAAGGTAGGCCTTGCAGTAGCAAAAAACTAATTTAAGAGTTTTTCACTGCCAGGACATTTAAAACATTATCAACCTTTCAAAGACATTGCACTTGGCCCTCTGGGCCTACACTAGGGGTGACTTACATATATTAAAAAGAAAGGTTTACCCTGGCAAAAGGTTTATTTTGGCAGGTTGAAATTGCAGCTTAAATTGCACATAGATGCTTCAATGGCAGGCCTGAGATATGTTTAAAAGCTACTTAAGTGGGTGGCACAGTAAGAGCTGCAGGCCCACTAGTAGCATTTAATTTACAGGCCCTGGGTACATGTAGTACCACTTTACTGGGGACTACAAGTAAATTAAATGTGCCAATCGGGTGTAAGCCAATGTTACCATGTTTAAAGGAGAGAGTACAAGCACTTTAGCAGTAGTAAAATGTGCAGAGTCCTAAAACCAGCAAAAATGAAGTCAGCAAAACAGGAGGGTTGAAGGCAAAAAGTTAGGGGGAAACCACAACAAGGACACCAGGTCTAACAGTAATATATGTCATATATACCATAAACTACAGTATTATTTATCTTTAAATGTTTTAATTTATCTTTGTTATATTTTTTGTGTAGTGATCAATGTGATAATTTCATACATTTCTCTGTAGCCTTGGTGATTATCTGTGGTTATACAACAGTTCTGTTGATCAGTGTGCTAATTTCATACGTTCTGTGTATTGTAGGTGATTGGCTGTGGTTGGATAACAGTGCTGTTGATTACGTAAATTGGAAAGAAAGCTCGGGACAAGACAGTAGCCGGCAACAAGTATTTATAAGATCATCACAAGAATGCATTTCACTTAATGCTGAAAATGGTGAATGGTCCAAGTCACACTGTTCTAATTACTACTATTATGTCTGTAAAAAGAGAAAGGGTAAGTAATATATCTCAATTTTAAAACACCAGTTCATGCTTGTGTAGATCAATTGTGTATACTAATTACAGTTTTGTGCTTTACAACTTGCAGAGTTCTAAAAGATATATTTTTGGTTTCACAAAATATAATATTAAGAGAACATCTGGTGAGTTTTTAAAAATGGTGAAAATGCATTGGTGTTCATCAATCCGTGCACTACATGAAATTCGAAACGTGCTCACTATTGAAAATCAGTGCAAAACAAGCCAGAGTATGGTTTTATAGAGCACCTTATTTTATCCTGCACATATTAAAACACCAATCTAATATACTTATTTTGGGTAAACGAGTATAGATTTTATTCCAGTTCTATTTAACTTTAGTACGGTTTTAAATTGATCTCAGTTACTGATTAGTATCTTTCACTGCCTTCTCTAGCTTAGAAGTAACTGGGTGTAAGTATTTTTTGATGTGCTCTTTCTGATAAAGTTTGTAGATGTTACCAACAACTTGTATTTTTTTTCTTGCACGGTCTTTATCTGAGGCAAACAAAGACGCAATGTAGGCATTTCTGCTCCATCAGAATCTCATCTAGTGAGTTGTTCAGAAACTTTAAAAAACCTTACTCTTAAATTAGAAATGTAATCAGTGAGTCCAACCTCGTTTCTGAATACATTTAGTAAATTCGTAGTTATGGTCCCAAATAGAATGAACTCTATTTGCCTTTCCATTTAGCTTCAAGTTTAAAATTACCAGCCATGAAGCGGCTAGGGCTGCTCATAAACTTAGAGAGCAGACAATAAAGTAGATGCACAACTCAATCAACTATGAAATAGAATCACCAGTGACTGAAAGAATGGTGATACGTTCTTGAGTTTCAAATGACTGCACTTCCCTATGGGAACAGAAGGAACATTTTAATGATTACAGCTGCATACACAGGGACATATTGTGAGATCCCCATAAGTTTTTGAATACCTTTTCTGATATACTTCAACTTGGTTGTATGATGAACAACGCATGCCTCAACAACACATGCCTGAACCACGCGGTCTTAACCACAAACGCGTCTTTACCACGCATACCTTTACCACACATGCCTTTACCACACAATTTCCTGATAAAGACATGATTGGTAAAGGGACATGTGTGGTAAAGATCACACTCCTGCCCCTCTGCACTGAGCCCAAATATTCAGACCTATTGCAGTCTATTCTACCCGCCCCAGTCCTATAAACTACCCGACCCCCTATCCTGATCCTTAAAATCCAACCCCCTAGCCCCAAAAAGCTACTCCGACACCAGCCCCCCTTCGTGAGCCCTTAAACCAGCCCCCACCTCTCCCCTGCCCCAGCAAAACTGCACTCTCGGTCTGAAAACTGCCTCTTTCCTGTCCCCTGACCCGAGCCCTAAAACTCAGCCCCCTAAAAAGGACTACGACCCCAGCCTCCCTCCCTGAGCCCTAAAACCTGCCCCACCCCCTAAAACCTACCCCCACTTCCCTCCTGCCCCAGCCCAACTGCCCCCTTGGCCTGAAAACTGCCCCTTTCCTCTCCCCTGCCCTGAGCTCTAAAACTCCCGACTCCCCCCAGCCCTGAAAACGACCTGACCCCTCCATCCCTGAAAACTACAAACTACCCCCACCCCCTCAAATCGTCACTTACCTCACTGTGTCGCGTACTCTCCCGGACCTTCCTCTTCCTGCCTCCTCCAGCCAGCCAGCACCTAGATCGCGCATATGCCTTAACCACGCACATGCGTGGTTAAGGCATATGTGTGGTTAAGACAAGCATGGTTACGCTTGCGATGTCGGAATACGCGTGGCTGAGGCCGCAGTGTTCCGACTGTTTCCCCTTCAACTTACTCCATGCGAGATAGGATGAGACAAACTAGATGGTTGTTAAATGCCAAAATGCACATCACCACGTCAACTTAGCTTTCCAGAGGCAGTAGCGAGGAAATCGCAGAAACGGAGCAAAGAAGCTTTACAACTAACTGCAATAGAAATGACGCAAGAAACTATATTAAAGGAACTTGCCATGATCAAGGTGTTAAATCGGTGAATGCGATATCAACTTACGCCATAATATATATATACACATCACAATGTCAATATTGGTAAATACGATGTTGATGTACACCATGATATATCGGGAGCAGCCTGTGCAGGTACCAGCGGTGGGGCGGTGTGGGGGGATTCAACAGATGACGCTGAGGGAAAATTAAATAAATAATTAATTTCCTTTGTCGTCATCTGACAACTCCCCACCCCCCCCGCCCCACCGCTCTTACCTGCACGGGCTGCTCCTGTGATATATGTACACATAACAATGTGAATACCTGTAAATATGATGTCGATGTATGCCATGACAAATGCACGCATAATAATGAGAATGTCAGTAAATGGCGTATCAATGACCGCCATGTTATATGTACAAATAATAACAAACTTGTATCATTGCTGTCAGATTTATCCAAGAAGACCTCCCCATCAACCCTGAGTCAGAGACACTTGGTGAGACAGGCCCTGTGACCCAAAACCAAGCCTACCAATTGATAGGCCACAGATGGGGTTACACTTAGCCCGAAGACAAACGTGCAAACAGAGAAAACCCAGATCTATCCCACGGATAGGCAGCTACACCACAAAAGGTCAGAGGAAATTGGCCCCAATAAAACATGTTTGGCCAAAGGTACACGTTCCCAAAATTCCACAAAGTCAGATGCCACATGTAGTTAGAAACACTCAGCCAACCAGAATACAGCACGCACATTACATGCAGTGATCACACGCTCCCTATGCTGGATGTCTGGACACATACACACTGGCCCACATTGAGTCTTCACAAAGTCGAGAGCCACCTGTGCCCTTTATCAGATGGCTTAGTTTATGGTTCATGACTAGGCCCGGATTTACGTGCTGTACAGGAATGAGTAATCAGTTTATTGTACTTCAAGGACTGTATAAAATGCCGGCCAAAACCTCTGTACATCAAGACAGACTTCAGACACGACTCTGTTGCTGCTCTTTTGGCTGCTGCGTTTAATTTAACCAACTTGTATCTGTTTTGCCAAACACCTCAAGGTAAATTCATTTCCGAGCAACAAAGGGATTGGTCTAAGGAGTAGAAGACATGACATCAAGGACGGCCACAGAAGTACAGTTGATAAGAAGTCCCATCTTTTAATAATTGATTCAATGCAACTGAAGTGTGACTGGCCACTGTCGAACACAAGCTAGAGGAATAGCATGACTGGAGACAAGCTCATTTGTACCTCCGATAGCGCGTGAAGATAGAAGCCAGAAGGATAATCTATATTTTTTATGTGTCCCAGAGAAATCCACTGTAATAATGAGAGGGGACTGAGGCATAGTTCTGGATCCATTACTGGATAGATCAGGGGGGCCTGATTTAAGGAGACAGAAAGACAGATGCCCAAGGCCTCTTTACTGATCACACAATAGTAGAACCGGATCACTGACAGAATAGAGAATGCCAAAATATCGACCTGCCAAAATATCGTGGATAAAATATAGAATGCCAAAATATCGAATTCCTATCTACAAACAGGTAAGTACAGAAATATCGAATCCAAAATATCGTTGTAAATAATATAGTTTGTTAAAATATCGAATTTTTTAAATGTCTTAAAAGTAATGTAAAATTAATGAAATAATAAATATAATTAACTAAAACATACTTAAAAATACTTAAATAACCTTAAAATTAATAAATAATTAATGTAAGTTATAAAAAAATAAACATACATTTTTATTTTTTAATACATATATATATTAACTTAATATTAATAAAAAATATTCAATATTTTTAGCGTAGGATAGCGGGAGGGTAAAATTTACTATTATCACTCCAGAGAGTGCAACAGTAGGGAAAGCGTTGGATAGCGGGAGGGTAAAAATTACTATTCCCACTCCAGTTAGTGCAACAGTAGGGAAGGTGTTGGATAGCGGGAGGGTAAAAATTACTATTCCCACTCCAGTAAGTGCAACAGTAGGGAAAGCATTGGATAGAGTAGGGGTAAAAATTAATATTCCCACTCCAGAGAGTGCAACAGTAGGGAAAGCGTTGGATAGCGTAGGGGTAAAAATTACTATTCCCACTCCAGTGAGTGCAACAGTAGGGAAAGCGTTGGATAGCGTAGGGGTAAAAATTACTATTCCCACTCCAGAGAGTGCAACAGTAAGGAAAGCGTTGGATAGCGGGAGGGTAAAAATTACTATTCCCACTCCAGTGAGTGCAACAGTAGGGAAAGCGTTGGATAGCGGGAGGGTAAAAATTACTATTCCCACTCCAGTGAGTGCAACAGTAGGGAAAGCGTTGGATAGCGGGAGGGTAAAAATTACTATTCCCACTCCAGTAAGTGCAACAGTAGGGAAAGAATTGGATAGCGTAGGGGTAAAAATTACTATTCCCACTCCAGAGAGTGCAACAGTAGGGAAAGCGTTGGATAGCGTAGGGGTAAAAATTACTATTCCCACTCCAGTGAGTGCAACAGTAGGGAAAGCATTGGATAGCGTAGGGGTAAAAATTACTATTCCCACTCCAGTGAGTGCAACAGTAGGGAAAGCGTTGGATAGCGTAGGGGTAAAAATTACTATTCCCACTCCAGTGAGTGCAACAGTAGGGAAGTAATGATTTAATATTTAAATAAAAATACATTAATTATCAATACCAATAAAAAATTAATTAAAATTAATTCCCAATTACAAAATATGTAATAATTAATTAATTATAAATACCAATAAATATTATTTATTAAAAAATAATTACCTATTAATAATCAACAACCAATTAATTTTCAATACCAAAAATATAACAAGTAATAAAAAAATACCAATTAATATTTAATTAACAATAAATTAATTATCAATACACAAAAATATTTTCATTAATTACTTAATTACAATTAAATTACTTCCCACCCTATTACCCTATAAACCCACAACCCGCTCCAAATAATAAATTAATACAATTAACATAATTAGCAATTTATCAATTAATAAAAATTAATTACCAATTAATAAAAATAATTTACCAATTAATAATTAATTAACAATAAATTAATTATCAATACAAATTAAAATAAATATTTACTTAATTACAATTAAAATACTTCCCACCCTATTCCCCTATAAACCCACAACCCGCTACAGAACTAAAACGCAAAATTAAATTAAAAATAATTAATAATTCCTAAAAATTAATATTTAATTTACTATAATTAAATTACTTCCCACCCTATTCCCCTATAAACCCACAACCCGCTACGGAATTAAATTACGCAAAAATTAAATAACATAAAATTCATTATTTAAAAAAATTAAACATACATTACAAAAATAATATACACTTTTAACACATATACTAACATAGTAAACACTTAAAAAAATTCAATATTATTAAAAATTTGATATATTTTAATGCCTATATTATGTACTTCGATATTTTGACAGTCGATATTACTTACCTGCATTTCGATATTTTTAACCACTATATTATGTCCATTCGATATTATGTCCATTCTATATTTTTACTTCGATATTCTGTCCATTCTATATTTTGACTTCGATATTTTGTCTAGTTACCAGTAGAACCATGGTGAGTACCACACTCAACTAATAGGCATAACACATTTTTTGATAACTTCGAAGATATTGAATAAGGTGATGGATACTACAATTATTCCAAATAGCATGTCCAATCATTACCTAATTTGATTACAATTTGATGTAGACTTGCTAAGACCACCAGTATGGCCATGGGGGTTAAATGTGCAAGGAGGTAAGACTGAATATTTCCTTATGACATACGCACAAGAATGAAGGATCAGTGTCCTCAGTGCGAACATTGAGGGTGGCCAGAAAGCATATGTGAGAGGTGAAGTAATGAGAGACTCACCTTTAATTAAATGCAAAGCTAAGCAAAAACAAATACAAGTAGAAACAGAGATATGTGACCTTATGCACGACTATAGAAACTCACTACGGGATGCATTACTCAGGCAGCTGATTAGGGAAAAATTGTAATTTAAAATGTTTTAGACATCTAAGGCTGAATTCACAGATGCTCACCTACAGCAAATACAGTATGAACAGCGAGAACAGCCTGTAGTTTATTAGCATTAGAATTGAATTAAATGTAAAGCATAAACATGAGTCCAGCTGTAAAAGAAGGTAATGGACAATTGATCACCAACCAAATAGAAATCATGAACACATTTAATAAACTCTCTAGTGATCTCTGTCCCTCTGAACATGAAACCACTGAAATATTCCACTCACAGAAAATAAAAGGCTAGCTCCAGAGGGAGAAATATATGAGAAAGAAACGCAAAATTAATAGATGAGATGACATTAGGAAAGATGCAAGGGGAGAATAGACTGCCTTCTTGAGCTCTATAAGATTAACAAACTAAAAATAATTTCCTTACTGCATGAGTTATATAAAGAGGCATCAGAAAAAGGGACAATAGCTTCTGAATTCAATAAAGAGGGAATTTCTGTGATCTTGAACAATAAGGACACATTGTTATGTAGCAGCTATAGACCAATATTGCTTATTAATGCAGATATGAAAATCTTAGCTAAAGTTTTAGTGAAAAGATTTAAGAGGTATATAATTCAGTCTTCACAAATTGGGTTTTTCACTAATTGACCCTCTAGTGTCCATTTACAGACTTTATAGCATAGTATAAGGCAAGTACGAAATGAGAAGAATGACACTATAGCCATGTCATTAGAAGTGAAAAAAGTTTTTGAGCATATGGAATGGAAGTAGTTTAATATTGTGGCAAAAATGGGCAGAGAAGCAGACTTTTAAGGGAAGTAAAAGGGCTGTATACACATTTAGGGGACGATTCTGATGCAGGCAGGAAGGGCTCCGACTATCTGCCCGCATCGGAATCTGCTGTTTGGATTCCTTTCCAACCAAGCCATTCTGATGGGCTCGGTCAGAAAGGAATCCGACTTGGTTTTCCGGATGGCTTCCTACGGGCTCAGAGAGCCCGTCCGCCATCCGGAAACCCTTCAGTACTCCCCTGGCTGGCTCTTTCTGGCCGAGGGAGTACGATGGCAGTTTCCCACTGTCTTTTTGTGCTGGCCTTTCTGACACAGAGAGGCAGTGGGAAACTGTCTTTCGGGGCCCCCAGCAGGGCCCCCATGGGTGCGAGGCCGCCGAATGGTGGCCTAGGGGGCACCTATTGTGCCCTCCTGTTGATCCCTGCACCCGGTGGCAGGCACCTTGGGGTGCCTGCCACCGGGTGCAGGGATAAACTGCACCTCTGCACTTAACGATGCGAGCATGTATTCCGTTCAGAATGCATGCTCCCATTGTTAAGTATAGGATTGCGACATCCTACTTGCAGGTCTGGAACCGATGACAAGTGGTTGTTCGGTTCCAGTTCTTGTCTGATGTCGGACGGACTCCGGTCCGTCCGATATCGGAATCGGCCCCTAAGTGGTGATTGTCAGCAGCAGAGTTTTTATTTCATCACCCTTTAGAGTATTAAGGGGATCTAGATTAGGATTCCCGCTCTCCCACTCCTGTTTTTTACTAGCCTTGGAACTCCTAACAATGGCGACTAGACAATCCCCCTTGATGAAAATGGTACAGACATCTGTAGGGGAACAAAAGGCACTGCTAAATGCAGTGATATAATGGTGACAATAAATATATTTTAGGAGTTTTCAGGCCATAATATTTACTAGAACAAAGCGAAGTGTTGCCATTGACAGCAGGCATGATCAGGAGCTCATTAGGTACTACACTGCTTCAATTAAACACAAATACATTGAAATATTTACAATATGGCCTAATGGACGGTTTGAAAAATTAAGGCAGATAATCTATGCCCACTCCTAGATATCATAGTATGGGAGAACAAGGGTACCCCGAAAAGTGAACCTGGGGTTAACATATGTTTAGGGAAACAATGGTTCAATGTTGGCCCCAATGGGTCCGGTGCAGAAAGTACGGTCCCTGAGGGGGGCACAGGGTTATAATTTAGGCTAGACAATTAATCATCAAGGGAGCACAAAAGTAAGGGAGCATATGTAGTGTAAAATAGACAATTTATTTTACACAGGCATGATTTTCAGTAATCAGAGTAATCAGGTGCTCACATAAAGTGAAAAGTGTGTGATGTGACAAAGTGAGGTGAACTAAAAACATAACATCACATTGACAACAAAAATAGGAACTCCGCATGAGTATGTACAATTAAGGAAGTTCCTGTTGTAGGGGTCGACGGCGTTTCGATCTTTTAGGGACTTAAGATCATCTTCAGGACAATAAGTGAGCAATCTGAAATTTCTAATGAGGGCACTGTCCCTGGGGGGGTCGAGGCCGTGGTCTCTTTATTGGTGCATGGAATGCCGCTTGCATGGGACGTTCTATTGGTTCTTGAGTCATCAGAGGAGGGCCTACTTCCAGCCGGAGGTAGTGCATGAGGGCAATCTATTCTGAGAATGTTCTAGAACCACTTGTGTGCTCGGAGTTAAAAGTGCCTAATTTCAGGGCATCGGCGGTGAAGTGACAGGGCTCGACGCCGGCACGTAGAGCTCGGCGGTGCTTGTGTTGCCGTCTTACTTGGCAGGCGAGGTATCCCTCTAATTAGAGAGCCGCGGGGGTGAGCCGCCAGGATGAATTAGCACAACGTATTGACTTTCGTGATACCTTGTCTGAAATAAGTCAGAGTCCCGGTGGGGAGTGAAGCACCATCCTGGCCGTTGCGCGGAAATGATTGAAATTTCAGGTTGCTCACTTATTGTCCTGAAGATGATCTTAAGTCTCTAAAAGATCGAAACGCCGTCGACCCCTACAACAGGAACTTCCTTAATTGTATATACTCATGCGGAGTTCCTATTTTTGTTGTCAATGTGATGTTATGTTTTTAGTTCACCTCACTTCGTCACATCAGGCACTTTTCACTTTATGTGAGCACCTGATTACTCTGATTACTGAAAATCATGCCTGTGTAAAATAAATTGTCTATTTTACACTACATATGCTCCCTTACTTTTGTGCTCCCTTGATGATTAATTGTCTAGCTTAAATTATAACCCTGTGTCCCCCTCAGGGCACCGGACCCATTGGGGCCAACATTGAACCATTGTTTCCCTAAACAACACTCCTAGATATCATCACAAGAGATTTGGACAGATAGTCTGAACTGGAATTTTCATTGTGTGGAAGGATCCAAATAAATAAAATGCGCATTGAACATAGACTCAATATTTTAGCAATGGGTCCACTGAAGATACCTACAAAGTTACTGAAAACTATGGAAACTTGAATAAAATAATTTATGCGGGGGCCTTCTGAGATTAGGCTTAAAATGCCAAAATCATACGCCTCTACAAACTCAGGAGGATTAAGGCTGCCGAACATAGAATGGTATTGGTTAGTGTTAGACCCATCAGCCTTAGGGTAGTCTTCCCCCAAACTTTTTTCCTTCCTCCTCCATTTTTTCTGATCTCGCTTTTGCTGGCCTTAGGACTCTGTGCACTTTACCACTGCTAACCAGTGCTAAAGTGCATGTGCTCACTTTTAAAACATGGTGAAATTGGCTTATTTCCAATTGGCATATTTAATTTACTTGTAAGTCTGTGGTAAAGTAGTGCTACATGTCCCTAAGGCCTTTAAATTAAATGCTACAAGTGGGCCTGCAACCCCTTATTGTGTCACCCACTTGAGTAGCCTTGTAAACATCTCAGGCCTACCAGCATGTGTGCAGTTTCAAATGCCATTTCAGCTATCAAAATAAACCTTTTGCTAAGCCCAAACCTTCCTTTTAAATACATATGTCACCCCTAGGGTAGGTCTGAACCAGCCCACAGGGCAGGATGCAAGGTATTTAAAAAGTAGGACATGTAATTTTAAGTTGCGTATGCCCTGATACTCAAGAATTCTTAAATTATTTTTTTTACTATTGCAAGGCTTACTTCTCCCATAGTATAACATTGGGGTTACCTTATTATATTTAATAAGGATCATTTCCAAACGGGAACAGGTAAACACTTCATGTTTGGTGTCTTTTGAATTGTAATGAAAAATCCTCTTTCATGGTAAAGCCAGATTTTAAGTTACAAGTTTGAAAATGCCACATTTAGAAATTTAATATTTTCCTGCCTTGTCTTTAGTGCCTTTAGCCTGTCCATGGGTGACACAACAAGGTCTTGTTGACAGTTGGGTTTTGGGTATTTTTCCTAAACAGCCACACACAATAGAGAGCTTAGGTGTGCCTGGATGGACCATAACTGGCAGGATGGTACAGCGGAGTTGGGCACAGCCCTACTTACACTTGAATAGGTTGTGTCCTGCCTTCCCCACAAAGGACGTCATACCCGTATAGTTAGTCTGGAGCTAGGACAGGGAAGGCAGGATGTCTGAGGACTTCAAATGGAAACCTCTAGAATCTTCTCCCACCTTCTAGAGGAAGGGTACCAGGTATAAATATTGGACCTCAGACACCAACTCTTCAGTACACTTATGGTCCTGTGGATACTCTGTCATGTAAGAGGATTGCTCTGCTGCTGAAAGGACTGCCACTCTGCTGGACTTCTGCCCTTCTGTGCTGGCCTGCTGCCTGCGGCCCTATTGCCTGGGTGAGAAATACTGGACCTGCATCTGTAAAACCCAGGACCCCAAAGTCACTCTAAGTGCTAGCTGGCTGGCCTTCTGACTTGAGCCTCAGGGTCAGAAGGATCAAACAGCAATGAACCCAGCACCTTGACTCTGCTATCTGTGAGTCTACCCTGCCAAGTGATGCCACCCAACTATTGGAAGTGGGCCTAAGGTGCTCTGCCGCCTCTGTGGATCCAGCAGAATTGACACATCTGCTCTGCAACTCCGAGCAGAATCGACGCATCACTGCTGCTGCATAGATCAGACCCGTCGCAAAGACCAGCGTTGCCTTCACAGCCCGTGGCCTCTTCGGGACCACGCCTGCGCAATGCATCCTCAGTGCAGGCCCTCACATCCCTCATCGACAGCAGCATCAGCCACAACACCGTACTCCGCATAGCAGCTTCGCAGCTCATTGGAATCAATGCATTGCCTCGACTGCACGGCGTATCCTCAGTGCCGAACTTGTCATCTTAAGCGCTTGTCGATGATCAGGACCTTCGCACTGCAGACTTGCCACATCTCAGAACTGACGCATCTTCGACGCGGATCCATGCAATGCTCCGCAAACCAGGATTTAAGGTATCTTGGTCAGTGGACCTAACTGGGTCCCTGTAGCCGGCACTCCGTTTTGGTGGGCCTGAACTTATGACTTTGTCATGGTCCGGCGCGACCAGATATCCACAGTTGACACTTTGTGCTGTCTAGCGTTATTTTCACTGAAATCTTTAAACCTGCATATCTCTGCTTCTACCAGTTGAATGTTTGTCATTTTGGTTTTATTTAATAAAAATTACTTTATTTTTCTAAGTTTATTGTGGGATCATTTGTGGTGTGTTTTCACTGTGTTACTGTTTGAAGTGTTGCACAAATACTTTACGCATTGCCCCTGAGTTAAGCCTGACTGCTCTGTGTCAAGCTGCCCTAGGATTGAGGTTATCTAACTCTGCCTAGTTACAAGATTTGAGCAAGGTCTCCATTGCAAAGATTTCCCATGCAACCCTATTCCCAAATGTAGGTATTTAACTATCATAACTTTGTAATGAAGTACTATTTTAAAACGTTACAGCTAAAATTGAGAGTGAATACATTTTACAAAAACAAGGTAACCCAAGCAATCTGGAGGGGACCTTGGGAGTGAGTATTTATAAAGGAACAGTGGTCACCCACAACATGGAATTATAACTGTAATTAATACAGAAATACAATGATGTCTATGTTCATGTATCCAGTGGTGTAGAAGTCCCTGTGGGTCTTCTATCCCTTGGGGGTTTCTGACAATCTGTCCAGCTAGATTCCTGATCAATGCCATCACTGCTTACCGTTGTTTGAGTTGCACTGCGAGCAGCCTTCTGAACTTCTGACCCTGCTCATTGTGGCAGTACCAGAGTCTATGAAGCGTGTACTCACTCAGCCTTGGAGCTGAAGAGAGCAGTGAGGTCCATTTTCACCTTTTCGCCTTGTTCGGATCTTACCAAGAATAAAACCTGCATGCTTTGCTGATCTTAAGACATTACTATAAACGGGTTTAGTGACAAATGTTTTAGGGGTAAATATGGCGATCATGAAGTGTAAGTAAAGCATGCGGAAAGGGGTGGTTGAAGGGAATACAGAAAGATCTAGATTATGACTGTAATGAGTGACATCTCCTGATGAAAAACATAAAACATTAGCATTGCATGCTTAGCATTTATATTTCAAATCAAAGTAGCATAATTGCTATTGAAGAGTAGTATACTGCTGTTCGGATTAACCTTCTTATTTTTGTTCCTTCATAGTTCTTGATCCAACTACGAAGCCTTCTGCTCCCGAAGGTAGGGTTCATATTATAATTCAATTATTTTACTGCAGCATTTTATGCCCATTTTTAGGTTGAGCCTGGGCAGCCCATGCGCTGCTCTGCGAGGCATGCTGTATTCAGGTATGGACTTGATGCTCCTCCCATTTTCTGCCCATCTTTTCAATTGGCTCCTGTTACTGTTGTTTCTAAATGGTTGCTTTTGATTCATGTAGTCCCTCCTTATTACCGCCTTGTCTGCATTTGTAACCTCCCATGAGGACTGGACTTCTTACTTGTGTTGTTACATGGTCTGTTTTATCTACAGTCTGTGAGCACTATTTTCTTTTATGATTTTCCCCTATTGCAGGCACGAAGTGCTTTCCTGCAACTGTGTCCACTTTGCCTCCAGGTGCCGTGCTACGGTTTCAGTACGGCAGCCACTTTTACATTTTTATTAACAATAGGGCCAACTTAACAAACAAATGCTTTTTGTTTTGTAAAAGTGCCCCATACCGCGCTTTCACTTTAATGGCAGCTGTGCACCTTTCTTTAGACAAGCCGCGTCTAAAGAAAGGGGCATACCTGCATTAAAGTGAAAGTGTGGCATGGGGCGCTTTTACAAAAAAATACATTTGTTTGTCAAGCTGACAAACAAATGCTTTTTTTTGTAAAAGCGCCCCATATACGGCCCTTTTAAAGAAAGGGGCGCAGCCGTCATTAAAGTGAAAGCACGGCATGGGGTGCTTTTACAAGCATTTGCAATGCAATAGGTCTCGCATTTGCGAGAGTTTAAGCTGTTGGCATTGTAAATGACAATGCCTTTTGTTTATCTGTTTTAAAAACCAACACATAACTTAAAGTCATGGTCATTTACAATGCCAATAGCTCAAACTCTCACAAATGCGAGACCTATTGCATTGCAAATGCTTGTTTTCAATTGTCTTAACTTTCTAGTATAAATAAGCATGAAAAAAAGCTATTCTAAGACAGCTGATTCGTACCAGCCTGTTTTATCAGTATTCTATTGGCATGCACAAGTTTAAAAACGGGAAAGTTTAATTCTCCGTCACTAAATACGTCACTATAGGTATTCAACCAGCAAGTTGACAAAAAGCAACTCTCCACACCACATAATGAAATATTTTTAAAAAACAGTCCCTAGAGAAAAACTCAAAATATTCTATAAACATGTATCGATGTGTGCTAAGCAGAGAACCAAGCTTTGCTGTTCAGTAAATCATAAGTTTTGCTCATTCAGTATGGTTCTTCCACATCATGCACACTCAACGGCTCTGCAGCATGGTTTGTACTGCACAGATGTCCTACACAGCAAGTGTTGCAGACGGTTGTATGTTACAATATCAAATATAAAAATATCAACTTGCAACAAAATCGACTGTAAGAAATGGACATGCACAATATCAGCAAGAGAAGCATGCAGAGGGTAGTGTGGATTTACTATTCAAACTTCACATCTACTTAGTTTCACAATTTTGGGCACATGGATATCTTGCAGTCAGTATTGTTGCTGGTCGATATTTAAAGTCAATTTTATGGTGCCACACTGTTGCCTACTGGCAAAAGCTCTGGAGAATGTTGCCAGGATTGAGAAAACTCGCTGCTTCTTGGAGATGATGCACATCCATACTGTTGCATATTACATGCCATGCCACTTCCGCATAAAGGGCTGTATTAACCAAGATAAATCTACACATGTAAATGTACTCTTCTACTTTGTCGTAAATGTTCTACTTTTGGCTATTCACCATTCCCAAGTGTAAATGTATTACAAAGTCAAGAATTACGAGTCTCCTCCCCCTGAAACAGGGAGTGGAGCCAAATTTAAGAGCCTAAAGTTACTTTTATTAGGTTTTCACACGTAATAAAAAACGAAAAATATTTTGTTAAATATTATGTTAGGTTAATGTTATATATTTATTTTGAATGTAGAACAAATTAAAACAAGCATTTGCAATGCGAAAGGTCTCGCATTTATGAGAGTTCGAGCTATTGGCATTGTAAATGACAATGGGGCATATTAGCAAGAACGGCGTTAAAATTATCGCCGCTTTAGCGGCAGGAAACTGCCGCTAAAGCGGCGATAATGGGCTTGATAATATGCCCTTGAGAATTCCAATAGAAGCCCAGGATCACAGCAGAACATGGGCTTCTATTGGTATTCTCAAGGGCATATTATCAAGCCCATTATCGCCGCTTTAGCGGTAGTTTCCTGCCGCTAAAGCGGCAATAATTTTAACGCCATTCTTGCTAATATGCCCCCATGCCTTTTATTTATGTGTTGTTTTTAAATCAGATAAATAAAATTCATTGTCATTTACAATGCCAATAGCTTAAACTCTCGCAAATGCAAGACCTATTGCATTGCAAATGAGTGCAATAAATATTTTAAAAAGCATTAGGAGAGAGCGTGTCCTGCTTGCAACAGCAGGCAGGACAACGCTATTTGAGAAAATAGTGCTCGGAGGCTATAATTAAAGCCTACTGAGCAACAACACACGTAACAGGGGGTGTTGCCATGGGAGGTTACAAAATGAGACAAGGCGGTACTAAGGAGGGACTACTAAGCCCTTTGACCAATGAACAGCCACAGTATACAGTGGACAATGACACAAGCAAATGGAAAATGAGGGCGGAGAGTGAGCGGAGCTTCAAGTTCCCACCTCAATACAGCATGCCTCACAGAGCAGCGCATGCGCTGCCCAGGCTCAACCTAAAAAAGCTACAGCACTATTAACTTGTTTTGAAATACATATTTAATGAATTTAAATATATTGAATTACATTACAATTACTTTGTAGTTTGTGTATAGGGATGGGCATACTCTTTTGAGGGTAGGTGCATGCCACTCCCTAAAGCTCTCATTAGCCCTCCCTAAACCCCTCCTTACTCCGTCCCAAACCCCTCCCATTTTGTAATAAGTATTTCCAATTGTTAAACCACTCCCCCGCCACTCCCACATTTACTACTAAAATGTAGGTGAACATGTGCAGAGATCTCTGCAGTCAGAAAAGTGACCTCAGCATATAAAAGGTAGTAGAGGGGGAGACCTCTGCATATAGGTTGGTAGTACATTGTTAGTACTACTGTGGTACCTCTAAACACACTACAAATTGCATTTTGTGGCTAGCTCCCAAAATAATTGGCATATCAGCCACCTGAATTACTCAGGGGAGAAGCTGTCAGTGCTGAGTATCCAGTTTGCAGTGGGCTGGACAGGCAGGAGGTCATGAATGATGTCTCAGTCATCATGGAGAGTGCAATGAAAGAGCCAAGCCTACCTTAGTGGTGGTAAATCATGTGTTACAATGGCTCCTTGTAAATCGCGGAACCTGAGTATCATCAGTCTATACAGATCCTTCCTTTTTGCCTTTTCAATAGATACCTCAGAAAAACACAAAGGTGATGTGTTGAATGCTTTCATAAAGTTTTAGACGCTGGCAATCACTCCAGCAGGGAAAGTCCTACCTGAACTATCAATCCATGCCCACTCTGAATTGGAACACAAGCAAGCCCAGGCCTGTTTCAGCCTGCTTAGGCCCTCTTCAGTGAGGAGTAGCCTCAGTTCACGTGGCACAGTAAGAATGAGACCCATGTATAAACATACCCATTGCAGTTAGGGCATCTCATTGAGAACCTTAATCTTCTGTCTTCTGTCTCATGCCCCTTATTATGTCATATGTATGTCTAATGTTGTTTCTCTAAGTCAATAAAATTTGTCTTTTTTTCCAGCAAAGAAAATTGAAGAAGCTCCTGCACCTTCCCATGGCACAGCTGGAATTGTAGTTGCTGTGGTACTACTTATAATGGCAGGAACTTTCCTTGCAGTTTATTTCTTCTACAAACGGAAACCTAAACATCTGACACCAGACAATAATTTTGACAACACAATGTACTTTGACGGTGATGCTGGTCCAAGCACCAGTGATACAAAAGACCTTGTGAACAACATAGAACAGAATGAGCATGCTATCATATAGCGTGACACTATTGTGGAATAATCTTGAACATGCTAAGGGATAATGCGGACTGTGATAAAAATACACATCTGGCAGTAGAAGGTCAGGCATGGCATGTGACAACATTACCAATTTAATGCTGTGAGTGAGCTGGACTGCAAAGTAAAATGTATATGGCTTCAAAAATATAGCATAAAAGTCCCTAATGAAATGGGAAAGAAACTACATTGTGTAGAGGTGTAGTCTTTTCAATTTATTAACGTTCTGTGAGGGACTACTGCTTATAAAGAGAAATGAAACCAAAAGCTTGCAGAGCTTTCAAAGTAAATGTGGAAGAAACAGATATGTGCAAAAGTACTTACATCCACTTTAACCATGAGAAAAAGGCATGTGATTCACAAATGGAAGTAGAAGTACCAATTACTTGTCTAAGTGTGAACTACTCATGAGCAATTGTCATCTTATTAATAAAAAAAGGCAGACATCTGCACAGCCATAGCATGTGCCTAGAACTTCCAGAGATTTCTGGCTTTTATCTAATGCACAAATCCACCAGATGTGTGGCAGGATAAACTATAATGTTATAAATGTCTCTTACATATGCTGGATGATCATAACGCATTGTGTGCATACTAATGCAAACTTCAGAAAATCTGCAGATGTAGGGTGAGGGTTTCCAGTGAAATGTCATAGTTTCTTTTTTTTCCCCTTCACCGGCTAAATAATTTTCCATGTGAAGACTCTCCTTCCATCACAGTTCTGCAGAAATGGGAAGAGGAGTGTGAGAAAAAATCTGCAAATTTGTGGAATGCCCACAAAGCTATGAAAGTGTAAATGTTCACCCCATTTGCTTTGGCCACTCCCCTGCGCGCACAAACTTCCTCACCCCTAATGACTTACAATTAAGGAAAATGAAAATCTATGTTATGTTGATTTGTATAGCGCACTAATCACCCGAGAGGGTATCCACACACTTGGGCAGGTGTGGGGTCCCCAAGGTGCTTCTGCAAAGAGTCAGGGCTTCAGCTTCTTGCAGGACCTTAAGAAGTGAGGAGGAGGCTCGCATATGTTGAGGGAAGTCGTTCCATGCCTTGGGTGTGATGTAGGAGAATGAGTGACCTTGAGTTTTGCTTTTGTGGATGTGAGGAATATGTGTGCACGAAAATGAGGCAGAACATAGGTGTCTGGTGGGTTAGTGAAAATGTTGCAGCTGTTTAGGTATTTTGGTCTTGTGTTGTTTAGGGCTTTGTATGTGTGTGTGAGAAGTTTGAATTGACTGTGCTTGTGAATGGCGAGCTCAATCTTCTTGAGGTGCGGTGTGATGTGGGTGCAGTGTGGGAGGTGAAGTATGAGGCTTGCAGTGGTGTTCTGAATGGTCTGGAGTCTGTGTAGGAGTTGTGTGGCAATTCCGGCATAGAGAGTGTTGCCGTAATCCAGCCTGCTGGTGATGAGTGTTTGTGTGACGGTCCGTCTGGTGTTCTGAGACAACCATTTGAAGATCTTTCATAGCACGTGTAGGATGTGAAAGCAGGAAGTGCATACTGCGTTGACTTGAGCAGTCATGTTGAGCTTGTCGTCTAGGATGTACCCTAGATTTCTTGCATGGTCTGTGGGTATTGGTTCTAGCTCCGATGGCCACTAGGTGGAATCCCATGGGGAGGTCTTGTTGTCAAAGACCAGTACTTCCGTCTTGTCATAGTTGAGCTGCAGGCAGTTGGTTAGCATCCAGTCTGCATGGTCATGCAGTTGGTGAAGTTGGTGCTGCTAGTGGTTGTCTTGTCCATCAGGGAGAGGATGAGTTGGGTCTCATCAGCGTAGGAAATGACAGTGATGTCTTTTGATCGGATGATGTTGACAATCGGTTTCATGTATATGTTGAAAAGAATGTGGCTGAGGGACGGTCCCTGTGGGACTCCGCATATCAATTTCTTGGCCTCTTATGTGAAGGGTGGCAGCCTGACCCTTTGGATTTTTCCAGTGAACAAGGAACAGATCCATTTGAGAGCAGATCCTTGTATGCCAATTTTGTGGAGTCTTCTCATGAGAGTGTTATGGGAGACAGTGTTGAAGGCATGCTTGCTTGAACTACTATGCTTCTTGGGTTTGATGGATGTGAGGGAGTCCATGCAGTTCTTGATCCAGTTGTTGAAGTTGTTGATGTCCTTGTCAAGGTTGCCTGTGGGGCTTGGTTGATCCGTGCTGAGGGCGCTTAGCCAGTCTGATTCTGTGATTCTGCCCCAGATTCAGCTTGGAATGCTGACTTGAGGTATGTTGATTTGGAAGTTGATGATAGAGTGGTTGGTCCATGTGAGAGGTGTGGTGGAGATGTATTTGATGCTGTCGCTTGTGGTGAAGTTGTAGTCCAGTGTGTGTCCTGGTGTGTCTGTTGGTTCAGGGACAAGCTGGGTGAGTTTGATGTTGCTCAAGCTTTCGAGGAGTGCTGTGGAGCTGGGGTTGTTCCGGTCCTCCAGGTGAAAGTTTAGGTCACCGAGCAGAATGTTGGCCCTGGAGTCGATGGTGAGCAAAGTGACCAAGTTAGTGAGGAGGTTGGTAAAGGTGGGTCGTGGTCCGGGTGGTCGTTAGGCAAGGGTTCTGTTCAGGGTGAAGTTTACCTCTAACGTAGAAGAACCTCATCAGGCACAGATGATATTTCTGCACAGTAAGGTCTATGGATGCTGACTTAGTGAGTTTTTATTTTACATGCGAGGATGCAACTTATGAAAATGACCCACTAAACCTAAGTGGCTTTAATTCCAGGTATATTCAAGAGTGATAATAGGCAAGCAATATGACTGATGCCATACCACAAAGGGGGAAATTCCAAGGCAGGTCACAAATTAGAAAGGCACATTTTCGCTATTTTTCCTTTTAGTATGGTGCACCCGTTGGAGCATTGCTTAGTTTGAGAACTTTATCTCAGCACTTCTGTGGATTGTTTGAGAAATACTAAAAACTTATATAAATATCCCTAGTGTCAGCATAGGTCTTTTTAGCTAGACCTGAGTGAAAAGATGGGCCTGAGTTAGCCTCAAGCACTTGGGAGAGGAGAAAAAGTTACTTTCAGGATTTTTATAACTCGGTTTGTTCATGCATTTGGTACCATAAGGCTGTTAAGAGTCAACATCTAGGGCTAAGCTGAAATCTTTAAGGTAATGCCAATCAGAGATAGAATGCCTCTGTTTAGGTTTGTTGGAACACCTTGTTAAGATATTTTGTAGGAAACAAAAACCTTTGAGCAGAATATGGGGTCAGCAGTAGTTAATATAGTTGCACTGTTATTAGAATTGGGCCAAGGATTCTCCAGGTCAATCAAAATGAAACAGGAATGTTCTTCATGTTTTGTTGATTTCTCATCCAAAAATAAGGTTCAGCTGAATGAAAGGGATCTCTCACACCCAGAAAATTACAATGTTGATTGCCTTCTGACCCAACACAGCACTTAAGACCTTGCTAACAAATATTTGTCCAACCAGTTCCACATTCCCCAAAACCTCAATGGATAACGATGGGGCGGCTAAGCTCTCTTGTCACACTTCTTGAGAAATTAAAAAAAGCTCCAGATTTTACTTCCTGTGCTGAAGCTCTTTCTCCTGCTACACTAGATCAAAACAAATTCTGCAATCAGTCAAAGAATTGGAGGGACTTCAATCACTGTTCCTGGTTCCAACAGTGTGTTGCTGTTTCACCGCAGAACAATGGACACTAACGTCTAGAGATTTTCACATATTATCAACCTTCCTACAGGCTTCCTCGACACAGGACACTCCCAGAAGAAGCCATTGGCATGTAAGATAGATTTCAGAGTGACAGTTCTTGCCAAATGAATGCATATTATAGGTGCCTGTCATTTAGGTTGTCTGTTGGTAAATTTGCTAGAACAGGGGTCTCCAACCTTTTCTGTAGTGAAACTTACTTCTGATCAGTGAAAATCATCATGAGCTACTGGAGGCTAAGCAATATCCGCATTGTTACCAGACACCCCCATGGCCAGCTTCACTGACTTTAAGCCTAATGTCAATAGAGCCAGATAGTATGGTTTGAATAAAATACTTTGACTAGGGGCACTGACAGGGCTTCCATGTGTGTCCATGAGAGTGTGGTTTTTGGGGAGCATGGACATGTGTGTGTGTATGAATGGGAAATATGTGTATGGGTGACTGAGAGCCTATATCATATGTACTTGTGGCACAAGAAAAACCTTTTGCCATATATATCACCGTTACATGTATAACACAAACATACAACCATTTTTTTTAAATGGGAGAAATTTAAGTGCAGAAATTTTTTTTGCAAAATCTTTCATAATATGGAACATTTTTCTGCACTTTAAATTTCTCCCACTTAAAATAAATTGCAGTTATATATATGGCACTGTGTCTACCAGCCACTGTGAGCAAAATGCCTGCTGTGTGTACTTTATGTTTATATGGATTCCATAAAACTCATCATTAAATTGTTCTCCTATTTCCAAGTGTCATATTTACAAACAGCAAGCATTATCCTCCCAGTGGCCTGAAGAAATGGTGCCATATATATAACAGAAAAATACAGCCATTTGTTTAAATTGGAGGAATTTAACATGAAAAACATGCTTCATTAAACATTGATATGATTGGCTTAATTGAAAGTGTAAAATAAACATTTAGACTTAGGGGTCGATTCCGATTCGGGCCGGAAATCTCTCCGACCGAGCCGGACCCGGAGAGATTTCCGACCGAATCGGACCCGTGCAGTCCGACCGAACGAGTACGATGCGTCCGTATGTTATCGGACACGAGTCGGTCGGACTCCCATTGAACTCAATGGGAGCCGGTCGTACAACGCGTACGCGGGCTCCCATTGCCTCAATGGGTGCGAGGCGGACAAGGGCGCCCTACAGCGAGTACGCCGCGAGCGCTTCGCGGCGTACACGCACAGGTAGGGAGGACCCATGGGTCCCCCTGTGTGCGCCTCGCACGGGTACGCGTACAGGGGTCCGACACGGACCCCAAAGTACGGCTCCGACAGCGAGTTCGAGTCGGACGGCGCGAGTCGGTCGGAGCGGTCGAGGTGCGCATCGTACTTACCCGGCCGGAAAACGTCTCCATTGCGCGGTGCGAACCGGGTCCGAGCGAGTCGGTCGGAGCGGTACGATCCGGGTACGAGTCGGTCGGAGCGGTCGGGTCGCCCGGACGAGTCGGTCGGCGACTCGCATCGTACTCGCTCGGCCGGACTCAGCGTACGGTTCGGTCGGGAAACAGGCTTTCGCATGGCTTTTTTCCCGACCGAATGGTATTGGAGTGCGCCTCCGACCGAGATCGGAATCGGCCCCTTAATGTTTCATAGAAATATTTTTCTTCAGTTTATATTTCTCCCATTCAAAAAAATGACTGCATTTTGTAATTATAAATATGGCACAGTGTCTACTGGCTACTGGGAGCAAGAGACTTGCTGTTTGTAAATGTGACAGTTTGTAAAGGGAGAAAATGTAATTGAAGAGTAAACTTAGCCATTAAGGTAATTTTTCATTTAAATTTTCCCCCTTTTAAAAGCATTCAGAAACATCATTTTGTACTCACACTCCAATATTGAGTAGACAAAGACTTTTATTTAAGTGGTAAATACATGAGTGGTCAGTTCTACACCTCTGTGACCCAGCCTGGGTCCTAAATCTGTCTGAGCACTGCTCATTATCAGGCCCTGCTATCTGCAGCCTGATAATGATAATGTAAAAAAATCACAGCCTTCCCTTAAAAGGAAAATGTGATCCTGTGCTCATTTAAAAACCAACTCAAGGCTGCAAGCTACTCTGAAGGTGGCTACGAGCTACTAGTAGCTCCCGGTCGACTGGGTGGAGACACCTGTGCTAGAATATACTTAGAAAAAAGAGGTTTTCAATTTTACACATTTTCTGCTTACATTTCATTACATTACAACGCAATAAAGATTGGGGACATCACAAAAGAGATAATAAAAAAAGTCAGAATTAAATTTAAAGGTTAATTTACGCTGTGGACTCATTGTTTACAATGTTCTCCCACATTCATGAATTGTTGTACCTCTGTCCATTGCTATATCTACTCATATCGTCATGTACTCAGCTGGAGCTGACTGCTGCTATTGCCCTATCTCTTCCGGGTTTAGTGGTATATTTGTATGTCCTATGACTTTCCTGGGCAATTGAACTGTCCCCACTGAGCATTTGCAAAGCCCATCCGTTTCTACGGTCCCTTTGTAGTCCTGAATCATCATCTACTTCAAAAGGCATAAAAGTTTGCAAAAGACTGACAAACATCAAAACCCAGACATTCAACCCTTAGAGGTTTGTAGCTTTCCTCATCCTATATAGACCCCATCTCTGATAGGCTTTTATTTTCAATCCTTGATTCCATTTGACTGGCTTACAAGCTTATCCAGTGCTGAAGCTGCCAAAACGTACCATTGACCCTTTAGTAGAACCTAATGAAATGTTTCTATCCCATTGTTGTGTTTTATGTTCTGCCTAAGCCTTCCATTGTTACAAATATCCTCTGAAAAGTGTTGCTGTTCACAGACCCCACAAGCCACCATATCGTGCCAAGAGAGTTCTAGTAGCTATTGTTCCTGAAATAAATTGTGAATAACAGAAGGTGCAAAAACTACAGCAGGTGGTTGTTTCTACCAATAAAAGTTACAGGTTGTTAAATGATTCACCTTTGGATACCAGCCATTGGTTGTTTGTAGGACTCATCTTGGTTTGAGCCAGAAGACACCAGTGTGCTCTGCATTTGGTTCCTGGCCCAGTGCAGGCATTTTTTTATTTATGTGCTAGTGTGTGTACTGCAAGTCCTGTTTCTGTTCGAGGAGCATGATATAGAAAGAGGACTAGGGACCTAGCAGAGTACCAGAGGGGAACTATCTGCACTAGATTCATGAACCAGAAGCAGAAAAGAATTGCTCTTGGGCAGTGCAAATACGATGCTTTACAAAAATGATAGAAGAAAAGCAAGGGCTAGTGGAAGGAGGCAAAAATGAAATGGAACGGAGGTATAGTGCAAACCCCTAAGGAAAAAACACCAGAAGGACGATTCACAAAATGAGTTATTGGCACATTAGACACATATTTGCTGCTAAAAAATCTAGTGAATATTTATCGAGTAATAAACTAAATTACATTATATGTTTATTGATTTTTTGTTTGATACAGACAGTTGTGCACATTGGTGTTCATGTTGCTTTCTCTTTAAACCACACGTCTACCCTTTCCTTATAATTTTTAAGTTTTACCTCAAAATTGAAGACGACTTCCAGTCTAGAATTCTAGCAAAATTAAGAAACATTTCATGTTAGAATTATACATGTGTTTTCTTACGCACTGTGTCAAAAACATGTTATGCTGTAACAAAATCAAAAAATGCACATTATTATAAAGCAGAGGCAAATAATAAATAAAACACATTGTCATTTTCTACACTGCCATGAATTTTTATTGCACTTGCTATACAATCAATCAATCAATCAAAACGAGCTTTATTCGATTTTAAACATTAAAATCATAAAAGCAGGCAATAAAAACATATCATCACACATCATAAAAATTTCATTTAAGACACATTTGTTAAATAAAATTTCATTAAAAAACAATTCATTTAACAGTAACTATTTTTTAACGTCCAGGGATTAAAATGTATTATACTATACATCATCACATAACTATGTTTCTATCATAAATTTTACATCTGGCATTCAAATATTTAGAGATTTTCTAGCTCTATGTACACTTTTCAGAAAACCGACCATAGATCCTATACAATAATAATTTCCCAACATCTGTAAATACAAAAAGCAGGGCGACATTGTCTCCATCCCCCTGTTTTAATAACGGTAATACCCATCTTCGCCTTTCATCCTTATAGAATTTGCAGAATAGGATAGCGTGAATAGTCGTTTGTGATGAAATATTATCACAAGGACATCGACAGAGTTCCCTTGACCAATTGTTAATATCTGGATGGCTAATCAAACGGTGGAAAGTCCCAAATCTAAAACGCGTTAGTATATACCTGTCGTATCCCCCAATGTACAGGTCAAATATGGTTGAATATTATATATTGTAATAATTAGTTGATGTTCAACCACCGTAGGTTTATTCATTTCCAAAGTTAACCTATTTTCTTCCAGATGGGTCATACAAATTTTTTTTAAATCCTTCCGATTAATACAATTCATATTTTCGGGTAGGGAAAAATACTCTGGACGCCCAATGTCCTGCATAAAATTACTTACATACTTCAACCAGGGAATCTTGCTGGCGTTATCTAGTTTCATTACATCAGTTATTATTTCCCTATTTAAACCAGTGCTAGCAGAGGTCCAGATTCTGTGCCAGAGCAGCACCGGTTGCGCCTTAATAAGGTCAGAGATATATGTTACTCCTAATTCGCTATGGCAATTAAAAACTGGAGCACTGGCCGGGACTGCCAAAATAAATCTTAAAAAGGCGTTTTCCACTTATTGGATCGATGTGCAATCATAAAAGCCCCAAATACCTGCCCCAAAAGTTGCTATGCTCACGCATTTAGCTTGATAGATTTTTAAAAGAATTTCTGGTGGCCTTTTCCCCAATTTTTTTGTAAATTTAATTAAGGCTGCGGTAGACTTCATAAACAGAAGGCTCCTAGTCTTTATCGCTAGTGCCCAAGACCCTGTGCGATCAAAAAGAACACCCAGGTAACAAAAGGAGTTAATAGATTCCACCCTGCTTCCCCCAGCTTGAAAACTGCGGTCCTTATGTTTCCCTCGCCCTCAAGTCATAATAAAACTTTTCTTTACATTCATTTTTAATCCAAGGTTGTCCATAAAACTTGTATAAAATGTAAGAGCCTTCTGAAGACCAATCTGGGTACGTGCCATAAGTACGGCATCGTCGGCATAGAGGAGGGAGACTATCGGGCGTTTATTTACATATGGCGGATCCCCAGCATTTGCCACCAACTCCTGTTCCAAAGCATTTGTATATAAAGTGAACAGCAGTGGTGCCAAAACGCAGCCTTGCCTCACTCCCTTCTCAACTTTAAACGGCACAGTACACTCTCCCTTAAGTCCGTACCGGACTTTTGCTGTAGCGCCAGAGTATAGCTCTCTTAAAAACTGTATTAAAATAGGATCAACCTTTAAATCTCTAAGAACGCCCCACAGCTTATTATGAATTACACAATCAAATGCAGCTGTGAGGTCAACAAATGCCAAATAAAATTTCCCCTTTTTGCCTGCGTGTACTTTCCAATTAAAATATTAAGATTAAGAACCTGCTCGTTAATACCTAGACCTGATCTAAAACCGTACTGTACATCACTCAAAATAAAACACATTGTCATTTTCTACACTGCCATGAATTTTTATTGCACTTGCTATACAATTGTTTCCATATCTTTCTGACAGCAAAGAGTGCATCTTCTGCACGTTTCACATCTGGCCATTGTTCAATAATGTAAAAGATTTTTTTGGGAATGTTGGATTCTGATCATACAATGGAGCATTTCATGCCCTAATCAATTCTAAATAATGTATATTGATTATGACCGTATCTTCGAGAAATCTTGCCAAATGTAAATCATGTCTAAAGAAACGAAGACACTTCTGTTGTATAGTGTACAGATTTTACTCAAAACTGTAAAGTACTTACCACTTAATGATTCATTTCAGTTCCTGAATAAACAGGAGATTATTAGGTTTTCCATTCCCAGGAGGAAAATGTATTCTGTAAAGTTCTTGTTTATTTAGTCATAAAAGTGAGGCATAATGCAGAAACTATGGGGCCGATTCCGATTCCGGCCGGAAATCTCTCCGACCGAGCCGGACCCGGAGAGAATTCCGACCGAATCGGACCCTAGCAGTCCGACCGGACGAGTTCGATGCATTCGCATGCTATCGGACTCGAGTCGGTCGGACTCCCATTGAAGTCAATGGGGGCCGGTCGTTCAACGCGTACGCGGGCTCCCATTGACTCAATGGGTGCGAGGCGGACAAGGGCGCCCCCTACAGCGTGTACGCGTCCATGCGCATGGCGGCGTACATGCACAGGTAGGGGGGACCCATGGGTCCCCCCTGTGTGCGACTCACGCGCCTACGCGTACAGGGGGGTCCGACGCGGACCCCCAAAGTTTGGCTCCGACAGCTTTTTCGAGCCGGACGGCGCGAGTCGGTCGGACTGCTCGCGGCGCGCATCGTACTTACCCGGCCGGGAAACGTCTCCATAGCGCGGTGCGAGTCGTGTCCATGCGAGTCGGTCGGAGCGTGTTGAAGCCGCGTTCGAGTCGGTCGGCGATTTCGCGGGTGCTTGCATCGTACTCGCTCGGCCGGACCCGCGTACGATTCGGTCGGGAAACAGGGCTCCGAATCGGATCCGGTGAATCCGAATCCGATTCGGAGCACTACCGGCCGAGATCGGAATTGGCCCCATAGTCTGAAACAATTACAATAGCTCATGTGCCTTTTTCTTAATGTGAGCCTCAGCATCTTTCCCTTGCATTCTTTGCCGCCACCAAAACAAAACAAGCATTTGCAATGCAATAGGTCTTGCATTTGCAAAGTTAGAGCTATTGGGATTGTAAATGACAATTTCTTTTATCTATGTGTTTTGGTTTGAAGTGTAGTGTATGTATGAACAGAGACACAGCAGCAGCACTGCCTAGAGGTCTTAGAATGAGGAATTAATAATGAGACCAAAGAAGCAGGTAGCAGCACTGTCTAGAGGACTTAGAATGAGGAATTACAGACAGAACCAGAAAAAGCAGCTAGCAGCACTGTCTAGAGGACTAAGAATGGGGAATTAATTCTGGGAACAGAGACACAGCTGCAGAACTGTCTAGGGGACTTAGAATGAGGAATTACCGATGAGACCAGAAGCAGCTAGCAGCACTGTCTAGAGGACTTAGAATGAGGAATTACCACTGGGAACAGAGACACAGCTGCAGCACTGCCTAGAGGACTTAGAATGAGGAATTGCTGAGGGGACCAGAGTAACAGCTAGCAGCACTGCCTAGAGGATTTAGCATGAGGAATTACAACTAGGACCAGAGAAGCAGCTGCACACTGTCTAGTAGACTTAGAATGAGTAATTACCACTGGGACCAGAGAAGAAGCTGCAGCACTGTCTAGAGGACTAGGAAGGAAGAATTACCACTGGGACAGAGAAGCAGCTAGCAGCACTGGCTAGGAGACTAAGAATGAGGAATTGCCACTTGGAACAGAGACTTAGCTGCAGCACTGCCTAGAGGACTGAGAATGAAGAATTACCACTGGGACCAGAGAAAAAGCTACAGCACTGTCTAGAAGACTTAGAATGAGGAATTACCACTGGGACCAGAGTAGCAGCGGCAGCACTGTCTGGATGAGTAAGAATGAGGAATCACCACTAGGACCAAAGAAACAGCTACCAGCACTGTCAGGAGGACTAAGAATGAGGGTTTATCACTTGGGACAGAGACACAGCAGCAGCACTGCCTAGAGGTCTTAGAATGAGAAATTAATAATGAGACAAAATAAGCAGGTAGCAGCACTGTCTAGAGGACTTAGAATGAGGGATTACAGACAGGACCAGAAAATCAGCTAGCAGCACTGTCTAGAGGACTAAGAATGGGGAACTAATTCTGGGACCAGAGACACAGCTGCAGCACTGCCTAGAGGACTTAGAATGAGGAATTGCTGAGGGGACCAGAGTAACAGCTAGCAGCACTGCCTAGAGGATTTAGAATGAGGAATTACAACTAGGACCAGAGAAGCAGCTTCAGCACTGTCTAGTAGACTTAGAATGAGGAATTACCACTGGGACCACAGAAGAAGTTGCAGCACTGTCTAGAGGACTAGGAATGAAGAATTACCACTGGGACAGAGAAGCAGCTAGCAGCACTGGCTAGGAGACTAAGAATGAGGAATTGCCACTGGGAACAGAGACGCAGCTGCAGCACTGCCTAGAGGACTAAGAATGAAGAATTACCACTGGGATCAGAGAAGAAGCTACAGCACTTTCTAGAGGACTTAGAATGAGGAATTACCACTGGGACCAGAGAAGCAGCTGCAGCACTGTCTAGATTACTAAGAATGAGGAATCACCACTAGGACCAAAGAAGCAGCTACCAGCACTGTCAGGAGGACTAAGAATGAGGGTTTATCACTTGGGACAGAGACACAGCAGCAGCACTGCCTAGAGGTCTTAGAATGAGGAATTCATAATGAGACAAAAGAAGCAGGTAGCAGCACTGTCTAGAGGACTTAGAATGAGGAATTACAGACAGTACCAGAAAATCAGCTAGCAGCACTGTCTAGAGGACAAAGAATGGGGAATTAATTCTGGGAACAGAGACACAGCTGCAGCACTGCCTAGAGGACTGAGAATAAGGAATTACCACTGGGAGCAGAGACACAGCTGCATCACTGTCTAGAGTACTTAGAATGGAGGAATTACTGACAGGATCAAAGAAGCAGCTGCAGCACTGTGTAGAGGACTTAGAACGAGGAATTACTGATGAGACCAGAGAGGCAGATAGCAGCACTGTCTAGAAGACTTAGAACAAGGATTTTCCACTGGGAACAGAGACACAGCTGCAGCACTGCATAGAGGAACTAGATTGAGGAATTACCAATGGGACCAGAGTAGCAGCTAGCAGCACTGGCTAGAGGACCTACAATGGGGAATTACCGATGGTACCAGAGAAGCAGCTAGCAGCACTGCATAGAGGACTTAGAATGAGGAATTACTGACAGGACCAGAGAAGCAGCTAGCAGCATTGCCTAGAGGACTAAGAATGTGGAATTACCACTGGGACCAGAGCAGCGGCTGCAGCACTATCTAGAGGGCTAAGAATGAGGAATTACCACTGGGACCAGAGAAGCAGCTAGCAGCACTGTCTAGAGGACTAAGAAGGAGTAATTACCATTGGGAAGAGAGATGCTGCTCCAGCAGTGCTTAGAGGATGAAGAATGAGGAATTACCACTGGGACCAGAGAAGCAGCTGCAGCCCTGCCTAGTGGACTAAGAATGAAGAATTACCATTGGGACAGAGAAACAGCTTGTGGCACTGGCTAGTAGACTAGGAATGAGGAATCACCACTGGGAACAGAGACGCAGATGCAGCACTGCCTAGAGGACTGAGAATGAGGAATTACCACTGGGAACAGAGATGCAGCTACAGCACTGCCTAGAGGCAGGTAAACACAAGTGTTCAAGCAATCACCTATGTATTATTAGAAACACATATTTTACATAAAGCTTGCTGTGTTATTTACATTCCAAATATTTTGAAGGCTCGACTTGGGTTTTAGCTTTTAGGGCCAAACCAGATCCTCTATTCGACTTTGCCGCTACTGCTTTGTCAATTTGTTGGCTTTCCCACTTCTAGAGCCACTACGTTAACTGCTGCAGCGAGTTGCAGTAGAACAGGCAGAACAGCAGCAGTGCATTTTAGCCGCTTAATGACCGGAAGGAAATGGAGTACTGGGTAAGTTAGACAGGGACGAATCAGGAGACCGCTAATAGAAAGCTGTGAAGTGCAGCAGCTAAATTCTTTACAAGAGCATGTACAAACTCGCAACACCACATCCAATGAAAAACTGATAGCCTTTGTTTTAGCCAGTCGTGAGCAAGAGTAAAATTCCTAGAGCCTCCAGCAATAGAACAACCGTGTATAACTTTTGACGCCAATCCTGCGATAAGATATCACCCAACCAATCTATGGTTATCATGCTTTTCGACAAAAACACAAACGTCCCTATATTCTAATATAAAAGAGGACAAATGCCTCACCCTGGACCAAGTGTCTATTTTGATGTATAACTATTCTAGCATAGATAAAGCTATTATCTTAAAAAAGACTAATGTCTCGCTGAAAATCGGATATCTATCTACACCCATATACAATATAGTATAAAAATGTACCACACAAGAATTTCTCAACTTAGAATACAAAGTATATTAAAAAAGAATTTATTAAAAATGATTTATCACATGTTCATTCGATGGATCTATTCACATTCCTCCCAATATAGGTTACAATCTAATTTCTTTACACATATAGATAAAAACTCTAAAAACAGTCGACGCAGCGTTTCGGTGACACCTCGATATTTTCCCCTTCAGGACTACAAAAGTTTTCATCAGATCTTTCAAATTTAGTAATAAATCCTTTCTCTGTGTCCGCTAGAGCCACCGTACTATTGGGGATGAGGGAGTTGGAGATAAAACTCGGCACAGATCTCTGTCTGGCTACTTCTCTATTCACATCAACAAATGTACCGTCCCGTGTAGATTACATATATTTTGGGAACAGGCATCGGCGTTTTAACATTGGCGATACCATACTAAGATATTGATGATCATTTGTTGGCAGTTCAATAAAAAATCAGATCGGGAACTTGCGGCTTCCCTGCTCTAACGGGCTTCCGGAATCAAGATGTACATCTTGTTGATGTGAATAGAGAAGTAGCCAGACAGAGATCTGGGGACGTTTGTGTTTTTGTCGTATTTGTACCCCGTCCCTTTGCCTAGCATTGGGGTAACTCCCTCTTTTTTCAATTTATCATGCTTTCCACCACTTATGGCATTTGTTTCCTCTTTCTTTATTAGCAGTAACAGCGGGGTTCCCAACGAGCCAGCCCTGCTCACTGAATTACGGGACAGAAGAAATCCCTTAAAGGGGTGATAATGGGACAGGGATCACCCTGTCTGATAGCAACCATTGTGAGGGAGGGGTCGTGGGTTAGAGGCTATCATACAAATTTGTCAGCTACCCGGGAGAAAGAGACTATTGGGTAGAGAGGCACCTAGGAAAGGACATCATGAGAAACCATTTTAAGACGATGGTTGTATCATCAAATGTGGAAGAAACGAGGGGAGACAAGATAGTGACAGAGACTGAAGGCCCTATGTGGTTGACAGATGTGTGGTTTGACGGAAGGAGGGCGTGCCCACGAGGAACAGGGAGAGGGAAAGGGGGAGACCATGGGGATGGAAAAAACGAATTGGAGCAGTGTAAGACCATTGGTCTGAATGTTATAGGGAAAGAATGTAGCATGTTATGTCTAGTACCTTTACTTATAGCCCGCTGGCTGATTGGAAGAGAGGAGGATGAGGGACTCAGGAAGAGCTGTTCTCTGTGGGGACTGGAGCCAGTAGACGCCCAGGGCAGCAGTGAGCCCACAGAGCACCAAGCTGAGGAGAAGCGTGGCAATTCCAGCAACGGGCTAATGAGGACAGACCCGGTAGGAAAGATCCGCTGGCACCGGGCTAAGAAGGGGCATCATATATTTTATAAAAAGAGTTCTCCCAAACAATAGAAAAGCAATAAAAGCGTAAGGAAACAATGCTTGGCCGGTGCTCCTGAGTGAAAAACGGAAGTGATGTATTGACTACACGAACCAGTTAGGAGGCAGCAAAGAAGAGCAACACTGGAGTCAGCCTATGGTAAGTAGCAGGCGGGAGCAAAGTCCATGTATCAAATATACCAGGGCTTGCAGACAGCGCATGCACGCTGCCTAGGCTCAACCTAAAAATTACCCGAGATTAGGTGACTGTATTGTTTTGTAAGAAACCACTACTTTCACTAGAACAATATATAAATTACAGCAGTAACTCATTTATATTTTCGATATTGTATGGTTTTTATTAACTGAAACATTAAAGACTTTTATTCATTCATTCATTTATATGTTATTAAATATGGGTTTAAATCATGTTCGCACAACTAATGGCCATTGATATGCGCATTATAAATTTTTTGAGCAATTAACTTCACAACAGCAAATGAGTCATTTAGTGAAGGCTGGAGCGTGAAATGTAGACCTCATTCTTTTTTACATTTTATGGTACTCGATATAACAAAAAATAAGTTCTAAGAGCCTCATCCCAGTTGTGCCCGGAAATTGAGTTACCTGTCTCATTGGGATTACAAGATGTGGTGGTTTACATAGAGACTTGGCTGCTGAAAAAAGTTGAAATCTGTAGGTGAAGGGTGGGGTTATCCAGAAATAGGTGTGGAAACATCAATCCCCACCTTTTGCTCCACAAAATCTCAAAATAGGGAGTATTTCTGACATATACGGTTACCAGTGCCAACATTATCTGTTACTCCGAATGGAAATAGGGGCCAAAAGAAGTAAGTCAGAATCCCACCCAAGTAGGCAAACTGTCAAGCATCTCAATTTGTCATCATTGAGCAAGTGGGTGCATTTCCATATGCATAACAATCTGAATGAGATTGCTTAATAATTTTGATCTCATCTCTAGTTCCTTATAATTTTGAAGTAGTTCCCATCAATAACTAGACGGTGTTTATATGATAAATGGTTATGTAAAGAAAAATGAGTTCAGACTTTGACCAGAAAAATACATAAAGGGTCTTTATGTTACTGTATAATTAATATTGTGGAAGTTGAATAATTTAGACATAAATTAACCTTATGACAATGAAGACATGTGTCTGAACATTAACATGGAAAATATGTAATAAACTAGAGACAATATACTTTTATATTAAATGTGCAAAAGAGAACATGCTGCTTATTCTGCAGAAAGCTCTCATTTCTGTCATTTATTCATGGCTAGGCCTCAATATTTTCCTTATTCTTTCCTTTCCCTTTAATTAAAATCATGTATTTTAGAAAAGGCTGCTTTAACATTAGAATTGAATTGCAGAACTTGTCACTTTCGAAAAATGTGTTGGTTGCAACAAAATTTATTTCTTTCCTTCCTCACACCATATAATTTCATCATATTTTAGATTGTTTTCATCTGCCACATGCTTATAATGAACAAGTATATTAAATAAAAGAAAGAAAAGCTTGCTGTAGTTTTGATCTAACCAGGACATGCCAGATATTAATGTTTCATTTCATAAAGCAAGTCCAGTGTTCCGCAATGGAACACTGAACAGCTAACAGAGTAGTCTTGCAAAGGTTCTCATGAGAACCGTCCTAGATATAACTTCAACCAAAGTTTTAGAAACTTTCAGGTCCGAACAAGTCAACATGAGCGTTTAATGTGGGTATCGAGAGGAGGAGACGACGGACCATAGGAAGATCCATTCACATTGGCTAGAAATAACCTAATGTTCAGAGTTTGTAACATGTGTTGTGCTTTTTCTATATATGTACATGTTCCTAGTTAGAGAGTTAAGGCATTATGTGCACATCTCCCCTGCCATGCCCATTAGCACTTGACTGTGCTACTCCTATTGCTGTAAGCTACTGCTAACGGTGATTCCTGTTTCCTGATTGTTTTCAGACCATTTTCTGTGATTATTTCCTTTTACCTGATTTAATGGTTGCTACTCCGACAATTTCCAGAACTGCTCTTTATGGGGAGTTTGGCCTTTCATGGCTATTACTAGCTTCTTGTTAGGTTAGGTTAGGTCCTTTAGATTAAGATAGGGCTTAATTTCTTTATGGAACACACTTGTTTTTTAATGCTGATTCTAACCATATTTTTCTTCATATTTTTGTAATCAAACTTATCTGACTAACTTGAATAAAAGAGACAAAAATGAGAAAATAAAGTTTTTCAAACTTAACCTAACCTCTCATTTTGACTGTACATTGAAATATCTATAAGTTGATGATTATTATGGAAATGTGCTCCAATCTCTGTGGCAAAGATTTATCGACTTGGAGAAGAAATTGGCGTGGAACTGGAGTTTCGATTAAGTAGGTTCTAGGGTGGAGCAATGATAAAAATGTTTTCACAAATTTTCTGCGCTTGCAATATATAGGTGCTTGTCCATGTTAAAATAACTGAACAATTGTGAAGCTACATCTTTTCAGAGTTGCATGATAAAATATGGTTAAGAAACTGCCTCGTGGTTGCACGGCAGGAAGACTGGAGAGACCATCCAATAAGTAGTGTAGGAAACCAAATTGTTACGTCATACGGGAGTGAGGCTGTACCCTTGATGTGAGCTATGACTGAGCTCCCAACGCAACAGATATTGGCGTCTGTTGAAATATACAGCGAATTGTTTCATAGAGACAGATACCGGTTTCACTATCCATTTGAAGATACCGGAGTAGCACAAAAGAGCAGATAGAATTGAGAACATTACTTATCGGAGTTTGGCGTTACAATAGATTGATATCGAATTGGCCCCTGACGAAGGGACATATATCCCGAAATGATTTGGGCATGAAAGAAAAGAATATATGCATGTTGAAAGAAAACATTTAAACATGTTTATTTAGCAATGTGATGAAACATAACATGCAGATGTGTTAACATACATATTGGAGTAAATAGTTATGTGATATTCCAATGTTATGTATGAATTGAAGTGAAAAGATAACATTCAAATATAATTTATTTTGAAGAAATTGAAAAGATTGCCAACATTTGTTTTGTGAATTGTGCACATTGGATTTAAGTACAAGTACTTGAATGTAGGATTTTGAGCTCCCACAAAGGCAGAACAATTCAACTCCTGTTTTTTTAATTATTTTAATTTGTTGATGCATTTTATATACAACAGCTTTTCATAAAGTTCCTATCACATTAATATCCGTATCAATACCAACAAATGATGGCTGCAGGATAGCACCTGATCAAGAAGTAAATTGATACATTCAGAATAAAAAGAGAAAAAGAAAAGGTGGGAAAAGAAAAGAAACCCTTTTCCAGTAAGAGCACCATACCAAAGAACATGTGCATATCTATCTCCATTAGCTGTTAGCAAATTAGGGATTAGTGTCTTCTCTCCTGGTTTAACCCCCTCTATTCCTCCTGCTCCACACCCCCAGTGCAAACAGGCGTATCACTTTAGTGACTCCTCACCTCTCCACTATCAATGTTGTCCAAGACAGCCTACGAATATGCCTGTAATATAAAGCATCCTACCGAACGAATCATAGCTGAACCAGAGTTGTAGTTTGAGTATTTCTCTCTGTTGCTTTTTTAGTAGGTGTATATTTGAAACACAAATCTTTCAGCACTTTGAATATCACATCTGACAATGTGTAATCATTGATAGATGATATGAAACAATATAAGAAGCCTACTCAAACAGTTTCAGTATAATGTGTATTTTAACTATTCCAATATGTAAATAAGAAGGGGAACAATGGCCTCACACTTGTGTTACGTCTATTTGGTGTTTGGAGCACTAAAACACAATTTATAAGAAGGTAGTCATAAAGAAAAAAAAGTCCAATCTAATCTTAGATCCAGTCAAGAAATGTTTTAGCGCTACAGGAGCCTGCCTGCAAACCACTTCATATTTCAAAACAGTTATTCAACGTTTAGATAATCATCTCAAATGAAGGCATGTTAACCTGTCTTTCGACCATGTCTCAATCAGTAATCTCTTTGCCCTCCAATTTATCAAAATGCCTTTTTTTGCCTCTGCTAGTGACATGGAATGCCACCTCTTGACATGGAAAGCAAGTAAAAACAAGTAATGTAATTTGTGCACAGAGGGAGATGTCAGCGTCAAGTATGATTTTCAGCTCGTCCTAAAATGCAGCCCAGTAGTGGGACAATAAGGGACAGTCCCTAAGATGTGCACTTTATCACTCCCCTGTTGAGAACATTACGAGCCAGGGCATAGGTTTGCCTTTTGCACCATGACCAGAAACCAAGGCCATTGGTGATTAATTTTTTAATACACAAAGTTTAAGCATCTTTTTCAAGAATGTTATTCCAAATATTCATCTAGGAATTTAATCTTTAGTCGGTTTTCTCATCACTGTGTGCAGGATCTGAGTGGATTCAACAGATCCCTCATTGTCTTCTAAGTAAGTCTTCATTGATGAACAAAGGTGCAGCTCGTCTTCTGGTCATTTAAATCTTGCCCTTTTCGTTTACCACATCCTGGTTGTGTGCCATAATCCCAATATCTAATTGTATTACAGTCAAATCATTATCTGATAACCCATCTGGTATAAGCAGAGACAAAGATAGTTTCTGTATGGGGGAGGCAGGAGAGGAGGGGGGTAGGATGAAGAAGAGGTCAATGCAGGAATGTGTTCCAGGTACACGAGGTGAAGGTGTAATTTCTCTCCCCAGATTTAGAGGTCACCAATGAATGACTAACACATGGACTGTTATAAGGTCTTTCTAGAAATTGAGTTGTTGGTTGACTGGGCTGTGAACCTTAATCAAACAACAACCACAATCCTAGCCAGGGTAAGTGTCAGGTAAACCCTAAATGAACCTTTGCTCACCCTCTGGTAGCTTGGCACAGAGCAATCAGGCTTAACTTAGAGACAGTGTATGAAGTATGTGTGCAAAACTTCAAACAGTAAAACAGTGAAAACACCAGACACAAAAGATACCACACCTAGTTAGAAAAATAGACCTGGCTTTAATAAATAAAACAAGACCAAAACAACAAAAATCCAATACGTAGAACTTGAGATATTGATTTTTAAAGGTTTTAAGTGAAAATAGTGCTAAGAAGCCTAAAGCAGTAAAATAGGTTATATGGATGCGCCAGACCGTGACAAAGTCAACATTTTAGGTCAACCACGATGGAGGGCAGGCTGACTATAGGGTCCCATATAGGCCCGCTGAACAAAAGTACCTTAATCCAAGGATGCAAAGCGTTGCATGGATCCGGGTTGAAGATGCGTTGCGCATGAGAGGTGTTGCGCTGGTTCCAAGATGCGGCAAGGCTGTGGTGTGAGGTCCAGATACGTTGAGCATCATGTCAATGGGGCTTGCGATGTGAAGACCGGTGTCGAGGATGTGTTGTGAAGTCGAGGCAATGCGTAGGCTCCGATCAGCGACAACGCTGTGATGCAGAGTTTTGGTGACCTGATCGAGGCTGACGTCAATAGGGATGTGAGGACCTTGCGTTGAGACAATTGTCGCACAGTGACCGTTCCAAAGGAGATGCGTCGAGTTAGGTCCACATAGCAGAGGCGATGCATCGGTTCTGATCCCTGTAAATGCAGCGGTGCATTATTTCGGCAGGGTATGCATCGGTTCTGCTCGAGCAAACACCTTGGCCCCACATCCAAGGGTCCAGTACTGGGGTGGCACCACTTGGCAGGGCAGACTCACAGATGGCAAAGTCCAGGTGTAGAGGCAGGGTGGTGGGAAGTCATTTACATTCTGGAGACTTCAGATCAGGAGGCCAGCCAGAAAGCACACAGAGTCACTTTGAGGTCAAATGATGCAGGTCCATTTCTTCTTACCCAGGCGGGGGAACAGCAGGGCAGCACAACAAGGCAGAGGTCCAACAAATCAGCAGTCCAGAAGAGTGGCAGTCCTTCAGCAGCACAGCAGTCCTTTTTCCTGGCAGTATGGTCACAGGTCTAGAAGTGTACTGAAGTGATTGTGCCAGAGGTCCACTACTTAGTTGGATCTTTGGACCTCTGGGTAAACATGGTAATATTTTCCCCTAATGAGGTGTACATTGCCTGTTTTAAACAGGCAATGTACACCTCATTAGGGGAAAGTATTACCATGTTTATTAAATAAGAAGTTTCTCCCTTTCTTTAGGTTATGAATACCAATTGCACTGTATTTAAATGCTTAATTAACTTCATTGATCGACTTCTGCGGGGTCCAACAGTTTCTAATAATAATAAGCATTAGGGTGATGCTCCTGTGCAAGTAAGTAGATTGTAAGCCAAAATGGACTTTTTGCTCCTTTTCTATTGCTCCTCCCTCCTCTCCCTTTTCTCTCGAGTCAATTCCCCCCGGGAGACTAAGGGGCATATTCACAAGGAGGTATCGCCAAATTAACGGCACTTTATTGCAGCCAAAGTCGTGATATATTTACCCCCCCATTCACAAGCCGGTGTTAACAGCCCACAGCACCAGTTTACCCGCGATAGCAGCCGCAAAAAACATCGCCACAGAGGACCCCCGCAAATATCGCTAATGAGATGCAGAGTAGGCGTTCCCGTGACAAAAGCCGAGACAACAGCATACCTCAACATTCACAACGACCAGCCACATCCGCGATAAAAACACAAAACAGGCGATAAGGCGCGTTAGCACCAGGAAATCTACACCTGCTCTGACCTGGTGTAAAGTCGGACGGCAGCCAGAACCACAAAAGGGAGCACAGCCCAGGGCCACATCCGAAGGGCAACAGATGCCATGGAGCCACCCATCATGCTGCCCGGACACCCAAGAGGGCCACAACACCCGCCTCCACCACCCCAGGACCCCAACCCACACCCGGAACACACCCGCCCCCCCCCGGACCACCACAGACGCAGCGCAGACAAAGACAGCGGAACCCCAGGAAACGTACCAGCCGCACAGACCCAACATCTGACAATGTCACCGTACACTACAGGCTGAAAGGGACAACCATCCTATGCATCCTGACTATCATCGCCTAACAGGCCTACGGCAACAACACAGCGGACAACCAACATCCCACCCCACACAAAGCTGATGGCGTGGCTGCACCTGTTGGCCCCTGGGACCCCCCATCCAACACCCGCCAGAGTCGGAGGAGTCTCACAGCCAGCCACATCCAAGTCCCCCACACCTGTCCTGGACATCACCATCACCCTGGTACCCCAGTCCCCATACGTACAACACAATGTGCAGGATCCGCTGAAGACCAAGCAAGGACCATACGCCATAGCAGGATGCACGCACGTGTCGGGGGCAATACACAGCACACATGTACTACCTGTGCCCCCTGGTGACACAGCACACAATCACCGCAACAGGAAGCACATGTCTCACACCAATGTGCAGGCAACAACAGAACACCGTGGAACCCCCAACAATGTTGCCTTCAAATACACAGCCAGTGTGCATGATACCTTCATCCTCCGACAGCCCATCATCAACCAGCGTTCCCAGGATGGCAACAAGGGTAATGCACAGCCCCTTGGCAATATACAAATGAACACCCCACACACCTCAACTCCACAACCATGCAACTCACAACGCTGGCAATGCACACGTCACAAAATCACATACAACAGGCACAACAATATGCCCACCCACCAGACACGACAGAACATCTTACAATGTCCACATGGGCAAGCCCTGAACATGAGCCAGCAACGGCATGGCACCTCAGCCACATAATAGCCGAATGTGGGGAGAGGTGGCAACCAGGCATGTGTGAAGGATGCAGTAGAACCATGATTGGGAAAGTACACAATGCCAAGAGTGCCGGAGATGTGCTGGACACCTCGCAGTATGCAGAACACACCCATATCCATGGTGACATACACCGCCTGCGTATGGAGTGTAGTGGACAGTGGACGCCACCATGTCACCCCAGCCAGTGGGGGACCTCGCGGAAATGTTGCCTGTAACGCCCCCCCTAAGTGCCAGCGGAGTGGGATGGCCCAGCGTACACCACGCCAGCGTAGGGTGTGAATAAAAAGCACGTAGGCCTGGGCGTGGTCCTCTTCCGGAAAGACCCACGTCTCTGCCAGGGCGGCGCCTCCCACCTCGCCACGAGGCCGACACCGTCCTCATGAGCGGAGTTGCCTGCGATGCCGTGCGCCTGCTGGACCCCGGCACGCTGGACCACGAACCCGTCAGGCCAGCCCCTGCGCAGCCAGGCCACACTGAGCACCTTCCGACACCGGCGTGTGTCAAGGAGGGCCCACCACGTGCCGGCGCAAGCCCCAAGCCCGAGGCCCGAGACCTTGGCAGCCACCTCAGACCATCACGGCCTCCACGACACCGGCCCGCTTTATTCCTTTTTCGTTGACGTACTCCATTGCCGCCCCGGCCTACTCTTCGGACCAGTAGGTCCCATATGTGAAACTGTGTCCTGAGTCATGAATGGCAGTGACCCCAAATCCGGGCCAGCGGCCACAGCACCAGACCCCCCCAATCAGTGAGGCATAGTTCCATATGGGCATCTTGCGACACGTGGTGCCACTAACCCTGTTCAACGCCAGCCTGCTACATGTGGTGCCACTAACCCTGTTCAATGCCAGCCTGCTACACGTGGTGCCACTAATCCTGTTCAACGCCAGCCTGCTACACGTGGTGCCACTAACCCTGTTCAACACCAGCCGGCTACACGTGGTGCCACTGAACCTGAACAACGCAGGCCGTTGGGGCCATCCAACCTATGCCGGAGACACTCAGTGAATGTGCCGTGCTGAACGCTGCCTCAGGCCTACACCACAGTCAGGTAGGTCACACATTTGGAACTGAGTCTTGATTACACCATGGCAGTGAACATTAGTTATGGCAGAGAACAATTCACAATACACCCTCCGATGTGGTGGCAACAAGTCTGTGCATGGCATCACAACCACACGTGTCTGTGGGCCTACGCGGACCGCTGCCCTCGGCCTACGCTGCGCACGAGTGGGATCACAGATTTGGAACTGAACATCGGTAATTCAAAAGGCAGAATACATTTCTTCGCACGCACGGAGGGGCGTAAGAGGATGACACTTTGCAGTCTGGAGGGAACAGGATCAGCGTCACGGAGGTGATTGAACACTACCGACAACTGCCACTGTGTCACTAACTCTGTGTCTCGCGAGCCAACGACCCGTGGCTGTGGGCCACTGCTGACCGCTGCCTCCGGCCTACACTGCGGTCCAGTAGCTCACAGAGCCTTGATTTGGCATTCTTGGAGTTCACATCTGTGTACCGGCATCATCGCAGACTGCATCCCCTCACAGCACCTGTGCCACTACGTTTGTTCCCCGACATTCATGGACACTCACTGGTCGTACATTGGTGGCGTTTGAGTCTATGGACTAGGGGCCAGTTTTCATCCTCATGTAGCTGATCCCGAATTGTTGGTGCAAACGAGGGTTGCGCTTTCCACTCCTCCATTTGCTGCTTCCAGATGACATCAGACCTTCCGCATCATGCCCTGGAGGACACCTTCCACTGTCCCCCAAAACCCTCCGCAACATACACCTCGGACATTGATGGGGACCCGCTCAGGTCGCATGGCCCATCTGACTGCACCGCAAGTCACTGTCCCGTGGCTGGGTGCCTGTGCCGGCCGCAGTGCATCTGGGGCCACTAACTCTGTGCTGCTCAGGCCTGGGACCCCTTCTTCTGAGACATTGAATGGCCTCTGTAGCGATGGTCTTGGGGTCATCAACGCCATGTGTCTGTGGCCCTGCGCTGTCCGCCTCCTCCGGCCCCAACTGCTGGCCACCAGGGCCCACACATGGCATCAAGTCTTGACCGGCCCGGACGTCGCATCACCGCAGGAGGCACACGCCACCACCGCAAGGACCACTTTCAACCGCCATCTGCCAGAGTCGAAAGGGTGGTCCTGACAGACCTACGGAGTAGCTCAGACCTGTCGTGGATGCCATCATCGGCCTGATACCCTGCTCAGCACTCCAGGTGCCAGTGACTCAGTGCACCGCAAGCCATTGTCCGTTACTGATTGAGTTTTGTGCTGTTGTGAGGTTGCTCAGCAATGTCACCTCATGCAGTGGGGAAGACCTGGGACCATGAGGAGGAGGATGTGTCAAGTGTGCGGACAGGAGAAGGCACAGACAATGGGAGGGCAGGTGGCAACAGCCCCAAGGCAGGAATGCAGACTGGTGGTGGTAGTCAAGCTACACACCCGGATCTAATACTGAGTATTGCGCTGTGGACTTGGGACCCTCAGGCAGTGTGGGAGACCTGGGACGTTGATGAGGAAGTTGATGCAGGTGTAACACACCCCACTGCATCTGTATCAGGACTAACCCGAAGGGACAGGATCCTAGCAATTTCTTCACATGAGCGCGCTCTTCTCTAGTGCCCCTACCTCAGTGCACTGCAACTCACGGAACGTCCAGACTGAATATTGGGTGACCTCTGGCCTTACTCCGGATCCCTCCATGTTGCTCTGCATTTGACTCTGTTATGCTGGTATTTTCTGTTTCCATGACACTGGTGTCCACTTTTCAGGTTGTTGACAGCACCAAGCACTCCGTGCAGGCTGGCTTATACTCACCCCACACACATCCAGCACAGGCGTCACTGTACATGTGGCCCTGCCAATAAAGGGGCCGGGCAGACGTGCCCGTAGCCAGTTCAACATGATATGTGCATGTGTCCCTGTGGTCTTGTTGTATGCATGGGGGCCCTGGGCCCTATGACATTACATTGTGCTGTGTACAGCAGACGCAGACATGTAACCGCAGGCAGCGGGCTAGAACCTGGACATGTGGCTTTGTGGTCACCCACTCAATTCGTAAGGGGAGTGGACTGTGCCGTCGTACACAGAGCCAACGTGGGTTTGTGACTGATATGTGCGTGCCCCTGGGCATGGTTCTGTACTGGGTATGTGCATCTGCATGTGTCTCTGTGGCAGTGTGGGTCTCCTTTGTGGGGTGTAGGTGGTCCCTGAAGGGTATTGGACACCCACGTATGTGTTCTAGTTCGCATTCCATGGGTTGGGCAACACCCGCACCTGTTGGGCCACCTCCTTTTGGCGTTCTGCCATCTGGCATTGGGGTGCCATGTGTGGGTGGATGAAGTGTTGTGAGGCAGCCGTGATTGCGGGTGCTTCATGCTGTGTGGTCTGTTGCAGGGTCTGGGTTCTCCTCTGAGTAGCTTGTCTGCCCATGTCCTGGTGGTGGGTTGTGTGGGATGTCCATGTGCTGTTGTAGGGCGTCGGTGTCTGGGCTGTGGTGTTCGTCTCGGGCATCACTGATGGGTTGTCTGTTCTGACCTGCTGGAGGTGTTGTTTGTCCCTCTGCATTGTGAAGGAGAGGTGCATGTTGGCATTGTGTTGGCACCTTGTTCTTGTTGACATGCAGACTGTGTGACAATGTACATTGTGACTGTTTGGGCGGTGGTGGCTATTTGAGTTGGGACAGTGTACATTTGGCCTACATGGCTGATGTGGGGTTGTAGGGGTAGATGTGCATCTCACAGTTCCCTGCTCTGTCCAATGTGATTGTTCTGTTTCTGCGCCAGGGTGGACCCAGTTGTGTTCCCTGTTCTGCAGTGTGGGTGTTGCACTTTGTGCCACATTGTCATGGTATGTGCTGTGATTGCAATGTGTGTGTGCTGCAGTGTGCCACAGGGATGGGGGACATGTCCCTGGGTAATTGTGGGTGTGCAGTGTGTTACACCTCATTGTGCATGTGTGGCATTGTGCCCATCACCCCCCGTCCCCCCAGTCCCTGTTGGATGCTCACCCTGTTGTTGTTGTGTCAGGTCCTGTCGAGCTGTGTCCGTACTCCCTACTCCTTGCACCCTCTCCACACTGATGACTGTGGCCTGGGTTTCCTCCTGCTCCTCCTGTGGCACTAGACTGCCACCTCCTGTCGCCGTTGCTGCCTTCCTGTTGGCAGCGGGTTTGTACCTGGTTAAGGTTGTCACGTCCTGCCGGTGCCTCTTGGCCTCCTGGATTGGCCTCCTGGGCACTCCGACTGCATTCCAGGTGGTCTGCTTGTGAGTCAGTTGCTGGTAGTGTTCTGTCGCCTCCGTGGCCTTGGTCTTGTTTTCCTGCGGTCTGCACCCCGTCTTCCTCTCCCTTTTCTCCTTGGCCTTCCCCGTTGTTCCTTGCTGGTGGTCTGTGGGGGTTGTGTGGTTCGCGTTGCCCTCTGCGCTGGGTCAGGGTGCATCCATGTTGCTACGTGCTTCGGCTTGTTTCTGGTGTGTTGTGTCTGTGGTTTTTATGGTGCAATTTCCCGCCAGATGCGTGGGATTTGCAGGCCTGAGGCTGCTTTTCGCTACTTTTTGTACCGCGATTGGCCTCATCGCATGATTTCTCGCGTTTCGCATTTTTTCGGCTTGGCATTGATTTTCACGCTGACATTTGGCGCGTTATCTGGTGACTATCGCATGGTACCGCCTTGTTGTGAATTCCACGTTGACACAGGGTTATTTTCTCGTGATAGGCTGCGTTATTGAAAGTTGCGTTACGCTACTCTTGCAGTAGTTATCACACGTTCTTGTGTATATACCCCTAAGACTTTTATCGCATTCACTTCTCTCTTCCCCCAGGGGCATGATGCATCTCTTATTGTCCTTGGCCTAGTTTTCCCAGCGGGACATTCCTTTCAAATAGGCCCACCTCTCCCATCTGCTGCGCCCCATTCCCGTTTCATTCTTGGCATGCCGGCAGACTGAGCAGGTATGAGCACTGGTGTAGCATGGTTCCCCTATTCCGAAACAAGCTTACGCTGACAGCGTATAATGTACCTTTACCAATCATCCTAGTGCCCACCACACAGTCTTGCTTGCCAACTCTGCATACTCAGTTCACCCGGATGGGGCAGCTCGCGTGCCACTCGTATGCAACGGTTTGCTCCGGTTGTATTTAGTCACCATTGTAGTGTCTCGGGCCCTAGGCCCGCATGTCAGGACAAGGACCACACAGACACAATAGTATGTTACTGGAACTGGCCCAGGGCACGTGCCCCCGGCCCCTTTTATTAGCAGGGTCACCTGACTGATGACGCCTGTGATGGGTGGGTGTTAGTGTGGGTGTATTACACAGGCAGAACACTAGAACGTGTCCAGCAGGACACTATATCCCTCCCAAACTTTAATGAAAAAGAAACAAACAAAAGCCCAACTGTAGGACTTGGCCTTTTTGGCTAAAGTTCCCTAAACTTTTGCTTTCCCCTAGACCGTTTTCCTGACATAGAGTTGCCAATTTAGATGCTTTGGGTACTTTGCCACTGCTGATCAGTGTCAAAGTACAAGTGTTCCCTGTGTAAAGTGTAATGGTAATTGGTTGGCCATGACTGGTATGTTGCCTTACTAGTAAAGTCCCTAGTGATGTGCACTGTGTGTGCCAGGGCTAGTAATGCAAAGGTGCACGGAGAAGGGAACTCAGGCCTGCAGTGTAGGGCCTGCGTGCAGTTTGCTAAGTTAGCATGTTGTCCTGACAAGTGCAACCACTTGTCAGGCCTTACTTTCCCTTTTGCGAACACAGTGGGCACCCCTGTGGTAGGTCCCGGGTAGCCCCAGGGCAGGGTGCAGTGTAAGTAAAAGGCAGGACATATACTGAGGTGTGTGTTATGTCCTGACAGTGAAAAAACACTCCATTTCGTTTTTCACTGGTGAAAGGCCATCCTGCCCATAGGACAGAATGGGGGAGGCTGGGTATTGTGTTTGTTAGCCTAGTTTCCCATAAGTTTAAAATGGAGAGGTGAAGTTTAGTATGTATGAACTCACAGCGTCATAACACATCTTTCTATGAAAGTGGTTTTGTCACTGTGTGTTCAGAAGCCACGCTTTTAGAAAGTGGCTGAGTTTTGTGCTTTAAGCATTTCTGTGTGTCTCTGCTGAATGTGGATTGACTGACTGGATCTGAGAGGGGAGAGGAGCTGGGGGAGGTCTTGACCCAGGGAGGGGTTGAGATGGCACCAGGCTGACCTGCATCTGGAGAGTAGGCGAGGAAAATCCCCGGGAGGTGAAGAGGCCTGGGTTGCGGCTATAAAACAATTGACCCATCTCCGGCTGAGTGATTAAGGATCCAGACCCCCAGTATCAAAGGGAGAAAGGTGACACTGGGAGGGAGATACCCAGAACTGATTTAGGCAGGGGTCAGGGACCCCTGAGCACAACGAACTTCAAAGACATTTAAGGGTATAACTATGAGAGCTGAGACCCCTGAACGTTGGAATAGAAATGGATTGAGACTGAAAAGGCTTGGACCCATTTCGTGGTCAAGAGGAACCTCTGCTAAGGAAGGAACAACTGAAGAGACTGCTGGGAAGGACCAACCCTTGCTTCATGATCTGGGGCTGGTCTGCAGTTTGCTGTTTTAACCAAGGAAGAGGCTGTTGGGACTGTTCTTTGTGCGCTGGGTCCCCCTGCTTGAAGAAGACTGTGCTTTGTGCTGTGTCTTGTTACCCCAAGGGCCCGAGGTGAGCTGGCTCCCTGTTTGAAGACACAGGAACATAAAAGTTTCCGGAGAAGTTTCAAGCGACGCGGTGGGCGCATGCTGTGGCAGCTTGAGACCCTCGGAAGGTGTGCCCTGTGATCTTGGACACACGGAGGAAAAGTGAGACTCGGACGCGCTGGGTGCGTGTCGTGGTGCACAGGAGGCATTGGTGAAGAGCGCCTGGTCAACGTGTGCATCAGAAGTGAAGTGAGTCTCGGACGCGCTGGGTGCGTGTCGTGGTGCACAGCAGGCATTGGTGAAGAGCGCCTGGTCAGCGTGTGCATCGGAGGTGACGTGAGACTTGGACATGCAGGGTGCGTGTCGTGGTGCACCGCAGGCACTGGTGAAGAGCGCCTGGTCAGCAGGTGCATCGGAGGTGAAGGGAGTCTCAGACGCGCAGGGTGCGTGTCGTGGTGCACAGGAGGCGTTGGTGAGGAGCGCCTGGTCAACGTGTGCATCGGAAGTGGAGTGAGTCTCGGACACGCAGGGTGCGTGTCGGGGTGCACCGGAGGCGCTGGTGAAGAGCGCCTGGTCATCGAGTGCACCGGAGAAGAAGTGAGGCTCGGACACGGTGAGCGTGTCGGGGTGCGGCCGAAGGCATTGGTGAAGAGCGCCTGGATATCGGGGCACCGGAGTTGGAGTAAGTCTCAGTGAAGCAGTGTGCATGCTTTGGTGCAACCTGGGACTGTGGAGGTGATTGGCTGATCATCGTGTACACCGGAAGAAAGTGAGTCTCTGCAGCGCGGTGTGCGTATCTTGGTGCCAACTGAGACCGCAGGAAGGAGTGCCTGGTGAACGTGCACTCGGAGTTGACGTGAAGTTCCATCAGCGTTGTGTGTGTGGCTTCGTGCCAGAGGAGACCCAGAGGGTGCTGTGGTGAACGTGCACCCGGAGTAACGTAATCCCAGGGGCGTGGGGTACGTGTGCCCTGCAGCCGCCTGAGACCTTCCTAACAGTCGCGGCCCGGATCGGCAGCCCCGGAGGAGCTGAGCTGCCAGGCCGAGCCGCTGAGGCACATTGAGAAAGTTCTACACGGAAGGCCCAGTTCGCTGAAGGAGGAGAGGAGAGTGGGGTCGCGCCCCCAGGTAACGTGGATCACTGCCTGGGCAGGGCGCGGGCTCGGAGGGACACTCGCTTGGCCTCTCAGTCCTTCTGGTGACGTGAGCCATTGCTTCAGCTCAGATTGGGGCCCGTACTGCGTTCAGGAGTGGCAGTACTGGGGCCAGACTGAGAAGCTGTACTTTATGTCATCGTTGATACGTGTGGGGGGCAACTGTTATCGAAGAGGCTGACTGACGTAATACACATTGCCAATTTGCTGCTAACGAACTGCCGGACTGTCTTATGACGCCTGACATTATTTCTGCATAACGAAGTACACGATTGTAGCGCTACGCATTGCATTATTTCTCCATTGCAAAGTAGAGGATTATAGCGGCCCGCATTGCATTATTTCTTCATTGCAAAGTACATGATTGTAGCTACGCATTGCATTATTCCTTCATTGCAAAGTACATGATTGTAGCGGCGCGCATTGCATTATTTCTTCATTGCAAAGTACGTGATTGGGGTGTGACGCATTGCATTATTCCTTCATTGCGCAGTACATGATTGTAGCGGTACGCATTGCATTATTTCTCCCATTGCCAGGTACCGGGGTGTATCGTTACGCATTGTATTATTTCTCCTTTTCCTAGCACAGAAAAGCACACTATTGTTTGTCCATTGCAACGTGTTTGATTCTAGCATTGCGACCAGCATAGCATTTTGAAAGCGGTGGTTGGGATTTGAACCTACCAGCCAGCTGGAACGAATATTACCCTTTATTACATGTTGGCTTATGTATCGTGTGGTCTGATCTTTTTACATAAAGTTTATACTCGTTTTATCTAACTCGTGTGGAGTCCATTTGTGGTGTCACCAGTGGGTTGTTGTGATTGTGGTTGCACATACTGTACACTCGTGCCTTGGAGATAGGCCTGGCTGCTCGTGCCAAGCTACTAAGGGGGTGAGCAGGGCTATCTCAAACGGTGTCCTTACTTGGCCTAACGTTGAGTGAGGAGTCCCGGGTCTCGCATTTGGTGACAGTGGTGCGGGACAGAGATTCCGGCTTCCAACACCAACCTATAAGGAAAACAAATAAAAAATACACAGCACCAACTGAGTCTCTTCAAGCCATCTGCCAGGCAGCGCTGGAGCTTTGGACCGCATGGTCAGAATGCTTTAGTCCACCTTGGCGATGTAGTGCAGACCGGCCTGGTCTCGCGGTGTGGAAGTCTATTTACCTAGTTCTAATAGCAGTGCATCTGGAGCGGTGGTGAAGTCCACTTTGGAGATCTTGCAGACGCTCAGGTTCCGGTGGACGACAAACCTACAGCTATTGAGGATGACCTTGGTGGACGAGGCCCTTCCTTGGAGGCGATGTACTAGGCGATCTTTCCAGTTCCCAATAGCCGAGCAGCTTCAGACTTGCCTCGCTTGCCTGGACTCCTCTCTCACAGGAGTTTCCTGAAGGACCTTCCTGCCGGGCTGCCATGGGACCGTGTGGACTGTACGGGCTTCGTGTAGGCCGCGCGAAGGCGTCGCTGAGGAACTGCTAACAGGACCACAGCCAAGTCGCTCATGTTGCAGAGGGTGGTGTCTCAGTCTGGGTGTTCACGCCATCAGGACGAAGGTTCTGTGCCTTCCTCAGATGGTCTTTGGGTGACCAGTCTTCATCTGTGACCTCCGTGCTTCCCAGTGCCTGTCGTGGAGCTACTGCCGATGCATCTCTGCGATCCGGATTCCCCTCTCACAGGAATTCCGTTGAGGCCCTTGCCCCTGGATTGCCACGTGACTGCGTGGGCTGTGCGGGCCTTTCGTAGGCCGCGCCAAGGGGTCACTGCAGAACTCCCAACAGGGCCATGGCCAAGTCTCGTGTAACCCCAAGGGTGGATGGTCCAATGGTCGGGAACGCTCTTCTTCGGCAGGCTTCAGGTTTACGGGGGCACACAGAAGGTTCCTTGGTGGCTAGCCTCCCACGGTGCCAAGATTGCCTTGTTGAACTCCAGATGTCTGGAGTGTTGGGATCCACTCGGGTGGTGCGATGCTCCTTTGATGTTCTTAGTGATGATGCACATGGATGATGATCATGTTAATTTTCCTTCAGTTGGGCAAACAGGCGGCGATCTCTGGCTTTAGGTGACCTCGTGGAGTGAGGAGGACTGGAGGGACTTCGCAGCCCGTATCTTCATCTTGCTGAGGCTGTTCTTCACCCGTGGCATCTGCGGTCAGGAGCAGGGATGCGGTCCGACTTGGACTGCCGGCGCTCGGGACTGGATGGTCGCACTGTGAAGCGTTGGAGAGAGATGCGGTTCGCGCTAGCTGCGGCTTACATTTGGTTCTCCCATTGGGCTGTTTCCAGGGACGTCGGTCCGGCTTGGTGGCTGTCTGGTGTCTCTGGGTGGGCTCGTCTTGTGGTGGTAAGAGTCCTCTGTCCTGTCGATCTTCTCCTTCTCCTTCTTGTGCACCTGTGGTGGTTGTTTGCCCTGTGGCATCGTGCCACTCTCCTTTCTTCCTTCACGGAGTGGCATCCAGCCACGCTCTTCTCCTCCTTCGATCAGGTTCCTCACTCGGGTGTGGCGTCCTGCCACATGTCTCATGTTTGCGCCACATGGACATCTTACTGGTCGTGTCCAGTTCTTAGAACTGTGTTTAGTTGCTGTGGACCTGTCGCAGGTCGGTCCTGTCGGTAAGACTTGCTTCTTCCTCTTGAGGACCTTTCGTGGGCACCATCCCCTCCTCAGGGATTTCCGCGGTGGTCCTCTGCCAGGATGGCAGGTTACCTCTTCTCTTGAGGGCGTCCTGCTTGCGGCATGAGCTTGCGCTGTCATGGTGCCTGCTCATGCCTCCATGCAGGCATGCTCGGTGGGGTGGTCACTTCGTGTGACGTGCACCCTGCTTGCAGTGCGAATGTGGCGTCCAGCCATGTGTCGCCTGTCATCGGAGCACATGTTGCTGTGGCAGCTTGCCACGTGGAGTGTGTGACTCTCCTCTTGCCTGTCTTGGGCCTCTGGTGACTCCGTCTTGAGGCAGTATGAGGGTGGACACTCTGTTGCTTTCGGCCCGCTGCGGGGTCTCGCTGCTGCTGGTGCGGTGGAGATGTGGAGGTTCTCCTTGTTGCCTTCCACTTCGCTTCTTTATTGTGGAGCAGTCTCTCTCTTCTGTGCGCTCTCTTCAGGCCCCTGGTGTGCCTGTTCTGTAGCTTGCAGTGGTGGCTACTCACCACTGGGGGTAGTTGGCGCACTCTTCTTGCCTGCGGTGGTGTAAAACAGCCACTGGGGGTTGCACGTTCAGCATGCGTCTTTCTTGCGTCTTCATGGGGCTTGGCTGCCCTCGGTCTTATTGCTTTATCTGGACCTTGCTTGGTCACTTCTCTTGGCTGGGGTAGTTTTGCACTTCCCAGGGGCTCTCTCTCTGGCTGGTGTTCACTGTCTCCCCCTTCCAAATGATACGCAGTCCACAGGGGGCAGGGCAGTCTCTACTTCCCTTATGTTTGGTGTGGCTGCGGGGCTCGTGCCGCTTTAGGCTTCTTGGCGCTCCTTGTTAGGGTTAGCAGTCTCTTCCTTTGAAGCTGTGGCCTGTGTCTGGGGTGTAGAGCGACTGCCTCGTGGTGCTGCGCCCACTTCCCGTGGAGCAGGGTGTATGGGTACAGTTCACTTTCTGCAGTACCGCTCACCGTCACTATGTGGTACTGCAGGTAATTTCAGAAGACTGTTACAGTTGATGCTGCCGGCCTGCATACGTTGGAGAGCCGGGGGTGTGGTTGTAGGGCACTCCGTATTCATGGTAATGGCCACTTGGGCCTCAGTGCAACAGTGTTCTCTCACGGACCTCCTCAGAGGAGCAGCAGTGCTGCTGGCTTTCGGGTGCAGGGGGCTCCTTCACGTATAGCATGCAGCATTTCACATGGGCCTCCATGTCCTGGTTGCTGCTTCAGTTCTGCGGGCGTGGTGCAGGCATGCGACCGCTAGGTGGTGCTGCACTCGGGTCTGCTCTCCACATGCCACGGTAGTCCCTCTGAAGTCACAGCTCGCCTTCCTGTGCAGGGCAGAGCAGGTGAGAATCATGCACTGGGGTACTCTTCAGTTACAACGCTCGGTGCTCTGGAGGGTTGCGGTGGCTTGTCCTGTTTGCTACAGGCTGCGGGTGCTGGTGGGGCTGGTGCAGGGCTCTGTGATGTGCTGGCACGGTGGCGCTGCTTATTTGCGGGCAGAGGCTGCCACTGATACGGAGTTGGTGGATGCGGTCTATACAGGTGACCACCAGGTGGCGCTGGCATCGATGCCGGAGGCCGCTGCAGCTTTACTAATGTGGTAGGCCTCCGGGGATGTGGGCGCAGGAACGGCAACTCTTGCAGGTGCTCTTTACTCCTTCCCGGAGCAGACGCGCTGCTGCCCATGGCAGCCAGGTGGCGCTGCCAGTGCTTTGGCCATCTCTTTGGAATCGACGGGGTCGAGAGTGGAGACCGGATCTGATTCAGGCGGTGCGGCTGGGCACAAGCCCCTCTCCTCTCCTCCGGGCTGCAATGCTGCAAATCACCGCCAGGGGCGCCGCAGCTGCCTCATGCGTGCCAAGGTGATCTGCAGCGGCAGGAAGGCCATGAACCAGAGCGCTTCCCGCCACACCAGGCCGCGGCGCCGTGTTTCATTTGATCAGCGCACTGGGGAGAGTGCAGAGGTGAGTGCCGTTTGGTGCGCCGTTCCTCCTTTGCTCACGGCGATCAGGATGCAGGGAGTGATCCTTGCCACAACACTTTTGTGTGCCTGCAGCCCCTTCCCCTGAACAGAGTGGGAATGGGGCAGTGGAGCGATCCGGCAGTGCGGCTGCTCCGCGTTCTCCGGTGTCACAACAGCTCGGGCCTCAGGCTGATACTGTTGGTACAGGGATCAGGCATGTCGTGCCGTGTCTGGACGGCGTTCCTCGTCTCCCTTTCCCCGGTGCAGAAACGGCAGGCGGGACAGCCTGTGGATGCCTCAGTGCATGGGGGGGTACTTCGAGGGTCAGAAGCGTGTCTGCTTCTAGCTCGGCGCTAGCTGTGGCAATTCCCCTCACGTCTGTTTTCTTCTTTTTTTCCACTGACCTCTCGCTTTAGGGCAGGTCAGTACCAGGGCTGCAGCAGCATCAGTATGTGGGCGTCTGCAGGGACCTCCCCGGGTAACGCCATGTGTGTGCACTGGGGGACTTTCTTCCTACTCAGCGCTGCCTTGGCTGTCTTGCTGGCAGTAGGCATGGGGGAGCATACACGCAGGCTGCACTTCTCCTCACCAGGATCTACGAGGCGGCGACCAGATTACAAGCGGGACTCGACCCGCTCGTTGCCATTGTAGTGTCTCGGGCCCTAGGCCCGCATGTCAAAACAAGGACCACACAGACACGATAGTATGTTACTGGAACTGGCCCAGGGCACGTGCGCCTGGCCCCTTATATTAGAAGGGTCACCTGACCGGTGACGCCTGTGATGGGTGGGTGTTAGTGTGGGTGTATTACACAGGCAGAACACTAGAACATGTCCAGCAGGACACTACAACCATACACACGCCTTCCTGGCAATACGGAGCTCCCTTCCAGCGTCTTCTAGTTGGAAGATACCGCTACCTCTGCATGTCTCCCCCACCCAACCGGTACTTGCCCGCGGTACCTCACAAATTATTGGCGGAAATTGAATAATTCATCATTTTTATTTCCCAGTGTCTGTGGAGAGCTCGCGTGCCACTCGTGCGCACCTGTTTCTACATTTGAACTCAGTCACTACTTACACACCTTCCCTGTAGGACGGTGCTCCGTCCAAGCGCTGCCGAGTTGAAGGTTTTAGCCACCCTTGCATGCATCCCCTCTCACCAGGAACCCGCTGCAGAACCTGGCATTTGTTATTTATTGGTGGGAATTTGAAAAATGTTAATTTCCCATTGTCTTAGTTTGGTTTCCTTCCTTCCTGTAGTGGTGCCTTGGGATTGATTTGTTTCACCCTGACAAATTTAAATGAATGAGGCCCCTTGCGCCCCCCCTCCCCTTCCACAGAACTGAGGTATTCCCCAGCCTGCTGCAGTGAGAGCACCTTGACTTACATTCAGGTCAGTATTTTCCCAGGATCCATTCTAATTCCCATCAGTTTTTGGTACAGCGCTGGCGCACTAATTGTCCTGTCTACTTTATTGTTTTAGATTTGTTTGTTCTCTCCAGGGTACCTCATTAGGACCCATACCTTAGACCTTCCCACTGAGACCCCCTTCCCCCCCCCGTGGTTCTCTCTAAACTGGTGAGCAGCCTTTGCACTGAGAAGACCGTTATATATCCTCTCTCACCATCTGCATTCCATTCCATCAGGGTAATTTTTCTTCCTTCTCAGCCCAACACGTCTGTTCTACAAATGTTGAATGTTTGGCCTCCCAGCTTTGTATAGGATTGAATCAATAGTTAGATTCCAGTTCCTCTACCACTTTAGCAACTTTGTTTTCCCAAGGGAATGCAATATTCAAAAGGAAGTCAATAAAAGTCAGTTTTCCCACTTATAGGGACATGAACAGACGTCACAACAAGTAGGTATTCCTGTAGTTTCAGTTTTGCTAAAATAAAGTGATCAAGGTCATCATACCAGATACAAAGCAGTCACAGACAATTACATCTTAAGTAATATTTCTGCCACGTTCCGTTTATAAAGTTCTGAAGTCCCACATGCATCACACATATTCTGTGATCTGCAAGACTACATTACTTTACCCACCCAATAACTTTTCTACTTCTCACCAGTGCCTAATATGTAAAAGAGTCCTTCTCAGGCGGCCACTCCAGCTTGCACAACTCGTTGCACCAGCCAGTTCTGCCAACATCTGTGCCAACACAACTGTTAACCATCACACTCTCACAAGTCTGACAATTCGTGCAATTGCAGACCACGCAAAGGTATAAGACTGGCGTGGGATGCAGGTATATTGATTTTGAATGGATTTTGAATTATTAAACACACTGGTGCTGTATCACCCCAAAAATAGGCAAACAGCGCCACTATGTGGTGACTTGTCATAACTGTTGGCGTTTAGCATTAAGTGCCGGTGCACTCCTTCTCACATTCTTATGGAGACACGTGTGTTTCTAATAGCAGGCTTTGGTTATTTTCCAGAAAGACAAGGCCCTTCGTCTTATTTCTATATTGTGTAAGGTTGTTGACTTTTAGATATAGAATTATTATGGTCTCAGAGTTGCAGCATGAAGGCGAGCTAAAGAGTGTGCTAGAGATTTGCGGCGTACCACTCTACCCAGACCCCAATTGGAGCGTGGAGTGGCCAGATACCGTTACTTAGGACACAGAGAAGAGAATAACAGTGGATCACAGAAGAGGGCCCCATCAATTGTAGTGTATTTAGATGCAGCAGACAGTCCTTGTTAGCTTGTAGATGAGTTATTGCAAAGCCGTAGTCCAGACCGGCCAACTAAAACAACAAGCATTTGCAGTGCATCGGTCTCGCGTTTGTTAGAGTTAGAGCTATTGCCATTGTAAATGACAATGCCTTTTACCAATGTGTTTGGCTTTGGAGTGGAGTGGATGCATGTGGTTTGGAGTGGATTTTTGTGGGTTGAACTGGAATTGTTAGCTGTGGAATTGTGTGGGTTGGAATTGTGTGGTGTGTAGTGTATTTGTGTAGTGAAATTATGTGGTATGGTGAACAGATAGGAGTGAGAGCTGCACATAATAGACAAAAAGGAAGGTAGAGAGGGATAGGTAGTTTGTGAAGGAAGTGGTGAATGAACTCCAGAGAGAGGAGTAGAAAGAGTGTGTGAGAAAGAAGGAGAGAGCAGGCCACAGTCGCATAAAGGAGCCCCTGTGTACGCAGAAGACACCCGTAGAAGAGGAGGAGAGCGTGAGTTTGAGGGATGGAAATTTTTAAAAGGGCACGGAAAAGAAACTGTGCTTGAAGACCTGAAGTAAACCAATATGACAGAGGCTGGCAGAGAGCGTGAAAGTGCGACAGAGAGAGTAACAGATTCCTTCCTTTAGAGGACCGGTACAGGTAGGGCAGAAACAGTGCAAGCTTTCTTTCTACAGAGGACTAGTACAGGGAGGGCAGAAACAGTACATGCTTTCTTTCTATAGAGGACTGGTACAGGTAGGGCAGAAACTGTGCAAGCTTCCTTTCTATAGAGGACCGGTACAGGTAGGTCAAAAACTGTGTAAGCTTCCTTTCTTTAGAGGACAGGTACAGGTAGGGCAAAAAAAGTGCAAGCTTCTTTTTTTTAGAGGACCGATGCAGGTAGGGCAGAAACATTGCAAGCCTCCTTTCTATAGAAGACTGTTAAAGGTAGGGCAGCGCAGTACACATTTCTTCACCACAGAACATGTACATGGAGCTCTGAATATCCTTGCACAGGAGGAGATTGCACCATCTGTACTGTTGCTTCCTCCTCTCAGTGAATGAATCCTCCCCTTTGCACTAATGTGTGCGTTTGTTCACGGTGTACACGACTGTGCACAAGACGTCCCTCCCATTGCAGTATTGCTCCATTTGTACACTTGTGGGTACCACCTGCTTCCTAGGGAAAATGTCGTTGCCACCGTTTGCCATCTTCATATGTCAGTAGAGGGTGCCAGACATCAATGCATGGGTTAGAACAGGGCTTTGCAGCCCCCAGGGTTAGTTGAGTAAGATAAATAAGCAACAACTATGGCTTTGTTGTATATAATATTGAAAATGCTTCAGTTCTGAAATGATGAGACTGTGAAAGAACTATAACGAGCCTCTTTGAAGTTACCTCAAAGGCAGTGAAGGGTGGTACTGCTGCAGAGTTAAGATTTTTTTTCACCCTGAAGGCAAAAATAGAGAGCCCGATACAGACCTGTCTCAGCTCCTGCTTTTTAGAACTGTCGGTGCTGAGCACCCGCAGGACCCTGCCCACTTAAAGCACTGCCACACTGTCTCATTGTGCTCTCAGTCCAGCATCACGGTACAATACCTGGATGTCCCCTCGTAGGACATCCAGGTATTCAGGTCCAAATATTTGTGCAAGGTCCTTCTTTCCAGATGTTCAGGTTCAAATATTTGTGCAAGGTCCGGTCAGTTTCCAGGTCTCCCTGTCACAGTTCCCATGTGCAGAGGATCACATCACTCAGAAGGAGGCAGGCCATTGTGCCTCTGAAGCCGTGCAATCATTAACCGGTAACCGAGAAACAATTCTGTCTAGTCTGCAGAGGATGATGGTTTCATCGTGCCCATGTTGCTCCGTAACTTTGCCTCGAACCTACCGCAACGAGGAAGCGGCGACGGCAGCAGCGACCCCCGTGTTTTTGGGCCACGCAGCCTCGCACGTCCCCCACACAGCAGGTGCTGGGACACCCGGTCACAGGCAGAAGCGAGCACTGCACACACACCGAGGAGGATGTGCCTCTTTGCAGGTAAGAGAAGCCGTGGTCCCGCCCACTGCCCTGCCAGAGACTCTCTCATCCCCATCGAATGTTGCATTTTAACCACTTCCAGCCTGCGCCTTGAAGCTCGAAGCACACCTGCATTTTGGCAGCGCAAGCGGAGAGCTGCTACAAACCCCAGGGGCCGCATCACATACACACTGCACCGGTGACAGCAATATGCACCAGTGAACCGAAAGTTTGTCACCAGCTTCCGGTCTTTGCGCTTCCTTTTCAGGCCCCGCCTAGAACCAGGCACGGGCGCCTGACTTCTGGGTCGCGCTGCTTTCTCCGGCTCCGAAGTGCGGGGTAGGCTCCCGCCTTTAACTGAGCACAACTGCGGGGTGGGCTCCCGCCTCAAGGAACACAGAATGCGGGGTGGGCTCCCGCTCAACCACAATGCGGGGTGGGCTCCCGCTCACAGAGTGGCACAAACTGCACTACTTTAAAACAAGCATTTGCAATGCAATACGACTCGCATTTACGCGAGACGTATTGCATTAGAAATGGGAGTGCGGGCATTTAAGAAGGCACGAACGGGAGTGGAGGGGGTGATGGGGGTGCGAGAAGTGACGAACTGCGGGAGGGGGCGGTGGGGGGACACAGGCCATAAAATAGTGTTGGAGTAAAGGGGCCAATAGCCAGGGAAGGATACAAATGACAACGTGGCCGTCAGGAGGAGGGACTAACAAGCTTAAAACCAATCAGAAGGCAGCATTTAGGATGTAAGCCAATCAAAAAGATTGGGCGGAGCTTCCAGAAACCTTCCACGCTATAGTATATACTGCATGTCTCAACGAGACAGCGCAAGCGCTGCCTAGGCGAGACCTAAAAATATCACCATGTGTGGAGGGGGCGGGGTCTTGTGGCGATGAGTGCCAAAGAGGCACTTTTGACCCTGCCCTGCCTACAGTAAAAAAAGCTTGCTGAGGCTGGTGCAGATGTCCTGGGGTGTTTTTTTACACCACTTAATGGATGTCAGCAGTTCAAAGCTGGGTGGCTGCGTGAAGGGAGCCGATATCCCATTTTAGTGAATTGGCACCGTGTTATTTGGCAGTGGTGGTAGTCTCAAGCAGCAAATATAAAAAATTTGAGGAGAATAACTAGGGGGTGTGACAATGTGCACAACGTCCAATCTTCGGATGCAAAATGGGCACGCCTGTCTCAGGCTTAAATAAATTTGGGTTGAAAACAATAGAATGGGGTATTTCTTAAACAATTAAGGAGTGTACCTAATTCACAACTGAATTATATAAAACTGAGCCAGACTGCGGTGTGGACTGAACACGGTTTGGTAATCTGTGAACAGGCATGTCTTCAATATTGCAACTCTAAAGACTCCAATGGTCCCAGAACAATACCATAAACAAGCATTAAAATAGCAATAGGACTCGCCTTTGGGACCTTATAAGTGTTTAGCCATGCAGCCCATTAACCTGGGTGTAGCGACATTGACAAAACATAAGATCATGAGCTAGAAAGAAGCCCCTGTCATACATTAGTAATTGGCTTGAGATCGCATTGGTGGAATACGGCTTGTTGTGTAAGGTCTAATGTCCGCACTATAATTTTCGTTCTATATGAGTAAAAACGAAGCCACTTTTTAAAATAATTTCTCGTGCATTGATTGCACTTCAGAGTTATTTCCCTTAACGATCTGCTGCCTCATCTAGATTTGTTGCATCTTGTCCGGGTGCAGGGACTGGCTTGACCACAATTTCCTGAACTCACACTAGACATCAGGGGGGATATTTAGAAGCCCCTATCGCCACCACAACGTCACTTTTCAAGACGTTGTAGTGGCGATAGAGGCTTCGCCCTATTTACAAGGCAGTATTAAGCCACTTAATGTGGCTTAACGCTGCCTTGTAAATAAAGCCCCCTTTCACGCTACACTTGGCGTGAAAGGGGTGGGCAATGGGTATTGTGGTGGGCGTTCCACCGCAACACCCATTGATTTTGATGCTGCCCCCTATTTAGAAGGGAGGCATAAATAGGAGGCAGCGCCAAAATTAAGACCAGGGAAAGCCTGGTCTTAACCTGGCGAAATGAGGAGAAATGTTTAATTTCTCCTCGTTTTTGCTGTTTCCGTTTGTTCTGCGTTGTGCAGCACACATAGAAACAGCAAAACACCATTGATTGTTTATGTGCAGGAAGGTTTCCCTTACTGCACATAAATAATCATTTAAAAAAATGACGTTTTGCAATTTCTATGTGTGCTGCATTAAGCTTTCACTTTATGTAGGGCCTCATGCAACCGCACTGTCAGTACTCCAGTCACAATAGTTTAGCATGTCCTATTATTGAGAAGTATCAATTTTACCTGCTAATTATAACGGTTAATAATTATAATTACAATTATTATTATTAGTCCTAAGCGTTATTATTTACGGAACTATTTAATATTAAACATATTGAATCAATATTTAAAAATATTTAAACCAAAATATAATAATGATATTTATTTACAATAATAATATAGGTTGTGGATGAACGGAAAAAGACATTAAAGAGAACAAATTCAAATATTAGAGTGGTTAGGTAGTGATCAAGGCGGTATTAAAGAGGGTCTAGGGTGAGACCAGAGATGCATTAAAGATAGATCTGGAAGGATGTTGGGAGGTATTAAAGAGGATCTAGGGGGGGCCAGAGAAACATTACAGACAGATTAGAGAGGGTGCAGGGAGGTATTTAAGAGAGTGTAGTGAGAGAGCAGAGAAGTATTAAAGACAGATTAAAGAGGGTGCAGGGATGTATAGAAGAGGGTGTAAGGAGGGATCAGAGAAGCATTCAAGTCAGATTAGGAAGGGTCCAGGAAGGTTGCGGTGCGGAATGAGGGTGGTGCATCATGTAACTTACGAGCGGTGCCCCCAAACCACGGTGCAAGTAGCGGCGTCGATGTCGGAGTGGAGTGTCGTCAGTGATACCAGGGCGGAGGCGGTGCCGAGTGCGGTGCCCATAGGTCGCAGTGCAAGCAGTGGCTCGGTGGCGGTGTCCGGTGACGGCATCAGGTGACAGGGTCGGTGAGACCAGGGTTGCGGTGCGAGGTGCAGCAGTGCCCTCTGCAGTGCCTTCAGGACACAGAGTTGGCAGCGGCGTCGTTTACGGCGTCGGGTTGCTTTTTCTTCTGTTGCAGCACAAAACACACAGTCCCCAGTACTGGTAGCAGATGAACTTGAAGTCTTTGCTGTTCCTGAGACTTCTTAAACAGAGGGCAAGCTCTACCTCAAGCTCTAGGAGAAACTCACACAAGGAAGTTGCAGAAATTTCAGTCCAGTCCTTTCACTGCCCAAGACAGAAGCAGCCACTGCAGGCCAACCCAGGTAAGCACACAGCAAAGTGTTAGTCCCTCCTCACAGCTTCTACAGCTCTTCTTCTTGGCAGTCTTCTTTGTTCCCAAAGAGTTCTAAAGTTCTGGGGTCTGGGCCCCAATATTTATACTCAAAATTAATTTGTTCTCTTAGGCAGAGAGTGTCCGTGCTTAGTCCAAACCAGTTTGGTCCTCTCTGGCCCAGTTTCCTGGCAGGAGGTGGAGACAGCATTGTCTAAAGCAGACTAGGCCCATTCAGGTGCAAGGAAATCTCCTCCCACTACTCTAAATGCAGCCCAAGTCTATTCAGCCCAGCCCTGACTCATCCAGGAAAGGCAGGATACACCTCGACCTCCCCCCCCCTAGTGGCTGTCTGAAGAGAATGCACATCCCCAGCCCCTGTCACTCCAAAGCCAGACGGTCAATCCACAAACCCAGCAGAGGCACACAGGATGGCTAAGCAAAAAAAACACCTATGAAAAGAAGAGCCTTCACAGGTTTCTGGACAATAATAAGTAGATTTATTGTCAACAACAGCATCCCAGCACAGAACAGCATCCAACATCACTGGTGCTCTCCTTCAACTGTCCCCACCTAGAATCCTCATGGGAAAGGATTCCACACAATAACTAAGCAACAGTACCAATGACATTACATGACATCTTATCAGATCTCTACACACCTACTTTCTAAAAGTGGTATTTTCAAACACAGAACATAAAAATCATCTTTACTAAAAGATGCATTTTTACATTTTGGGTCCAGGCATACTAAACTCCATTTCCCTATCTTGTCCCAATGGGAAGTTATGCTTATAAGATGTTATAAGCAAAACTCCCATTCTACCCTATGGGTCAGATAGCCTTTCCATAGTGAAAAACGAATTACACTGTAATTCACTACCAGGACTTGCCACACACATCAGTACATGTCCTTCCTTTAACATAGCAAAACCAAAGGGGATGATGGACGGAGTGTTGAACATTGCAAGCACTCACCCCCAGTCAACTGATCTGGGTTTAATCCATCATCATTCTTTAGCTCACTCCGCCACCCCAGTTCAGACATGGCCATATGCAAATCAGTCTGACCCTGCGCCTCATGGGAACAGTCCAGCCCGAACTGCCAAGCCATGTCTTCCCTGGACCGGAAACAAGCATCCTGGGACCGGTTTCAGGTTCATAACCCTCATCAGCCAGGCTATCTTGAATCCAGTGGCAAAGTGAGCAAGGGACCCACGTCTGGGCATACCCTGCCAACTTAGGGCGAACTTAGCAAAACCAAAGGGGATGATGGACGGAGTGTTGAACATTGCAAGCACTCACCCCCAGTCAACTGATCTGGGTTTAATCCATCATCATTCTTTAGCTCACTCCGCCACCCCAGTTCAGACATGGCCATATGCAAATCAGTCTGACCCTGCGCCTCATGGGAACAGTCCAGCCCGAACTGCCAAGCCATGTCTTCCCTGGACCGGAAACAAGCATCCTGGGACCGGTTTCAGGTTCATAACCCTCATCAGCCAGGCTATCTTGAATCCAGTGGCAAAGTGAGCAAGGGACCCACGTCTGGGCATACCCTGCCAACTTAGGGCGAACTTAGCAAAACCAAAGGGGATGATGGACGGAGTGTTGAACATTGCAAGCACTCACCCCCAGTCAACTGATCTGGGTTTAATCCATCATCATTCTTTAGCTCACTCCGCCACCCCAGTTCAGACATGGCCATATGCAAATCAGTCTGACCCTGCGCCTCATGGGAACAGTCCAGCCCGAACTGCCAAGCCATGTCTTCCCTGGACCGGAAACAAGCATCCTGGGACCGGTTTCAGGTTCATAACCCTCATCAGCCAGGCTATCTTGAATCCAGTGGCAAAGTGAGCAAGGGACCCACGTCTGGGCATACCCTGCCAACTTAGGGCGAACTTAGCAAAACCAAAGGGGATGATGGACGGAGTGTTGAACATTGCAAGCACTCACCCCCAGTCAACTGATCTGGGTTTAATCCATCATCATTCTTTAGCTCACTCCGCCACCCCAGTTCAGACATGGCCATATGCAAATCAGTCTGACCCTGCGCCTCATGGGAACAGTCCAGCCCGAACTGCCAAGCCATGTCTTCCCTGGACCGGAAACAAGCATCCTGGGACCGGTTTCAGGTTCATAACCCTCATCAGCCAGGCTATCTTGAATCCAGTGGCAAAGTGAGCAAGGGACCCACGTCTGGGCATACCCTGCCAACTTAGGGCGAACTTAGCAAAACCAAAGGGGATGATGGACGGAGTGTTGAACATTGCAAGCACTCACCCCCAGTCAACTGATCTGGGTTTAATCCATCATCATTCTTTAGCTCACTCCGCCACCCCAGTTCAGACATGGCCATATGCAAATCAGTCTGACCCTGCGCCTCATGGGAACAGTCCAGCCCGAACTGCCAAGCCATGTCTTCCCTGGACCGGAAACAAGCATCCTGGGACCGGTTTCAGGTTCATAACCCTCATCAGCCAGGCTATCTTGAATCCAGTGGCAAAGTGAGCAAGGGACCCACGTCTGGGCATACCCTGCCAACTTAGGGCGAACTTAGCAAAACCAAAGGGGATGATGGACGGAGTGTTGAACATTGCAAGCACTCACCCCAGTCAACTGATCTGGGTTTAATCCATCATCATTCTTTAGCTCACTCCGCCACCCCAGTTCAGACATGGCCATATGCAAATCAGTCTGACCCTGCGCCTCATGGGAACAGTCCAGCCCGAACTGCCAAGCCATGTCTTCCCTGGACCGGAAACAAGCATCCTGGGACCGGTTTCAGGTTCATAACCCTCATCAGCCAGGCTATCTTGAATCCAGTGGCAAAGTGAGCAAGGGACCCACGTCTGGGCATACCCTGCCAACTTAGGGCGAACTTAGCAAAACCAAAGGGGATGATGGACGGAGTGTTGAACATTGCAAGCACTCACCCCCAGTCAACTGATCTGGGTTTAATCCATCATCATTCTTTAGCTCACTCCGCCACCCCAGTTCAGACATGGCCATATGCAAATCAGTCTGACCCTGCGCCTCATGGGAACAGTCCAGCCCGAACTGCCAAGCCATGTCTTCCCTGGACCGGAAACAAGCATCCTGGGACCGGTTTCAGGTTCATAACCCTCATCAGCCAGGCTATCTTGAATCCAGTGGCAAAGTGAGCAAGGGACCCACGTCTGGGCATACCCTGCCAACTTAGGGCGAACTTAGCAAAACCAAAGGGGATGATGGACGGAGTGTTGAACATTGCAAGCACTCACCCCCAGTCAACTGATCTGGGTTTAATCCATCATCATTCTTTAGCTCACTCCGCCACCCCAGTTCAGACATGGCCATATGCAAATCAGTCTGACCCTGCGCCTCATGGGAACAGTCCAGCCCGAACTGCCAAGCCATGTCTTCCCTGGACCGGAAACAAGCATCCTGGGACCGGTTTCAGGTTCATAACCCTCATCAGCCAGGCTATCTTGAATCCAGTGGCAAAGTGAGCAAGGGACCCACGTCTGGGCATACCCTGCCAACTTAGGGCGAACTTAGCAAAACCAAAGGGGATGATGGACGGAGTGTTGAACATTGCAAGCACTCACCCCCAGTCAACTGATCTGGGTTTAATCCATCATCATTCTTTAGCTCACTCCGCCACCCCAGTTCAGACATGGCCATATGCAAATCAGTCTGACCCTGCGCCTCATGGGAACAGTCCAGCCCGAACTGCCAAGCCATGTCTTCCCTGGACCGGAAACAAGCATCCTGGGACCGGTTTCAGGTTCATAACCCTCATCAGCCAGGCTATCTTGAATCCAGTGGCAAAGTGAGCAAGGGACCCACGTCTGGGCATACCCTGCCAACTTAGGGCGAACTTAGCAAAACCAAAGGGGATGATGGACGGAGTGTTGAACATTGCAAGCACTCACCCCCAGTCAACTGATCTGGGTTTAATCCATCATCATTCTTTAGCTCACTCCGCCACCCCAGTTCAGACATGGCCATATGCAAATCAGTCTGACCCTGCGCCTCATGGGAACAGTCCAGCCCGAACTGCCAAGCCATGTCTTCCCTGGACCGGAAACAAGCATCCTGGGACCGGTTTCAGGTTCATAACCCTCATCAGCCAGGCTATCTTGAATCCAGTGGCAAAGTGAGCAAGGGACCCACGTCTGGGCATACCCTGCCAACTTAGGGCGAACTTAGCAAAACCAAAGGGGATGATGGACGGAGTGTTGAACATTGCAAGCACTCACCCCCAGTCAACTGATCTGGGTTTAATCCATCATCATTCTTTAGCTCACTCCGCCACCCCAGTTCAGACATGGCCATATGCAAATCAGTCTGACCCTGCGCCTCATGGGAACAGTCCAGCCCGAACTGCCAAGCCATGTCTTCCCTGGACCGGAAACAAGCATCCTGGGACCGGTTTCAGGTTCATAACCCTCATCAGCCAGGCTATCTTGAATCCAGTGGCAAAGTGAGCAAGGGACCCACGTCTGGGCATACCCTGCCAACTTAGGGCGAACTTAGCAAAACCAAAGGGGATGATGGACGGAGTGTTGAACATTGCAAGCACTCACCCCCAGTCAACTGATCTGGGTTTAATCCATCATCATTCTTTAGCTCACTCCGCCACCCCAGTTCAGACATGGCCATATGCAAATCAGTCTGACCCTGTGCCTCATGGGAACAGTCCAGCCCGAACTGCCAAGCCATGTCTTCCCTGGACCGGAAACAAGCCACTGGATTCAAGATAGCCTGGCTGATGACGGCTGTAAGCCAGAAACCGGTCCCAGGATTCTTGTTTCCGGTCCAGGGAAGACATGGCTTGGCAGTTCGGGCGGACTGTTCCCATGAGGCACAGGGTCAGACTGATTTGCATATGGCCATGTCTGAACTGGGGTGGCATGAGTGAGCTAAAGAATGATGATGGATTAAACCCAGATCAGTTGACTGGGGTGAGTGCTATGCAATGTTCAGCACTCTGTCCATCATCCACTGTTGGTTTTGCATATGTTCACCCTGAGTGGGACAGGGTATGCCCAGACGTGGGTCCCTTGCTCACTTTGCCACTGGATTCAAGATAGCCTGGCTGATGACGGCTGTAAGCTCAGAAACCGGTCCCAGGATGCTTGTTTCCGGTCCAGGGAAGACATGGCTTGGCAGTTCGGGCTGGACTGTACCCATGAGGCACAGGGTCAAGACTGATTTGCATATGGCCATGTCTCGAACTGGAGTGGCGGAGTGAGCTAAAGAATGATGATGGATTAAACCCAGATCAGTTGACTGGGGGTGAGTGCTTGACAATGTTCAACACTCTGTCCATCATCCCCTTTGGTTTTGCATATGTTCACCCTAAGTTGGCAGGGTATGCCCAGACGTGGGTCCCTTGCTCACTTTGCCACTGGATTCAAGATAGCCTGGCTGATGACGGCTGTAAGCCAGAAACCGGTCCCAGGATGCTTGTTTCCGGTCCAGGGAAGACATGGCTTGGCAGTTTGGGCTGGACTGTTCCCATGAGGCACAGGGTCAAGACTGATTTGCATATGGCCATGTCTGAACTGGAGTGGCATGAGTGAGCTAAAGAAAGATGATGGATTAAACCCAGATCAGTTGACTGGGGGTGAGTGCTATGCAATGTTCAACACTCCGTCCATCATCCCCTTTGGTTTTGCATATGTTCACCCTGAGTTGGACAGGGTATGCCCAGACGTGGGTCCCTTGCTCACTTTGTCACTGGATTCAAGATAGCCTGGCTGATGACGGCTGTAAGCCAGAAACCGGTCCCAGGATGCTTGTTTCCGGTCCAGGGAAGACATGGCTTGGCAGTTCGGGCTGGACTGTTCCCATGAGGCACAGGGTCAGACTGATTTGCATATGGCCATGTCTGAACTGGGATGGCGGAGTGAGCTAAAGAATGACGATGGATTAAACCCAGATCAGTCTGACTGGGGTGAGTGCTTGACAATGTTCAACACTCCGTCCATCATCCCCTTTGGTTTTGCTATGTGTCGCCCTGAGTTGGCAGGGTATGCCCAGACGTGGGTCCCGTGCTCACTTTGCCACTGGATTCAAGATAGCCTGGCTGATGACGGCTGAAAGCCAGAAACCGGTCCCAGGATGCTTGTTTCCAGTCCAGGGAAGACATGGCTTGGCAGTTCGGGCTGGACTGTTCCCATGAGGCACAGGGTCAGACTGATTTGCATATGGCCATGTCTGAACTGGGGTGGCGTGAGTGAGCTAAAGAATGATGATGGATTAAACCCAGATCAGTTGACTGGGGGTGAGTGCTTGCAATGTTCAACACTCCGTCCATCATCCCCTTTGGTTTTGCTATGTTCGCCCTAAGTTGGCAGGGTATGCCCAGACGTGGGTCCCTTGCTCACTTTGCCACTGGATTCAAGATAGCCTGGCTGATGACGGCTGTAAGCCGAAACCGGTCCCAGGATGCTTGTTTCCGGTCCAGGGAAGACATGGCTTGGCAGTTCGGGCTGGACTGTTCCCATGAGGCACAGGGTCAGACTGATTTGCATATGGCCATGTCTGAACTGGGGTGGCGGAGTGAGCTAAAGAATGATGATGGGTTAAACCCAGATCAGTTGACTGGGGGTGAGTGCTTGCAATGTTCAACACTCCGTCCATCATCCCCTTTGGTTTTGCTTCCTTTAACATACACAGCACCCTGCCCACAGGGGTACCTTGGGTCTACCTTAGTGGTGACTTATATGTAAGAAAAGGGAAGATTGGTGCACTTGCCAGGTCAACATGGCAATTACAAACTGCACGCAGACACGCAGACCCTGCAGTGGCAGGTCTGAGATACCTTTTCAGGGCTACTCATGTGGGTGGCACAATCAGTGCTGCAGGCCCACTAGTAGCATTTGATTTACAGGCCCTGGCACACTCAGTGCGCTTTACTAGGGGCTTACCAGTAAACCAAATATGCCAATCATGGAAACACCAATCCATAATAACAATTTACAACAGGAGCACTTGCACTTTAACACTGAACAGCAGTGAGAAAGTGCGCAGAGACACTAAACCAGCAAAAACAGAGTCAAAACCGGGAGGTCAGAAAGCAAAAAGACAGAGGAAACACCCCAAAAGATACCAGGTCTAACAGGAGGGGTAAGAGAAGCATTAAAAACTGACTTGGGAGGGTCCAAGGAGGTATTGAAGAGAGTCCAGGGAGGGACCATTTAAACATTAAAGACAGATTAGGGGCCATATGTAACAAAGTTTGTGTTTGCGATTCTCAAATAGCGAATTTTTGAGAATCGCTATTTGAGAATCGCAAAAGAGATGTATGTAGGATTCGCAAGAAAATTTGCGAATCCTACATATTCCTTAATTGCGATTCGCAAATTGCGAATCGCAGTTAAGGAGACCCTCCCCATTCATTCCTATGGGCCTAGAGGCCCATAGGAATGAATGGGAGGACATTCTCAATTTGCGATTAGCAATTAGAGAATCGCAAATTGAGAATGCAATTTCAAGGTTGCAAGGGTGTCCAAAGGACACCCTGTTGCACCCCTGAAATGAGCATGGGTGCACATGTGGCACACATACATGCCCTAAGGGCATGTATGTGCGCCACATGCCACTTTGAAAAATGCAAAAATGCATTTCTCAAAGAAATCGCAAGTTACCACCAACCTGTAGTTGGTGGTAATTTGCGATTCCTTAAGCCATAATCGCACAACTTAGGTGCTTCATACATTTCATTTAAGGAATCGCAATTTGCGATTCCTTAATGTACATTCGCAAAATAGAGAATCGCAATTTTTGCAATTCTCTATTTTGTAAATGCCTTTTGGGATGATACATCCCGAGAAAGCTAGTTCAGTTAGCAAACGGGCCGATTCTGAGAATCGGCCCGTTTGCGAACGGGAAATGGGCTTGATACATATGGCCCTAGGTGTCCTCTAGAAAGGCATTAAAGGTGGGAAAGGAAGGGTCATGGAAGGTATTAGAAAGGATTTTTGAATGGGGAGCGGGGAGAAAATAAAGAGGCGCAAAGAAGGGAGCAACAGACAGGCACTGGAGAGATCAGGAGGGACCAAGGAGGCTATATTTATTATATGGTTTTTATCATATTTAATAATGCCCACCCTTATCCGAAAGCATACGGGGTGCCAGAAACACTATCATGAAAGAGTGCTTGAGCGGGCAGCAGGACAACATGGAAGAGGAGTGCAAAAGTGCACTTAGATGACAGGTAGGACATACAAACCTGTCCGTCCAGCTGGTTGTGGCTCTGACCCGGAGTTTGGACCAATTCCACTGGTATCCAAGGATCAATTGGAGTGATGTCAATGATATCAAGCTAAGGGGTACGAATCCTTCAATGAAGTCCGAACGTTGAGGGGGGGGTGTAAAGAAAGAGAATTGTCTGGCTTAGTAAGGTTCCAATTCAACTTAGCCATGTGTTGAGATTCTGAGAGGTGAGAAACGTATTGCGGGCAGATATCTGCACTTTAAAACAAACTGGTGGAGGAACCGCCAAAGAGTAGTGAAAATTCCAGTGGCCAGAGACCTATTGGACTGGACAAGACATTGACAGGCCTTCCCAACATCATGTCTCTAAAACCAGTGTAATATACCATGGAGCCAACACATACCTTTAAAAAAAACAGCCCCGGCAGAGCAGGTGGGTTCCCATACAAATCGATGCCATGATACATACGGGGACCATAATAAAAGGAGGGATTTGATGATTGTGAGGGAGTCCCATTCTCTTACAAATTATAGCAACTCCCACAAGGGGTTTAAGGAAGCACCTACGCTCAGAGCCAAAGCCGTACAGACAAGCAGAAGTAGAGGGTGCCACGGAGATAAAGACACAGACAGAAAGGGGCTGGTAGAAAAACAGGGGCATAGATAGCCAGAGTGACAGGATTGGGATAAAGTAGAAGGGCAGACCCAGAGAGGAACAGGCAAAAAGATGGCAGAGGGCCACAGAATGAGCATTCCTTTGAAACAATAGAGCTTGTTAATAAGACTTTTTGTCCAGATTAAAGAGTATCAGGTTTTGTGAATTTAAGAGCCATGTTTTATGTAGGTTGTGCGCAGGAGAAACAGATTGCCCAAAGTGAATACAAGCCTCCCCACCAAAGTCATTCTCACTCCCAGGTCAGCCTGGAGCCTGGCATAGCCGCAGCTGCTGTGAAGGGAGTGGTGTTAGGAGGCGCAAAGAGAGGTAGACGCAGCACTAGAAACTACAACACCACAGGACTGGTTTCATGCCGAGAAGTGTCACTAATATCATGGTAAAAGTATAGAGTGCCAGCAGAGAAGCGGTGGCAGAAGATACCCTGACAACTTTCTGTGAGAAGGTGCATCTTTACAGGGTTGGGGCGTGGCCTATCTGTAGGTCCCTGCGCACTGAGCACTCCTAGTCCTTGCTTTTGGTCCTGTCAGTCAGTGTGGACCACAAGCGGTTGTAGCTGGACTCTCCAGCTCTACCATTGGATCAGCCGAGGAGCAGAGCCGACACCGCCCGAGGCACCAGCACAGCCCTCAGCGCTGCAGATTCCCTCGGAGACGGTGTCCCCTAGGACAGTGCTGTGGCACTCTGGGATACTCTTCTCTGCCTGAGGCACTGATGCAACGCCACTCCTCCCTGGTGATTTACTGCTTTCACTTGCTTTATAGCGCTAAAATAAAAAAAGCCATCAGCCCAGCACATAATCGCATCGGCTGAAGCGCGGCACTTCAACAAACAGAGCTAAAATAAAAAATGCTGTCAGGTAAGCACAGAATCCCACCAACATAAGCACGGTTGTTTCACCACCCTTAAAACCAACAATCCGCTATCCCGAGGCAAGACAAACTAAAAAAAATAGTCTATCGAAAACAACATAAATGCACACAGGGGAAAGAAGACATGTTAAAGGGCCAGTCACCGTGGGTGGAATGAAAACACAAAAGGCGGGACAAATGGGACGGATTCACCACCCAAAAGAACCAGATTTTAAAAGGAACACAAAGGCACCAATGAAAAGCGAGGGGCGTGGCCAAAGCCCTTACAGTAGATACAGCATGCCTTGTTGAAACAGTGCATGCGCTGCCTAGGCAACACCTAAAAATATAGGGTTTGAGTATGTAAAACAAAACCTCAATTCTGCAGTCACTTGTGGGTAGGGACTTTACCTGCCACCCAACTTCTCATTATGTTATGGCATAGTTAATCCTACGGAAGAATAACAAAATCATGCTAACACGCCATAAACATACAATGATATTCAATCCAGCATCCCCATTTCTGACACTCCCCCTAGCCTGGCCCCCTTGAAATCTGAAGAATGAGACTTTGAATTGTAACACAAAATAAGAACTCACATGCGGTTTCTATGTTTCTCATGGTAGAGAATAAGCTAATTATACATAATCCAATATATTATATAGGAGGTCAAGTAGCAACATTTGAAGACAGAGGCTTAAACACTTCCAGAAACAGTAGTCAGTATCATAGTAAGCTCTATTTGTTCACTGCACTTCATCATATGAACAACTTTTAGTGTTTTTAAACGATAACAAGGGTACTCACTAATAAACGTATTTGTAACTATTTTTGCTTCAAACAGGACCTGAGTATTTGTCCTGAAATATGATTTATAAGGACTCCCAGGGCATTTCTTTCCCTTGGTTGAGTCCTCTGGAGTGGCATTGTTCCTCACCCAGTGTGAGAGGTCGCAATGATGAAGCATGCCTTGATGCATTAACCCCTTCGATGCTCATGACGGAATGGTTCCGTCATGAGCATCGGTGCCCCTGTGCTCATGACGGAACCATTCCGTCATGAGGACAGGGGCACGAAATCCCTCTGCTGCAGACAGCAGAGGGATTTCTATTTCTCCCCTGTGACCTTGGGAGCTGGGGAAGAGCTTCCCCAGCTCCCGAGGCCCCCTCCCTGGTTTCTGTGCCTTGACGATCAGCACGCACGTCGCGCTGTCTTCATTGCACAGAAACCGAAACTGAAATGAGCCTTTAGGCTCATTTCAGTTTCACTTTCTATGTGCTCAGGGGCTATCTCAGCCCCCGGGCACGTAGAAAGACGGGAGAGGTATCATTGGAAAGAGGAGAATCTCCCTTTCCAATGGTACCCTTCCCTAGTGGATCCCTGCTTGGGGATCGCCCCTGGAGGGCGATCCCCAAGCAGGGATCCACCCACTAGACACCAGGGAGGGGAGCGGCCCCTTGGGCAAGGGCCCTCGCTCCCCCATAAAGAATTGGGCACAATTCAGTCTTTCTGCCAGGCAGTAGCCCCCAATCTGCACCCCCGGGGGAGCAGAAAGCCCATTAAACGCCAGGGATTTTTTGGGGTGCATTTTTTTTTATGGTGGGGGCTGCCTGAAATGGGCACGCCAATGCCCCCACCCCCAGCAACCATTAAAGCCTTTCTGCCCCCCTGGGGGGCAGATGGGGGCAGTAGCCCCCAATCTGCCCCCCCGAGGGGGCAGAAAGCCCACTAAATGCCAGGGAATCTTTTTGCACCATTTCTTTTAGGGTGGGGGCTGCCCGAAACGGGCACGCCAATGCCCCCGCCACCATTACAGCCTTTCTGCCCCCCCGGGGGGGGGCAGAAAGCCCACTTGACGGCAGGGATTTTTTTTCGCGCAATTTTTTTTAGGGTGGGGGCTGCCCGAAACGGGCACGCCAATGCCCCCACCCCCCGCCACCATTACAGCCTTTCTGCCCCCCCGGGGGGCAAAAAGCCCACTAGATGCCAGGGATAGTGTGGGGCAAATCTGAATTAGGGTGGGGGCTGCCCAAAATGGGCATGCCAATGCCCCCACCCCTCCCCCACAACAATTACAGCCTTTCTGCCCCCCCTGGGGGCAGACGGGGCATTAGCCCCCAATCTTCCCCCCGAGGGCAACAAGCCCAGTAGACACCAGGGATTTTTGGGCAAATTTTAATTAGGGTGGGGGCATTGGCATGCCCGCTTTGGGCAGCCCCCACCCTAATTAAAATTTGCCCAAAAAGCTCCCTGGCGTCAAGTGGACTTTCAGCCCCCCTGGGGGGCAGATGGGGGCATTAGCCCCGAATCTGCCCCGCCGGGGGGGGCAAAAAGCCCACTAGACGCCAGGGATTTTTTTGGGGCAAATTTGAATTAGGGTGGGGCTGCCCAAAACGGACATGCCCAGGCCCCCACCCCCTCCCCCGCAAAAATTACAGCCTTCCAGTAGCCCACAATCTGCCCCCCCGGGGGGGGCAAAAAGCCCACTAGACGCCAGGGATTTTTTGCGCAAATTTTTATTAGGGTGGGGGCATTGGCATGCCCGTTTTTGGCAACCCCCACCCTAATTAAAATTTGCTCAAAAAAATCCCTGGCCTCTAGTAGGCTTTCAGCCCCCCCCTGGGTGGCAGATGGGGGCATTAGCCCCCAATCTGCACCCTTGGGGGGGCAAAAAGCCAACTAGTCGCCAGGGATTGTTTTTGGGCAAATTTGAATTAGGGTGGGGCTGCCCAAAACGGGCATGCCCATGCCCCCACCCCCTCCCCCACAAAAATTACAGCCTTCCTGCCCCCCCTGGGGGGCAGATGGGGCAGTAGCCCCCAATCTTCCCCCCCCCGTGGGGGCAAAAAGCCCACTAGACGCCAGGGATTTTTTTGGGCAAATTTTAATAAGGGTGGGGGCTGCCCAAAATGGGCATGCCAATGCCCCCACCCCCCACCCGCAACAATTACAGCCTTTCTGCCCCCCTGGGGGGAAGATGGGGCAGTAGCCCCCAATCTGCCCCCCCTGGGGGGGGCAAAAAGCCCACTAGACGCCAACGATTACACTGGCTTTTTTATGTGTGGGGATGGGGGCTGCCCAGAATGGGCATACCAATGCCCCCACCCCCCAAAAAAATAGCCACAGTGTTTCTGCCCCCCTTGGGGGCATATCGGGGCAACCCCACCCCCGATAAACCCCCACCAGGGCGGCAGAAAGCCGACTAGGCACGGATTTGTTTTTAGCAATATGCCTACCTGTGGATTTTGGGCCCTAGCGCAGCCGGCACATAGGGAAACCTAGCAAACCTGTACATTTTTTAAACCTAGACACCCAGGGGAATCCAGGATGGGGTGACTTGACTGGCTCTCACCAGGTTCTGTTACCCAGAATCCCTTGCAAACCTAAATATTTGTAAAAAAAACCACATTTTCCTCACATTTCTGTGGTGGAAAGTTCTGGAATCTGCGTGGATCCACAAAATTCTACCCACCACACACTCCCCAAAGCCTTCGGAGAAAAATGGTACCTCACTTGTGTGGGTAGGCCTAGTGCCCGCGACAGGCAAGGGCCCAAAACCTATTGAGGTGACATCAAAATTACCTATCACAAAACAACCTTGTTTTGCAAGGGGGGTCCCATGAGTTTTTGGCCCCGGGCATGGCGGCAATCTAGGGAAACCTACAAAACCCACACATTTATGAAAACTAGACACCCGGGGGAGTCCAGTGAAGTATGGCTTGCGTGGGTCCCCCAAAGTTTTCCTACCCAGAATCCCCTGCAAACCTCAAATTTAGCTGAAAAAATCACTTTTTTCTCAAATTTCTGTGTGGGAAAGTTCTGGAATCTACGTGGATCTACAAATTTCCTCCCACCCAGCGTTACCCTAGGTCTCCCGATAAAAATGATACCTCACCCGCGTGGGTGGGTCAAGTACCCGCGACAGGCAAGGGCCCAAAACCTATTGAGGCGACATCAAAATTACCTATCACAAAACAACCTGGATTTGCAAGGGGGGTCCCAAGAGTTTTTGACCCCGGGCTCAGCGGCCATCTAGGGAAACCTACCAAACCCACACATTTCTGAAAACTAGACACCCGGGGGAGTCCAGCAAGGTATGGCTTGCGTGGGTCTCCTAACGGTTTCCTACCCAGAATCCCCTGCAAACCTCAAATTTGTCTGAAAAAAATCACTTTTTTCTCAAATTTCTGTGTGGGAAAGTTCTGGAATCTACGTGGATCCACAAATTTCCTCCCACCCAGCGTTCCCCCAGGTCTCCTGATAAAAATGATACCTCACTCGCGTGGGTGGGTCAAGTACCCGCGACAGGCAAGGGCCCAAAACCTATTGAGGCCACATCAAAATTACCTATCACAATACAACCTGGATTTGCAAGGGGGGTCCCAAGAGTTTTTGGCCCGGGGATCGGCGGCCATCTAGGGAAACCTACCAAACCCACACATTTATGAAAACTAGACACCCGGGGGAGTCCAGCGAGGTATGGCTTGCGTGGTTCCCCCAACGTTTTCCTACCCAGAATCCCCTGCAAACCTCAAATTTAGCTACAAAAATCACTTTTTCCATACATTTTTGCGTGGGATCACCGTGCCGGCACAAATGTCCTACCACCCAGCGTTCCCCTTGCTCTCCCGAGTAAAATGATACCTCACTTGTGTGGGTTGGCCAAAGGCCTGTGACTAGGAAGAGCCCAAAACACAGGGATTTAGAAAATAGCACCGAGAATTCTAAGCGCTACATTTATTTAAAAATAAGTTTTTAGCCAATTCTGCTTTGGACACCCACACAAGTGAGGTACCATTTTACTCGGGAGAACAAGGGGAACGCTGGGTGATAGGACACTTGTGCCAGCACGGTGATTCCATGCAAAAATATGTGGAAAATATGTTTTTTTCAGCTAAATTTGAGGTTTGCAGGGGATTCTGGGTAGGGAAACGTTGGGGGATCCACGCACGCCATACCTCATTGGACTCCCCAGGGTGTCTAGTTTTCAGAAACGTGTGGATTTGGTAGGTTTCCCTAGATGGCGGCGAGCCCGGGGCCAAATCACCAGGTGCCCCCCCCCAAAAACCAGGTAGTTTTGTTATAGGTAATTTTGAAGTCTCCACAATACGATTTGGGCCATATCCTGTTTCAGCCACTATGCCTACCCACACAAGTGAGGTACCATTTTTATCGGGAGACTGGGGGGGACGCTGGGTGGAAGGAAATTTGTGGATGCACGGAGATTCCAGAACTTTCCCACACAGAAATTTGAGAAAAAAATGATTTTTTCAGCTAAATTTGAGGTTTGCAGGGGATTCTGGGTAGGAAAATGTTGGGGGACCCACGCAAGCCATACCTCGCTGGACCCCCCCGGGTGTCTACTTTTCAGAAATGTGTGGGTTTGGAAGTTTCCCAAGATGACCGCCGTGCCCGGGGCCAAAAACCCAGGTGACCCCCCTTGCAAATCCAGGTTGTTTTGTGATAGGTAATTTTGATGTCTCCTCAATACGTTTTGGGCCCTTGCCTGTCGCGGGTACTTGACCCACCCACGTGAGTAAGGTACCATTTTTATTGGTAGACCTGGGCGAACACTGGGTGGTAGGAAATTTGTGGATCTACGTAGATTCCACAACTTTCCCACACAGAGATTTGAGAAAAAAGTGATTTTTTCAGCTAAATTTGAGGTTTGCAGGGGATTCAGGGTAGGAAAATGGTAGGGGACCCACGCAAGCCATACCTCACTGGACTCCCCCAGGTGTCTAGTTTTCAGAAATGTGTGGGTTTGGTAGGTTTCCCTAGATGGCCGCCGAGCCCGGGGCCAAAAACCCAGGTGACCCCCCTTGCAAATCCAGGTTGTTTTGTGATAGGTAATTTTGATGTCTCCTCAATACGTTTTGGGCCCTTGCCTGTCGTGGGTACTTTACCCACCCACGCGAGTGAGGTACCATATTTATCGGGAGACCTGGGGGAACACTAGGTGGTAGGAAATTTGTGGATCCACGTATTTTCCAGAACTTTCCCACACAGAAATTTGAGAAAAAAGTGATTTTTTTAAGCTAAATTTGAGGTTTGCAGGGGATTCTGGGTAGGAAAACGTTGGGGGACCCATGCAAGCTATACCTCTCTTGACTCCCCCGGGTGTCTAGTTTTCAGAAATGTGTGGGTTTGGTAGGTTTCCCTAGATGGCCGCCGAGTCCGGGGCCAAAAACTCATGGGACCCCCCTTGCAAAACCAGGTTGTTTTGTGCTAGGTAATTTTGATGTCGCCTCAATAGGTTTTGGGCCCTTGCCTGTCGCGGGTACTTGACCCACCCACGCGAGTGCGGTATCATTTTTATCGGGAGACCTTGGGAAACGCTGGGTGGGAGGAAATTTGTGGATCCACGTAGATTCCAGAACTTTCCAACACAGAAATTTCAGAAAAAAGTGATTTTTTCAGCTAAATTTGAGGTTTGCAGGGGATTGTGGGTAGGAAAGCTTTAGGGGACCCACGCAAGCCATACCTCGCTGGATTCCCTCGGGTGTCTAGTTTCCAGAAATGTGTGGGTTTGGTAGGTTTCCCTAAATGGTCGCCGAGCCCAGGGCCAAAAACTCATGGGACCCCCCTTGCAAAACCAGGTTGGTTTGTGATAGGTAATTTTGATGTCGCCTCAATAGGTTTTGGGCCCTTGCCTGTCACGGGTCCTTGACTCACCCATGCAAGTGAGGTACCATTTTTCTCGCAAGACTTTGGGGAACGCGGGGTGAGTGGAAATTTGTGGATCCACGCACATTCCAGAACTTTTCACCACAGAAATGTGAGGAAAATGTGCTTTTTTTGACAATTTTTTAGGTTTGCAAGGGATTCTGGGTAACAGAACCTGGTGAGAGGCAGTCTAGTCACCCCATCCTGTATTCCCCAGGGTGTCTAGTTTTCAAAAATATATAGGTTTGCTAGGTTTCCCTAGGTGCCGGCAGAGCTAGGGTTCAAAAACTACAGCTAGGCACTTTGCCAAAAAAGGGTCATTTTTCACTGGAAATTGTGGTGTGTCCACGTTGCGTTTTGCGCCGTTTCCTGTCGCAGGCACTAGGCCTACCCACACAAGTGAGGTACCGTTTTTCTTGGAAGGCTCTGGGGAACGCGGTGTGGGTGGAAATTTGTGGATCCACGCAGATTCCAGAACTTTCCACCACAGAAATGTGAGGAAAATGTGTTTTGTTTACAATTATTTAGGTTTGCGAGGGATTCTGGGTAACAGAACCTGGTGAGAGGCAGTCAAGTCACCCCATCCTGGATTCCCCTGGGTGTCTAGTTTTCAAAAATGTATAGGTTTGCTAGGTTTCCCTAGGTGCCGGCAGAGCTAGGGTTCAAAAACTACAGCTAGGCACTTTGCCAAAAAAGGGTCATTTTTCACTGTGAAATTGTGGTGTGTCCACATTGCGTTTTGCGCTGTTTCCTTTCGCGGGCACTAGGCCTACCCACACAAGTGAGGTACCGTTTGTCTTGGAAGACTCTGGGGAACGTGGGGTGGGTAGAAATTTGTGGATCCACGCAGATTCCAGAACTTTCCACCACAGAAATGTGAGGAAAATGTGTTTTTTTGGACAATTGTTTAGGTTTGCAAGGGATTCTGGGTAACAGAACCTGGTGAGAGGCAGTCAAGTCACCCCATCCTGGATTTCCCTGGGTGTCTAGTTTTCAAAAATATATAGGTTTGCTAGGTTTCCCTAGGTGCCGGCAGAGCTAGGGTTCAAAAACTACAGCTAGGCACTTTGCCAAAAAAGGGTCATTTTTCACTGTGAAATTGTGGTGTGTCCACGTTGCGTTTTGCGCTGTTTCCTGTCGCGGGCACTATGCCTATCCACACAAGTGAGGTACCATTTTTATTGGGAGACTTAGGGTAATTCAGATTTGTAAATCAAATGTTGTTACCTATTGACTTTCGATGCATTTCTGCCTTCCAAATGAAAGACAATGTGTAAAAATGAAGTCATTTTGAAAAATGACCGATAATTCTCATGCTAGTATGAGTATTCCCAATTTCGGAAATGTGCAAATATCTACTGTTTCTAAACTCTATATTTTGTTCCCATTTCAGAAATACATAGGTGTCTTTCATACCGATTTTTCTATGTATACATTTTCCCAGAATAATTGCTATATACCCGGTACATAATAAAAAACCATTGCAAGTCGCTGCTCAGTTTTTGGCTCTGGGTTCGTCGGGTTCTTGGTTAACCTACAAGTCCTATATATCCCCACAACCAGTAAGGTCCAGCGGTGTAACGGTATATTGCTTTCAAAGAGCTGTCATAATTAGAAGAAGTTACAGGTGAAAACGTTGACACAAAAGGCTGTTTTTTTCAACTAATTTTCAATTTTTCCTATATTTAACTGTTAGTTTCTATAAAGAAACCTTGAAGGATCTACACAAATGACCCCATGGTGAATTCAGAGTTTTGTCTACATTTCAAAAATGTAGAGCTTTCCAGGATCCATTATTGCTTTTATACCCATTTCTACCATTAACTGGAAGGAGGTTGAAAGCACAAAAAATAGCAAAAATAGGCTATGTCCCAGAAAAATGCCAAAACTGTGTAAAAACTTTGGTTTTCTGACAAAAGTTTGTAATTCCCTAAAAGCTGGGAAAATGGTGATTTTAGCCCCACAAACCCTTTTTGATACCATTTGCAGGGAAAAACCAGACGCTTTAATTTGCAGTAGTTTTTTCCCATTTTTCCCCAAAAAAACAAAATGTATCTGTATTTTGTCTAATTTCTGGGTCCCCTCCGGGGGAATCCACAAACCCTGGGTACCTTTAGAATCCCCATGATGTTGGAAGAAAAGGACGCAAATTTGGCGTGGATACCTTATGTGGTCAAAAAGTTACAGGTGCCTAAGCGCGAACTCCCCCAAATAGCCAAAAAAGGCTTAGCACAGGGGGGAAAAGGCCTAGCAGCGAAGGGGTTAAGGGTGAGACGACCTCTGAAATATGTTTTGATGACCCTATCCTCTTAAGTCTGAACTGTGAATTAACAGTGGTGTCTATAAGAACCTTGAGTATTTTTTTGTGTTGATGCCTCCATGCTCGCCCAGAAACAGGAGCATGTATTGTGGATATTTTGTTTGATAATGATGAACCAGCACCTCACGTGGTATATCGCAGTGGTGCATCCTCAGTGTTTCTGAATGAGAAGTACCAATTTCTGATCATTATATGGCATTGTCTTTAGGGTCATTGTATTGTTTTGATCGTCCATTGATAGCACTCAACATTATTGCAGGTTCACGTAGGCCAAACCTAATGTCCAATTCCCACAGACATGGCCTTAAAGTTAGGCATTTTTCCTTTTTCATTTTATTCATATTAGTCCTGTAAGGGAAGACTGCTTTGTGATAAAATTTCTGATCTTGAACTTGATAATGGCCATGTTTTTGTTTACAACTTTAATGATCAGCCGCGCTTGCTGGTGTCCCACAAATCATGATGATATCTGACTTGGGCCTTTTCATGTTTATGCAAAACAAGAGCACACACAATGAGCTCTTTGGCATTTCATGAGAGGGTTAAAGTTCATTTTCAGAAGCTCAAGAAGGAACGTGGTCATAAAGGAAAGTATGTTGTCTTTTTCATTTTGGCACTCCAGAGATTCAAACATTCTCTCTCCTACTCCTATTCGCGTGTTTTTCTGTGTGCCCACCAATTTCAAGGTTCCAGGTTTGAATTGATCAAACTACTCTATTACATCCTTCAATCCTTTTCCATGTTGGCCAGCCTACCACAAAATGAGGCAATGTACCTGAGTGAGTGAACCTCCACTGTTGGTTTGGATACTGTTGAATCCACTGATCCGTAAGACAATTTACTGTCCATTAGCTATTTCAGTAGGGATTCTAGAGTGACGTCTAATTGATGCTGCATATGTGTGGCTAGATATCTTTTTATTTATTTTATTTATTTAGAAAGTTTTCTATAGCGTGAACATGACTACCAAGGGTATCAGAGCGCTTTACAGTTTATACATCAAGAAGGATACACGAGGTAAAAAAGCAGAACAACCAAACAAAGAACAAAATTAACAGTCTTGTAGAGCTGGGTGCCCTAGGGAGCCTTGGGAGCTAGGACTCAAACCTTTGAGGGCGTCCTCAGTCTCTTTGGAAGCTCCCTTTCTAAGGCAGAAATTTCTTCATCAGTAACACTTTAACTTCCATTTTGAAAAGGACAGTAGAGGGATTCAGCCTAACTTCAGGGGGCAAGGAGTTCCAAATCCTCGGGGCGATACCTGAGAAGGCTCGATTGTAGGTTTTTCTTTTCTTGAATTTTTGTGGTTTGAGCAGTAGAGTGCTGGCACTTCTAGAGGCTCTCGATCCACCTGAGAGCTCCAGTTTTTGAGCGAGGTACATCAGGGTATTGAAATTAATGGCTTTATGTGCCATGTATGCAATTTTTTGTTGTATCCGAGCTTCATATGGGAGCCAGTTCAGGGATATCAGATCTGGGGAGATATGATTGTATCTTTAAGCGCCTGTAAAGAGCCTTGCAGCAGAATTGAGGGCAACCCTAAGAGGAGCCGTCTTCGATCTTGGAAGGCCGCAAAGAGTTGCACTGCCATAATCCAGCTTTGAGATCACTAAGGCTTGCACTGCAACCTTTAGCTCATGTGAAGGGAGAAAAGGTTTTATTTTCCTTAAGATGCTGAGTTGGAAGTTCGCTCCTTTGGTGAGTGTACTAATGTGCTTCTGCATGTTCAGACTCTTGTCTAGCATTATTCCCAAAGAGGTTGCGGAATCAACAATGTGTGGCGTACAATTAAGAGCTGTTAGCTGATTCATCCAATGTTCTATGACTGGAGATTGCTTGTGTGGTGTGATTAAGAGGAATTCCGTTTTGAGACCGTTTAACTTCAAGTGGTTATGTGTCAACTAACTTTGTGTTTTCAGTAGGACTGTGTTGAGGGACCTGATGTCCTCAGGGGAGGAGATCTTCAGGTAAAGTTGGGTATCATCTGCGTATATGTGATAGTGAATGCTGGAAGATTTCAGAATTTCTGTTAAAGGCTCCATGAACAGGTTGAAGAGCGTGGGTGAGGGCGCAGATCCTTGTGCAACCCCCAGCGTGACCGGAGAAGGATGAGATAGGGACTAGTTCACCTTGAAGCTTTGGGTTCTATTGTGGAGGAATGAGGAGAACCAGTTTGGTACAGGCCCAGGCAGCCCCATCCTGTGCTCCAAGAGGTCAATTAGGTTATCGTGTTTAACAGCATCAAACGCTGGGGAAAGGTCAAGGAGGATCAGTAGGCAAGATTCGTTTTGATCAAGCAATTTTAGCGCATCATCTACTATGTGAGTGAGAGCAGATTCTGTGCTATGACCCTGGCGGAAACCGGATTGAAATTGGTCCAGGAGTTGGAATTGATCAATGTGGTTACAAAGTTGGACATGCACACATTTCTCCAGGAGCTTTGCCAACGTGGGGATGTTAGAAATTGGGCGGAAGTTGAGTAGGTCAGTGGGTTCTGCGTATGGTTTCTTTAGAATATGGGTAACTTGCCCAGATTTTAGGCAGTCCGGAATAGCACCTTGCAGCAGTGAAGCATTGACAATCTTAGCCCAAAGTGCGATAATGGAGGTTCTGATTTCATAGAAAAGATTCGATGGCAGGGGGTCGTTGAAAGAGATATCTATTTAGAACTCTTGTTCACAGCTTAGAGTAGTTGTCCTTCAGTTTCTGATCGGAGAGTTTTCAGGTGATGAGCAGGTCAACATTTGCAGAGGTAGTTTCAGTCCACAGAGTGGTGTTGAGGGGCAGATTAATAATGCAATAGCTTTTCTAGGATTCTAAATACCATATGCCTCGGACGCGGGTTCAGCCTACTGTTTTTTTGTGCAAAACAACGTAAATTGCAATACTGTCTCAGTCCCTCAATTCACAATCACAATTCCCTTTGTTACTGTTCTGTGAGTTCCATTTCGCTGTATATCCTCAAACCCCAATTCACTCTGAGGAGTTAAATTGTGTCCCAACCTGAACGGTTGAACCCATTGAATCTGAATGATGCACTGACTCTGAAGAGCAGTGGGTTGTTGCCAACTCTTTGAAGGTGGACAAATAATATGGAGATTGCCCCCAGTTTGATAAATATATTTGTATCCAAACCTGCATGGACCCTGCTGCTGCTGATGCTTTGAGAGCATGGAACTGAGTGAGAACTGTTGTCATCTTTTTAGTAAGGAGCCTGAAGGCTCGTGAGGATCTGCTGACCTCTAGGCATCTGCTTTTGCCCTCGCCAGACTGGAAAGCCTCAGCAAGCCCAAAGACCACTGAAATGTTGACATTATGCTCCTCCATCTCTACTCCTCAGCAGGGACTAGAGAGGGCTTTCCAATAAAATTACTCTAACAAAACGCAGGTGAATTGAGTGGTCACACAGCCTGATGTGCAGACAGTCTCTGTGTACCATTACTGTAATATTTCTCTTTCCTTTGAACTTGCTGTTGTTGCGGCGATCAACATCCTGGTTAGTTTGCCAGCTAGCAGGAAGAAGACAGATAATTTTATTGTCCAGTTATTTCAAACCATAACAATTTTGACATAAAAAAAAGATAATATATATATATATATATATTCTTAAAATGAGATATAATAAACACTTCGGGGCAGATTTACAAGCCTCCTGCGCCACTCAGTACGTCACTTTTCGTGACGTACTGGTGGCGCAGGGAGCTCCTCGATATTTACAAGGAGAGGAAAAGCCACCATGCGTGACTTTTCCTCTCCTTGTAAATACCGTCCCTTCACACGCAGCACTTTGCGTTGAAGGGGCGTTCCATGGGTGTTGCTGTGGGTGTTCCCACGCAACACCCATGGAACAAGACACATCTCCAGATTTACGAGAAATCGTAAATCTGGAGATGCGTCTGAAAGCTACGCCACCCTAGAGGTGGCGTAGCGAAGCGCACCGAGGAGAAATGTTTTCATTTCTCCTCGTTTTTTCCTCTTTCAATGCGTGCTGCATTCTACAGCATGCATTGAAAGAGGAAAAAGCCTGTACTGATTGTTTTTGTGCAGAAAGGTGCCCCTTCCTGCACAAACACAATCTCCCCATGGCGCAGGCATCCTTGCACCATGGTGCAAGGGTGCCTGCGCCGGCGCTTGGCAGCTGTTTGTGCGCCAGCGCAGGGGAGAGCACAGGAATGCGACATATTCTTGTAAATATGTCGCATTCCTGTGCTCTGAAAGTGCTGCAGCGTGGCGCAGCCAAAGGGCTTGCAGCGCCACGCTGCGGCACTTTCTTGTAGATCTGCCCCTTCATCTAAAACTAATTCATTGTGCAGAAATGGTCCAATAATTCTTCATAATATAAAAGCGTAAGGGGCTGGCTAGGGCAAGGTAAATGTAAGCTTCATTCCTAAATTGAGACATAGTAAACACTTCATCTGATTATTGATTCAGCGTGCAAAAGTGGTCCAATAGCTCTTTGTATTGCAAAAGCGTAAAGTGCATTGTGCTGGCTAGGACTATCACGCTAGGCTTTCCCCTTATTTTGCTTATCCTGTGATCCAGGTGACTAGCAAAAGATATTTAAAGCGCAAAAGAATTAAAAAGGTACAGTGTGCCATGTGGGTGACCCCCGACACTTAAATGTTGAACTTAAAATACAAAGGAGACAAACTGCTAAAATCACAGTCTCCCATGAGTTTAAAATTCTATGTAGATGTGGCATTCTTATTTATAACTTTCTAGGCGTCCTTCAGGAATCTCAAAAATCTAGCAGTTAGTTGAACGTGGGACCTACTTAGACATGTTGTTATTGCATTTTGACATTGCCTAATTCATAGGTGGCAAAATACTGGAGTTAACCAATAGTGCCTTAAATCCTTCAATTTGTTACAAACACAAACTACATGCAACAATGATTCGAGTTTGTAATTACACAGCCTATAGTTCAAGGCCTCTGTCGCTTTCAGTCGTCCTTATTTATAGGCTTTTAGGGGTGTAATGCTGCATCTTAGCCTGATCAGGTCTTTTTTCAGCTCAAGGCTCATAGGGACTCATAGAGGGAGATACTCAGATTTGCGTGGGCCTTTGTTGAGTGTTCCTGTTGATCATCATCAGAGGACATACACACGCCACTATTAATGCGTTACACAATTCAATTGCATCGAGCTATATTTCTGTCATAGGTCTATCACAACTTGTCAACTGTATGTTTGTTCTTTTCAATGGGCTTTGATCCTGGGTGATGTAAATCGATGCGTTTGAGCCCTTTTCTTTGTGGCCTCCTCAGGGCTATGCGGAACAGGTATTACCCAAAGAATTACCCTGTAAGGGCAAACTGTCAGAGGAAGAACAGGTAATGCCCGGTCGAAAGACACAAAGAATGCATCACCATGAAAACACACCACTTGCAACACAGCGTAGGCATGTCGTCCATGCCCGTTTGGGTTCCCGGCAGTGATCTAAACCCTTTTAAGGAAGAATAATTCAAGTTTCAAGGTGACACATTCACTATGTCTTCATGATATATGACAGATAGCCTGGTATATGGCTTTGACTCTACGCTACACCCGGGCATCCATTTCCTCCATGGGCAAGCAAGGACAACGAGGTGGCCCATTCTTCTAGCTCTGAATTGAGAACTTTTGAAAAGATTTTCTAGCTACATTGAGCAGGGCTATTAGCCTGAAATTGGCTGCTGATTAGTTGGACCTTGTTTGTGTATTAGGGATATATGGATCCCCTCCAGCTGTCTGGAACCTCATTTGTTATAATTCATTGCTTGAACAGCGGTCATAGAAGACTAATCCATTCATCTTGAGCAATTTTGAATATTCTAGCTGGTAGACCATTAGGTCCGGGGGCTCCCACCGAGCAAAGAGAGGTGATGATTTATCACAATTTGTCCATATTATTTTTGTTAGTCTCCCATTCTGCCGAAGTGCCTGCAGGGGACACCGTGCCCTGCGTCCAGGCCTCCTCGGACTGGCTTTCTGTGTTTGTAACTTATAAGCTCGTAACATAATTCACCCAGTTTGCTGCTGATATGGAAGGCTGTACTTTCCAAATGTTCCCTTTAGACCACCAGTGCACCAGACTCCAGAATTTATGGGGATTTCTTAGTTTCAAAGCCTCATAAAGTTTTACCCACTGTTTCTCTTCATTCAGTTTGCTCAGTTCCCATGGTTTTGATCTGTATGCTTTCTTATTTTTCTTATGTCATTAGTAAGTGCACCCAAGTTGTTAATGGTCCGGCTCCTTCTCAATCGATTGTTCAGCTTCCGTTTGAGAATTCTTACTTCCCTTGATGGGTGAAGAAGCAGGCGTTCTTTGGTGGAGATTAACACTTGGGCTAGGAGGAAGGAGAAAGGTCCCACTATCTATACTATTTAACTCATTAGAAATACCATTGTGTTGGGGAATGTGTTATATGATCTATAGCTGCAAGTTTTCATCGGGCAGGTCAGGGAAAAGTAATTTCGTTTTTGCCTTTAGAACCATACAACAATTCATAAGAGGCTAAAGATTCCCAAAGGAATTTGAGGCCATGAAGGTGGTCCATTGTGCTTGTGCCCTCTTTGGTGCATGCTGTGTTCTGATGCACTGTGCTGCTCTTGCCACTCTGTTTGTGCCATCTGCCTGACTGCTGCTTTCCCACTGCATACTCACTGGGAATTTCTTGGCTGCTCTGCACCAGAGTACTTGTGCTCTCTCCAAGAAACATGGTAAAATTGGCCTATACCTGATTATCACGTTTAATTTACTTATAAGTCCCTAGTATGTGGTAGTACATGCACCCAGGGCCTGTAAATGAAATGCTACTAGTGAGCCTGCATCACTAATTGTGCCACTCACTAAAGTAGCACTTTAAAACATGTCTCAGGCCTGCCACTTCAGCATGTAGTGCAGTTCTATTTTGCCAATTCGACTAGACAAAATGAACCTTTGGTAGGTGTTGGAAATGGCCCTTTTTGCAGGGTCACCCCTAAACTTTTTGCCTGCCTCCTGTATTTTTGCTGACCTGTTTCTGTTGGTTTTATGACTCTGGGCACTTTACCACTGCTGTTCAGTGCTAAAGTGCATATGCTCTCCCTTGGTAAATATGTCTATGTGAATTGGTATATCCCTTATTGGCTTATTTGGTTTACCTGTTAGTCCCTAGTAGTGTGGCCTGTGTGTGCCCAGGGCTGGTAAACCAAATGCTGCTGGTGGGCATGCAGCGCTGGTTTGCGCCACCCACAGAAGCAGCTTTTAAAGTATGTCTCAGACCTGCCACTGCAGTGTCTGTGTGCAGTCCAGAACTGCCATCTTGGCTGTGAAGTGCACCCACTTCCCAGCCCCTGAACCTTCCCTTGGCATCCTGTAAGTCGCCCCTCGGGTAGGGTGCATTGTATGTGTAAGGTAGGACATGCCTTGGTGTGTGTAGCATGTCCTGGTAGTGAATTATGCACCATTTCGTTTTTCACTACTGTAAGGCTACCTGTTCCTCATAGGCTAGAATGGGTAGTTTGACTATTACATGCTATAGTCCTAACTGACCCCAGGAACATGGTAGAAAAACGAATTTAGTATGCCTGAGCTCAGAATATTAAAATACACCTTTTAGTGAAGTTTATTTTTATATTCTGTGTTTGAAAATACCACTTTTAGAAAGTAGGTATTTTCTTGCCTAAGCCTTCCAGTGTGCTCTGCCGTTATGTGTATTGGCTGTCTGGTTTTAGAGGGGCAGGACAGGCTGAGTCAGACCTTGGTGGAATAGAGAGATCTGCATTTAGAGTGTGGGGAAGGGTGGCTCTTTGATCTGAATAGGGCTGTGCCTGGCAAGGTGAATGCTGGCTCCACCTCCCACTGTGTGTCTGCTAGCAGACCCCCTCTTTCTGAAAGGAAGGATGCAGCCTGGTAAACAAAGTGCTCCAGGCCTGAGCAGAACTGGTTCTGGCTAGGTTCAGGGACTGGTAGCTTCAAGGATCAAAGGCTTTTGGGGTATAAATATCTGTGCTCAAACCCCCTACTTTTGTATTGCTTTTGGATCTGGAGAGGAAACTCTGTCCGTGCCACTGGAGGAATCTGCAGGAAGTGACTGTCCTTGTGCTTGTGTGTTGTTTCTTGCACTGGCCTGCAGCAGTGACCACTGGACCTTGAAGAAGAGGAAAAGGAACTATTGAGAGAACTTTTATTTTTGTACAGCAATCACCCAAGGGCTAGGAAAAGAGCTAGCCTCCTGCTGGAGTCTCAGGCACAACAGACTCCACCACCAACCTCCTGCTTCCTCCCTGCGAGGACTGCTATCTGCTGAGGAGGCTCCTGTGAGTTCCAGGGCCTCTATTTTGCATCAGAGAGAAGAGGGTAAGAAATCAACGCTAACGCATCTTTGCGGGCCGCTGCAGTCGAGAGCGCTGGGAAAATCATTGCGCTGCTGCCGCCGAGGGCCCGCAACCCGAAACCATCGCTGACGCCCCTTTGCGAGCCGCTGCAGCCGAGACGCGCTGGAAAGATCATCGCGCTGCTGTCGCCGCGCACTCGCAACCCTGACAGAAATCATCGCTTCAAGACATCGCAGTGCGGACGCCGTGCGTTCGCCACTTTGATCGCATCACACCGGATTTCGTCGCTCCCTCGCGGAGCGTCTTGTCTTCGCATCGCAACACGATCGCACATCGCAACAGGATCACCGCATCGACTTCTCCCACGCGGCAAGAAAGTCATCGCATCGGCGGTCCAGCGTGCAGAAGTTTGTCGCATCGTCTCCGCACGCATCCCGCAGATCGGCGCATCATCCTCCCTTGCGGCAAGGATTTCAACGCATCGCCGGCCTCGCGTGCCGAGAATCATCGCTACAACTTCTTTGCGACACTTTGTTGGTTTTGCTACTAAACCCAGGTACTTTGTGAGAGAAAGGGTCGCAGAGACCACTGCCTTGAATTTGAACCTTATTTTTGCAACCTTTGAACTATCTTTGACAGACCTTCAACAGCTATCCTATTTTTGACAGTCTTATGAGAGAAAGGGTCGCACAGACCACTGCCTTGAATTTGAACCTTATTTTTGCAACCTCTGAACTATCTTTGACAGTCCTTCAACAGCTATCCTATCTTTGACAGTATTGTGGCTTTTACAGTTATTGGTCTTGTGATAAATCTGCCTTTATATAAAGATACTTATTTTTTATAACTACTTGTGTGGTGTCCCTTTGTAGTGTTCCTCAATGTGTTACTGTGTATGGTCATAAATGCTTCACACCCTGCCTCTGAGATAAGCCTACCTGCTCGTGCTACGTTACCACAGGGTTGAGCAGGGGTATTAAAGAGGGTAGCCCCCTCACTCTGACTTAGGAAGAAGGGTCCCTACTTGGACAGTGGCCAGCCATTGCCAACTAGAGACCCCCATTTCTAACATTGGTGGTCAGCGGTGAGGATCTGGACTTGCATTTATGATCGCATACAGTAATTATAGTGTACACTACTAGTGAGTGCAGACCATAACGTACCGCATACATTTTTTTTGAGAATTGTTTTTTTTTGCTCCTATATTGTGATTGATATTGCCGGTGATTTTTCACCCGCGCCCATTTATTGAAAGTTTTTGATCCCCTATTGTGATTGATATTGCTGGTGATTTTTCACCCACGCACATTTCTGAGAGTTTTTGGGATCCTGTATTGTGATTGATATTGCCGGTGATTTTTCACCCGCGCACATTTATTGAAAGTTTTTGATCCCCTATTGTGATTGATATTGCTGGTGATTTTTCACCCACGCACATTTCTGAGAGTTTTTGGGATCCTGTATTGTGATTGATATTGCCGGTGATTTTTCACCCGCGCACATTTATTGAAAGTTTTTGATCCCCTATTGTGATTGATATTGCTGGTGATTTTTCACCCACGCACATTTCTGAGAGTTTTAGGATCCTATATTGTGATTGATATTGCCGGTGATTCTTCACCCGCTTACATTTTTTGAGAAGTTTTCTTCTATCTTTTATTGATATTGCCCGTGATTGTTACAATGGGCAAGCCTATGTTTTATTGATATTGCCAGGTAATAGTACCCGCATACATTTTTGAGAATTGTTGGATCCTATATTGTAATTGATATTGCCGGTGATTTTTTACCCGCATACATTTTCTTGAGAAGTTTTCTTCTATCTTTTATTGATATTGCCAGTTATTGCTACAATGGGTCTTACTGAAATGAGACCTACCTTTTATATAGATGATCTGTTAACCTACAGTCTAGAGGAGCTAAGGGGGTTCTGTGAGGAGAGGGGCTTAGCAGTGAGTAGGAAGGAGACTCAGCTATCCCTGCAGACATCCCTGAGACTTTGGCAACAAGACAGATGGAGATTCTTGGAGTCCCAGTACACCTACCCAGAGGGTAGTTGGTCTGAGGGTGGCTCTAGAGAGTCTGAAGAGGAGGAAGAAAGTGTTATGGAATATCTCATAGGTGGGGAGTTCCTTGATGAGCCTAGTGCCTATGGTAGTGCCAGATTCCCCTCATGGTCCCCAGAGGAGTTGGGGGACAGGCGGGAAGGTCCCATAGGTAGGGAGTCCCTTGCTGGATCTAGTGCACAGGGTAGTGCCCAATCCCCTTCATGGTCCCCAGAGGAGTTGGACAGACAGAGGGAGAGGGAGTACCAGCTGGAATTGGAGAGGCTCCAAATAGAGATTGCACAGCTGGAGGCGCACCGAGCGCAGATAGCAGAAAAGGAGAAGTTAGCTCAAGAGGGTAGGTTACCCCTGGAGCACAGTTTTAATTGTCTGGATTCCCCAGAGAGGGTGGGGTCCAGTGGTGGCAGCAAAATTGAAGTGTATAGTGATGACAGTGTAGTACCCCCACCCAGAGATGTAGCACCTGACTTGAAGGAGGGGTTGATCTACACCAGGGGATTCAAGGATATAAGGTAGCCCCATTAATATGCAGTGGCCCTGAGGTGGATGGGGGAACTAGCGCAGGGGCCCATAGTCCTAGTGAAAGGAGGGATACTCTACCGACTCTGGATGAGAGGTGCAGGGAGAGGGGTTCCCCCGTGGTTGAGGTCCTGGTGAATGTGTATGAGGACCGCCCAGAAGAGTGTGGGTTGAGTGATAGAGACAGTCAGTTAATGTCTCGCCCACTTCAAGAGAGTGGTGTGGGGTACGTGTGTGAGACACTGGATTGTGAGGTAAAGGTTAGCACCTGCGTGGAACTGTGTAATCCAATTGTGGGAGAGCATATTGTGAGTTCCTATTTTCCAGAGCTAAACCAACATGTGTTAGAGTGCGAGTTCTCTGATCCTAGGGAACTTGCGCAGGAGGCAGACCTCTGGGTGAGTACCAGAGGCTCTGTAGAGGCATTAGGGAATGACCCTAAGAGAAGTGGTTCAGAAGTTTTCCAACCCAGAGTGCTGGGAAAGGTTAGGAGTGTTACAGCTGGGTCCCCTTGTTGTGAGGAGGTTGTAGGGCCTCACATCCTGTCTCGTGGGAGCAGGAGTGAGACTGGGATAGGTCCCGAAGTGCCCCAGCCTCAGTCCCCAGGACTGGATGGTTCCATGAGGGAACACCAGGTGGGGAGCCTAGTCTGTCTAGATGGACCGTCCATTGTGGGGGTACCCCAGTGTTAGGTGAGCTGGGAGTGCCTGTAGTCAGGCCTCCATCAGTTCTTGTGCCTGGCAGTGCCACTCCTAGGGGAGGGTACGGAAGTCCAGTCTGAGGGATGAAAGGGGAAGGAGTCCCCAGTGGAAGAGCCAGTGGGTCAGGGGCCAGTCAGAAGGGCTGAGCCCCCTAGGAGTGACCATGGTGACACCACTTCAGTCCTGGTTGGCCAGGCAGTTGTTCAGCCACAGGGGTTGGTCCCTGGGTTGGTAAGTCAGATCCAGGAGTTGTCTGCCCTGGAGGGAGGGACAACTGTAAGCAGTGTCCCGACCATTTTTTCTAAGAGCACCACTCCAGGTGGGAGGGTGCAGTATGCTGGAAGGGGGTGCAGAGGGAGGGAGTCCTCGCCTCTGACCCCGGTGCAACCTGCGGGTTTTTCAGGTTGGTAGGTCAGTTGCAGGGTCCAGGCCCTGAACTGGTGGAGGGGTGTGTTTCCCTTGAGGGGGGCCTGTGTGCTCCCCAGGAAGTCCTGGTTGGCCAGGCAGTTGTTCAAGCACAGGGGTTGGTCCCTGGGATGGTAAGTCAGGTCCAGGTGTTGTCTGACCTGGAGGAAGGGACAACTGTAAGCAGTGTCCCGACCATTTTCTTTTCTAAAAGCACCCCTCCAGGTGGGAGGGTGCAGTATGCTGGAAGGGGGTGCAGAGGGAGGGAGTCCTCGCCTCTGACCCCAGTACCACCTGAGGGTTTTTCCAGGTTGATGGATCAGTTGCAGGGACAAGGCCCTGAACTAGTGGAAGAGTGTATTTTCCTTGGGGGGAATTGGTGTACGCCCCCAGAAGTCCTGGGTTGCCAGGCACAGGCCCAGCCCAAGGGTACAGACCCTAGGTTGGGGGGCCAGGTTCAGGGTGTCCCCCTGATCTGGAGGAAGGGGCAACTGCTAACAGTGCCCCTCCCGGTTTGTGTTATGGAGGCACCTCTCCAGGTGGGAGGGTGCCGGGCCCCAGTAAAGGGGGCGGGGAGAGGGCAGCCTCACCCCTGACCTCCGCCCAGTCTAAGGGTACAGACCCTATGCTGGGATACCAGTTGCAGGATAGAACCCCTGAACTGGTGGGCGAATTATGCAGGACACCTGCCTCAGGTGCCCTGACAATTCTGGAAGGGGTATCGCTCCAGGTGGGAGGGTACCGAGCCCCAAAGAGGAGGACCGGGTGTGGGAGAGCCCACCCCAGTCTCTGGCCCAGCCGCTGGGTACAGGCCCAGGGCTGGTGGGTCAGTGTCCGGGTGCTTTGCCTGACCTGACAGGAGGGAGAGTGTACAAAAGGTGCCAGGCACCTGGGGTTACTGCCCCTCACTCTCTGATGCCCCAAAAGTTTGAGAGCCCTGAGAGGTATAGGGCTTGGATTTCATCACTGACTACTGTCAGTGATTACTGGGAGCTTGTTGTTTATCTGTTGGGACACACGTGGGGGCCAGTTAAGGTTAGATGCTGCACAGGTGGTGTCCACAGGTAAGGGGAAGAGTTCCCCATTGGTTGCCTTAGTGAGCCCTGAGAGGTATAAGGCCTGGGTCTCATCCCTGACTACTGTCAGTGGCGACTGTGGCTTATTGTTTATCTGTTGGGACACACCTGGGGGCCAGTTAAGGTTAGGTGCTGCCCAGGTGGTGTCCACAGGTGAGGGGCAGAGTTCCCCATTGGTTATCTTAGTGGGCCCTGGGAGTGTGGACAGAGGGATCCACCAGGGTTCAGATTGGAGTAGAGCTGGCATAGGCCCCTGCAGTTGCGGGCCAGTTCCGTGTTCTATCGCCCGAAGCAGGGAAGCCCATCAAAGTAGTGATTGGTCTACCCTGCGTTTTGGCTGGAAGGGGGTTGTGTTGGAAATGGCCCTTTTTGCAGGGTCACCCCTAAACTTTTTGCCTGCCTCCTGTATTTTTGCTGACCTGTTTCTGTTGGTTTTATGACTCTGGGCACTTTACCACTGCTGTTCAGTGCTAAAGTGCATATGCTCTCCCTTGGTAAATATGTCTATGTGAATTGGTATATCCCTTATTGGCTTATTTGGTTTACCTGTTAGTCCCTAGTAGTGTGGCCTGTGTGTGCCCAGGGCTGGTAAACCAAATGCTGCTGGTGGGCATGCAGCGCTGGTTTGCGCCACCCACAGAAGCAGCTTTTAAAGTATGTCTCAGACCTGCCACTGCAGTGTCTGTGTGCAGTCCAGAACTGCCATCTTGGCTGTGAAGTGCACCCACTTCCCAGCCCCTGAACCTTCCCTTGGCATCCTGTAAGTCGCCCCTCGGGTAGGGTGCATTGTATGTGTAAGGTAGGACATGCCTTGGTGTGTGTAGCATGTCCTGGTAGTGAATTATGCACCATTTCGTTTTTCACTACTGTAAGGCTACCTGTTCCTCATAGGCTAGAATGGGCAGTTTGACTATTACATGCTATAGTCCTAACTGACCCCAGGAACATGGTAGAAAAACGAATTTAGTATGCCTGAGCTCAGAATATTAAAATACACCTTTTAGTGAAGTTTATTTTTATATTCTGTGTTTGAAAATACCACTTTTAGAAAGTAGGTATTTTCTTGCCTAAGCCTTCCAGTGTGCTCTGCCGTTATGTGTATTGGCTGTCTGGTTTTAGAGGGGCAGGACAGGCTGAGTCAGACCTTGGTGGAATAGAGAGATCTGCATTTAGAGTGTGGGGAAGGGTGGCTCTTTGATCTGAATAGGGCTGTGCCTGGCAAGGTGAATGCTGGCTCCACCTCCCACTGTGTGTCTGCTAGCAGACCCCTCTTTCTGAAAGGAAGGATGCAGCCTGGTAAACAAAGTGCTCCAGGCCTGAGCAGAACTGGTTCTGGCTAGGTTCAGGGACTGGTAGCTTCAAGGATCAAAGGCTTTTGGGGTATAAATATCTGTGCTCAAACCCCCTACTTTTGTATTGCTTTTGGATCTGGAGAGGAAACTCTGTCCGTGCCACTGGAGGAATCTGCAGGAAGTGACTGTCCTTGTGCTTGTGTGTTGTTTCTTGCACTGGCCTGCAGCAGTGACCACTGGACCTTGAAGAAGAGGAAAAGGAACTATTGAGAGAACTTTTATTTTTGTACAGCAATCACCCAAGGGCTAGGAAAAGAGCTAGCCTCCTGCTGGAGTCTCAGGCACAACAGACTCCACCACCAACCTCCTGCTTCCTCCCTGCGAGGACTGCTATCTGCTGAGGAGGCTCCTGTGAGTTCCAGGGCCTCTATTTTGCATCAGAGAGAAGAGGGTAAGAAATCAACGCTAACGCATCTTTGCGGGCCGCTGCAGTCGAGAGCGCTGGGAAAATCATCGCGCTGCTGCCGCCGAGGGCCCGCAACCCGAAACCATCGCTGACGCCCCTTTGCGAGCCGCTGCAGCCGAGACGCGCTGGAAAGATCATCGCGCTGCTGTCGCCGCGCACTCGCAACCCTGACAGAAATCATCGCTTCAAGACATCGCAGTGCGGACGCCGTGCGTTCGCCACTTTGATCGCATCACACCGGATTTCGTCGCTCCCTCGCGGAGCGTCTTGTCTTCGCATCGCAACACGATCGCACAGCGCAACAGGATCACCGCATCGACTTCTCCCACGCGGCAAGAAAGTCATCGCATCGGCGGTCCAGCGTGCAGAAGTTTGTCGCATCGTCTCCGCACGCATCCCGCAGATCGGCGCATCATCCTCCCTTGCGGCAAGGATTTCAACGCATCGCCGGCCTCGCGTGCCGAGAATCATCGCTACAACTTCTTTGCGACACTTTGTTGGTTTTGCTACTAAACCCAGGTACTTTGTGAGAGAAAGGGTCGCAGAGACCACTGCCTTGAATTTGAACCTTATTTTTGCAACCTTTGAACTATCTTTGACAGACCTTCAACAGCTATCCTATTTTTGACAGTCTTATGAGAGAAAGGGTCGCACAGACCACTGCCTTGAATTTGAACCTTATTTTTGCAACCTCTGAACTATCTTTGACAGTCCTTCAACAGCTATCCTATCTTTGACAGTATTGTGGCTTTTACAGTTATTGGTCTTGTGATAAATCTGCCTTTATATAAAGATACTTATTTTTTATAACTACTTGTGTGGTGTCCCTTTGTAGTGTTCCTCACTGTGTTACTGTGTATGGTCATAAATGCTTCACACCCTGCCTCTGAGATAAGCCTACCTGCTCGTGCTACGTTACCACAGGGTTGAGCAGGGGTATTAAAGAGGGTAGCCCCCTCACTCTGACTTAGGAAGAAGGGTCCCTACTTGGACAGTGGCCAGCCATTGCCAACTAGAGACCCCCATTTCTAACAGTAGGCCTAAACCTTCATTTTTAATACATAAAAGTCATCTCTAAAGTAGGCCTTAAGCATCCATTAGGACAGGGTGCACGGTATTTAAATTTTTTACATGTCCTGGTAGTGAAAAAGGCCAAAATTATTACTTCACTATTGTAAGGCCTATCTCTCCCAGTGCTTAACACTGGGCAGTGGTGTAGCGTGGGTTACCAGCACCCGGGGAAAGGCAAGTATTGTGCCCCCTAACCCATGGATCATTAGCACTTCCTGGCGCAAATTTTTAAAAGGAAATACATTTGTAGTTAGATTTTTTTTTCCTTTAAAATTTTGCGCCTTTTGCGCCCCTAAGAATTTTGCGCCCCTGTGGCCCTGCGCAAGCTACACCACTGGTTCAGTGGTGTAACATTGGAGGCCGAAGACCGGCATGGGTCCCATATGCTTACATCTTTGTCTCTCATCAGAAAGGAAAAAACGCAAGGAGGATTACAGGTGGGCTATGCTTTATGAAGCCCTTTATGGAGGGCTTACGTCCTATTTACTTTTACTTTCTTATTTTTTCCTGTCACAAGACGGGATCCACTCGACACGTAATGACTGGGAGGACATAGGGATAACAGGCAGTGCTACAAAGAAGCAAATTCAAAATTATTATTGCTGCTTTGTCCTAGCTGACCATATTTTGTTAGCACAAGGGGTCTTGCTGCTTTTGCCTACCTGGCCATATTTTATCAGCACACAGAGCACTCTCATACACCCAACATTTTGAAAGAGGAAAGTGGAAAAACGAAAAAAAAAAAAGGGGGAAATTATTTCCCCCATATGCTAACATTAAAACGAGTCAACTTTAGGCGGTAAACATCTAAAATAAAACCCTTTTTTTCTTTAAAAATCGTGAGGGTCTGTTGGCATTTACATAGGGGCCCTACTATCTTATAATGGGGAGGGCTCTTCTCCGAGAGGATGTCACAGCTACACACCTGGGCTAAGGACACTGGGATGCGGTCATGCCATAGGGTACAGGGGTGTCCTTGGGTTTCTCTCCTTGCGTCTCCTTCCTCGTCTCTCCATGACAGGTTGGGGTCCCAGCCTCTGGAAACCCGCGTAGATCAAGAACGCGCTGCTCCAGCATCTGCCCCCCAGCCACTCTCCATGGCAGCGACGGATGCCAGAGGCTGGGGGTGCGCACCGCACAGCCGCTGATTGGGGGCATGCACCCAGGGACACCAGTGAATGACTCAGAGAAGTGGGGGTTTCGAGATGCGTCCGTTGGTTGCCGCAGACAGATGTTTATTTATTTCTACCCCCTCGGTCACAGCCCCTCCCCCTGGTCTCTATGAAGGCACCGGACCCAACCTACTGACTGTGTCATGGATGTCACTGCTTCCTACCCCCTCTCGCTTCCTACAGGCGTCCCCAGTGTTACAACGGCAGCAGGAATCGCAAGGCCAGGGGGAGCGGGAAAGAACGATCACTCTCCGGCCTCCCTCTTACCTTTTTCTTTTAAAGTTTTGCACCCCTAACACTTTTGCACCTGGGGCAACCGGCCCTGTGGCCCTGCCCATGCTACACCACCACTGACATTGAGTACCTTATTCCATGTAATAAGTAGTAACCTTTGATTGGGAACAGATAGGGATGTCAAGTTTGAACTCAAATGAATTGTAATTTAAAATCCTACTTAATAGTAAAGTCGGATTTTAGATTACGATTTTGAAAATGGCACTTTTAGAAAGTTGGCATTTTTTTGCTCAAAAGTTTCTAAGGCCTTCTAGGAGTTGACAGTGAACAATAGGGGACTAGATGTGGCATGATGGGTCCATCCTGCCAGGATGGCTGGGGCAGAGCTGTTCCCTGCTCCAATTACAATTTAAATGGCTGCCTCCAGCACATACACAAAGGAACCTGACACAAGCCTTTTATCACCCCAGATGTCTTGGACCCTTGGCAGGGGAAGGAAAGGACTTTCTGGAACCAGATGTTGGTGTAGCTTAGAGGATTCCCTTGCTTCAAATGCTGGCACCAGGTATAAATATTAGACACTCGGAACACTTTCTTCAGTACACTTCTGGACATCAGAAGGACTGTCAAGCTGGAGAAAACCCTTAAAACATTTCTATGGGGTGGCCAGAAACCGCAACTTACCAATTATACGCTGCCACTGACCATAGTGGCCTTCGCCTGCCAAACCTCTGGTCTTACTGGTTGGTGTCTCAGCTGGTCCCTCTCTGATACGTTCTTCAGATCACTCCAGGGGCTGAGCCTGCTCCACTCGGTGCCCATCCCCAGACTGCTTGTATCTCACACTGTTCTGGTGACCACACTCCAGGCCTGATGAAAGGCACACCAGCTGCTGAGGATTCACCATACTGTCTTTGTTCAAGCCCCCCTGTGGTGTAATGCCTCCTTTCCGATTGGGTTATGAACCCCACTCGAGTTTACGTCAGGGGGCTGCACCAGCTTTCCGACCTGGTTGCAAATGGAGTTTGGAAGCCGTTTGCAGAAGCCTGGGAGCAATATGGTCTCCTGGCGGGGAATTTCTGGAATTATCAATGTCTGCAGCACTGCCTTCACCAGTCCCTGGACCCCCCTCCTCTTGCCCTGCCCTCCTTGCCTCTGATGGACTACTTGCAGAAATGGGGCACCTACAAAGGGGCTATATCAGGGTTATACTGGATTCTGGTGGACCATTTTTTCTTGGCACTGCTTTCCCACTCCCTCAGGGAGTGGTGGATGGCTAGACTGCAGCTCCAATACTCAGATACTGATTGGGGTGAGATGCTTGCGGACCATGATCGATACCTAAGGGAAAAATTCAGTTACTTCAAGGTCCTGCATCGTTGGCATTGGTCACCACACCGGCTCTGTAGGTCTTCTCTTCTTCTGTCTGCCACGTTCTGGAGTAGTGGCTCCATGGCAGTAGACATCGTTCACCTTCTTTGGGAATGCCCTGCTCTGGCTGCCTATTGGTACTCCATCACCACCTGGCAGACTGTGCTGCTCTTTGCGGCGCTGAAAGCTCAGACTCTCCTGCTACATGACTTTGCCCAATGCCTGAACATCATGAATCAACAATCTAGGTGGCTGGCCTCTGCCCTGGTCAATGCCAAGATCTGTATCCTGAGGCTTTTGAGGACGCTCAACTGCTTTACCCCGGGGGACTGGTTATGTGAGTTATTCCAGTTGGCCACTTATGAGCGGATTATTGCCAGACTTTCCGACCATTATAATAGTTTCTTGGACACTTGGGGGCCCTTTCTTCAAGGTCTCTGGCTATCATCCCCCTCCCTGTCTGGCCCTTGCTCCCCCCCTTAGGCTTGCTGTGCTTTGTTTGCTGCTGGCCTCTGCATCCTCGAGCTGCCACACCCTCTCCCCTCATAACTGCCTTGGCCTGCTACCCAACTTCATATATTTGCCACTTGCTTCTTTTCCCTCCCCCTCCCTTTGTTCCCCTACACCTTTCCTTAGGTAGGTATGATGCATTGACTTAGACTACTCCTGATGCCGGACTAGACCTCCGCCTCTCATCCTCCCCGTGAATGCCCTCGAGCTTTGCCCCGCTGAGATTTGCTTGTGGCACCACTCACCTCCCCGGAGTTTTTATATAGCACGAACTTGACCCAAAGGTATCCGGTATCAGAGCGCTTTACATGAGCACCAGTTACGTTACACAAGGACACAATACCTTCCCCACCTTCCCTGAGCCAGCCTCTTGCCCCTTATATATGCACTACGGAACTGACACCCCTTTCTAGTCTATGCCCCACTTCCCCCTCCCTTTCCTTTTCCCTCCCTGCCTCCCTCTTTGTGATCACTACTGGGGACGACTGATATCCTTCTCCTCCCGTCCCCTGTCCACTCCCTTCCCCAGTCAACCACACCTATGCCCTGGTATTTCTCTGGTCTGGAGGGTCGCACCTGGGTTTTACCAGGTTTCATACCTCCCCTCACTGTGAGGAGGCAACCTGCTGGCTGGAGCACACCCACCTGTCCCACTTACTCTACCAGTGACTTTCACATTGTTCTGCACTTCATCATGTTTTTTTTTGTTTTGGTCATGCTTTGTTTCCTGGCACGGAAGTTGAATCGTTCATGTTTCTCTCAATAAAGAGCGTTTTTAAAAAAGGACTGCCTTGGATCCACATAGGACTGCCCTGCTGTTTGAACCCAGGAATACCAGAGTGATTCCAAGGGCTAGTTGGCTGGCCTCCTGTGTGAGCTAGAGGAACACACAGACCTCCAGAGACCTTTAACCCTGCACCTGTCCGCTGCTGGAGTGAGTCCTGCACCCCAAGTGGTGCTCCTCCAGTCCTGGACCCTTGGTGGTGTTGCTGAAGGTGCTGTTCCTGACTAATCTCTAAACATTGGGACTTAGAAAATGTTACACCAAAAAGTGGCCTGAGAGCACACAGAAGACTGGGACCTACCTGCTCGCCGATCTGCCCAAGGTACATCGCTGGTCAACCTTACTCCCTGGTAGCTCCTGCTACACTTCTATGCAGCAGAAAACCCTGTTCAGTGAGACCTCTCACCGTAGGTATCTGGCCTCATGGAGCCCTCATCGGCTACAGCCTGCAGATTCATCCCGCTGGAGGTTTTCAACTTCCAAAAAAGTGACAAAGTCCAAAGGTAGAAAACTTCACTGCAACTCCATCCAACGGCTCCCAGACGATGACGTCTCCTCCCTGGACACCACTGGCTGCCTTGCCCCACTGAACTTTACCATCTAAGGAAGTTTTATTTCATTTTGTCTACTGTGTACGCACAAGGCAAAAGACATTGAATATACCCAGGGAACAAGCTATCGACCAACCACAGCCAATAACCCTAGTATAACGTAGATAGAGATTATGGTATAAGTGGATTCACTCTCATCCAAAAATATGCCAGCAGACTAAACAGATTGCTTAACTGGTAAGACCAAACTGTAGTAATACAGTGGCCCCGCATTTGAAAACATCTTATTGAGGAAAATAAAATAAGGTCACTAATGAAGATAAACAAACAGATAAGACTGCCAGAGCATATTATCAGCCAGGAACAACAAGACTGGCAAACATAGAAACTTACTTGAGGACCTCTACTGATACTGTACCAAAGACAGATGTATCTGTCAAAGGAAAGGAAGCTCAAAAAAAGATGCCACCACTCACAATATCATTGACAAGCCAAGTTGGTCTCCAAATAAAGATCAGGAGAACTCATTAAAAGAAAACAAGTGGAAAACACCCTCCACATCTACTAATGTAACTCCTGAGCAAATTGGGAGGTCCATTGTAATTTGGCAACAGCAACTACTACTCCAATGTACTACTCCCATTCAGAATATATTATCTTGATACCTAAATCTAAATGGAGCTGCCTTTATGGAGACTATGGGCATGATTTAGATCTCGTCAGATGGAATACTCTGTCACAACGTTAACAGATATCCCGTCCGCCGAAATATAAATTCCATTGGATAATCCGCTGAGATCTAAATCAGGCCCTCTGACACCAGAATAGGTTACTGGCTGCCCTATAAGTGAAGGCCAGAATCAAGTGCCTAACAATGTAGGTCCTAGTGATCAATCTTTTAAGTGTAATATTACTCTTTCTCCAAATTATAAAAATGAAGGTTATTGCATTATATAAAATAGTGGTGCAAACCTGAAATTATTGGTAGATATTACCTTACTGGCATATCTAAAATCTGAGGATATAAATATTGTTGATTTTATTCTCAGTCTATTCGCATAGTGGACAACAAGGGGACTTTATGGTAGTGTACTATGGCATAGGCCATAAAAAATGTAGTATTGATACACAGAGACCCCTTTATGAAATACAAGAAAGGTGAACTCAATTATAACTTAAAACAAATCACAAAGTTGAGATTCACAGAATTCAACCCAAGAACTGCAATGACGCTCTGATGTCATCTGGTAGATTACTATCAGAACACAACAGGAATACAGGAATTCACAAAGCTTCTCAGGGTGTCAGAACTCCTTTCAGAGGACCACGAAGCATGCATGGGCTACTGAGACCAACAGCAGGGGTTGAGGACTTTTACTCTCGATGTCCTAGTGCTCAACCTTGTATGGATCCTAAAAAACTGGCCCAAGTACCTCTTCTGCACTTGACTCTTAGTAGTAGATTTTGACGAGCATTCCAAGCCTCCCTCGGAGAGAGGTGTGGACTCAGATTAGTGAACACAGGCTCACAACTTATAGAGCATGCAGCAATAGCAAAAAATGAATCTCCAGTCAAATACCCACTTTTATAGAAAGGAAGAATACAACATTTACAAACAATAACAATCGTGTCAGTCGGTTGCACGCATACCCAGCAGCTGCACTTGACCAACTCAGGCTCTCACGCTCTACTTTGCAGTTGCGCTCCAGCAGCGATCAGAGATTTTTGCCACTACTCCTGTGGAGTACGGTTCCACACTCACAAAAAGTGGATGATTCCGATGCTCCTGTGCTCGATCTCTAGCTGGGGTGGCGATGTTCCCACGGCATCCTCACTCGTTCACTCGGGTCGGGTAAGTCACAGTCTTCGATGCTCCTGGTGACCTAAGGGTCCCTACCGCTCACAGTTTCACACTTTGAATTCATTCATAAAGCCTGTAGTGTAAGGAGGGAGCCCATCTTCTTCAATGGAATGCTGCAAATTATTTGCTAAGAACTTCTTGGGGAAAGTGAGGAACATCTATGAGGCCCTATCAGGCCATATATATGTTATGGATAATTCTAAGGCAAGGAGCATCACCAATAATACCAAAACTGAACTGCCATCATTTTCTCAAGTGAGCAAAGAAGAAGTTATGGCAGTAACAAGTTCAGTTAAATCAGGCTCGCCACTTGATCCTGCTCCAATAGATATTCTATTGAAAGGTGTAGACGTAATGCTTTCTGCACTGATAGATATATTTAATCGGTCTCTAACTAACTGTCATGTTCCGGAGGAATGGAAACATGCCATTATTCGCCCTCTATTTAGGAAGCCTAGCCTGGACCCGGAGGTAGTAGAAAAGTATAGACCTATCTCACTACTCCCCGGGATCAGCAACATTTTGGAAAAAATAATAAACAGGCACCTGGCAGAATACCTGGAAATCAACAACATTCTCCATCCCGCTCAAACAGGTTTTCGTTCCGGTTGCAGAACAGAAACAGTGCTGTTAAGGGCCACGGAGGATCTTAAAGTGATCATGGATCAGGGGCGTCTGCAGCTCTGATCCTCCTTGATCTAAGTGCGGCATTTAACACTGTCTCGCATTCCATTCTTCTCCTCTGAGTGAAAGAAATAGGTATTACAGGACATGCTTTAAAATGGCATGAGTCTTTTCTGGAGAACTGCAGTTTTCAAGTCAGCGAGGGTCACTTTTCTTCAATGACCCTTCAGCTAAATTGTGAGGTATTGCAAGGCTTCCCCCTGAGCCCACTTTATTTAATGTGTATGTTTACCCATTGTCAGATATCTTCAGCTCATCTGGTTTTGTGATGGTATCCTATGCAGACGACACTCAGCTGAGAAGGTGTCTAAATGGTTTGCCGCTAGCTGTCTAAAACTTAATGGAGAGAAAACAGAGGTCCTGGTGCTCGGCAATAACACCGGACTCTGGGACCAAATCAGGTGGCCTCCCGCTCTAGGAGAGTGTCCATCCTCTAGGCAGGAAGTTAAAAGCCTATGGATTACCTTAGATAGTCATCTGTCCATGCCATGCCTCCTAAGAGCTTTAAAGAAGACCCTAAAAATGGCTCCTGAGGGAGCATAAAAGAATTGTTATTCAAGGACTGATTCTCTCCCGCCTTTATTATGGTAACTCACTTTAATTGGGCAGTCCAATATAAGTCATAAAAAAACTCCAAGTCATTCAGAATGCGGCTGCTTGAATACTGGTAGGTAATCCTAAAATGGAGTCAGCTACAGCAGCTCTCAAATCTCTTCATTGGCTGCCCATTAACTGTAGAGTAAAATTCAAGGCACTCTGCATCACACATCGGGCAATATATAAAGGGGCCCCATAGGTCCTGCAGAAGTTGATCAATACCCACTTGGCCAATAGAGCTCTGAGGTGCAATAATTGGGGCTTCTTTCTGTCCCCAGAGTAGAAGAGCTAGAAGTGGATGCCTCTCCTTCTCTTTTCTTGCTTCCAAACTCTGGAATTTGTTGCCTACCAACTTGAGACTGGACGTATATTTCCTGACCTTTAGAAAGAAATTAAAAACCCATCTTTTCCCCCAGTTCCTTTAGGTACTCGTACTCTAGCTAGTCCTAGTCCAGACAGCGCTGAGAAGCTCTGGTAGGGTAGCCATGTGCTTTATAAATCTGGCAAATAGAATAGAATAGTTTATGGGCTCCTGCCTGATCAACATGGTACAAGTACTCCCGGCAGTCCCTGCTGGCATATGGGGTTGCTGCACAGCTGCCACACAAGGCTTCGGTCTTGGCAGTCTTTACCACGCCATCCCCTCCTGGCATATGGGGTCGCTGCAACAGGGCCGCGCAGGCTGCAGGCCTTCTCATCAAGGCAGTTTTTCCACAACGGCCCCTCCTGACACATGGGGTCTTCACAGCAGTGCGACGCAGACTTTCACCTTTACTCCACGGCAACCTTTTCCACTGCTATCTTCACGGTGGCCCTCTCCTGGCACATGGGGGTCAACAACATGATTGCTGCAGCAGCCGTTCCCTCATACCTCGCACCAGAAGTCCACTCAACAGGGCTCCCAACTGGACATCGCTCCCTCCAATGCTCTCCTCTTTCTCACAGGGCACACTGATCTTGGAAGGCAGGCAAGTGCAGCACACTGCACAGCCCTTTCCCTGTATTGTACCCTTCACAGGCACACATGTACTCAGAACACAATCACCAATCTTGCACCGCATAGCACTTCGCATCCAACCAATGAAGGCCAAGGGGTGAGTTAAGAACACAGCAGTAGAACTTTAAAAAGCCAGTGATCCTGTAGGCCTCACCCCATGACACAGATTAAAAAGGATCTGTTCACTTCTACTGATCACTATGCTGTATGCTGCCACGACCACATTCGTGCTGCTTAACACCTGTTGAAGGTGGTAGCCTTCCACCACTATGAGGGTAGCAGTTTTCCGTCCCAACACTGCAATTAAGTACATTGTTGAACCTGGCCCTCTCTTCAGGGTCATCCCCAAACATTTTGCCTCCTTTTTAGGTCTCGCCTACGCAGCGCGCATGCGCTGCATAGGAAAAAGACCTTTTGGAATCGGTTCGCTTTTCGCCCTAAAAACGTGCACGCGTTGCATTGCTTTCAATGGCAACGCGTGCACGTTTGGCGATTCCCTTGCGGGAGCAAGATTTGGCACCATGTGTTAGCAATTATCGCTCCTGGCGCTGCTCGCTCCCGCAAGGGAAACGCTTTCACTTTTGCCGACACGCGCTTGTTTTAAATTTACACCCAGATCACCCGTAGCAAGATACAAACTATGTCTAAAGCTGATCAAAATCTCCCTGCAATGGACAGACACAATTGCACTTAAATTTCCAATTAATACACATTTTTTGATAATAGGATATGTAATCTGGCACAAAGAAATTGAAAAAGTTCGGTACCGTTCATAGTTAAACACCGTTACCCTGAAGCCAGCCACAAAGTTCTCGAAAAATATAACATTTTAAACAAAGTTGGCACAGTTTCGTTATCAGTGAAAATATGAAGTGTGCATTTGTTCCTTTAAAGATTCTCACTGAATTTGGGCACCACTGTGCGATTACATTCGCCGTATAATAAATCAACGCATCTTACGACTATAAAATCATTCAGTAACGGAGGTGCATGTGGTCTAACCCACGACCGAAGTGCACTTGTGTTGTAAACAGAGTGCATTACTACAACCGCATATTACAAACACACTAAGGCGTTTGATTCTAAAAGAACCTCTAATGAAAGATTTACAATCACAAACAAACTGCCTTTAAACCAAAAGGTCAAACCATTTCTTGTGTGCAGCGGCTCTTCCCCGAATAATAACAAGTGACAGACTATCTAGCCTGCCTGACCACCACCCCTTTAAAATCTCCACGCAGGGCCATGGCTGTATCCTGACGTGACGTACCTGTCCTCGCTCGCCGTGATAACCCCGTCCTCTTTGGGATGAGGAGAGCCACAGTGACTGCATCCAGGTGGCCTTGGATCTTGTTGTGGAGGACTGGTCTGCTGCTCAGCGGCCTGGAGTGGATCTCCGCTGCCATGTTGCTGTCTGATCACAGAGGCGCAGCATCAGCTAACAATGGCAGAAGCTCGGGTTTCACTTGGTGCGGGCAGGAAATTGTTACCTTAGTGTATATAATAGAGGGGCTAGCTAAATTGATGCTGCTTCTTCAATGCTGGGGACTTCACCTGCACAGTGCATGGCTAATTGTATTCTGCCTGCAGCCACGCAGGCCTGTTATAGATGCGCAGCTCCCCGAGCCTGCCACACTTTATAACCACGTGTCTCGGCCTCCTTCTCTCGCGCCCGCTCGGCTACTCATGGCCTTCAGTCCAGCTCACACTTTCCCTTTCTCCCTCGCTCAACTCCCTTCTGCCTCTCTATAGAGTACCAGTCTTCCTCCCTCCCCCTTCTGCCATGCACTCTTCCTCCCCCTGTCACTGCTTTCCACATCTCAGTCCCTCCTCGCCCTCTCTCGACTCTCAGCCCTCAGTTCCTTCTCTGTCTCTGCACATCTGTCATTTTGCCCATCTGTCACTCCCCCACTTAATCATTCAGTTCCCCTAACCATCTCTTGCTCCCCATCTCCGACTCCCCCCTCCATCTCTTATCTTTCATACCTCTCAATGCCCCCATATTGTAGGGTGACCAAAATTTTGCAGCCAAAAATCGGCGAGATTTCACAAAAATAGAGGAAGGACTACAATTTTACTTCAAGCCCGCGCACAGAATAACCGCTCTCCTCAGCAGAGAATTACAGAACAGGCAGTAAGAACATACATAAAATGCAATTTTTAAACCCAGCAGCTTGCCTGTTAATTAAATTGCTTTCTTGAAACAACTGCTAACTATCCCTGGTTTGTAAAATATAAAAACAAGCATTGGCATAGCCAATAGGTCTCGCCTTAGGGACCTTATAAGTGTTTAGCCATGCAACAGTTGATATTGTTGCACCAAGGATATTGTGCTGGATAACTAAACACTTATAAGGTCCCAAAGGCGAGACCTATTGGCTATGCCAATGCTTGTTCTATTTTTTGCTGAATCGGTTTTGTTTGGCTTTAGGACTATGTGCTCCTTCCTCTAAATATGGTAACATTGGCTTATCCCGAATTTATAAGTCCCTAGTAAAGTGGCCCTACATGTGCCAAGGGCCTGTAAATTAAATGCTACTAGTGGGCCTGCTGCACTGATTGTGCCACCCTTTTAAATAGCCCCTCAAACATGTCTCAGACCTGTCATAGCAGAGTCTGTGTGTGCAGTTTTCAACTGCCATTCCCACCTGGCAAAATAAACCTTTTACCAAGCCCAAACCTTCCTTTTTAATACATATAAGTCACCCCTAGGGTAGGCCCTGGACAGCCCAAAGGGCAGGGTGCAATGTATTTAAAAAGTTGGGCATGTACTTTTCAGTTTTACATATCCTGGTAGTGAAAAACTCCTAAATTCGTTTTTCACTACTGCAAAGCATATCTCTCCCATCAGGTAACAATGAAGTTGCCTTATTAGTGTAATTTCCAAATGGGAAGAGATAACTAGACTTGGGCGTGAAATTCCACTCTGCTCGTGGAGTTTGCAGTGTTTCCCCCACTCCGTGCTCCGCGTAGTGAGCGGAGTTCCAAAAAACTGGCTCTGCATAGAGGAGCGGAGTTTTTTCCTCAGTGCAAGCAAGGAAAATCTTACTCCAGACCACCTCCCGGCAAGATTTCTCAACGCGGGCAGTCACGGATGGACACCACCGCTCGCGTTGAGAAACCTTCCGTTCACGTTGAGGAACTTGCTGCTCAAGTAGAATATCTACTTGAGCGGCATGAAGAATCAGCGCCCTCTTGCGCTGCGCATGGTGCCAGCATTCGACAAACACCTGCCACTAAAAATCAGTGCAAACGGTGCAACCTAACGCACTCTGCCGCTTGCAGAACTCCACGTAGCGTGGCAGAGTTTTTTGCTCACTTCACAGAGTTCCACGTAGCAGAACTCCGTGAGATCCGCCCAGCCCTAGAGATAACAAGTTCATGTTTGGTGTCTCTGGAATCACACTTCAAAATCATAACTTATGGTGAAGTCGGATTTTAAATTGCAATTCTGAAAATGCATGTGTTAGAAAGTTGGCATTTTCTTGCCTTAGCCATTTAGTGCCTGTAGCCTGTCTCTGATCACATGACCGGTTATAGCTGACAGTTGAGCTTTTTGTATTCCTCCTAGGCAGCCTCACACAATAGGAAGCTTAGGTGTGCTTGGATGGGCCATCACTGGCTGGATGGGAGGGAGGATCTGGGCACAGCCCCACTTACACCTGAGTAGGCTGTGTCCTGTCTCCACACAAAGGACTGCATATCCCATGTAGTTAGTCTGGAGCCAGGGCAGGGAAATAAAGACAGATGTGGACTTCAAAGGGAAACCTCTAGAACTGGGTATAAATACTGGACCTCAGACAACAACTCCTCAGCACACTTCTGGAACTGTGGATACTCTGCCAGGGAGAAGGACTGCTGTGCTGCTACAAGGATTGGCACTCTGCTGGACTGCTGCTCTAAAGGACCTGCTGCCCTGCTGTGCTGAACTGCTGCCTGCTGCCCTCTTGTCGTCTGGGGAAGAAGACCTGGACCTACACCTTCTTCTTGAACCAAGGACCCAAAGTGACTCCAGGGACTAGTCTACTGGCCTCCTGATCTGAGCCTCAGGGACATAAAAGGATCCCCAAACAGCTTCTGGACCCAGCTGCAGCAAGTTCCTGACACCTCAAGTGGTGCATCTCAGGTCCTGGACCCTTGGTGTGGCTCACGGGCTCTTAAATGAAGCTTTTGGGCTCCTCGCGAACCAGCCCATTTCCACCCAGACCGTGCTGCTCACACCAAAAACTAGCACAAGCTGCCACCATCCCATCTCTTTGTACAGCAGCCTTGACTGCCCAGGGGAGCCACCAACGCGAAGCACCAACCAGCCTGTCCGTGACACCCAGCCTGCTCTCGATGCCACACCGATAGGCTCCCATGACACTCTCCTTGCCGCCCTCTGCAAAGAGAACGGGACTCTTGGCACATAACTTGAGAAGGTAAACCTTCAGTGGGACCAACCTGGGACTGTATCTGACCTGCCCTCCATATTGGTTTGCCTGAACTTTTGATTTTGACCCGGTTTGGCGCGACCAGATAACCGCGGTTGGCGCTTTATGCTTTTAGGTGCTATTTTTCACTTTATTCTTTAGGAATTCATAACTTCGATTCTACTGATTGGATTTTTGTTGTTTTGTTTTTGTTTTATTTAGTATATTAATTTCTATTTGCCTAACCTGGTGTGTTTTTTTTTGTGGTGTTTTCATTGTTTTGCTGTTGGAAGTGTTGCACAAATAATTTACACATTGCCTCTAAGTTAAGCCTAAATGCGCTATGCCAAGCTACCTGGGTGTTGAGCACAGGTTAATTTGGGGTTGGCTTGTTCTTCACCCTGACAAGGATTGTGATTGCTGCTTGACTAAGGCTCACACCCCAGTCCACCAGTAACCCAATTTCTAACAGACCTCATTACAAGCGGCCAGGTAAATGTTGCAGTATTTATTGCACTTGAGAAAATCTTACTTGACAGAGTCGGAATTTATAAGGTGTAATAAATGGCACCAATGATGAGTTTTGGGGTCTAGTATGTTGAATTTGGTGCTTGCAGCACCAAAATGTGCATGTTCTGGTAAATACTGGATATTTTTCCTGTTCCTATTTAACCCAGTCATAGTTGCAGTAACTGTAATAAGTGCATGTAGGAAATTGGCTTTCTGGTTGAGGGTGGTGAAAACCTGCTCAAGCAGCAACCCCAATTCTTGTCAGGGTGAAACACAAGCAAACCGCAAATTATCCTGTGCAAAAACGTCTGGTACCTTGGCACAAGCAGCCAGGCTTAACTTAATGGCAATGTGTAAAGTGTTTATACAGTGCTTCAAATAGCAATAAAGTGAAAACTTAACACAAGAAAAATCACACTCCAAATTCAGATACATTTTGTAAAATGTAATAAATTATTTGTCCCCAGAATGACAGAAATCCAGTTAGTAGAACTAGAGATAGGCAATTTTAAAGGTTTAGGTAAAAAAAGAGCTTAAAAGCACAAAGCACCAATTGTGGTTAAGACCCGCCAGACCAGAACATAGTCGCAAGTTCAGGGCGATCCTGATGGAGCGCGGGCCTGATACAGAGACCAAGTTGGATCCACTGAACAAAGTATCTTCAATCCTGATTGCGGAGCATTGGGAGACCCGCGTCAAGGATGAATCACTCAGCAGCAGTTCCAAGGAGCTGCGGGGCTGTGATGCGGAGTCCTGCATTGAGGGTGTGTCTCACAGAAGTGTTTGTGAGGAGCTGCGCAGTCCTGTGTCATGAATGCGTCGCACAGTGGTTCTGATGCAGAGCTGTGAGGTGATACATTGCTCTACATCAGTTCTGCTAGGACCACAGCTAGACTAGCAGAGCACCTTCAGGCCCACTTCCAAGGGTCCAGGACTGGAGCGGCACCACTTGGGGGTAAGACTCACAGCAGGCATGGTCCATGTGCAGGGATCAAGGAGGTTGGAACCTTTTCTGTCCCTGAGGATCTGATCAGGAGGAAAGCCATCTAGCCCTTGGAGTCACTCTGGTTGTCCAAGGTTTAAGATGCAGGCCCAGACCTTCTCACTCAGACAACAGGGCAGCAGAGTAGTAGGGGAGCAGGGGAGCAGTCCTTCTTGCAGTAGAGCAGCACAGCAGTCCTTCTTCTGAGTCTTCCACAGTTCCAGATGAGTACTGAATAGTTGGGTCTGAAGGTCTACTATTTATCCTTGGTGTCAACTTTGAAGTAGGAGAAGTTTCTAGAGGTTTCCACCTCCAAGGGTGTTTTTTTTCCCTTTCTGCCCTGGCCCCAGCTAGTCTGAGGGGGCACAGAAGACTAGTGTGAAAACTTTTTTGAGTGGGCTGAGGAAGAATCTTTGTACTGTGCACTTGTGGGAACAGCTCCTTCCCCTCATCCTGACAGAGACCGCCCATCCTACCACCACCTATTCCCCCATTGTCTCATTGTCTGGGAGGAATACACAAAGACTAACTGTCAGCTATACCCAGGATACAGGCAGCAGGCAACAAATGGTTAGTACAAGAAGTCAGAAACATTAGTCATCAATATTTTGTCACACGGTCTGACACAGTTAAAGATTTTGAATAAAGGCACTTCATTCGTTCCTACATATAATACCAATTTGTTTGAAACTGAAATTGCTTTATCTAAATTCATGTGATCACTGAGTCTGTAACATTTCTTTGAGAATGTAATTCCTGACAGAAACATCGTTGAGGAGCCAAGGTATGCGGAATTCAAAAGCAAAAGCACTTTTGTGCCTCCTATTTCCCATAAGATGTTGGACACGTTTGAAGTCCTGGTAAGAAAGGAACAACAAGATATTAGCTTCAAAGTCAACTAACACACTAACCTGCCTAAATCGGAGCAGCAGACACTGGAGATTTTAGCAAGCAATCAAAATCTGACATTCTAAAAATCAGACAAAGGTGGAGCATTAGTGATTATGGACCTGGAGTATTACAACAGAAAGGTTTCTGATCATTTTTCAGATGCATTTGTTTATGTCAAACTCAGTCAGGATCCGACAAATGAAATCAAGGAGACTCCATAAAATTCTTAATAAGGCAATGGAGATGGATTGGATCAATGATAACACCAAGGCATTTTTGACTACACCTTTTCCAAGGCATGCAAAATTGTATATGCTGCCCAAAATTCATAAAGATCAGAAAGATCCTCCATTTAGGCCCATTGTGTCGGGTTGTGGATCCCTGTTTGAGCCCTTAGGCAAATACGTTGACTATTTCTTACAGCCTATTGTTCAACCCTGGCAATCATACATACAAGATACTACAGATTTTCTGACACGGCTGTTGGATTTACCCAAGGAGGACATGAAAAATTGGATTTTGTGTACCATAGATGTCACTGGTTAATTTATATCTATCCCGCTACTAGAAGGAATGGAAGCAATAGAATGGGCATTATTGACCCAGACCACATTGAGAGCCAATAAAATGTTTGTGCTCGAAATATTGCAATTTTGTCTACAACATAGTTATTGTGAATGGCAAAGTGATTTTTTTCTGCAAATCAGTGGGACCTCTATGGGTTTTGGGGGTGCCCCGGTTTACGCAAATATCTTCATGGCGAAATTTGAACAGGATTATATTTTTTCGGCTAAAGTGTGGAGTGAACATTTAGTATGCTATTTCAGATACATTGATGACATTTTCTTAATCTGGTGTCATACAGAGCTAGGTCTACAGGCAAACATAGCTGCATTGAATGAAAAGAGCAAGAGGATCAAATTTACTTACACTCTCAGTAAAACCAACATCGCGTTTTTGGACGTTTGGATTGAAAAAAATGAGACTGAAATTCACACAAGTGTGTTTACGAAACTTACAGATAGAAATAACGCTTTACACTTTCAAAGCTTTAATCCCCCACAATTTCTAGACAATGTACCTTACTCACAGATGATGAGAATCAAAAGGATAACGTCAATAAAAGAAGTGAGCAAAGAAGCCATAGCCAAGATCAAGCCAAGATATTTAAATAGAGGGTACCCAGAGACAACTTTGAAGAAAGCTGAACAACGGATTGGGTTAAAATAACGCCAGGAATTATTCAAAAAACAACCTAAACTTGAAAAAGAACAAATGATGTTTGTCTCTAAGTTCTCCACACAATCACGATATATCAAAAAAATCATTCTAAAACGTTGAGAACTCTTACAAAATGTGCCAGATTTCAGGAATATATTTAATCAGCGACCATTGTTTGCATACACACGGACTAAAAAAATTAAGGAATTACTGTCAGCAACAGACAAGGTCACGGAGTCAAACCCGAAAGGCATGAGAAAATGCCACAATTGTGTACACTGCAACAATGTGATAAGTGGGAACAACATCACTTATCCTAGAATAGGAGAAATTGTGTCCTTGAAACATTCAGTAAATTGCAGTTCGATGAATGTTATATACTGCATTAAATGCCCTTGTGGCCTTCTTTACATTGGCAAAACTGAAAGAAAAGTGAAGACGGATATCTGAACACAAGAGCACCATTCACAACAAGAATATTAATTCTAATTTAGCAGTTCACTGGATAAATCAACATCATAACATTGCCCAGTTACGGTTTCTGGTTCTAGAAATCGTCATTCCCAAAGTTTCATCAGTTCCCAACAAAATGTTGTTACAAAGAGAGACATTTTGGATTAAGAAATTTAACACCATGATGCCATTCGGTCTTAAAGACAAGCTGGAAATTATTTGTTTCTTATAGAACCATCTTAATGCACTTAGACACTCAATACATATTGGTGACATATCATTTTACTGTTGGTTCATATAATAATACACCACACTTACATTCAGATTCAGTATATGCTCAATTAATTGAATTATAACCAATATTACATTACATGTATAGCCATTGTTGTATCGTAATCAGTAAACATGCTTAGAGATATGTTGTAAGTCATGACAGATAATATTGTACATGTTTGGACAATTATCATTGATCTTGTTGAATGTTATCAGTATGTATTTCTGAGGTAGATGTTTCTAGGTGGACAACATTGGAAATGAATAGGAGATTTCCGAGCCTACACAGCAGATTAAGGGTTTATAATTTATGATCTTGTCCTGATGTCACGCACATTTAACAATCAAACATGGCCGTCGCAAAAATTGAGGTAACTTCGGGGTTTAATATGGCAACATTCAATCAATCAATCAATCAAGCACTTGTAAAGCGCAATCAATCAATCAATCAATCACAGAATTTGTAGAGCGCACTACTTACCCGCGAGGGTCTCAAGGCGCTGGGGAGAAAAAAAAGGGGGGGGTTGCTGCTACTGGTCGAACAGCCAGGTCTTGAGTAGCCACCTGAAGGTCAGCAGGTCTTGGGTCTGTCGTAGGCTTAGTGGAAGGGTGTTCCAGGTCTTGGCGGCGAGGTGTGAGAAGGATCTGCCGCCGGTGGTTGTTCTTCGAATGCGAGGGACGGTGGCGAGGGAGAGGTCGGCGGAGCGGAGCTGGCGGTTGGGGACATAGAAGAACAGTCGTCTGTTGAGGTAGGCTGGGCCGGTCTTGTGGAGTGCCTTGTGTGCGTGGATGAGGAGTTTGAAGGAGATTCTCCTGTCGACGGGGAGCCAGTGCAGGTTCCTCAGGTGGGGGGTGATGTGGCTGTGGCGTGGTATGTCGAGGATCAGGCATGCGGAGGCGTTTTGTATGCGTTGCAGTCGCTTGATGAGCTTGGCCGGGGCTCCCGCGTAGAGGGCGTTCCCATAGTCAAGTCTGCTACTGACGAGGGCCTGGGTGACTGTTCTTCTTGTATCTGTCGGGATCCACCTGTAGATCTTGCGGAGGAGACTGCGTTGACTTGCTTGGCCATGGAGAGCGTTGAGTCGAGGATGACTCCCAGGTTGCGTGCGTGGTCGGTGGATTTCGGGGCTGCTCCCAGTGTCGTTGGCCACCAGGAGTCGTCCCAGGCTGAGGGGTTGGAGCCGAGGATGAGGACCTCTGTCTTGTCCGTGTTCAGCTTTAGTCGGCTGATCTTCATCCAATCGGCGACGGCCTTCATTCCTTCATGGATGTTGGATTTGGCGGTGAGGGGGTCCTTGGTGAGGGAGAGGATCAGTTGAGTGTCGTCGGCGTAGGAGATTATGTTGAGTTTGTGCTGTCTGGCGATGCGTGCGAGCGGGGCCATGTAGATGTTGAACAGTGTTGGGCTGAGGGATGATCCCTGGGGTACGCCGCAGATGATCTCGGAGGCTTCGGATCGGAATGGTGGGAGGCGGACTCTCTGGGTTCTGCCGGCGAGGAAGGAGGTGGCCCATTCCAGGGCCTTGTCTCGGATCCCTGCGTCGTGGAGGCGTGCGCGTAGAGTGCGGTGGCAGACAGTGTCGAAGGCGGCGGAGAGGTCCAGCAGGATGAGGGCTGCGGTCTCACCGTTGTCCAGCAGGGTCCTGATGTCGTCGGTGGCGGCGATGAGGGCAGTCTCAGTGCTGTGGTTGCTGCGGAACCCTGATTGGGATGGGTCCAGGATGCTGTTTTCTTCGAGGTATCGGGTTAGCTGTTTGTTGACGATCTTCTCGATGACCTTGGCTGGGAACGGAAGCAGGGAGATGGGCCGGAAGTTCTTGAGGTCTCTTGGGTCCGCCTTGGGTTTTTTGAGTAGGGCGTTGATCTCTGCGTGTTTCCAGCTCTCTGGGAAAGTCGCGGTCTCGAAGGAGAGATTGATAACGTTGCTCAGGTGGGGTGCGATGGAGCTGCTGGCCTTGTTGAAGATGTGGTGCGGGAAAGGGTCTGACGGGGAGCTGGAGTGTATTGTGCTCATGGTCTTGATGGTGTCATCGATGTTCACGCTGGCCCAGGCTGGCAAGGGGTCGTGGTCGATGGTGTGCGGCGGGTCTGGTGCATCGATCTTAGTTGGGGCTGTCTGGGTGTTAAAGCTGTCGTGGATGTCGGCGATCTTGCGGTGGAAGAAGGTGGCGAGGGAATCGCACAGGGCTTGCAATGGCGGGATGTCATTGGTGTTGGAGCTGGGGTTGGAGAGTTCCTTCACGATGTTGAAGAGCTCCTTGCTGTTGTGTGCGTTGTTGTCGAGGCGGTCTTTGAAGGAGATTCTCTTGGCGGACCTGATGAGGTGGTGGTGGTTACGGATGGCGTCTTTGTGGGCTGCGTGGCTGTCTGGTGTCTTATCACTGTGCCATTTCTTCTCTAGTTTCCGGCAGGTACGCTTGGACGCTAGGAGTTCCGGGGTGAACCAGCTGGCTCTTTTGGTGGTGTCACTGTAGGTGAGTTTTTCAGCGGGGCGAGGGTGTTGGCACAGTCGTCTATCCATCGTCTGAGGTTGCAGGCAGCGTCGTCGGTGTTGGATGGGTCGGAGGGAGGGCTGAGAGCGAGGTTTGCCCGTAGTTGGTCTTACCCGTGAGGGTCTCAAGGCGCTAAGGGGTGGGGGAATGCTGCTACTGTTCGAAGAGCCAGGTCTTGAGGAGTCTTCTGAAGGTCAGTAGGTCTTGGGTCTGCCGTAGGCGGAGGGGGAGGGTGTTCCATGTCTTGGCGGCGAGGTGGAAGAATGATCTGCCGCCGGTGGTTACTCTTCGGATGCGGGGGACAGTGGCAAGGGCGTGGTCGGCGGAGCGGAGCTGACGGGTGGGGGTGTAGAAGCTGAGAGTCGGCTGTTGAGGTACGCTGGTCCGGTGTTGTGGAGTGCTTTGTGTGCGTGGGTGAGGAGCTTGAAGGTTATCCTCTTGTTGACGGGGAGCCAGTGCAGGTATTTCAGGTGGGGTGTGATGTGGCTGCGGCGAGGGAAGTCGAGGATCAGGCGTGCGGAGGCGTTCTGGATGCGTTGGAGCCGTTTCAGGAGTTTGGCCGAGGCTCCTGCGTAGAGGGCATTTCCGTAGTCCAGTCTGCTGCTGATGAGGGCCTGGGTGACCGTCCTTCTCGTTTCGGTGGGGATCCACTTGTAGATCCTGCTGAGCATACGGAGGGTGTTGAAGCAGGAGGAGGATACGGCGTTGACCTGCTTCGTCATGGAGAGGGTGGAGTCGAGGATGACCCCTAGGTTGCGTGCGTGGTCGGTGGGCGTAGGAGCTGTTCCTAGTGTGGTTGGCCACCAGGAGTCGTCCCAGGCCGAGGGGGTGGATCCGAGGATGAGGACCTCCGTCTTGTCCGAGTTCAGCTTCAGCCGGCTGTTTCTCATCCAGTCGGCGACGGCCTTCATTCCCTCGTGGAGGTTGGTTTTGGTGGTGTGGGGGCTTTGGTGAGGGAGAGGATCAGCTGGGTGTCATCGGCATAAGAGATGATGTTGAGGTCGTGCAGTCGGGCGACATAGGCGAGCGGTGCCATGTAGATGTTGAACAGCGTTGGGCTGAGGGATGAGCCCTGGGGTACGCCGCAGATTATCTCGGTGGCTTCGGAGCGGAAGGGGGGGAGGCGGACGCTCTGTGTTCTGCCGGAGAGGAAGGAGGTGGTCCAGTCCAGGTCCTTCTCTTGGATCCCGGCGTTGTGGAGGCGTGTTCGTAGTGTGCGGTGGCAGACCGTGTCGAAGGCGGCTGACAGGTCCAGGAGGATGAGGGACGCGGTTTCTCCGTTGTCTAGCAGGGTCCTGATGTCGTCGGTGGCGGCGATGAGGGCAGTTTCGGTGCTGTGGTTGCGGCAGAACCCGGACTGGGACGGGTCCAGGATGCTGTTCTCCTCGAGGAATCTGGTCAGTTGTTTGTTGACGGCCTTCTCGATGACCTTCGCCGGGAACGGGAGCAGGGAGATGGGTCGGAAGTTCTTGAGGTCCTTGGGGTCCGCCTTGGGTTTCTTGAGTAAGGCGTTGATCTCGGCGTGCTTCCAGCTCTCTGGGAAGGTTGCTGTCTCGAAGGAGATGTTGATGGCTTTCCGGAGGTGGGGTGCGATGGTGGTGCTGGCTTTGTTGAAGATGTGGTGTGGGCATGGGTCTGCCGGGGATCCGGAGTGGACGGAGTTCATGATCGCGATGGTGTCATCGTTGTTGATGTTGGTCCAGGAGGTCAGGCGGTTGGTGCGGGTGGTGGTCGTGGGGGTGGAGGTGGAGGTCTCGGTGGTTGCAGGGGCGGTCGCGGTGTTGAAGCTGTCGTGGATGTCTGCGATCTTGCGGTGGAAGAAGGTGGCCAGCGAGTCGCACAGGTCTTGTGAAGGTGGGATGTCGTTGGAGCTGGAGCTAGGGTTGGAGAGTTCCTTCACGATGTTGAAGAGCTCTTTGCTGTTGTGTGCGTTGTTGTCTAGGCGGTCTTTGAAGGAGGCTCTTTTGGCGGATCTGATGAGGTGGTGGTGTCTGCGGGTGGCGTTCTTGTGGGCTGCGTAGCTTTCCGGTGTTCGTTCATGGATCCAGTTCTTCTCTAGCTTTCGGCAGGTTTGCTTGGAGGCCTGGAGATCTTCAGAGAACCAGCTCGCTTTCTTTCTGGTGTGGCTGTTGGAGGGTTTCTTGAGCGGGGCAAGGGTGTTGGCGCAGTCGTCGATCCACTGTCTGAGGTTGTGGGCTGCGGCGTCGGGGTCGGTCGGGTCTGCGGGTGGGCTTCGGGCGAGGGTGGTGGTTAGCTGGTCTTCGGTGACTTTGCTCCAGCAGCGGCAAGGCATCTGCTGGGTGCGGTGGTGTGTGGTGGGTTTCCGGAAGGTGAAGTGGATGCAACGGTGGTCGGTCCAGTGGAGTTCAGTGGTGTGTTTGAAGAAGACGTGGAAGCTTGCTGAGAAGATGGGGTCAAGCGTGTGGCCGGCGGAGTGGGTGGGTGTTGTGACGAGTTGTCTGAGTCCGAGGTTGGCGATCAGGGTGGAAGAGTTGGAGTCGTTGTTGTTCTCGAGGTGGAAGTTCAAGTCCCCGAGGAGGATGTAGTCCGTGGAGGCGAGGGCGTGTGTGCTGACGAAGTCGGTGATGGAGTCGCTGAACTGTGGTCAGGGTCCGGGGGGTCTGTAGACAAGTGTTCCTCTGAGGGTGGTGTTGGGGTCGGTGTGGATCTGGAAGTGCAGGTGTTCGGCGGTGGTGAGGGTGTCATCGGTGTTTGTCGAGATTTTGAGAGTGTTCCTGTGGACGATGGCAATTCCTCCTCCTACTCCGCTGGTGCGGTCCTTGCGGGTGATCTTGTAGCCTTCCGGGATGGCTATGGCGATGTCGGGTGCCAAGGAGGAGTTCAGCCAGGTCTCCGTCAGGAAGGCGACGTCTGGGGTGTTGGGGTCGAGTAGGTCCCAGAGTTCAACGGCATGTTTGCGGGCGGAGCGGGTGTTGAGAAGGATGCATCTGAGGTAGTTGGCTTCTTTGGCGGGTGGGTTGGCGGGCCGGATGCTGGTGTAGCTGCAGTTCCGGCAGGAGAAGGGACCTTGGGTGCGCTTTGGGGCGGCCAGGCAGCAGGTGCGTGGTCGTCCGGTGTTGAGTGCGTGGAGGGTGCTGGCTGCGTAGCGGAGGCAGGTGTCGTGGCGGACGCGGGGGCCAGGGGTTCTGGTGCTGGGCACGGTCCAGGCGCGGACGGGCGCAGACGGGCTTGCCTTAGGTGCGCCCGCTGCGCGTGTCCGCTGCGCGTCTGCTGCGCGGCCTCCATATGAGGGGAGGTGGGAGGGAGGAGCAGCTGGGAGGCGGGAGTGGGGTGGCGAATGGGAGAGCAGGGGGGCGGGGCCACACGGATGCAGCGGCGGGAAAAAACGGGTGAGGGACGGCGGGGGAAGCGAGCGAGAAACCGGGCACAGAAGACAAAAATAATGCACAAAAACAGGAGGGAAGCAAGGTTAGGCACACAATGGGTCTGTAAAGGAAATGCAAATACAAATCAGTACAGGCAGCAGTCACAGTCTGGCAGAGCCGTGCAGCAGCGTGGGGAGCGACCTGCCTGCGAGCAGGGTCAGAGGTCGCTCCTTTCACCGCCGCGCGGCCTCCATATGAGCGGAGGTGGGAGGGAGGAGCAGCTGGGAGGCGGGAGCGGGGTGGCGAATGGGAGAGCAGGGGGTTGGGGCCGCAGGGATGCAGCGGCGGGAAAAAACGGGTGAGGGACGGCGGGGGAAGCGAGGGAGAAACCGGGCACAGAAGACAAAAATAATGCACAAAAACGGGAGGGAAGCAAGGTTAGGCACACAGTGGGTCTGTAAAGGAAATGCAAATACAAATCAGTACAGGCAGCAGTCACAGTCTGGCAGAGCCATGCAGCAGCGTGGGGAGCGACCTGCCTGCGAGCAGGGTCAGAGGGGACCCACATGATTAACATTGCATGTCTGTGATTAAATTAGTTTTATTGAGAACCCCTATGAACACGTCGGATGTTATCTGGATATATGGATAGAATGTGCTTTGATGCGTTTAAAGATGGCTGCCTCGCGGTCTGAGGTAATTCGTATGCTGGTAGTCCGTTTGCAGTGTTTACACCAGGAAGACGCTAAACGTAGGGTGGTTTTAAGGCAAGTGAAACATTCGAGTCACGTAGTCGTCGCTAAAGTGGAGTGACCTGGTTGATTTGGAGAACCCAGTCAAGCATCACGGAGTAGGTATGTGGTCATTGATACATAGCAGCGTATTTTAGTACGTTGGTTTGGTGTTCTCAATAGTTGGTGACTTGTCGGTTCATTTTTAGTAATGGAAGGTAGAATATGCATATGAATAGCGTTGACGGCGAACTGATTTAGAAGAACTATTCAGGTCTGATCATTGTGAAAGTACGTCAGAAGATGTATGTTAAGATGGTCTGGTGTGTATTGGGCTAATATTGAGATTCTAAAGACTGACGTACTGCATTATGTTGCAGGAAAGTCTGTCCACATTGTTTGTAAGTATTGTACATCAATGAATCTTCGGTGAATAGATGCATGTTTATGTGGTACTAAGTCACAATGGTGCAGTTTCTCGTATTGGGGGCACATGAGTGGTTTTCACTTAATGTAAGAGTTTTTGATTTATAAGCACGCTAGCAAATCAGTGAGTTGCGGTGAATTCCAAGGTGTCAGTGGTGGTTGTGTTGATGTTGGTTCATTTGAGTTATGCAAATAATCTTTTGGTTATTTTATTTTTTGATGTTATTATTGAAATTTTGTTTTTGTGTTTATTTAAACACAGTGGCTCCCGAAGAAGGGACCTTGAGTCCCGAAATGCATTGGGCAACGAAAATTCTCAAATGTGGAACATACAGATGAAGATTTATGCACTTAATACAACCAACCGAATGATGTTAAAATTATGATGTGAAAATTATGATACAGACATTGTATACTTTTATTGATTTTGTTTAAAATTTGTTTTGAATACATAAATCATATAATGGTGTACACAGCATGGTGAAATATTGTACAATAAGTGTTTCAGTTGTTGATCCTGTATGCTAAATACACTTGGCAGTGCACACAGGCTTTTTAGGCACAATTTGTCCTGAACACTCCTACTGTAGAACAAGATAGTGCCAACTTTCTAAAAGTGGCATTTTCAGAATTAAGACTCAACATCCAGCTTTACCATTAAAAACGGCTTTAAATTACAATTCATTAGACACCAAACTAGACCTTCCTACCTGTTGTAACTTATCATCCTATGTATTGTACCATGATGCTTTAAGGAACACTGACACCAAAGGTTCCATGGTTCTGTAGTTGCCAGGGGTCTCTGGGTGAATAGAGGATCCCCTGGCTGGCTGGGGAATCCCCTTTTATTTAGGTCTGTGCACAATAAATCTTAAAGAAATAATAGTACATCCTTGTGATCAGTCTGCTACAAATTGGTGATGAGTAGCCAACAGCAGACTATAACAACACAAAATGATTATGGACGGGATGCTGAACATTGTCAAACATTCACCCCCAGTCACAGATCTGGGTTAAATCCATTGTTTTTTGCCCACCATGCCTCCCCAGTTATGGACACAGTTATATGCAAATCAGTCTTGACCCTGCTCCCCATGGGAACAGTCTAGCCCGACCTGCCAGACTAGCTCCTCCCTTGACTGGAAAGCAAGCATTCTGGGACCGGTTTCAGGGTATCACCCCTCATCAGCCAGGCTAGCATGAATCCAGTGGCATAGCAAGCATGAGACCCACATCTGGGCATCCCCTTCCCACTTAAGGTGACTATACCAACACAAAAAATTGATGATTGGAATGCTGAGCATTGTCAAACATTCATCCCCAGTCACAGATCTGGGTTAAATACATTGGCTGTTTGCTAACCATGCCACCCCCCTTTGGACCCACTCATATGCAAATCAGTCTTGACCCTGCTCCCCATGGGAACTGTCCAATCCAACCTGCCAGACCAGGTCCTCCCAGGACCAGAACACAAGCATCCTGGGACTGGTATAAATCCATTGTTTTTTTTTGCTCAGTTTGGACCCAGCTCATGGTAAACATTGAGCCAGAGTTAATCATGAGCTCAATGTGTTCCCATGTATCAAAAAGTCGGCCTTGTGTCTGAATTTCCATCCTCTTTCCTCTCCCTCATCTACCACACACAATACTGAAAGAAATTAGTTCTAAAATAGAAATTCGACTTACAGGATATGGTAGAATATAATTTAGAAATGCACTTAAGCTGCTGAAGAAATGTTTTCACTTAGAAAATGGCACGCAAACAAATGTGCTCACGCCACAATGTGAAGGAATCCTTATACATGCTGCAAATAGATGTATTAATCCTACATATATAATGAAAAGCATGCTTATGAAATAATATAATTAAAAACTGTTTGTACTAAGCTATCATTCTTTAATGTGCACCTTTAGTTTAGGCCTCAGTCCTTTTTCTATTGACTCTTGCTCACTGTTTAATAGATGTGTATTTGAATATTTTCCCTAGGACCAGCAACCTGCTTAGAATGTACTGACTTCAGACCTATGTTCCGGTTAGTTCTTTCAATCGATGTTAGGTCATTGAATAAAATACAATGAGACTTGTTGTGTTTGTTTATAATAAATAATGATTTAGACATTTATGTATGCTTCACCAGAATATCATTGCTAGCTTGTCTCCGTATATCTGAACATTCTTTGTCTTCATATTGAAACTCCTAGCACATCTTCTAGCTTAGGTAAGAAGGTTCTCATGAGAGCTTTCCTCCATGTAACAACATTTGAAACAGTGTTATACTAATGTATCAACATGAATATTTACAGTGGGAGTCGAGTGAAGAGACCCAGATCCATCACACTTGCCTTGCAACTCTTCTCCTGAAGAGTTGATCTTTTGCTTTGTTACCAACAGCTACTGCTGAAGTGACATTTCTTCTTATCTAATGGCTTTACCCTGATCAATGCTACTGCAGAGATCATTCTATTATTGACGGTTGCTACTGCAGCTGTGGGGAACTCGGCTAAGTTTCCAGAACAACTCTTTATGGGAAGTTCTACTTTCATTCCCACTCTTGCTCTTTTCCGAAAAGGACTATTTGTTGCTCTGTTTAGATTAGTTAGTTTAGAGACGCTTTCTTTTATGGAACACTGTGTATTGAATTGAGCTGTCACTAGTCAATCTTTATTGATATTTCTGTAAACGGCTAATCTGAATAAAAGATGACAAACCAATACTAATCCTTTAAAATAAATAAAGGTGTTGAAAACTTCGCCAACCTCTCATCATTGACTGAACATTTAAAATCCTATTGTTCATGATATATGAATAGTTTATGTTTTGTTTTAGCTCCATTCATACTACTATACATTGACATTTTCAAGAGCCATCAGGATTTCCCAAAGGATGAAATCTGTAAGTTGGGTGTTTAGATTTAAATACCGTTCTTGGCTAATCCTCAGGTTTCTGCAACTCCAACCTTCTCTCCAACTTCATTCTCATTTCGAACCTGCCCTTGATGATAGCAGACAAGATGTTTTTTCAACCAACTGATTTCTTACATAAACAAAGAACATCTGCTTGTGGGCTATCAGCTTGCAAACATTTGATATGGTTTCTGCGCTGGCTGTAGTGTAGAATCCAGTAAAATATTGTATGATGTCCATCACATGCTGGACTAGAGGAATTCATGTCTTCTCATTATATTGAGATTCTTGGTGCCTTTTTTCACAGTTGCTTAACAGAGGATAATTATAGCCTTGGCATGTCTAATAGGTGTCCTGGCCAAGTTTTGAGCTAGACCTTCTCTTTTTCAACAAATCCATATCAATTTGTTGTGATTGAAAAGCCCATCTCAGTTAAGGTGGTAATGTCTGGCAGCATTCCTCAGGGTTCTATCCTTCCACTCACTCAATCTCTATCCCAAGTCACTGAAAGCACAGTTTGAAGGGAAGGGAGTGTGAGTGTCAGGAACTCTAGCAAGGATTGGTGGCAGGATAGACAAAGTAAACAGAATATTGGGTACAGAGACACAGGGAGTCATAGGAACAATTGGATCCAAAGGGGAAGCTCTGCACAAGGGAACAAGAAAGTCAAAGCTCAGAAAGAACAGGCATCCAAGAGGCAATTTGGCAACTAGACTAACCAACACCCAGGACGAATGTGCATAACATATATAAAACAGCATTAACAATAAAGGTAATGTGGGGTGAAGCACTCAGGAGCTCCAGAAAGTATGACTGAAGCTCAGTAAGTTCCTTACTCACAATTGCTGTTGCAGACAATGACTGCAAATATACACATATAGGACATACATGCAAAGGCAGGGCCTGTGGACCTGATGCCTATGGTGATGTACAAACATAACTCAAAGACAGTACAGTGGACAAGAAACACCACCTAGGTTGTCAGCTGTGCCCAAAATCCTGGTGATCAAACGGGAACACATAAGGCATTAACAGCAATGGTGTGAACTAAATACACAGCCACGATAGAAAAGGAGCTAGTCACATGGAGTGCTTAACATGAAGGAAAAGAAAACAAAGGGCAGACTTTGCAGAAAACAAGTAACACACCATGCAAGAAAACTGGAAGCTAAAAAAGAAGGAACAGGAAGGTAGCAAACTAGAAACTGGAACTAAGGTAAATGGGAAGAAAGTAAGCAATGGAAAAAGATAAATACAGAAGGAGGTAAAGTTCAAGGATCAAGGGTTCACTAAACAGTTCTGTCTTAGAAATCGATGAAGCACTGCAAGCAGTGCTAGTTCAAAAATAAGGGTTAACTAAAGTTCAGGAATACAGGAAACAAGGGATCAGTTGAAGAGAATGCAGAAACAATAACCAATGCTGGACCGAAGGAAACTGGGCCTGAAAGATCTCACTGTAATCGCATGCATCAGGTGTGAGAAGGCTGGCACCTGCCAGCCACAGGTGTGTTGAATTCCTGCACCAATCCTTGGCCTGCAGGGATGTAGCTGATGCAGAGAAGGGAATTTTAGGTGTTGGAGTTTTTAGCATAAGCAGACTGGCTTCCACAAAACTCAGCATGGATGAAGAATTAACTACATTTTCTAAATAGCGTCTAAGAGCCTGGAAATCAGTATGTGGGTATAGTAGAAGGTCCGGAAGCTTATCTGAACACTGGAAAAGTCTACATGTAGGGCCATGGTGGCAGGTATGAGAGCACAGGCAGTGAATTGTGACAGTGAGTGTGCATTGTATTTGTAATTGTAATTGTATTTATATACTACGCTTTAAACACGACCTAGACATAATAGTGATTAATGTATATGCGAGAGGGATGGCGGGTGGGAAACTTTCACATACTGTCTCCCTACTAGAAACCTTCATTGAGAACCACAGGGGGAAAAACCATATGGTAATTGCTGGTGATTTTAATTGCACCATTGAGCCCCTAGGTTACGAAGACGGCGGCCTCAGTAGCGATGAAGATTCGTTTTGGGGTATCCCATTGTTAACATTACCCCCGATAAAAAAATGGACAGAGGCTGCACTTCAGCTAAAAAGCTTGTGCTTGGAGCGGGGTATTAGGGCTGTAAATGGGAGGACACCAACTGACAGCGAGGGCCAGCATACCTATAATAATGGGGTAAGAAGCAGTCGAATTGACGACTTTCTTATTAATTTGGAGCTGTGGTCCCAATTAATCGATATGTCGATCCAACAGAGAACCGAGAGTGACCATAACCCTCTATTACTAACCCTACAGATAAAGGGGCTGGATATACAGTCGGAAGTGACCGAGATAGTGACTGCAGATGTAATCATGACAAATGACATGAGAAGCGTAAAATGGGTAACACTAATGGAAAATGAAAACACTTTAGAGCAGATGAAAAAAGCAGTGGAAAATACACTAACAGCTATTTCAACCCTAGACACTCAGGATGACTTAGACACTGTGATCTCAAAGGCACATGTAGAGCTGTTTGCAAAGCTTAAATGCTTTTTTATCAAGACTAATAAACCCAGCAGCCGAGAAGTTCAAAAGTCAGCCAACTGGTATAACAAGGATTGTAGAGTTGCGTATAAGCATCTGTCACAAGCCATTAGGGAAAAAACATTAGAGGAGGTCAAAATTGCACGGACCGCGTTTAAAAAGCCCAATATATAGCTAAAAGGAGTTTGATGAACAAAGATGGAATGAACTTCTGCAAGCAAGTAATGGGAAAAATATGCAGAAATTCTGGCAGACAGTAAAATGGGGCAGTGGTGAAGTTAGGCAAGCCCCGGTCAACAACGTAGCACCAGAACGGTGGGTTTCCTACTTCCAGGCAAAATTTGCTGCCACGCCAGATAGTCTTGGCAATCATTTTGAAATAGTTTCTGACTCCACGCTGACTTTTGGGATTGGGGAGATTGAAATTGCCCTGGACGCGATCCCAATGGGAAAGGCTCCTGGCTCGGACTGTATTCCGGCCGATCTATTCAGATACGATAGGGCCAACTGGCCTAAATATATTCATACATTAGCTAATGCTATAGCCAGAGGGGCCCCAATCCCAGAATCTTGGCGTGGTGCCGAAATTATACCAATATATTAAAAAGGGGACCGCACTTGTCCAAGTAATTATAGACCAATAAGCTTAATAGACACAATGCAAAAGATCTTGGCCAGGCTTGTACTGAGTTGAATTAACATGTGGATAGCCGAATATGATATTTTATCAACATTACAAGCTGGGTTCCGCCCCCATGTTAGTACTATCGATCAAGTTTTTAGGTTTATGCTGCTCTATTGGAGTACCGTAATTATAGCTGGAGGAACAATTTAGGCAGCTTTTATAGATTTAAAGTCTGCGTTTGATTTAGTCCCCGTAATAAACTATGGGAATCATTAAAGGAATCGGGGATGCCTTCTGAACTTTTATTTTTAATTGTTAAACTGCATGAGTCAAACTACGCTCAGGTCCGCTGGGGATCGCAAGGAAAGGTAACGGACCGTTTCCCTGTAAACAAAGGGGTTCGACAAGGGTGCATCTTGGCTCCCACTCTTTTTTCATTGTTTATTAATAGGGTTGTCACTTATTTTTCTACATATCCAACAGACGCACCTACACTTGCCGGTTCAAAGATACCACTACTAATGTTTGCGGACGATACCCTAATTCTATCCAAGACACAAATAGGACTGCAACGAGCTTTGGATAGATTTACGGTCTTCTGCAAGGATCATGACTTAGTGGTTAATGTAGACAAAACGAAATTCATGGTCTTACATAGACATAAAACAGTGAAAGGGAAAGTAGTTGTGGATAATGCTCTGTTGGAACAAACTGACACTTTCACTTATCAGGGGTTCACCCTGGGAAAGAGGTTAAACTGGAAACCCCAGATAGACTTATTGGCCCTGAGGCATGCTCAACTTGCAGGTGCCTTATTAAAAGAGCACCGACTTTCCCAAACTAAGCCGGTAGGCCCTGCAATAACGATTTATAATGCTAAGACTAGGGCCTCAATATTATATGGCGCAGAGCTCTGGGGCTTTGAAAATGTAACACCTTTAGCCATAGCCCAGAATAAGTTTATGAGATCCCTAACAGGTCTCCCACAATCTACCCCTCTTAAACCCCTCTTCTTAGATTTGGGTTGTACTGCATTAGAGGAGATAGCTCGATTTAGGCCTATAGCATATTGGAGAAGGCTCTGGACTACACCGGAACTGTTACCCTATGCCAACGCGTTAAAATATGTAAGAGAAATTGACTCAGCATGTAAAATTAAATGGTTGCAAAAGGTCAGGTGTACGTTGGTTGATATGGGGTTTAGCCATCTGTGGGAGGATCCAGTAGGTAGTTTGTTTCCATCAAAAAAAGATTATAAGGAAGCATATTGGAATATGGTTAACATCAAATCCATGTCATTTATCCAAAACACTTCCCTTACTGGTATTTTTCTGGAGCACAAGTTTGATCCCAGGTTTGAAGCATACTGGAACTTTATTTCTAGACCATGTGATAGGAAGCTGTACCATCAGTTTAGAGTAGGCTCACTCCCTATAAAAACGTTTACGTTAAAATGGCAAAATGTAATAGATATTAAATGTTCTTCATGCCAAATGATGGATGAGTCTATTATGCATATACTGTTCGTATGCTCAGCATACAAGTGTCCCAGAGATAAATGGTTAAAGCCGATTTGCTCCAATCTTGGCACAAGATCAAGTAAAATTGCATATTGTATATTGAAAACAAACTTGAATGAAGATATAGTAATAGCAATGGCCAAGTTTTTGAGCTGGATGTGGGACATACGAAGGAATAACATGAAGAAATTAGGTGCCTCGAATGTCAACCCTGATTTTAATGATTCTTAATAGTTTTTATATATTGTCATCTGGGGACTGAAAAACTGTATATCCAAGGCTGCTAAATTTAAACTAGGGATTATATGTGCAATATCATTAAATATCAAATGCTTTTTAACTTTTTAACATTTTTTAGTACTTCATAACTCAATTAACTCAATTTTTTTAATTACTTGCAATATTTTAGTATGTTTTAATCAAAATTAATGTTTTGTATTGTATTGTTTTATTGTGTCTTTAATGATTGAAAATATTGAAGTAAAGACTAAATTGAAATTGAGCATTTATATAGTACTTACTACACCTGCTGAGGCATCAAAATACTTTTCGGTGAGTAGCACGCTACTCTGTCACCCAAAACGTATTAGTGGTGGATTAGTGTAGGGAAATATAAGTTAATTTTAGCGGTGGACATACGAGTCTGTTAGTTGTATTGAATAGGATAATGGAGGGATAGAAGAGGGAAGAGTCTAGAAAGTGTTATTTGGTAGATCATAGTAGTAAGATGTGGTTTGGGATGAGTAAAAGGAGAGATGGAGGAGGGAAGAGTCTCTAGAAAGGGATTAAGGAAATGGTAGTAGTAAAATGAGGTGTGGGATGAGTCAAAGAAGGGATACATGAGTGAAAAAAGTAGAAAAAGTTCCTTGGGAGATCATAGTAGTAAAATGAGGTTTGGGGCGAGCCAAGCAGGGAAGAGTCTAGAAAGGGTTATTTTGGAGATCATAGTAGGAGAATGAGGTTTGGGATGAGTCAGAGAGTGGAGGTAGAGGATATATTGAGAGAGGTATGGGGTGAGATGGAGTAGCACTTTGGAGAGAGTCAAAGGTGTTTATTTTTCTTCTTCTACGGTAGGAGTAAAGTAATAAATATATAAATACATAACTACATAGAAAGGATGTTCATGTATAAGGAAGATAATATATCGAGATTTAAATTTGTATTGTACAAACTCAGTCTTTCAAGTGTTGCTGTACTCTAAGCTAATTTATTTGTTTTTTTATAACAATGTTTTTAAATTTGTTTTCTCAATAGTTCAATAGTGAAGCACTTGTAGATAAAACAGTTATGATGATATTTACATATGGTGATAGATGAATAAAACAGAGACCCATAAGCATCTACTCAAATATCAAATAACTTATATAAAAACTATGCAGTGACCAATAAATGTTAAGCATAGAAATATATATATTTAAAAAAGATGGCGAACTTGGCTCTGTGATTTGTGATCAAGGACAAGTGTTGTCCGAAACGCGTCAGATCTGAGGACTTAATAAACAACAGTGCCAGATTTCGTGTGGTTCGTGATTCTCTGTGCGCCACACGGCTGTGCGGAAGTGCGGAGAATCCTTTGTTCTTTTGAATATATATATATATATATTGACTGAAAAAACCACAGGTTTCAGGGACGTTATAGTAAGTTGGATATTTCACTCGTACAAAACCAGAGAAATTCGGCCGTTATAGTTAGTTCAGCTAACTATAACTCGTGCCCCCGCAATGCACTGCTGATGACGTCACATATTACATGGTCAGTGACATCACTGATGACATCACTGATGACATCTCAAATGACATCACGGATGACATCACTGATGACATCATCAAGTGACTGTGTGTTTCTATAAAGTTTAAATATGTTTTATATATATATGCCAAGGTGTATTGAAGAATGAGTGGGTGTATAAGTGTCTGGATGGATGATTTAGTAGGTGCGTGACTGACTGTATAAGTGAGTGATTAAATGTGTCTTACTGAATGCATGGGTTAGTGACTGATACAGACATTCACACAGTTTAGTTTGTCAGTTGGTGTGTAAGCGGTTGCATGGGTTGGTGAGTAGCTCAATGAGGATCTACATGGGTTACTGATTGGTTGTCTGAGTATCTGTATGGGTGCCTGAGTGTCTGTGTGGGTGGGTGGGGGGGTGTGACTCTGTGCATAGATGTGTGAGTGGATGATTCACTGGGTGTATGGGTTCAAGAGTGCATCTGTGAAGGGCTGTATGGGTGGGTGAGTGTGTGTATGGGTGTGTTGGTGAGTGAATGGATGCCTCAGTGGTACTTGTGTGAGTAACTGCATATGTGAAAGGCAGTATATGTGAGTGCTGGAGTGTATAAATGACTATATGTGAGAGTGAGTGATTGTGAGAGTGGCTGTATGGATCACTGTGTGCTTGTATTAGTTATTGTATAAGAGTGTAAGTATGTGTTAGTATATGTTTGAATAAGTGAGGTGGTGTGTGTATAACTGTATAGGTGAGTAAATGGGAGTGTGATTGTTTGCATGAGTGACTAGGTGTGTGAGTAACTCTATGGATGAGTGGCGGTGTGTGAGTGTCTGTATAGATATGTGAGTGCATATGATAATGCCTTATTGATGGTTGACTGCATGTATGAGTGACTGTATGGGTGAATGAGTGGATGTGTGTGTAGACCTAGGAATTAGTGAGTGGGTATGTACTAACTGGTATTGGTGTGTCTATGGTTTCAAAAATGGTAGTCTTTATTTTAGAGTGGGTGTATCAAAGGTTATATTAGGGTATGAGGAGGTGCATCAGATTATCACATGGATGATGTCATCAGTGATGTCATCAGTGATGTCATTTGAGATGTCATCAGTGATGTCACTGACCATGTCATGAATGATGTAATATGTGACGTCATCAGCAGTGCATTGCGGGCGCGAGTTATAGTTAGATGAACTAACTACTAACGGCCGAATTTCTCTGGTTTTGTACGAGTGAAATATCCAACTAACTATAACGTCCCTGAAACCTGTGGTTTTTTCAGTGAATTTCTAAGGTTTTTTAAATGCTAATTTCTAACTATAACGTCCCTGAAACCTATGGTTTTTCAGTGAATTTCAAAGGTTTTTAAATGCTAATTTCTAACTATAACGTCCCTGAAATCTATGTTTTTTTCAGTGAATTTCAAAGGTTTTTTAAATGCTAATTTCTAACTATGCCTACAAAGGTAGGACATGTGAAGAAAGAGGAAGAAAAGCACAGAAAGAAGCAAGACAAATGCAGAAAGAGGCAACAGAAGTCCAGAAAGTCGAAGAAAAGTGCAGGAAGAAGCAAGAGATGTGCAGAAAGAACCAACAGAGGAGCAGAAAGTCCTCCTGTGCCCCCAACTTTTTCCTGACGGGTACTGGTGGTAACTGACTCTGACTAACCAGGCCTAGAGCCAGTGCTATGCTAAAAGACACTTAGAATACAGTGAAAACACCTACATACACTAGGGAACACTATGCGTTGGGGTACCCCTGTGATTAGCATGACCTCCTCTGTATTTGCCATGAGTTAATGCCTGGGCCATTGCATGAGTACATGCGTAGTGACTGGATGATTAGAGTGCTGCAAGGAGACTGCATGGTGAATTTATAATTGCTGGGGTTTTGGCAGAGCGATTAGATAAGTATATGGTGCTGGCAGAGTGATTGGAAGAGTGCACAGGGAGTGACAGAGGGATTGCTGGACTGCATGGGTAGGGCTCTGGGGATTGTAGCAGTGCATGAGTTAGTGACCGGGCCATTGCATCAGTACATGGGTAGTGACTGGATGATTACAGTACTGTAAGGAGAGTACATGGTGAATTTATAAGTGCTTGGGTTTTGGCGGACTGATTGGATAAGTACATTGTGCTGGCTGGGTGATTGGAGGAGTGCATAGGTAGTGACAGGCAGATTACTGGACTGCATAGGTAGTTCTCAGGGGATTGTAGCACTACATCTGTTAGTGCCTGGGGCATTGCCTAAATACATGGTTAGTGACTGGATGATTAGAGTGCTGCAAAGATACTACATGGTGAATTTATAAGTGCTTGGGTATTGGCACAGTGATTGGATAAGTATACGGTGCTGACAGGGTGATTAGAAGAGTGCTCACGGAGTGACAAGGGGAATGCTGGAGTGCATAGGTACTGTTCTGGGGGTTGTTGCAGTGAATGTATTAGTGCCTAGGCCATTGCATGAAGAGTGCACAGGGAGTGACAGGGGGATTGCTGGACTGCATGGGTAGTGCTCTTGGGATTGTAGCACTGCATGAGTTAGTGCCTGGGCCATTGCATGAGTACATGGGTAGTAACTGGATGATTAGAGTGCTGCAAGGAGAGTGCATGGTGAATTTGTAAGTACACATGTACTCATGCAATGTCCCAGGCACTAATACATTCACTGCTACAATCGCCAGAGCAGTACCTATGCACTCCAGCATTCCCCCTGTCACTCCGTGAGCACTCTTCCAATCACCTTGTCAGCACTGTGTACTTATCCAATCACTGCTCCAATACCCTAGCACTTATAAATTCACCTTGTACTCTCTCTGCAGTACTCTAATCAAAAAGTCACTAACCATGTACTTATGGAATGACCCAGGCACTAACAGATGTAGTGCTACAATCTCCTGAGGACTACCTATGCACTGCAGCAATCCCCTTGTCAGTCTTTGACCACTATAGGTGTTATAGTTGTTTGGATTAGTACATGGTAGTGGCTGGGTGACTGGAGGAGTGCACAGGGAGTGACAGTGTGATTGCGGTTCTGCATGGGTACTACCTGGGGAATTGAAGGAGCAAATATGAAGTGTGTAAGTGGTTAGAGGACTGTATGGGTAGTGCAAAGGGTATTGTAGCAGTGATCAGTTAGTGCCTGGATCTTTGCATGAGTACATAGCTACTGACTGAAACATTAGAATACTGCAAGGAGAGTGCCTGAGTGAATTTATGAGTGCTTGGGTATTGGCAGAGTGTTTGGATTAGTACCCAGTAGTGGCTGACTGACTAGAGGAGTGCACGGGGAGTGACAGGGTGATTGCTGGACTGCATGGGTACTACCAGGGGAATTGAAGGAGCGAATGAGAAGTGTGTAGGTGGTTAGAGGACTGCATGGGTAGTACACAGGGATTGTAGCAGTGCATGTGTTAGTGCCTGGATCATTGCATGGATACATGGGTAGTGACTGGATGGGTTTTTCTCTAAAAAATCATACTGGGCATGTGCTGACCGGTATGGTCTGTTATAGACCACCGGGGGCAGTCAGTCTGCAATTTCAGCAGGATCTGGCCGATGTTTTTAGCAATATGGCACTTACCCATGCTAGAATGCTAGTTTTAGGAGATTTTAACTTGTGGACCAATGGGAAGTCGGACTCAGGCTATAAAAACCTTATACAATCTTGTGAGGATATGAATTTGTTTCAATGGGTCACAGAACCTAATCACAAGGGAGGGCATGTACTGGATTTGATCTTCGCCAATAAAGACACCATCGGAATGGAAAGTATCCTACCGGTGGGCTGGTCTGACCACCACCTGGTTAAGTTTCGGGTGGTTAACCCTAGTATGAAAGCCTCCGCCCCTAAAACGGGAAGGAGCTATACAGGCAGGGACTGGAATGGACTGTTGAAGAGGGCAAAAATGTCTCATGTTTTCCACATAAATGGGACTTTTGACCCCAGGAATCAGGTGGATGAGAACTATGCAGCATTCTGTGGAGGTATAAATAAAAAGCTTGATCAGATCGCTCCTTTAAAATTATCAGTAAACTGGGGAGACCATCTGCCCCCTGGTATAATGAAAAATTGAGGAATTTAAAAAAGGGATGCAAATATGCAGAGCGGCAATGGAGGAAGGAGTATGTGGAAAATGAAAAAGCTATATGGAAGGAGAAAATAGCTAGCTACAAAAAATAAATTGCTATTGTAAAAGCAGAATATTATGCAGATGTTATCATGAAGGCACCCAATAGCACCAGGAGTATTTTTAGAATTGTGAAAGATATAGCTAGTCCAGACTGCACAAAAAATAAGATCCTTCCTACACAGGAGTTATGTGATAATTTATCAATTTTCTTCGAGGAGAAAATAAGTAAGATCGTTGAAGGGATGAAAGTGGGTGACTTGGCTGTAGGAGAGTAGGATCTGCTTCACAGGGGTACCCCCACTTTTTGCTGATACTTCACTGGTTTTCGACATTAGTCTGGCTGGGGCCCTGCTATTCAGAACCCCAGCCTAGCTGTTTCCTCTTTAAAAGGGTCTCCATGTGCCTTAGGCACATCACTGATTGGGATCTGGAGTGCCCTTGTAAGTCCCTAGTATATGGTATACTATGTACCAAGGGCATAGGTACCTCAGAGGCCTGCCAGGGGCTGCAGCATGTATTATGCCACCCCTGGTAGGCCACCCAAACTGACACCACAGGTCTGCTACTGCAGCCTGGGTAAGGTGGTGCATGCACCCCTTGCTGTGGTATAGGTTACCTATATCACTAAAAGCATACACACATATAAACCTATAAGTCACTCCTAAGGCAGGCCTTATCAATCCTAAAGGCAGAGTGCATGGTTCCTATGTGAGAGGGTGCCCCTGCATGAGCAGGGCCCCTCTGCAGCGTTCGGAGACCATCTCTGATGCTGTTTGTAGTGCAGCCTGACCATATACTCTTAAACGCATTATATCCTCGCGGTAAAATGCTAACTATGGAATGGCTGCACCTAAACATGTCGTGTTTGGTGTCAAACATCTTGGAATACTACCCCCCACCAATCCTGGTGGCGGGGGTAGCATTCCACCCTTTTAGAGGGAAAGGCATGTTAACTCTGACGAGTCCGGTAACTTCTTTCCAGAGCCCTGGCATCACAAAATGGATGCTGCTGCCACAGACACGAGTCTGGCCTCCTGCTGCTGGACGAAACTCCGGCAGGGGAGGCCTGGACAATAGGTTTCCTGTCCCAGGGAGGTGTGACCACCTCCCCAGACAGGACAATGTGTATTGGGGCTGGGCGGGAGCACTTTAGGGTGCTTTGAAGTCCTGCACTGGGGGCACATTTGGTGTCCCTGTGCATACCCCAGTTCAAACCGGATCAGGGGCTTGCAGCCCCTGCTTTGGCGCGAACTGGACAAAGGGAAAGGGGTGTAGCCACCCCTCTGCCCTGACCCACCCATAGGTGGGGCCACAGAGTAGTCCATCCTCTATTTTTAGAATAAAGGTAGGAACCCAGTCCTTAGGACTTTAGATTATACCTGGACGAAACTCTGAAACAGAATCCTGGACCTTCGACGCTCTACTCACGATTAGAGGACTGAAGAATCTCCCTTGGGGTCAAGGAGTGACTCCCCTGCTTGGCAGGCACCAAAGAAGCATCTGTCCGGTTTGCATCACTGAAGCTCCCGTCGGACGCCGAAGTCATCGCATCACCAGAGGTGGATTCTCAGACTTCCCCGAGGCTACCCTGAGTCCCCAGCAAAGCTGAGGCCCGTGGCTATCGTGGGTGACTTGAGACCGTGACCCCTGGACACCGAGCACATTTGCAAGTGCACCATCTTCTGGGTCTCCCAAGAAGTCGTGCTTTGGGCTCCGAGTAGCCCTAGCCTCCAGCACCACCTGCACCGAAGATCACTGGCCCCCACTCCACGAGTGTCCTGTAAGCCAGCTCCACGTGCGGCGTCACGAGGCTCCTTCGCGGTCGCTAGCCCGTTGGCTAGTAGCCCTTAACGAAGGCCAATCTTTTCTTTACTTGGCAGTCTGGTTGCTCCAGGCCTGCCCTCACTTACCCTCGCTGGGTGAGTTCCCCAGACCTTGCTGGTCTGCATCATCGACGATCTACATCTTACTCGAGACTTGCCGTTGCCAAGGCTTGTTGGGTCCAATCTGGTCGCCGACACCTCTGCACTCGACAGACATCGAGCAACAGCCCGAATCCTGCTCCTGGTTGCCGACAACGCCTCCCGGACCTCGTGGCTGAAGAGTCAAGACGACCGTCATCGAACCTGAAGCACTCGACATCGGTGGGCATCTGTCCATCACCTCCCTGGTCACTGGCTAGTGACCCAGACTCTGTCCCCTCTGCTTTCAGGTTCTTCAGAACTCCGATCCACTCTTGGATCCACCCGGACACTTTTCTCCTGGTCGCCAGCAGCACTTTGCAGCAGATCGCCATAAGAACCGACGACGAAACCCGACCCCGAAAGGCACCTATGCACCCGGCTTCCCTGGGTGAGGTAACACGAGTACTCCGGTGCTCCCGTGGGTAGAGACTCTTCAAAGTCCTAGATCTCAAGGGGTTTTGTCCTAGTCCTCTTTTAAGTGTCCCTTTCCTCTATTTTCCCGATCCCGACTTTCTCCATAGAAGTTAACGGCGTATCGCGGTTGTGTATTTACACTGCACGCGTCTCCCGTGGGTCCCCTGTGTCACTACCTTGGGTGGTTCCTTGTGGTCCAAGCACTTCTAGAGGCTCTAGGCCTAGTGTCTAGTTCAGTCGTGGTTCGCATACCACTTTATTGGTATATGGTTTGGTACGCCCCTAGGGCCCAAACGTGTATTTGTGCTATTACTGTGATTTAAGATCTTATAACCTATGTACTTCGAACTCTAGCCTCATAAAGAGACTAGAGGGGTGTGTTTAGTAATAAATACATATATTTTGAATATATACCTGGTGTGGTGCTCTTTCATTTGGTCACTCAAGAGATTATAGACTGGTAAAACAAGCTGCTTTACATTCCTTCAAGACTTAGCCTGAAGGCTGCTCTCCATAGCTACCACTAGGATAGCTTTCAATAAGGTTGTCTTTAACCTACCTACCATAAGAGTCGCTTTGGACTGGTGCACGGTGCCCACTATAATTAGTGGACAGCATATGCCAGGCCAACTTCTCACATTGGTGTGCAGCGTGTGGGATTCCAGCTTGCTATTGTTTTACCAGATAATCTCAATTGAATTGATCAACTGAAAACCACTAAAGGTACCTAAGGTACATATAATTTAAGCTTAGAATATCAGTAAGTTCTACTGAACTTAGAGTTGTGTGTTAAGGGATAGCACAACCCTTTCTACAACTCAAGAGAGTTTAGTAGGCCACACTAGAGTAGGTAGTGCATACACCACACCACACTAGTAATGTCTTTAAAAGCAGGATCCAAAGATGCCCTGCAGGAAGCCATGGAGCTTCCCCCTCCAAGTATGACACACTCCCATTCTTGGAACTGAGAGCTTTGTGTAACGTGAGGAAATTAAGGACAGGCCAAAGTCCCACCACCCAACACCTCCAGGAGTTGTTGGTGGCTTATGATCTTAGTAAGTCTTCAGAGACTGAAGGGGTAGGAGCAGAGGGTGGGCCAGCAGATGAGGAAGGGGCCAGGGGTACTACTACCCCCAGCCCCCCTCTGAAACTGACCAGGAGGGTGACAATGACCCTGACCTGGAAAACCCAATCCCTTCTGGGGAAGATGAAGATGAGGATCTGGAGAACCACACCTTTGTCCCCCAGGAAGGATTATGAGTGTGCTCAGAAAGTCTAGGTCTCCTTCTCAGGAGTCTAACCACTCTGGCACCTCCATAGGGAGCTCTGTTTCTTCTCACAGGAGGGAATCCTCTCATGAGAGAAGAAAGAGACTGGTCCAGTATGAGGAAACTCAACTGGAGATCAGGAAGAAGCAATTGGCTTTAGATAGAGAATCCCTAGATCTCCTTAAAGAGAGAAGAAAGTTGGGACTAGAGTCCCATGGTGGCAGCCATGTCCCTAGAGATAGGGAAAGGTCCTATGACCATAGGAACCTGAGCAAGATTGTCCCTCCCTACCAGAGTGGGGATGATATCCACAAATGGATAACTGCTTTAGAGAGGGCCTGTAAAGTACAGAAGGTCCCTCAGGAGCAGTGGGCAGCAATCTTGTGGCTCTCCTTTGCTGACAAAGGTAGAGACAAGCTCCTCACTGTTAGAGAGGAGGATGCTGACAATTACAAGGTCTTGAAGAGTGCTCTTATTGATGGGTTTGGCCTAACCACTGAACAGTACAGGTTGAAGTTCAGAGACACCCAAAAAGCACAGACTCAAGACTGGGTAGACTATGTGGATTGTTCTGCCAAGGCTCTGGAAGGCTGGTTGATGGGCAGTAAGGTGTGTGACTTCTCAGGATTGTATAATCTGATAATGAGGGAGCAGATTCTTAATAACTGTCAAAATCAGCTGTTGCATCAGTACCTGGTTGACTCTGATCTGACCTCTCCCCAAGAATTGGGAAAGAAGGCAGACAAATGGGTCAGAACCAGGGTGAAGCAGAAGGTACAGAACCAAGGTGGGGAAACCAAGAAGCAAGATACTAAGAACTCTGACAAGGGTGGGGAGAAGGGTAAAGATCAAAAGTCTTCATCAGGCCCCCAAAAATCTTCTTCTGGTGGGGATTCCCAGTCTACCAAGGGTAAAGGCCAAAGAAAACCATGGTGCAAGGTCTGTAAGCAAAAGACCCACTGGACCAGTGATTGCACCAAGTCCAAAGACTCCAGTCCAGCACCCACCAATGCCCCTAAGGCACCTGTCCCCCCTAGTACAGTTGGTGGAAGTGCTCCAGCAAAGGGTTTAGTAGGGTTCACCCTGGGAACTGAGTTGGGCTCTGACCTAGTTAGAGAACTGACTCAGGCTGTGTTAGTCTGTGATGGAGGCATGGATGTGCCCTCCTCTATGAGTCCCAGTAATCTGGGCAAGTACAGACAACAGCCTTTAATCAATGGACGAGAGGCTTTGGCATTTAGGGACACAGGGGCAAGTGTCACAATGGTGACACAAGACCTTGTGCTACCTGGGCAAGTTATGCTTGGTGAAATGTACCAAGTGACCAATGCTAGCAATGTCAGAACAGACCATACTCTGGCAGTTGTTAACTTCTCCTGGGGAGGGGTAACTGGCCTTAAGAAGGTTGTGGTAAGTGCAAACCTACCAGTCGAATGCTTGCTTGGCAATGACTTAGAGACTTCTGCTTGGGCAGAAGTGGAGCTCAGGACCCATGCAGAAATGCTGGGGATCCCTGCAGATGTGTTTGCTGTGACCAGGTCACAAGCCAAAATGTCTAGCACTGAACAGGCCTTGGATTCTGGAAGAATGGACCAAGTGCCTTCCAAGAGGAGGAGTAGTAGGGTTAAGGCAGTGCCTTCCCCCTTGGCTCAGGAGGAAGATCAGTCCCTTGAGGGGGATGATCTCAGCCCTGAAGAAGGAACTGTCCCAGAGGAACTTGAACCTGACCAGGTTGAGTTCTTGGGGACAGGGGGACCTTCTAGGGCAGATCTGAGCCAGGAGCAGCAGAGCTGCCCCTCCCTTGAACCCCTCAGACAGCAAGCTGCTGCTGAGGCTGCTGGGAAAGCTAGTGGTCCCCATACAGTGTATTGGGATGATGGACTCCTGTACTCAGAGAGTAGAGACCCCAAGCCTGGTGCTACCAGGAGGTTGGTAATACCTTTGAAGTTCAGGGGCTTCCTATTGACCCTAGCCCATGATATTCCCTTAGCAGGACACCTGGGCCAGAACAAGACTTGGGACAGAATTGTCCCTCACTTTCACTGGCCCCACATGTCTGAAGACAGTAAGGAGTTTTGTCGCTCCTGTGTAACCTGCCAAGCCAGTGGCAAAGCAGGTGGCACTACAAAGGCCCCCTGATACCACTACCTGTGGTGGGGGTGCCCTTTGAGAGGGTAGGGATTGACATTGTTGGTCCCATGGATCCCCAAACAGCATCTGGGCACAGATTTATACTGGTGGTAGTGGATCATGCCACCAGGTACCCAGAGGCTATACCCCTTAGGACCACTACAGCACCTGTGGTGGCAAGGGCCCTCCTGGGAATTTTCTCAAGAGTGGGCTTTCCTAAGGAGGTGGTATCAGACAGGGGTGCAAACTTCATGTCTGGGTACTTAAAGGCAATGTGGAAGGAGTGTGGAGTTACTTATAAGTTCACCACACCCTATCACCCACAATGCAATGGTTTAGTTGAGAGATTCAACAAAACCTTGAAGGGCATGATTAAAGGGCTCCCAGAAAAGCTTAGGCGTAGATGGGACATACTCTTGCCCTGCCTTTTATTCGCATATAGGGAGGTGCCTCAGAAGGGGTTGGGTACAGCCCTTTTGAACTTCTGTTTGGCCACCCTGTGAGGGGTCCACTGTGCTTGGTGAAGGAAGGATGGGAGTTACCTCTCAAGCCCCCAAAGCAAGATATAGTGGACTATGTACTTGGTCTCCGCTCCAGGATGGCTGAGTACATGAAAAAGGCAACCAAAAACCTTGAGGCTAGCCAGGAACTTCAGAAGGCCTGGCATGACCAAAAGGCTGTTCTGACTGTTTACCAGCCAGGACAGAAGGTGTGGGTGTTGGAGCCAGTGGCCCCAGCAGCTCTCCAAGACAAATGGAGTGGACCCCACACTATTGTTGAGCAGAAGGGTGAGGTCACTTACTTAGTGGACCTGGGAACACCCAGGAGTCCCCAAAGGGTTCTCCATGTCAACAGACTTAAGCCATATGTGGACAGGGCAGACATGGGCTTGCTCATGGCTACTGATGAAGGGCAGGAGGAAGAGAGTGACCCACTCCCTGACCTGCTCTCACAGAACCCTGACGATGGGTCAGTTGATGGTGTAGCCTTGGCAGGCAGCCTCACTACCCAGCAACAAACTGATTGCAGGCAAGTCCTCAATCAGTTTAGGCATATGTTTTCACTGACACCCAGTCAGACCACCTGGTGCACTCATGAAGTGGACACTGGGGACAGTCTGCCTATTAAAAACAAGATTTATAGGCAACCTGACCATGTCAGGGACTGTATCAGGACTGAAGTCCAGAAGATGTTGGAATTGGGAGTGATTGAGCCCTCAGATAGCCCTTGGGCTAGTCCAGTAGTCCTAGTACCTAAACCTCACACCAGTGGTGGGAAAAGAGAGATGAGGTTTTGTGTAGACTACAGAGGCCTCAATGCAGTCACTAGGACTGATGCCCATCCAATACCCAGGGCAGATGAGCTCATAGATACTTTGGCCTCTGCCAAATATCTCAGCACATTTGACCTAACAGCTGGCTACTGGCAGATCAGACTAGCTGATACTGCAAAGCCCAAAACAGCATTTTCAACCCCTAGTGGGCATTATCAATTTGTGGTAATGCCCTTTGGTCTGAAAAATGCACCTGCCACTTTCCAGAGGTTGGTGAACACAGTTCTCACAGGACTGGAGGCCTATAGTGCAGCTTATCTAGATGATATTGCTGTCTTTAGCTCCACCTGGGAGGATCACCTGGTCCACCTCAGGAATGTTTTACAGGCCCTGCAAAAGGCAGGCCTGACTATCAAGGCCACTAAGTGCCAGATAGGGCAGAGTCAGGTTGTGTACCTGGGCCACCTTGTGGGTGGAGGCCAGGTTCAACCTTTGCAGAGCAAGATCCAGACCATCATGGACTGGACTGCTCCCACTACCCAGACTCAGGTGAGAGCCTTCTTAGGCCTGACTGGGTACTATAGGAGATTTGTCAAGGGGTATGGATCAATAGTGACACCCTTGAATGACTTAACTTCTAAGAAAATGCCCAAAAAGGTTCAGTGGACAGCTAGCTGTCAAAAGGCATTTGATGACCTCAAGCAGGCCATGTGCACTGCTCCAATTCTGCAGAGTCCTGATTACTCCAAGAAGTTCATTGTTCAAACTGATGCATCTGAATTGGGGGTAGGGGCTGTACTGTCACAATTGAATGAAGAAGGTCAGGATCAGCCAGTAGCTTTTATTAGCAGAAGGCTGACCCCTAGAGAGAAACGTTGGTCAGCCATAGAGAGGGAGGCCTTTGCTGTGGTCTGGGCTCTGAAGAAGTTGAGGCCATACTTGTTTGGTACACACTTCCTGGTTCAGACAGACCATAAGCCCCTCTTATGGCTAAAACAAATGAAGGGTGAAAACCCCAAACTGCTTAGGTGGTCCATTTCCCTACAGGGGATGGACTTTACAGTGGAACATAGGCCTGGGAGTAACCATGCGAATGCAGATGGACTCTCTAGGTATTTCCACTTAGAACATGAAGACTTAACTGGGCAAGGTTAGTTTAATGTCCCTACGTTTGGGGGGGTTGTGTAGGAGAGTAGGATCTGCTTCACAGGGGTACCCCCACTTTTTGCTGATACTTCACTGGTTTTCGACATTAGTCTGGCTGGGGCCCTGCTATTCAGAACCCCAGCCTAGCTGTTTCCTCTTTAAAAGGGTCTCCATGTGCCTTAGGCACATCACTGATTGGGATCTGGAGTGCCCTTGTAAGTCCCTAGTATATGGTATACTATGTACCAAGGGCATAGGTACCTCAGAGGCCTGCCAGGGGCTGCAGCATGTATTATGCCACCCCTGGTAGGCCATCCAAACTGACACCACAGGTCTGCTACTGCAGCCTGGGTAAGGTGGTGCATGCACCCCTTGCTGTGGTATAGGTTACCTATATCACTAAAAGCATACACACATATAAACCTATAAGTCACTCCTAAGGCAGGCCTTATCAATCCTAAAGGCAGAGTGCATGGTTCCTATGTGAGAGGGTGCCCCTGCATGAGCAGGGCCCCTCTGCAGCGTTCGGAGACCATCTCTGATGCTGTTTGTAGTGCAGCCTGACCATATACTCTTAAACGCATTATATCCTCGCGGTAAAATGCTAACTATGGAATGGCTGCACCTAAACATGTCGTGTTTGGTGTCAAACATCTTGGAATACTACCCCCCGCCAATCCTGGCGGCGGGGGTAGCATTCCACCCTTCTAGAGGGAAAGGCATGTTAACTCTGACGAGTCCGGTAACTTCTTTCCAGAGCCCTGGCATCACAAAATGGATGCTGCTGCCACAGACACGAGTCTGGCCTCCTGCTGCTGGACGAAACTCCGGCAGGGGAGGCCTGGACAATAGGTTTCCTGTCCCAGGGAGGTGTGACCACCTCCCCAGACAGGACAATGTGTATTGGGGCTGGGCGGGAGCACTTTCGGGTGCTTTGAAGTCCTGCACTGGGGGCACATTTGGTGTCCCTGTGCATACCCCAGTTCAAACCGGATCAGGGGCTTGCAGCCCCTGCTTTGGCGCGAACTGGACAAAGGGAAAGGGGTGTAGCCACCCCTCTGCCCTGACCCACCCATAGGTGGGGCCACAGAGTAGTCCATCCCCTATTTTTAGAATAAAGGTAGGAACCCAGTCCTTAGGACTTTAGATTATACCTGGACGAAACTCTGAAACAGAATCCTGGACCTTCGACGCTCTACTCACGATTAGAGGACTGAAGAATCTCCCTTGGGGTCAAGGAGTGACTCCCCTGCTTGGCAGGCACCAAAGAAGCATCTGTCCGGTTCGCATCACTGAAGCTCCCGTCGGACGCCGAAGTCATCGCATCACCAGAGGTGGATTCTCAGACTTCCCCGAGGCTACCCTGAGTCCCCAGCAAAGCTGAGGCCCGTGGCTATCGTGGGTGACTTGAGACCGTGACCCCTGGACACCGAGCACATTTGCAAGTGCACCATCTTCTGGGTCTCCCAAGAAGTCGTGCTTTGGGCTCCGAGTAGCCCTAGCCTCCAGCACCACCTGTACCGAAGATCACTGGCCCCCACTCCACGAGTGTCCTGTAAGCCAGCTCCACGTGCGGCGTCACGAGGCTCCTTCGCGGTCGCTAGCCTGTTGGCTAGTAGCCCTTAACGAAGGCCAATATTTTCTTTACTTGGCAGTCTGGTTGCTCCAGGCCTGCCCTCACTTACCCTCGCTGGGTGAGTTCCCCAGACCTTGCTGGTCTGCATCATCGACGATCTACATCTTACTCGAGACTTGCCGTTGCCAAGGCTTGTTGGGTCCAATCTGGTCGCCGACACCTCTGCACTCGACAGACATCGAGCAACAGCCCGAATCCTGCTCCTGGTCGCCGACAACACCTCCCGGACCTCGTGGCTGAAGAGTCAAGACGACCATCATCGAACCTGAAGCACTCGACATCGGTGGGCATCTGTCCATCACCTCCCTGGTCACTGGCTAGTGACCCAGACTCTGTCCCCTCTGCTTTCAGGTTCTTCAGAACTCCGATCCACTCTTGGATCCACCCGGACACTTTTCTCCTGGTCGCCAGCAGCACTTTGCAGCAGATCGCCATAAGAACCGACGACGAAACCCGACCCCGAAAGGCACCTATGCACCCGGCTTCCCTGGGTGAGGTAACACGAGTACTCCGGTGCTCCCGTGGGTAGAGACTCTTCAAAGTCCTAGATCTCAAGGGGTTTTGTCCTAGTCCTCTTTTAAGTGTCCCTTTCCTCTATTTTCCCGATCCCGACTTTCTCCATAGAAGTTAACGGCGTATCGCGGTTGTGTATTTACACTGCACGCGTCTCCCGTGGGTCCCCTGTGTCACTACCTTGGGTGGTTCCTTGTGGTCCAAGCACTTCTAGAGGCTCTAGGCCTAGTGTCTAGTTCAGTCGTGGTTCGCATACCACTTTATTGGTATATGGTTTGGTACGCCCCTAGGGCCCAAACGTGTATTTGTGCTATTACTGTGATTTAAGATCTTATAACCTATGTACTTCGAACTCTAGCCTCATAAAGAGACTAGAGGGGTGTGATTAGTAATAAATACATATATTTTGAATATATACCTGGTGTGGTGCTCTTTCATTTGGTCACTCAAGAGATTATAGACTGGTAAAACAAGCTGCTTTACATTCCTTCAAGACTTAGCCTGAAGGCTGCTCTCCATAGCTACCACTAGGATAGCTTTCAATAAGGTTGTCTTTAACCTACCTACCATAAGAGTCGCTTTGGACTGGTGCACGGTGCCCACTATAATTAGTGGACAGCATATGCCAGGCCAACTTCTCACATTGGCTGATTCCGGTGGGGCGGATGGCAGGTCATCATCAAACAATCAACGGAGTGGGGTTAGTGGGACCAAGTTAGGAGATCAGGTGTCCCTCCTAGACCATTTTGAGATACCCTCAGAGGAGGTTTTTAATAAAGTAGCCTTAAGTGTATCCTCAGGCTCGCCTATGGACCCCCTCCCTCATAAAACCTGGAAAGAGCTAGGACCTGAACTCTTCCCGATACTTCGTCAGCTGTGTGGCCAAACCTTAAGTAGTGGATTGGTACCACCCTGCTGGAAACAAGCGATAATCACACCACTTTTGAAGAAACCAACCCTTGACCCCTCGTGCCCTAAGAGCTATAGGCCCATTTCTCTTTTACCGTACCCAGTGAACATCATAGAGCGCCTGGTGAGCAGGGCACTTTCAAAGTTTCTGGAGACTAATAACAAACTGGAGGATGCGCAATTCGGCTTCCGCCCAGGACATGGGACGGAGACCGCCTTGGTAACCGTCTTGGACGATCTTCGAATGCGTGCAGACAGGGGACAGTCAGCTATATTGATTTTGCTGGACCTGTCTGCCGCTTTCGATACGGATTAACCATGCGGTCCTTCTAGCTAGGCTGGAAGGAATGGGGGTGGTGGATGTGGCCCTGCGATGGTTTCAATCCTACCTGGCTAACAGACGGCAGGCAGTGGCTCTCCCCCCCTATCGATCAGAATTTGCTGACATTGAGCATGGTGTACCCCAGGGGTCTGCAATTAGCCCAATATTATTTAATGCTTATATGAGTCAGTTGATGGCCATTATTATTTATTAAATAATACAATGTTAGCTTTGTTAATTATGCTGATGACACTCAGCTGATCTTGTCATTGGAAGGGGATCACGCAGCCTCCTTAGGAAATTTTCACGCTTGTATGCAAGAAACAGTAAAATGGCTGAGAAACAACTCCTTGCAATTTAATAGCGAAAAAACAGAGATTCTACACTGTGCGGTAGGGAAAGTGATTCCCACACTTCCAAATGACTTCTGGCCTATCCCCACGGATGTACTTTTGGTACCCGTTGAGACGGTACGAAACCTAGGAGTCAGCTTTAATGACAAACTGAACCTAGAGACTCAAGTCAACAAAATTGTGGGGAGTAGTTTCTCACTTATCAGAGAACTTCGGAAGATTCTTCCGATGTTACCAATCCAGGCCAGAGCTTTAGTAGTAAGGAGTGTTATCCTGAGCCGTCTGGATTATTGCAATGCTTTGCTACTGGAGTCTCCCAGGTATTTGATTAGGAGGCTCCAGAGAATCCAGACTGTGGCGGCAAAGCTTGCCCTAATGAGACCACGATGGTCATCAGCATCCCAGGCCTTGGCGGAGCTGCATTGGCTCCCTGTCTCACAGAGGATACAATTCAAATCGCTCTGCATTGTTTATAAGGCACTGCACGGGCCTGGGCCTAAAACACTGCAGAGCAAATTTGGTTGGTATGCTCCTACCCGCACTCTTCGCTCCTCTTCGGCCAATTTGGTAAAAATACTGAGGATCAAAAGAGTAAATTCCGGGGGAAGAGCCTTCAGTATCGCAGCTGCCAGGCTATGGAATTGTCTGCCTACTAAACTGAGACAGGTGCAGGACCTGCTGCTATTTCGTAAGAAAATAAAAACCTAGCTCTTCCCTAGAGTATAAGCATGTCAGCCATGCCTGATTCTTCTGTAGCTCATATGGTGGTAATGTACATGTATCTCAGCGCCAGGATGCCCGTAGGGTTACAGTGCACTTTATAAGTATGAGTAACAATAACAATGATTAGAGTACTGCGAGGAGAGTGCATGGTGAATTTATAAGTGCTTGGGTTTTGGCGCAGTGATTGGATAAGGACATAGGACTGGCTGGGTGATTGGAGGACTGCATAGGTAGTACCAGGGAGATTACTGGACTGCATAGGTAGTCCTCAAGGGATTGCAGCAGTGCATGTGTTAGTGACTGGGTCATTGCATGAGTACATGGGTAGTGACTGGATGATTAGAGTGCTGCAAGGACAGTGCAAGGTGATTGTATAACTGCTTGGGTTTTGGTGGAGTGATTGGATAAGTACATAGTGCTGGCTGGGTGATTGGAGGAGTGCATGGGTAGTGACAGAGGGATTTCTTGAGTGCATGGGTACTACCTGGGTAATTGGAGGAGTGAATCAGTAGTGTGTAGGTGGTTAGAGGTCTGCATGGGAAGGGGATTGTAGCAGTGCATGTGTTAGTGCCTGGGTCATTGCATGACTACATGGGTAGTGACTGGATGATTAGAGTACTGCAAGGAGAGTGCATGGTGAATTTATAAATGCTTGGGTTTTGGCGGAGTGATTGGATAAGGACATGGTGCTGGCAGGGTGATTGGAAGAGTGCTCAGGGAGTGACAGGGGGATTGCTGGACTGCATGGGTAGTGCTCTGGAGATTTTAGCACTGCATGAGTTAGTGCCTTGGCCATTGCATGAGTACATGCGTAGTGACTGGATGATTAGAGTGCTGCAAGGAGACTGCATGGTGAATTTATAAGTGCTGGGGTTTTGGCAGAGCGATTAGATAAGTATATGGTGCTGGCAGATTGATTGGAAGAGTGCACAGGGAGTGACAGAGGGTTTGCTGGACTGCATGGGTAGTGCTCTGGGCCATTGCATCAGTACATGGGTAGTGACTGGATGATTACAGTACTGTAAGGAGAGTACATGGTGAATTTATAAGTGCTTGGGTTTTGGCGGACTGATTGGATAAGTACATTGGGCTGGCTGGATGATTAGAGGAGTGCATAGGTAGTGACAGGCAGATTACTGGACTGCATAGGTAGTCCTCAGGTGATTGTAGCACTACATCTGTTAGTGCCTGGGTCATTGCATAAACACATGTTTAGTGACTGGATGATTAGAGTGCTGCAAAGATACTACATGGTGAATTTATAAGTGCTTGGGTATTGGCACAGTGATTGGATAAGTATACGGTGCTGACAGGGTGATTAGAAGAGTGCTCACGGAGTGACAAGGGGAATGCTGGAGTGCATAGGTACTGCTCTGGGGATTGTAGCAGTGAATGTAGAGGTGGTCAAAGGCCACGCTCCTTTTTATACCTCTCTGCAACGCAGCTCTGTGGCGCTTACTGGAGGTACCTGGTAGGCTAGTTGGACCCAAGGGACCCTCAGGATTCAAGGGGACTTAATCCCCCAACTTACAACACGCCAGAGGGCCCGTTTGCACAGTGGTGAAGGGAGGTGGTGGGGCCTGATGTGACAAGTGTGCAAACGTGCCCCGTGGCGCTTTTTAAGTTGGGGGATTAAGTCCCCTTGAATCCTGAGGGTCCCTGGGGCCCAGCTAGCCCACCAGGTACCTCCAGTAAGCACCACAGAGCTGCGTTTCAGAGAGGTGGTCCGAGGCCATGCCCCTTTTTACACTTTTCTGCAACGCAACTCTGCATAGTATTAGTATGCGTGCCCTCCCGCATAGTAATATTTACATAGCCCCGGGGGGTGGCGGTCCCCGGGGCTGCGGGGGCCCCCGCGGGCCCTCGCTACATAAATAAATGCCCCCGGGACTTGGCCCACCCGGGGGCTTTGAAAACAAAGGGCGGGAGACGGCGCTTCGTTTTTTAAAAATTTTCTGACGGATTCGTGCACTGGCGCGACCCCGCCCGAATTTCTTTTTAAAAAATGCTTTTTTTGGGCCTGGGGGTCCGTATGGGACCCCCTGAGCCGGCCTGGGGGGTCAGGGTGTTTTTACCCTGCCCCCTTTTCTTGTTTTTTTAAATCTTTTTCCTCACCTTGTCTTTCTCCCTCGGTCCAAGCACAAGATGGCTGCCAACACTTCCTGGTTTGAAGTGTTGGCAGCCAATTAGAGCCAAGCTCGTGCTCGGGGGGTTAGGCTCCGCCCAGATATTGATATTTTTTCTAATTTCTCAGGATACTACTGAACGGATTTACACCATTTAACAAAAAGGACTCTTTCTGAGCCAAGGGCTACCTTTTTGCCAAATTTGGTGTAATTCCGTTCAGCAGTTCGGGCTGTAGCTTTGTCTAAAGTTTCCTATGGAAAATTACATGGGGAAAACGCGTTTTGGGACCCCCCTTTTTTCTCGGCTCTCGCTTGACGAATCACCCTGAAACTTTCAAGACAGGAGCTGGCCGGAGCGTGCCACTAGTTTTGAAAAGTTCGCGAAGATTCATCAACCGGCGCCAAAGTTATTGGGAAAACAAAAACGCTTTTCCTATGGAAACTAGGTCCTAACTATAACTACCTACTGGCGACCGCCAGTAGGTAATATACACACACACACACAATCGTATATGTCACACGTTGTACTTTGAGTCCTGTCTTCTGAATTCCATGAGGGGGACCCAAGGAAACAAGAAAAGAATAGACCTACACGTTTCTGACATAGCCTTCCACAGGGTAACAGAGAAAATGTGTATAGATTGTTCCTTTTAAAGGGAACCACCACCATCACCACTCATGTGATTTTTAAAAACCAATTTAAATAGCCACAACAATGTTAAAGTATTTCCAATGTTCCAAAGATCTAAACTCAACTTGTTGTTATTTTCTTTATGTTTTAAGCATTTCACTTGTAAAGTACTCATGAGGCAATTTTCTATTATCTTACTATATTTACCAATGATGGAGCAATATTCTCATTCAGTTCATTGCAAGATTTCTGAGTTAGTGGGTCCACAGTGCATTTTATAACACGTGCAGAGTGTTTCTGGCAACTGGTCACTAGCGTTAGCATACGGTGATCTACCAATGTTCTAACAAATACCTTCTACACACACATATATATATATATATATATATTCACTGAAAAAACCATAGGTTTCAGACACGTTATAGTTAGAAATTAGCATTTAAAAAACCTTTGAAATTCACTGAAAAAACCATAGGTTTTAGGGACAGTTATAGTTAGTTGGACATTTCACTCGTACAAAACCATAGAAATTCCCCCGTTATAGTTAGTTCAGCTAACGATAACTCGCGCCCCGCAATGCACTGCTGATGACGTCACATATTACATCACTCATGACATGGTCAGTGACATCACTGATGACATCACTGATGACATCTCAAATGAAATCACTGATGACATCATCCAGTGACTGTGTGTTTCTGTAAAGTTTAAATATGTTTAATATATATAGGGAAAGGCGTATTGAAGAATGAGTGGGTGTTTAAGTGTCTGAATGGATGATTTAGTACGTGCGTGACTGACTCTACAAGTGAGTGATTAAACGTATCTTACTGAATGCATGGGTTAGTGACTAAACTGTGTGAATGTCTGTATCCGTCTGTTTGTTGGTGTGTAAGTGGATGCATGGATTTGCGAATAGCTACATGAGTGTCTATATGGGTTATTGATTGGTTCTCTGAGTATCTGTATGGCTGCCTGAGTGTTTGTGTGGGTGGGGTGTGTGTGACTCTGTACATAGATGTGTGAGTGGGTGATTCACTGGGTGCATGATTTCAAGAGTGCATCTGTGATGGACTGCTTGGGTGGGTGAGTGTTTGTATGGGTGTGTTAGTGAGTGAATGTATATCTCAGTGGTACATGTGCGAGTAACTACATATGTAAAAGGCAGTATATATGTGTGTTAGAGTATTTAAATGGCTATAAGTGAGAGTGTGTGATTGAGAGAGTGGCTAAATGGATGCGTGTGTGCTTGTATCAGTTATTGTATAAGAGCGTAAGAATGTGCTAGTATTTGTATGAGTAAGTGAGCTGGTGTGTGTATAACTGTATAGGTGAGTAAATGGGTGTGTGATTAATTTTTTGCATGACTGACTAGGTGTGTGAGTACCTCTATGGATGAATGGCGGTGTGTGAGTGTTTATATAGGTGTATGAGTGCATATGATAGTCCTGTACTGAGTGACTGTAAGTATGAGTGACTGTACGGGTGAGTGAGTAGATGTGTGTGTGTAGACCTAAGAATCAGTGAGTGGGTATGTAGTTATTGGTATTGGAGTGTGTATGGTTTTGAGAATGGCAGTCTGTAATTTAGAGTGGGTGTATCAAAAGCTATATTAGGGTGTGAGAAGATGCATGAAATTATCACATGGATGATGTCATCAGTGATGTCATTTGAGATGTCATTGTAGGAGAGTAGGATCTGCTTCACATGGGTACCCCCACTTTTTGCTGATACTTCACTGGTTTTCGACATTAGTCTGGCTGGGGCCCTGCTATTCAGAACCCCAGCCTAGCTGTTTCCTCTTTAAAAGGTTCTCCATGTGCCTTAGGCACATCACTGATTGGGATCTGGAGTGCCCTTGTAAGTCCCTAGTATATGGTATACTATGTACCAAGGGCATAGGTACCTCAGAGGCCTGCCAGGGGCTTCAGCATGTATTATGCCACCCCTGGTAGGCCATCCAAACTGACACCACAGGTCTGCTACTGCAGCCTGGGTAAGGTGGTGCATGCACCCCTTGCTGTGGTATAGGTTACCTATATCACTAAATGCATACACACATATAAACCTATAAGTCACTCCTAAGGCAGGCCTTATCAATCCTAAAGGCAGAGTGCATGGTTCCTATGTGAGAGGGTGCCCCTGCATGAGCAGGGCCCCTCTGCAGCGTTCGGAGACCATCTCTGATGCTGTTTGTAGTGCAGCCTGACCATATACTCTTAAACGCATTATATCCTCGCGGTAAAATGCTAACTATGGAATGGCTGCACCTAAACATGTCGTGTTTGGTGTCAAACATCTTGGAATACTACCCCCCGCCAATCCTGGCAGCGGGGGTAGCATTCCACCCTTCTAGAGGGAAAGGCATGTTAACTCTGACGAGTCCGGTAACTTCTTTCCAGAGCCCTGGCATCACAAAATGGATGCTGCTGCCACAGACACGAGTCTGGCCTCCTGCTGCTGGACGAAACTCCGGCAGGGGAGGCCTGGACAATAGGTTTCCTGTCCCAGGGAGGTGTGACCACCTCCCCAGACAGGACAATGTGTATTGGGGCTGGGCGGGAGCACTTTCGGGTGCTTTGAAGTCCTGCACTGGGGGCACATTTGGTGTCCCTGTGCATACCCCAGTTCAAACCGGATCAGGGGCTTGCATCCCCTGCTTTGGCGCGAACTGGACAAAGGGAAAGGGGTGTAGCCACCCCTCTGCCCTGACCCACCCATAGGTGGGGCCACAGAGTAGTCCATCCCCTATTTTTAGAATAAAGGTAGGAACCCAGTCCTTAGGACTTTAGATTATACCTGGACGAAACTCTGAAACTGAATCCTGGACCTTCGACGCTCTACTCACGATTAGAGGACTGAAGAATCTCCCTTGGGGTCAAGGAGTGACTCCCCTGCTTGGCAGGCACCAAAGAAGCATCTGTCCGGTTCGCATCACTGAAGCTCCCGTCGGACGCCGAAGTCATCGCATCACCAGAGGTGGATTCTCAGACTTCCCCGAGGCTACCCTGAGTCCCCAGCAAAGCTGAGGCCCGTGGCTATCGTGGGTGACTTGAGACCGTGACCCCTGGATACCGCGCACACTTGCAAGTGCACCATCTTCTGGGTCTCCCAAGAAGTCGTGCTTTGGGCTCCGAGTAGCCCTAGCCTCCAGCACCACCTGCACCGAAGATCACTGGCCCCCACTCCACGAGTGTCCTGTAAGCCAGCTCCACGTGCGGCGTCACGAGGCTCCTTCGCGGTCGCTAGCCCGTTGGCTAGTAGCCCTTAACGAAGGCCAATCTTTTCTTTACTTGGCAGTCTGGTTGCTCCAGGCCTGCCCTCACTTACCCTCGCTGGGTGAGTTCCCCAGACCTTGCTGGTCTGCATCATCGACGATCTACATCTTACTCGAGACTTGCCGTTGCCAAGGCTTTTTGGGTCCAATCTGGTCGCCGACACCTCTGCACTCGACAAACATCGAGCAACAGCCCGAATCCTGCTCCTGGTCGCCGACAACACCTCCCGGACCTCGTGGCTGAAGAGTCAAGACGACCGTCATTGAACCTGAAGCACTCAACATCGGTGGGCATCTGTCCATCGCCTCCCTGGTCACTGGCTAGTGACCCAGACTCTGTCCCCTCTGCTTTCAGGTTCTTCAGAACTCCGATCCACTCTTGGATCCACCCGGACACTTTTCTCCTGGTCGCCAGCAGCACTTTGCAGCAGATCGCCATAAGAACCGACGACGAAACCCGACCCCGAAAGGCACCTATGCACCCGGCTTCCCTGGGTGAGGTAACACGAGTACTCCGGTGCTCCCGTGGGTAGAGACTCTTCAAAGTCCTAGATCTCAAAGGGTTTTGTCCTAGTCCTCTTTTAAGTGTCCCTTTCCTCTATTTTCCCGATCCCGACTTTCTCCATAGAAGTTAACGGCGTATCGCGGTTGTGTATTTACACTGCACGCGTCTCCCGTGGGTCCCCTGTGTCACTACCTTGGGTGGTTCCTTGTGGTCCAAGCACTTCTAGAGGCTCTAGGCCTAGTGTCTAGTTCAGTCGTGGTTCGCATACCACTTTATTGGTATATGGTTTGGTACGCCCCTAGGGCCCAAACGTGTATTTGTGCTATTACTGTGATTTAAGATCTTATAACCTATGTACTTCGAACTCTAGCCTCATAAAGAGACTAGAGGGGTGTGTTTAGTAATAAATACATATATTTTGAATATATACCTGGTGTGGTGCTCTTTCATTTGGTCACTCAAGAGATTATAGACTGGTAAAACAAGCTGCTTTACATTCCTTCAAGACTTAGCCTGAAGGCTGCTCTCCACAGCTACCACTAGGATAGCTTTCAATAAGGTTGTCTTTAACCTACCTACCATAAGAGTCGATTTGGACTGGTGCAAGGTGCCCACTATAATTAGTGGACAGCATATGCCAGGCCAACTTCTCACATTGGTGTGCAGCGTGTGGGATTCCAGCTTGCTATTGTTTTACCAGATAATCTCAATTGAATTGATCAACTGAAAACCACTAAAGGTACCTAAGGTACATATAATTTAAGCTTAGAATATCAGTAAGTTCTACTGAACTTAGAGTTGTGTGTTAAGGGATAGCACAACCCTTTCTACAACTCAAGAGAGTTTAGTAGGCCACACTAGAGTAGGTAGTGCATACACCACACCACACTAGTAATGTCTTTAAAAGCAGGATCCAAAGATGCCCTGCAGGAAGCCATTGAGCTTCCCCCTCCAAGTATGACACACTCCCATTCTTGGAACTGAGAGCTTTGTGTAACGTGAGGAAATTAAGGACAGGCCAAAGTCCCACCACCCAACACCTCCAGGAGTTGTTGGTGGCTTATGATCTTAGTAAGTCTTCAGAGACTGAAGGGGTAGGAGCAGAGGGTGGGCCAGCAGATGAGGAAGGGACCAGGGGTACCACTACCCCCAGCCCCCCTCTGAAACTGACCAGGAGGGTGACAATGACCCTGACCTGGAAAACCCAATCCCTTCTGGGGAAGATGAAGATGAGGATCTTGAGAACCACACCTTTGTCCCCCAGGAAGGATTATGAGTGTGCTCAGAAAGTCTAGGTCTCCTTCACAGGAGTCTAACCACTCTGGCACCTCAATAGGGAGCTCTGTTTCTTCTCACAGGAGGGAATCCTCTCATGAGAGAAGAAAGAGACTGGTCCAGTATGAGGAAACTCAACTAGAGATCAGGAAGAAGCAATTGGCTTTAGATAGAGAATCCCTAGATCTCCTTAGAGAGAGAAGAAAGTTGGGACTAGAGTCCCATGGTGGCAGCCATGTCCCTAGAGATAGGGAAAGGTCCTATGACCATAGGAACCTGAGCAAGATTGTCCCTCCCTACCAGAGTGGGGATGATATCCACAAATGGATAACTGCTTTAGAGAGGGCCTGTAAAGTACAGAAGGTCCCTCAGGAGCAGTGGGCAGCAATCTTGTGGCTCTCCTTTGCTGACAAAGGTAGAGACAAGCTCCTCACTGTTAGAGAGGAGGATGCTGACAATTACAAGGTCTTGAAGAGTGCTCTTATTGATGGGTTTGGCCTAACCACTGAACAGTACAGGTTGAAGTTCAGAGACACCCAAAAAGCACAAACTCAAGACTGGGTAGACTATGTGGATTGTTCTGCCAAGGCTCTGGAAGGCTGGTTGATGGGCAGTAAGGTGTGTGACTTCTCAGGATTGTATAATCTGATAATGAGGGAGCAGATTCTTAATAACTGTCAAAATCAGCTGTTGCATCAGTACCTGGTTGACTCTGATCTGACCTCTCCCAAGAATTGGGAAAGAAGGCAGACAAATGGGTCAGAACCAGGGTGAAGCAGAAGGTACAGAACCAAGGTGGGGAAACCAAGAAGCAAGATGCTAAGAACTCTGACAAGGGTGGGGAGAAGGGTAAAGATCAAAAGTCTTCATCAGGCCCCCAAAAATCTTCTTCTGGTGGGGATTCCCAGTCTACCAAGGGTAAAGGCCAAAGAAAACCATGGTGCAAGGTCTGTAAGCAAAAGACCCACTGGACCAGTGATTGCACCAAGTCCAAAGACTCCAGTCCAGCACCCACCAATGCCCCTAAGGCACCTGTTCCCCCTAGTACAGTTGGTGGAAGTGCTCCAGCAAAGGGTTTAGTAGGGTTCACCCTGGGAACTGAGTTGGGCTCTGACTTAGTCAGGGAACTGACTCAGGCTGTGTTAGTCTGTGATGGAGGCATGGCTGTGACCTCCACTGTGAGTCCCAGTAATCTGGGCAAGTACAGACAACAGCCTTTAGTCAATGGACGTGAGGCTTTGGCATTTAGGGACACAGGGGCAAGTGTCACAATGGTGACACAAGACCTTGTGCTACCTGGGCAAGTTATGCTTGGTGAGATGTACCAAGTGACCAATGCTAGCAATGTCAGAACAGACCATACTCTGGCAGTTGTTAACTTCTCCTGGGGAGGGGTAACTGGCCTTAAGAAGGTTGTGGTAAGTGCAAACCTACCAGTCGAATGCTTGCTTGGCAATGACTTAGAGACTTCTGCTTGGGCAGAAGTGGAGCTCAGGACCCATGCAGAAATGCTGGGGATCCCTGCAGATGTGTTTGCTGTGACCAGGTCACAAGCCAAAATGTCTAGCACTGAACAGGCCTTGGATTCTGGAAGAATGGACCAAGTGCCTTCCAAGAGGAGGAGTAGTAGGGTTAAGGCAGTGCCTTCCCCTTGGCTCAGGAGGAAGATCAGTCCCTTGAGGGGGATGATCTCAGCCCTGAAGAAGGAACTGTCCCAGAGGAACTTGAACCTGACCAGGTTGAGTTCTTGGGGACAGGGGGACCTTCTAGGGCAGATCTGAGCCAGGAGCAGCAGAGCTGCCCCTCCCTTGAACCCCTCAGACAGCAAGCTGCTGCTGAGGCTGCTGGGAAAGCTAGTGGTCCCCATACAGTGTATTGGGATGATGGACTCCTGTACTCAGAGAGTAGAGACCCCAAGCCTGGTGCTACCAGGAGGTTGGTAATACCTTTGAAGTTCAGGGGCTTCCTATTGACCCTAGCCCATGATATTCCCTTAGCAGGACACCTGGGCCAGAACAAGACTTGGGACAGAATTGTCCCTCACTTTCACTGGCCCCACATGTCTGAAGACAGTAAGGAGTTTTGTCGCTCCTGTGTGACCTGCCAAGCCAGTGGCAAAGCAGGTGGCACTACAAAGGCCCCCTGATACCACTACCTGTGGTGGGGGTGCCCTTTGAGAGGGTAGGGATTGACATTGTTGGTCCCATGGATCCCCAAACAGCCTCTGGGCACAGGTTTATCTTGGTGGTAGTGGATCATGCCACCAGGTACCCAGAAGCTATTCCCCTCAGGACCACTACAGCACCTGTAGTGGCAAGGGCCCTCCTGGGAATCTTCTCAAGAGTGGGCTTTCCTAAGGAGGTAGTATCAGACAGGGGTGCAAACTTCATGTCTGGGTACTTAAAAGCAATGTGGAAGGAGTGTGGGGTTACTTATAAGTTCACCACACCCTATCACCCACAATGCAATGGTTTAGTTGAGAGATTCAACAAAACCTTGAAGGGCATGATTAAAGGGCTCCCAGAAAAGCTTAGGCGTAGATGGGACATACTCTTGCCCTGCCTTTTATTCGCATATAGGGAGGTGCCTCAGAAGGGGTTGGTTACAGCCCTTTTGAACTTCTGTTTGGCCACCCTGTGAGGGGTCCACTGTGCTTGGTGAAGGAAGGATGGGAGTTACCTCTCAAGCCCCCAAAGCAAGATATAGTGGACTATGTACTTGGTCTCCGCTCCAGGATGGCTGAGTACATGAAAAAGGCAACCAAAAACCTTGAGGCTAGCCAGGAACTTCAAAAGGCCTGGCATGACCAAAAGGCTGTTCTGACTGTTTACCAGCCAGGACAGAAGGTGTGGGTGTTGGAGCCAGTGGCCCCAGCAGCTCTCCAAGACAAATGGAGTGGACCCCACACTATTGTTGAGCAGAAGGGTGAGGTCACTTACTTAGTGGACCTGGGAACACCCAGGAGTCCCCAAAGGGTTCTCCATGTCAACAGACTTAAGCCATATGTGGACAGGGCAGACATGGGCTTGCTCATGGCTACTGATGAAGGGCAGGAGGAAGAGAGTGACCCACTCCCTGACCTGCTCTCACAGAACCCTGACGATGGGTCAGTTGATGGTGTAGCCTTGGCAGGCAGCCTCACTACCCAGCAACAAACTGATTGCAGGCAAGTCCTCAATCAGTTTAGACATATGTTTTCACTGACACCCAGTCAGACCACCTGGTGCACTCATGAAGTGGACACTGGGGACAGTCTGCCTATTAAAAACAAGATTTATAGGCAACCTGACCATGTCAGGGACTGTATCAGGACTGAAGTCCAGAAGATGTTGGAATTGGGAGTGATTGAGCCCTCAGATAGCCCTTGGGCTAGTCCAGTAGTCCTAGTACCTAAACCTCACACCAGTGGTGGAAAAAGAGAGATGAGGTTTTGTGTAGACTACAGGGGTCTCAATGCAGTCACTAGGACTGATGCCCATCCAATACCCAGGGCAGATGAGCTCATAGATACTTTGGCCTCTGCCAAATATCTCAGCACATTTGACCTAACAGCTGGCTACTGGCAGATCAGACTAGCTGATACTGCAAAGCCCAAAACAGCATTTCCAACCCCTAGTGGACATTATCAATTTGTGGTAATGCCCTTTGGTCTGAAAAATGCACCTGCCACTTTCCAGAGGTTGGTGAACACAGTTCTCACAGGACTGGAAGCCTATAGTGCAGCTTATCTAGATGATATTGCTGTCTTTAGCTCCACCTGGGAGGATCACCTGGTCCACCTCAGGAATGTTTTACAGGCCCTGCAAAAGGCAGGCCTGACTATCAAGGCCACTAAGTGCCAGATAGGGCAGAGTCAGGTTGTGTACCTGGGCCACCTTGTGGGTGGAGGCCAGGTTCAACCTTTGCAGAGCAAGATCCAGACCATCATGTACTGGACTGCTCCCACTACCCAGACTCAGGTGAGAGCCTTCTTAGGCCTGACTGGGTACTATAGGAGATTTGTCAAGAGGTATGGATCAATAGTGACACCCTTGAATGACTTAACTTCTAAGAAAATGCCCAAAAAGGTTCAGTGGACAGTTAGCTGTCAAAAGGCATTTGATGACCTCAAGCAGGCCATGTGCACTGCTCCAATTCTGCAGAGTCCTGATTACTCCAAGAAGTTCATTGTTCAAACTGATGCATCTGAATTGGGGGTAGGGGCTGTACTGTCACAATTGAATGAAGAAGGTCAGGATCAGCCAGTAGCTTTTATTAGCAGAAGGCTGACCCCTAGAGAGAAACGTTGGTCAGCCATAGAGAGGGAGGCCTTTGCTGTGGTCTGGGCTCTGAAGAAGTTGAGGCCATACTTGTTTGGTACCCACTTCCTGGTTCAGACAGACCATAAGCCCCTATTATGGCTAAAACAAATGAAGGGTGAAAACCCCAAACTGCTTAGGTGGTCCATTTCCCTACAGGGGATGGACTTTACAGTGGAACATAGGCCTGGGAGTAACCATGCGAATGCAGATGGACTCTCTAGGTATTTCCACTTAGAACATAAAGACTTAACTGGGCAAGGTTAGTTTAATGTCCCTACGTTTGGGGGGAGGTTGTGTAGGAGAGTAGGATCTGCTTCACATGGGTACCCACACTTTTTGCTGATACTTCACTGGTTTTCGACATTAGTCTGGCTGGGGCCCTGCTATTCAGAACCCCAGCCTAGCTGTTTCCTCTTTAAAGGGTCTCCATGTGCCTTAGGCACATCACTGATTGGGATCTGGAGTGCCCTTGTAAGTCCCTAGTATATGGTATACTATGTACCAAGGGCATAGGTACCTCAGAGGCCTGCCAGGGGCTGCAGCATGTATTATGCCACCCCTGGTAGGCCATCCAAACTGACACCACAGGTCTGCTACTGCAGCCTGGGTAAGGTGGTGCATGCACCCCTTGCTGTGGTATAGGTTACCTATATCACTAAATGCATACACACATATAAACCTATAAGTCACTCCTAAGGCAGGCCTTATCAATCCTAAAGGCAGAGTGCATGGTTCCTATGTGAGAGGGTGCCCCTGCATGAGCAGGGCCCCTCTGCAGCGTTCGGAGACCATCTCTGATGCTGTTTGTAGTGCAGCCTGACCATATACTCTTAAACGCATTATATCCTCGCGGTAAAATGCTAACTATGGAATGGCTGCACCTAAACATGTCGTGTTTGGTGTCAAACATCTTGGAATACTACCCCCCGCCAATCCTGGCGGCGGGGGTAGCATTCCACCCTTCTAGAGGGAAAGGCATGTTAACTCTGACGAGTCCGGTAACTTCTTTCCAGAGCCCTGGCATCACAAAATGGATGCTGCTGCCACAGACACGAGTCTGGCCTCCTGCTGCTGGACGAAACTCCGGCAGGGGAGGCCTGGACAATAGGTTTCCTGTCCCAGGGAGGTGTGACCACCTCCCCAGACAGGACAATGTGTATTGGGGCTGGGCGGGAGCACTTTCGGGTGCTTTGAAGTCCTGCACTGGGGGCACATTTGGTGTCCCTGTGCATACCCCAGTTCAAACCGGATCAGGGGCTTGCAGCCCCTGCTTTGGCGCGAACTGGACAAAGGGAAAGGGGTGTAGCCACCCCTCTGCCCTGACCCACCCATAGGTGGGGCCACAGAGTAGTCCATCCCCTATTTTTAGAATAAAGGTAGGAACCCAGCCCTTAGGACTTTAGATTATACCTGGACGAAACTCTGAAACTGAATCCTGGACCTTCGACGCTCTACTCACGATTAGAGGACTGAAGAATCTCCCTTGGGGTCAAGGAGTGACTCCCCTGCTTGGCAGGCACCAAAGAAGCATCTGTCCGGTTCGCATCACTGAAGCTCCCGTCGGACGCCGAAGTCATCGCATCACCAGAGGTGGATTCTCAGACTTCCCCGAGGCTACCCTGAGTCCCCAGCAAAGCTGAGGCCCGTGGCTATCGTGGGTGACTTGAGACCGTGACCCCTGGACACCGCGCACACTTGCAAGTGCACCATCTTCTGGGTCTCCCAAGAAGTCGTGCTTTGGGGTCCGAGTAGCCCTAGCCTCCAGCACTACCTGCACCGAAGATCACTGGCCCCCACTCCACGAGTGTCCTGTAAGCCAGCTCCACGTGCGGCGTCACGAGGCTCCTTCGCGGTTGCTAGCCCGTTGGCTAGTAGCCCTTAACGAAGGCCAATCTTTTCTTTACTTGGCAGTCTGGTTGCTCCAGGCCTGTCCTCACTTACCCTCGCTGGGTGAGTTCTCCAGACCTTGCTGGTCTGCATCATCGACGATCTACATCTTACTAGAGACTTGCTGTTGCCAAGGCTTGTTGGGTCCAATCTGGTCGCCGACACCTCTGCACTCGACAGACATCGAGCAACAGCCCGAATCCTGCTCCTGGTCGCCGACAACGCCTCCCGGACCTCGTGGCTGAAGAGTCAAGACGACCGTCATCGAACCTGAAGCACTCGACATCGGTGGGCATCTGTCCATCGCCTCCCTGGTCACTGGCTAGTGACCGAGACTCTGTCCCCTCTGCTTTCAGGTTCTTCAGAACTCCGATCCACTCTTGGATCCACCCGGACACTTTTCTCCTGGTCGCCAGCAGCACTTTGCAGCAGATCGCCATAAGAACCGACGACGAAACCCGACCCCGAAAGGCACCTATGCACCCGGCTTCCCTGGGTGAGGTAACACGAGTACTCCGGTGCTCCCGTGGGTAGAGACTCTTCAAAGTCCTAGATCTCAAAGGGTTTTGTCCTAGTCCTCTTTTAAGTGTCCCTTTCCTCTATTTTCCCGATCCCGACTTTCTCCATAGAAGTTAACGGCGTATCGCGGTTGTGTATTTACACTGCACGCGTCTCCCGTGGGTCCCCTGTGTCACTACCTTGGGTGGTTCCTTGTGGTCCAAGCACTTCTAGAGGCTCTAGGCCTAGTGTCTAGTTCAGTCGTGGTTCGCATACCACTTTATTGGTATATGGTTTGGTACGCCCCTAGGGCCCAAACGTGTATTTGTGCTATTACTGTGATTTAAGATCTTATAACCTATGTACTTCGAACTCTAGCCTCATAAAGAGACTAGAGGGGTGTGTTTAGTAATAAATACATATATTTTGAATATATACCTGGTGTGGTGCTCTTTCATTTGGTCACTCAAGAGATTATAGACTGGTAAAACAAGCTGCTTTACATTCCTTCAAGACTTAGCCTGAAGGCTGCTCTCCACAGCTACCACTAGGATAGCTTTCAATAAGGTTGTCTTTAACCTACCTACCATAAGAGTCGATTTGGACTGGTGCAAGGTGCCCACTATAATTAGTGGACAGCATATGCCAGGCCAACTTCTCACAGTCATCAGTGATGTCATCAGTGATGTCACTGACCATGTCATGAGTGATGTAATATGTGACGTCATCAGCAGTGCATTGCGGGGGCGCGAGTTATAGTTAGCTGAACTAACTATAACGGGGGAATTTCTATGGTTTTGTACGAGTGAAATGTCCAACTAACTATAACTGTCCCTAAAACCTATGGTTTTTTCAGTGAATTTCAAAGGTTTTTTAAATGCTAATTTCTAACTATAACGTGTCTGAAACCTATGTTTTTTTCAGTGAATTTCAAAGGTTTTTTAAATGCTAATTTCTAACTATAACGTGCCTGAAACCTATGATTTTTTAAGTGAATTTCAAAGGTTTTTAAATGCTATTTTCTAACTATGCCTACAGAGGTAGGACATGTGAAGAAAGAAGAAAAACGCGCAGAAAGAAGCAAAAGAAATGCAGAAAGAAGCAACAGAAGTCCACAAAGACGAAGAAAAGTGCAGGAAGAAGCAAAAGATGTGCAGAAAGAACCAACAGAGGAGCAGAAAGAGGCCATGTTGCAAAATCATCCTGTGCCCACAACATTTTCAGACGGGTACTGGTGGTAACTGACTCTGACTAAGCAGAGTCAGTGCTATGCTAAAAGACACTTAGAATACAGTGAAAACACCTACATACACTAGGGAACACTATGCGTTGGGGTACCCCTGTGATTAGCATGACCTCCTCTGTAAGTCCCTAGTACATAATAGGGCAGGGGATTAAAACTACCTCTTAAAACGCGTGTGCAAACGCGCCCCGTGGCGCGTTTTAAGTTGCGGGATTAAGTCCCCTTGAATCCTGAGGGTCCCTGGGGCCCAACTAGCCCCCAGGTACCTACAGTTAGGACCACAGAGCTGAGTTGCAGAGAGGCGTTCCGAGGCCACGCACCTTTTTCACCTCTCTGCAACGCAACTCTGTTGTGCTTACTGAAGGTACCTGGTGGGCTAGTTGGCCCCAGGGTCCCTCAGGATTCAAGGGGGCGTGTTTGCGCACATGTCACCTGAGTTCCCGCCCCCTCCCTTCACCACTGTGCAAACGCACCCCGTGGAGCGTTTTAAGTTGGGGGATTAGGTCACCTTGAATCCTGAGGGTCCCTGGGGCCCAACTAGCCCACCAAGTACTTCCAGTAAGCACCACAGGCCTGCGTTGCAACGCCTGTAACAAATTGTGTAGTTGTGTTTAGGTAGTGAAGGGGGTCGTGCTGGGGGAGTGTTTTAGGGTTTAGGGTAGTGCAGTGGTGTTTGTGTAGTGTAGGGGGTCATGCTGGGGGTAGATTTAGGGTTTAGGGTAGTGCAGTGGTGTTTGGATAGTGTAGGGAGTCGTGCTGGGGGAGTGTTTTAGGGTTTAGGGTATTACAGTGGTGTTTGGGTAGTGTAGGGGGTTGTGCTGGGGTAGTGTTTTAGGGTTTAGGGTAGTGCAGTGGTATTTGGGTAGTGTAGGGGGTCGTGCTGGGGGTAGTGGTTTAGGGTTTAGGGTAGTGCAGTGGTGTTTGGGTAGTGTAGGGGGTACTGCTGGGGGTAGTGTTTTAGGGTTTAGGGTAGTGCAATGGTGTTTGGGTAGTGTAGGGGGTACTGCTGGGGGTAGTGTTTTAGGGTTTAGGGTAGTGCAGTGGTGTTTGGGTAGTGTAGGGGTTCGTGCTGGGGGTATTGTTTTAGGGTTTAGGGTAGTGCAGTGGTGTTTGTGTAGTGTAGGGGGTAGTGTTTTTGGGTTTAGGGTAGTGCAGTGGTGTTTGTGTAGTGTAGGGGGTCGTGCTGGGGGTAGTGTTTTAGGGTTTAGGGTAGTGCAGTGGTCTTTGTGTAGTGTAGGAGGTCGTGTTTTAGGGTTTAGGGTAGTGCAGTGGTGTTTGGGCAGTGTAGGGGGTCTTGCTGGGGGTGGTGTTTCAGGGTTTAGGGCAGTGCAGTGGTGTTTGGGTCGTGCAGGGGGTCATGCTGGGGGAGTGTTTTAGGGTTTAGGGCAGTGCAGTGGTGTTCGGGCAGTGTAGGGGGTCGTGCTGGGGGAGTGTTTTAGGGTTTAGGGCAGTGCAGTGGTGTTCGGGTAGTGTAGGGGGTTGTGCTGGGGGAGTGTTTGAGGGTTTAGGGCAGTGCAGTTGTGTTCGGGTAGTGTAGGGGGTCGTGCTGGGGGGAGTATTTTAGGGTTTAGGGTAGTGCAGTGGTGTTCGGGTAGTGTAGGGGGTCGTGCTGGGGGTTGTGTTTCAGGGTTTAGGGCAGTGCAGTGGGGTTCGGGCAGTGTAGTGGGTCGTGCTGGGGCTGGTGTTTCAGGGTTTAGGGCAGTGCAGTGGTGTTCGGGCAGTGTAGGGGGTCATGGACGGGGTGGTGTTTCAGGGTTTAGGGCAGTGCAGTGGTGTTCGGGCAGTGTAGGGGGTCGTGCTGGGGCTGGTGTTTCAGGGTTTAGGGCAGTGCAGTGGTGTTCGGGCAGTGTAGGGTGTCTTGCTGGGGGTGGTGTTTCAGGGTTTAGGGCAGTGGTGTTCAGGCAGTGTAGGGGGTCTTGCTGGGGGTGATGTTTCCGGATTTAGGGCAGTGCAGTGGTGTTCGGGCAGTGAAGGGGGTCTTGCAGGGGTAGTTTTTCAGGGTTTAGGGCAGTGCAGTGGTGTTCGTGCAGTGTAGGGGGTCGTGCTGGGGATGGTGTTTCATGGTTTAGGGCAGTGCAGTAGTGTTCAGGCAGTGTAGGGGGTCGTGCTGGGGCTGGTGTTTCAGGGTTTAGGGCAGTGCAGGCAGTGGTGCTCGGGCAGTGTAGGGGGTCGTGCTGGGGGTGGTGTTTCTGGGTTTAGGGTAGTGCAGTTGTGTTCGGACAGTGTAGGGGTTCGTGCTGGGCCTGGTGTTTCAGGGTTTAGGGCAGTGCAGTGGTGTTCGGGCAGTGTAGGGGGTCATGCTGGGGCTGGTGTTTCAGTGTTTTGGGCAGAGCAGTGGTGTTCGGGCAGTGTAGGGGGTCATGCTGGGGGTGGTGTTTCAGGGTTTAGGGCAGTGCAGTGGTGTTCGAGTAGTGTAGGGGGTCGTGCTGGGGGTGGTGTTTCAGGGTTTAGGGCAGTGGTGTTCGGGCAGTGTAGGGGGTCTTGCTGGGGGTGATGTTTCAGGGTTTAGGGCAGTGCAGTGGTGTTCGGGCAGAGTAGGGGGTCTTGCTGGGGGCAGTGTTTCAGGGTTTAGGGCAGAGCAATGGTGTTCAGGCAGTGTAGGGGGTTGTGTTGGAGGTGGTGTTTCAGGCTTTAGGGCAGTGCAGTGGTATTCGGGCAGTGTAGGGGTCTTGCTGGGGGTGGTGTTTCAGGGTTTAGGGCAGTGGTGTTCAGGCAGTGTAGGGGGTCGTGCTGGGGGTGGTGTTTCAGGGTTTAGGGCAGTGCAATGGTGTTCAGGCAGTGTAGGGGGTCGTGCAGGGGCTGGTGTTTCAGGGTTTAGGGCAGTGCAGTGGTGTTCGGCTTAGTGTAGGGGGTCGTGCTGGGGTGGTGTTTCAGGGTTTAGGGCAGTGCAGTGGTGTTTGGGCAGTGTAGGGGGTCGTGCTGGGGGTGGTGTTTCTGGGTTTAGGGCAGTGTAGTGGTGTTCGGGCAGTGTAGGGGGTCGTGCAGGGGGGTGGTGAGTCAGGGTTTAGGGCAGTGCAGAGGTGTTCGGGCAGTATAGGGGGTCGTGTAGGGGGTTGGTGTTTCAGGGTTTAGGGCAGTGCAGTGGTGCTCGGGCAGTGTAGGGGTCGTGCTGGGGGTGGTGTTTCAGGGTTTAGGGCAGTGCAGTGGTGTTTGGGCAGTGTAGGGTGTCGTGCTGGGGGTGGTGTTTCAGGGTTTTGGGGAGTGCAGTGGTGTTCGGGCAGTGTAGGTGGTCTTGCTGGGGCTGGTGTTTCCGGGTTTAGTGCAGTGGTGTTCGGGCAGTGTAGGGGGTCTTGCTGGGGGTGGTGTTTCAGTGTTTAGGGCAGTGCAATGGTGTTCGCGCAGTGTAGGGGTTTTGCTGGGGCTGATGTTTCAGTGTTTAGGGCAGCGCAGTGGTGTTCGGGCAGTGTAGGGGGTCTTGCTGGGGGTGGTGTTTCAGGGTTTAGGGCAGTGCAGTGGTGTTCGGGCAGTGTAAGGGGTCTTGCTGGGGCTGGTGTTTCAGGGTTTAGGGTAGTGCAGTGGTGTTCGGGCAGTGTAGGGGGTCGTGCTGGGGCTGGTGTTTGAGGGTTTAGGGCAGTGCAGTGGTGTTCGGGCAGTGTAGGGGGTCGTGCTGGGGCTGGTGTTTCAGGGTTTAGGGCACTGCAGTGGTTTTCAGGCAGTGTAGGTGGTCGTGCTGGGGGTGGTGTTTCAGGGTTTAGGGCAGTGCAGTCGTGTTCGGGCAGTGTAGGGGGTCGTGCTGGGGCTGGTGTTTCAGGGTTTAGGGCAGTGCAGTGGTGTTCGGGCAGTGTAGGGGGTCGTGCTGGGGCTGGTGTTTCAGGGTTTTGGGCAGAGCAGTGGTGTTCGGGCAGTGTAGGGGGTCATGCTGGGGGTGGTGTTTTAGGGTTTAGGGCACTGCAGTGTTGTTCGGGCAGTGTAGGGGGTCTTGCTGGGGGTGGTGTTTCAGGGTTTAGGGCAGTGGTGTTCGGGCAGTGTAGGGGGTCTTGCTGGGGGTGATGTTTCAGGGTTTAGGGCAGTGCAGTGGTGTTCGGGCAGTGTAGGGGGTCTTGCTGGGGGTAGTGTTTCAGGGTAGTGCAGTAGTGTTCGTGCAGTGTAGGGGGTCATGCTGGGGGCGGTGTTTCAGGGTTTAGGGCAGTGCAGTGGTGTTCGGGCAGTGTAGTGGGTCATGCAGGAGGTGGTGTTTCAGGGTTTAGGGCAGTGCAGTGGTGTTCGGGCAATGTAGGGGGTCGTGCTGGGTCTGGTGTTTCAGGGTTTAGGGCAGTGCAGTGGTGTTTGGGCAGTGTAGGGGGTCGTGCTGGGGGTGGTGTTTCAGGGTTTAGGGCAGTGCAGTGCTGTTCGGGCAGTGTAGGGGGTCGTGCTGGGGGTGGTGTTTCAGGGTTTAGGGCAGTGCAGTGGTGTTCGGGCAGTGTAGTGGGTCATGCAGGGGGTGGTGTTTCAGGGTTTAGGGCAGTGCAGTGGTGTTCGGGCAATGTAGGGGGTCGTGCTGGGTCTGGTGTTTCAGGGTTTAGGGCAGTGCAGTGGTGTTCGGGCAGTGTAGGAGGTCTTGCTGGGGGTGGTGTTTCAGGGTTTAGGGCAGTGGTGTTCGGGCAGTGTAGGGGGTCTTGCTGGGGGTGATGTTTCAGGGTTTAGGGCAGTGCAGTGGTATTCGGGCAGTGTAGGGGGTCTTGCTGGGGGTAGTGTTTCAGGGTTTAGGGCAGTGCAGGGGTGTTCGTGCAGTGTAGGGGGTCGTGCTGGGGATGGTGTTTCAGGGTTTAGGCCAGTGCAGTAGTGTTCGGGCAGAGTAGGGGGTCGTGCAGGGGGAATGGTGTTTCAGGGTTTAGGGCAGTGCAGTGGTGTTCGGGCAGTGTAGTGGGTCATGCAGGGGGTGGTGTTTCAGGGTTTAGGGCAGTGCAGTGGTGTTCGGGCAATGTAGGGGGTCGTGCTGGGGCTGGTGTTTCAGGGTTTAGGGCAGTGCAGTGGTATTCGGGCAGTGTAGGGGGTCTTGCTGGGGGTGGTGTTTCAGGGTTTAGGGCAGTGGTGTTCGGGCAGTGTAGGGGGTCTTGCTGGGGGTGATGTTTCAGGGTTTAAGGCAGTGCAGTGGTGTTCGGGCAGTGTAGGGTGTCGTGCTGGGGGTGGTGTTTCAGGGTTTAGGGCAGTGCAGTGGTGTTCGGGCAGTGTAGGGGGTCGTGCACAGGGTGGTGTTTCAGGGTTTAGGGCAGTGCAGTGGTGTTCGGGCAGTGTAGGGGGTTGTGCTGGGGCTGGTGTTTCAGGGTTTATGGCAGTGCAGTGTAGGGGGTCGTGCTGGGGCTAGTGTTTCACGGTTTAGGGCAGTGCAGTGGTGTTCGGGCAGTGTAGGGGTCATGCTGGGGCTGGTGTTTCAGGGTTTAGGGCAGTGCAGTGGTGTTCGTGCAGTGTAGGTGGTCGTGCTGGGGCTGGTGTTTCAGGGTTTAGGGCAGTGCAGTGGTGTTCGGGCAGTGTATGGGGTCATGCTGGGTCTGGTGTTTCAGGGTTTAGGGCAGTGCAGTGGTGCTCAGGCAGTGTAGGGGGTCGTGCTGGGGGTGGTGTTTATGGGTTTAGGGTAGTGCAGTGGTGTTCGGGCAGTGTAGGGGGTCATGCTGGGGCTGGTGTTTCAGGGTTTAGGGCAGTGCAGTGGTGTTCGGGCAGTGTAGGGGGTTGTGCTGGGGCTGGTGTTTTAGGGTTTAGGGCAGTGCAGTGGTGTTCGGGCTGGGTAGGGGGTCTTGCTGGGGGTAGTTTTTCAGGGTTTAGGGCAGTGCAGTGGTGTTTGTGCAGTGTAGGGGGTCGTGCTGGGGATGGTGTTTCATGGTTTAGGGCAGTGCAGTAGTGTTCAGGCAGTGTAGGGGGTCGGGCTGGGGCTGGTGTTTCAGGGTTTAGGGCAGTGCAGGCAGTGGTGCTTGGGCAGTGTAGGGGGTTGTGCTGGGGGTGGTGTTTCTGGGTTTAGGGTAGTGCAGTGGTGTTCGGGCAGTGTAGGGGTTCGTGCTGGGGCTGGTGTTTCAGGGTTTAGGGCAGTGCAGTGGTGTTCGGGCAGTGTAGGGGGTCATGCTGGGGCTGGTGTTTCAGTGTTTTGGGCAGAGCAGTGGTGTTCGGGCAGTGTAGGGGGTGGTGCTGGGGGTGGTGTTTCAGGGTTTAGGGCAGTGCAGTGGTGTTCGAGCAGTGTAGGGGGTCGTGCTGGGGGTGGTGTTTCAGGGTTTAGGGCATTGGTGTTTGGGCAGTGTAGGGGGTCTTGCTGGGGGTGATGTTTCAGGGTTTAGGGCAGTGCAGTGGTGTTCGGGCAGTGTAGGGGCCTTGCTGGGGGCAGTGTTTCAGGGTTTAGGGCAGAGCAATGGTGTTCAGGCAGTGTAGGGGGTTGTGTTGGAGGTGGTGTTTCAGGCTTTAGGGCAGTGCAGTGGTATTCGGGCAGTGTAGGGGGTCTTGCTGGGGGTGGTGTTTCAGGGTTTAGGGCAGTGGTGTTCAGGCAGTGTAGGGGGTCATGCTGGGGGTGGTGTTTCAGGGTTTAGGGCAGTGCAGTGGTGTTCGGGCAGTGTAGGGGGTCGTGCTGGGGGTGGTGTTTCTGGGTTTAGGGCAGTGTAGTGGTGTTCGGGCAGTGTAGGGGGTCGTGCACGGGGGTGGTGAGTCAGGGTTTAGGGCAGTGCAGTGGTGTTCGGGCAGTGTAGGGGGTCATGCTGGGGGTAGAGTTTTAGGGTTTAGGGCAGTGCAGTGGTGTTCGGGCAGTGTAGGGGGTCGTGCAGGGGGTGGTGTTTCAGGTTTTAGGGCAGTGCAGTGGTGTTCGGGCAGTGTAGGGGTCGTGCTGGGGGTGGTGTTTCAGGGTTTAGGGCAGTGCAGTGGTGTTCGTGCAGTGTAGGGTGTCGTGCTGGGGGTGGTGTTTCAGGGTTTTGGGCAGTGCAGTGGTGTTCGGGCAGTGTAGGTGGTCTTGCTGGGGCTGGTGTTTCCGGGTTTAGTGCAGTGGTGTTCGGGCAGTGTAGGGGGTCTTCCTGGGGGTGGTGTTTCAGGGTTTAGGGCAGTGCAATGGTGTTCGCGCAGTGTAGGGGGTCTTGCTGGGGCTGATGTTTCAGCGTTTAGGGCAGCGCAGTGGTGTTCGGGCAGTGTAGGGGGTCTTGCTGGGGGTGGTGTTTCAGGGTTTAGGGCAGTGCAGTTGTGTTCGGGCAGTGTAGGGGGTCTTGCTGGGGCTGGTGTTTCAGGGTTTACGGCAGTGCAGTGGTGTTCGGGCAGTGTAGGGGGTCTTGCTGGGGCTGGTGTTTCAGCATTTAGGGTAGTGCAGTGGTGTTCCGGCAGTGTAGGGGGTCGTGCTGGGGCTGGTGTTTGAGGGTTTAGGGCAGTGCAGTGGTGTTCGGGCAGTGTAGGGGGTCGTGCTGGGGCTGGTGTTTCAGGGTTTAGGGCAGTGCAGTGGTTTTCAGGCAGTGTAGGCGGTCGTGCTGGGGGTGGTGTTTCAGGGTTTAGGGCAGTGCAGTGGTGTTCGGGCAGTGTAGGGGGTCGTGCTGGGGGTGGTGTTTCAGGGTTTAGGGCAGTGCAGTGGTGTTCGGGCAGTGTAGGGGGTCGTGCTGGGGCTGGTGTTTCAGGGTTTTGGGCAGAGCAGTGGTGTTCGGGCAGTGTAGGGGGTCGTGCTGGGGGTGGTGTTTTAGGGTTTAGGGCACTGCAGTGTTGTTCGGGCAGTGTAGGGGGTCTTGCTGGGGGTGGTGTTTCAGGGTTTAGGGCAGTGGTGTTCGGGCAGTGTAGGGGGTCTTGTTGGGGGTGATGTTTCAGGGTTTAGGGCAGTGCAGTGGTGTTCGGGCAGTGTAGGGGGTCTTGCTGGGGCTGGTGTGTCAAGGTTTAGGGCAGTGCAGTAGTGTTCGTGCAGTGTAGGGGGTCATGCTGGGGGCGGTGTTTCAGGGTTTAGGGCAGTGCAGTAGTGTTCGGGCAGTGTAGGGGGTCGTGCAGGGGGGTGTTTCAGGGTTTAGGGCAGTGCAATGGTGTTCGGGCAGTGTAGGGGGTCGTGCTGGGGGTGGTGTTTCAGGGTTTAGGGCAGTGCAGTGGTGTTCGGGCAGTGTAGTGGGTCATGCAGGGGGTGGTGTTTCAGGGTTTAGGGCAGTGCAGTGGTGTTCGGGCAATGTAGGGGTCATGCTGGGGCTGGTGTTTCAGGGTTTAGGGCAGTGTAGTGGTGTTTGGGCAGTGTAGGGGGTCTTGCTGGGGGTGGTGTTTCAGGGTTTAGGGCAGTGGTGTTCGGGCAGTGTAGGGGGTCTTGCTGGGGGTGATGTTTCAGTGCAGTGGTGTTCGGGCAGTGTAGGGGGTCTTGCTGGGGGTAGTGTTTCAGGGTTTAGGGCAGTGCAGGGGTGTTCGTGCAGTGTAGGGGGTCGTGCTGGGGATGGTGTTTCAGGGTTTAGGCCAGTGCAGTAGTGTTCGGGCAGAGTAGGGGGTCGTGCAGGGGGAATGGTGTTTCAGGGTTTAGGGCAGTGCAGTAGTGTTCGGGCAGTTATAGTGGGTCATGCAGGGGTTGGTGTTTCAGGGTTTAGGGCAGTGCAGTGGTGTTCGGGCAATGTAGGGGGTCGTGCTGGGGCTGGTGTTTCAGGGTTTAGGGCAGTGCAGTGGTGTTTGGGCAGTGTAGGGGGTCTTGCTGGGGGTGGTGTTTCAGGGTTTAGGGCAGTGGTGTTCGGGCAGTGTAGGGGGTCTTGCTGGGGGTGATGTTTCAGGGTTTAGGGCAGTGCAGTGGTGTTCGGGCAGTGTAGGGTGTCGTGCTGGGGGTGGTGTTTTAGGGTTTAGGGCAGTGCAGTGGTGTTTGGGCAGTGTAGGGGGTCGTGCACGGGGTGGTGTTTCAGGGTTTAGGGCAGTGCAGTGGTGTTCGGGCAGTGTAGGGGGTTGTGCTGGGGCTGGTGTTTCAGGGTTTAGGGCAGTGCAATGGTGTTCTGGCAGTGTAGGGGGTCGTGCTGGGGCTAGTGTTTCACGGTTTAGGGCAGTGCAGTGGTGTTCGGGCAGTGTAGGGGGTCATGCTGGGGCTGGTGTTTCAGGGTTTAGGGCAGTGCAGTGGTGTTCGTGCAGTGTAGGTGGTCATGCTGGGGCTGGTGTTTCAGGGTTTAGGGCAGTGCAGTGGTGTTCGGGCAGTGTAGGGGGTCATGCTGGGGCTGGTGTTTCAGGGTTTAGGGCAGTGCAGTGGTGCTCAGGCAGTGTAGGGGGTCGTGCTGGGGGTGGTGTTTATGGGTTTAGGGTAGTGCAGTGGTGTTCGGGCAGTGTAGGGGGTCGTGCTGGGGCTGGTGTTTCAGGGTTTAGGGCAGTGCAGTGGTGTTCGGGCAGTGTAGGGGGTCGTGCTGGGACTTGTGTTTCAGGGTTTTGGGCAGAGCAGTGGTGTTCGGGCAGTGTAGGGGGTCGTGCTGGGGGTGGTGTTTCAGGGTTTAGGGTAGTGCAGTGGTGTTCGGGCAGTGTAGGGGGTCGTGCTGGGGGTGGTGTTTCAGGGTTTAGGGCAGTGGTGTTCGGGCAGTGTAGGGGGTCTTGCTGGGGGTGATGTTTCAGGGTTTAGGGCAGTGGAGTGGTGTTTGGGCAGTGTAGGGGTCTTGCTGGGGATAGTGTTTCAGGGTTTAGGGCAGTGCAGTGGTGTTTGGGCAGTGTAGGGGGCCGTGCTGGGGGTGGTGTTTCAGGGTTTAGGGCAGTGCAGTGGTGTTCGGGCAGTGTAGGGGGTCGTGAAGGGGTGGTGGTTTAGGGCAGTGCAGTGGTGTTCGGCAGTGTAGGGGGTCGTGCTGGTGGTGGTGTTTCAGGGTTTAGGGCAGTGCAGTGGTGTTCGAACAGTGAAGGGGGTCGTGCAGGGGCTGGTGTTTCAAGGTTTAGGGCAGTGCAGTGGTGTTCGGGCAGTGTAGGGGGTCGTTCTGGGGGTAGTGTTTTAGGGTTTAGGGTAGTGCAGTGGTGCTTGTGTAGTGTAGGGGGTCGTGCTGGGGGTAGTGTTGTAGGGTTTAGGGTAGTGCAGTGGTGTTCGGGCAGTGTAGGGGGTCTTGCTGGGGGTGGTGTTTCAGGGTTTAGGGCAGTGGTGTTCGGGCAGTGTAGGGGGTCTTGCTGGGGGTGATGTTTCAGGGTTTAGGGCAGTGCAGTGGTGTTCGGGCAGTGTAGGGGGTCTTGCTGGGGGTAGTGTTTCAGGGTTTAGGGCAGTGCAGGGGTGTTCGTGCAGTGTAGGGGGTCGTGCTGGGGATGGTGTTTCAGGGTTTAGGGCAGTGCAGTAGTGTTCGGGCAGTGTAGGGGGTCGTGCAGGGGGAATGGTGTTTCAGGGTTTAGGGCAGTGCAGTGGTGTTTGGGCAGTGTAGGGTGTCGTGCTGGGGTGGTGTTTCAGGGTTTAGGGCAGTGCAGTGGTGTTCGGGCAGTGTAGGGGGTCGTGCACGGGGTGGTGTTTCAGGGTTTAGGGCAGTGCAGTGGTGTTCGGGCAGTTTAGGGGGTTGTGCTGGGGCTGGTGTTTCAGGGTTTAGGGCAGTGCAGTGGTGTTCGGGCAGTGTAGGGGGTCATGCTGGGGCTGGTGTTTCAGGGTTTAGGGCAGTGCAGTGGTGTTCGTGCAGTGTAGGTGGTCGTGCTGGGGCTGGTGTTTCAGGGTTTAGGGCAGTGCAGTGGTGTTCTGGCAGTGTAGGGGTTCATGCTGGGGCTGGTGTTTCAGGGTTTAGGGCAGTGCAGTGGTGCTCTGGCAGTGTAGGGGGTCGTGCTGGGGGTGGTGTTTCTGGGTTTAGGGTAGTGCAGTGGTGTTCGGGCAGTGTAGGGGGTTGTGCTGGGGCTGGTGTTTCAGGGTTTAGGGCAGTGCAGTGGTGTTCGGGCAGTGTAGGGGGGTCGTGCACGGGGTGGTGTTTCAGGGTTTAGGGCAGTGCAGTAGTGTTCGGGCAGTTTAGGGGGTTGTGCTGGGGCTGGTGTTTCAGGGTTTAGGGCAGTGCAATGGTGTTCTGGCAGTGTATGGGGTCGTGCTGGGGCTAGTGTTTCACGGTTTAGGGCAGTGCAGTGGTGTTCGGGCAGTGTAGGGGTCATGCTGGGGCTGGTGTTTCAGGGTTTAGGGCAGTGCAGTGGTGTTCGTGCAGTGTAGGTGGTCGTGCTGGGGCTGGTGTTTCAGGGTTTAGGGCAGTGCAGTGGTGTTCTGGCAGTGTAGGGGTTCATGCTGGGGCTGGTGTTTCAGGGTTTAGGGCAGTGCAGTGGTGCTCAGGCAGTGTAGGGGGTCGTGCTGGGGGTGGTGTTTCTGGGTTTAGGGTAGTGCAGTGGTGTTCGGGCAGTGTAGGGGGTTGTGCTGGGGCTGGTGTTTCAGGGTTTAGGGCAGTGCAGTGGTGTCCGGGCAGTGTAGGGGTCGTGCTGGGGCTGGTGTTTCAGGGTTTTGGGCAGAGCAGTGGTGTTCGTGCAGTGTAGGGGGTCGTGCTGGGGGTGGTGTTTCAGGGTTTAGGGCAGTGCAGTGGTGTTCGGGCAGTGTAGGGGGTCGTGCTGGGGGTGGTGTTTCAGGGTTTAGGGCAGTGGTGTTCGGGCAGTGTAGGGGGTCTTGCTGGGGGTGATGTTTCAGGGTTTAGGGCAGTGGAGTGGTGTTTGGGCAGTGTAGGGGGTCTTGCTGGGGATTGTGTTTCAGGGTTTAGGGCAGTGCAGTGGTGTTTGGGCAGTGTAGGGGGCCGTGCTGGGGGTGGTGTTTCAGGGTTTAGGGCAGTGCAGTGGTGTTCGGGCAGTGTAGGGGGTCGTGAAGGGGGTGGTGTTTCAGGGTTTAGGGCAGTGCAGTGGTGTTTGGGCAGTGTAGGGGGTCGTGCTGGGGGTGGTGTTTCAGGGTTTAGGGCAGTACAGTGGTGTTCGAACAGTGTAGGGGGTCGTGCAGGGGCTGGTGTTTCAAGGTTTAGGGCAGTGCAGTGGTGTTCGGGCAGTGTAGGGGGTCGTTCCGGGGGTAGTGTTTTAGGGTTTAGGGTAGTGCAGTGGTGCTTGTGTAGTGTAGGGGGTCGTGCTGGGGGTAGTGTTTTAGGGTTTAGGGTAGTGCAGTGGTGTTTGTGTAGTGTAGGGGGTCATGTTTTGGGTAGTACAGTGGTGTTTGGGTAGTGTAGGGGGTCGTGCTGGGGGTATTGTTTTAGGATTTAGGTTAGTGCAGTGGTGTTTGGGTAGTGTAGGGGATCGTGCTGGGGTAGTGTTTTAGGGTTTAGGGTAGTGCAGTGGTGTTTGTGTAGTGTAGGGGGTCATGCTGGGGGTAGTGTTTTAGGGTTTAGGATAGTGCAGTGGTGCTTGTGTAGTGTAGGGAGTCGTGCTGGGGTAGTGTTTTAGGGTTTAGAGTAGTGCAGTAGTGTTTTTGTAGTGTAGGGGGTCATGTTTTAAGATGCAACGCTCCAATACCTGACCAGTCTGCACTACATAAAACTGCAAAAAAACTAAAAATAAAAAGTGTTTTGCACACTTTTGTCATTGGGCTATATGTGGGCTACATCTGGGTAATATTTGTGCTACATTTGGGCTCTTTTTTCTCTGGTGGCCATCTTGGAAGACTTCTTTGTTATGAAGTTTCCTAATTTCCTCATTTACTGCAGTCTCCTCAGTAGGAAATGCTTTCAGTTTTTTACTTTGATTCCATCAAGAAGGCATTCAGATGTGTCTCACATTTGCCATAAATTCAGAATGTTAGCACTCTAGTTGCTCATTAGATCACTGTACTAAAGCTACTGCTCACCAGGGAGTTAACTGGAAGTCTGCTGCTGGTATTGAAAGTGATTGTTTCAGTCTGCATGTCAGAATTTTCTAATGAAATAGAAGAGGATTTGAGATCTCACTTAAAACATGCCCTCATTTTTCTTTCTGCAGCACTAACCATAATTTCTATTTAAAAAAGAACCCCTCATTTTGTTCCTTTTTAAATTAAATGTTTTAAGTATTAACGGTTTATTCCAATCAAGATGGCTTCCGGTGTGCCATACTTTTGTCATAAGTATGGCTGTTAGCGCTCTAGTTGTTCTTTAGAACACTCTGGGAAGCTGCAGTAGAACACAAAGGCATCAACTGGCAGGCTGCTCCTGTTGAAATATAAGAGGAAGATATTTGAGATCACACTTGAAACATGTCCTAATTTTTCTTTCTACATCACTACCCATAATTGTTATGACAAAATTAACCCCATCATTTTGTTCCTTTTTAAATTAAATGTTTTAAGTGTTACCAGTTTATTCCAATCAAGATGGCTTCAGGTGTGCCATACTTTTGTCATAAGTAAGGCTGTTAGCACTCTAGTTGTTCTTTAGAACACTCTGGGAAGCTGCAGTAGAACACAAAGGCATCAACTGACAGGCTGCTCCTGTTGAAATATAACAGGAAGATATTTGAGATCTCACTTGAAACATGTCCTAATTTTTCTTTCTATAGCACTAACCATAATTTCTATGACAAAATGAACCCCATCATTTTGTTCCTTTTTAAATTAAATGTTTTAAGTGTTACCAGTTTATTCCAATCAAGATGGCTTCAGGTGTGCCATACTTTTGTCATAAGTAAGGCTGTTAGCACTCTAGTTGTTCTTTAGAACACTCTGGGAAGCTGCAGTAGAACACAAAGGAATCAGCTGACAGTCTCTGCCCTTGTTGGATGTACATGTTTTACTGAGAATGTCAGACTTCATTCTCACATGACTGAGAAAGATAATGTGAATTTACAGAAAATATGCTCTCATTTTAGCTTCTGGAGCACCTTCCAAAACTGTATGGGACAAGCATGTGAAAATAGTTTTCTCTCAAACATGATTCATGATATCCCAGCAGAAGGTTTTTCACAGGGTAAAATCACCTTAGAACACACCACAATTCCTGAAATTAGTATGGTACCATCAACAAATGAATTCTAATGTAACTAAAGTCTGTTATCACCCTTAATAGTTCTCCTTTTGGTAACCCTCAAAATCTTTGATTCACTACAAGGCATTTCAATGGGGTACTATCATGTATATTGGTCTCAAGATGGCTGCCAGCAATTCCAGGATGAAGTGCTGACAGCCAATCAGATCTCACGATGACATGTGTGGTTAGGCTCCGCCCAGATATATATGTGTTTTTACTTTTGATTTTCTCAGCAACTACTGAACGGATTTACACCATTTAACAAAAAGGGTTCTTTCTGAACCAAGAACTACCTCTTTGCCAAATTTGGTGTAATTCCGTTCAGCAGTTCGGGCTGTAGCCTTGCATAAAGTTTCCTATGGGAAATTGATTTTTTGACTCTTATTTTTTTAATTTCTCCACAACTACTGAACGGATTTACACCATTTAACAAAAAGGGTTCTTTCTGAACCAAGAACTACCTCTTTGCCAAATTTGGTGTAATTCCGTTCAGCAGTTCGGGCTGTAGCCGTGTCTAAAGTTTCCTATGGGAAAATGAATGGGGAAAACACGTTTTGGGACCCCCTTTTTCTCGGCCCCCGCTTGATGAATCACCCTGAGACTTTCAGGGTAGGAGCGGACCGGAGCGGGCCATAAAGTTTGAAAATTTCGCGAAGATTCGTCAACCGGCAAGAGAGTTATTTGAAATAGAATGTCGCGGATTTCCTATGGAAAATAGGTCCTAACTATAACTATCTACTGGCGACCGCCAGTAGTATATATATATATATATATATATATATATATATATATATATATATATATATATATATATATATATATGTATATATAAATATATTCATATATATAAAATAATTTTGTGGAACATTTTGGTCCCGGTGGTGGGCTCTTCAGGCCTATATTGGCTCATGGAGGGTGCTTATGCGGCCTCCCTCCCCTTTATTAATGAAATCAGCCCCGAGGCAGGGATGGGGTCCCTGGCACCTCTGGAAGCTTGAGGAAGTGGGCCACATGGTCCCCCTTCCTTTTTATTCAAAGTTTGGCCCGGGAATTGGCTCCCTGGAACCTTTAATGACTTGAGGAGGGGACCACATGTCCCCCTCCCCTTATTGAATGCAGCCACAAGGGTGGGCTCCCTATGGTCTATAATGGCTTGGAGAGTGGGGCTGTGTGCCCCCTCCCCTTAAATAAACAATACAGTCCTTGTTATCTTGTATCTGTTGTCTCTCACATCAATTGGCCGCAAGACAAAATTATTCTTTCCAGAACAAGCTATTTAACCCCTACTAGTGGAAAGGGAATTAGAGAGAGACCATTGCTTTGCAGGTGGTGGAAGGAAAGAGCAGTGAGTCCTCAAGCCTTAACATTGGTAATTTAGACAAAATCTTTTGAAAAATACACTGTTAGTGTGGTAAACCAGTAAACATTGTGACCGCAGCACTGCCGAATGGGAAAATAGACACAAGAGAGAGTGAAGAAATTAAGGACGTGCTTAAAAGGCTGCAGGGGTATTGTGGTCGCTGCTATGCTTACCTGTTCATACCACAATGACTGGCAGAATGGTCAGTCCAGGCAGAAGATTTGAACCACTCAAAGAGTATGTGGAATAGCTCTCAGCCAATCCAATGCAGCGAGTCACAGATGATATTCGTGATTTGGGCAAACACATTCAGGAAACACAGAGTTCACACTGTGAGTCAGGGAAAATTTTGATGGGTACAAGGACACAGAAGACAGGAGACGGGCATAGCAGGAGTTCAGGGGAGAGCAGAGGCCACTGTATTGATGCTATTATACATATGTGTACCTATCATTATAGCTGCCTGAGTAACAAGTTCAGGGAGTATTGCTGAAACACCCCCTTTGTTGAGGGTGCAGGGATGTCAACCTGTTGCTGAGTTGGGGATATATAGTAATTGAGCAAGGTTTGCAGACATCAGTAGATGCATGACTACAACTTGAATGATGCAAATCCACCAACAATGAAATGGAGAACCACACTCTCGCAATAATGCTGCTGCAGCTGTTGCAAATCTCAACAGAGATCTGGATTTTACATGTTTCGAGAAGAGACTGGGCTTAAAATTTTAAAGATGAAGCAATGTACTTTGAACTTGATACAGACACTTTCAGGGATGAATGGAAGTGTGGGAAGTGGTCCTATTGAATATCTTTAGCCATTTTATCAGACAGTTCTAAAATCTAAAAAAACCTTCACATGGCACAATTGGTAGAGTGAATGCTGTGTGCTTGTTCTTTACAATGGGTTTTTGAAAAAGGCTCTGGTGTTTCAGTGATTCGGTACAGCTGACAAATCCTGAGGAAAAGTCATTGATGCTCACTTTTAGGGGCCAGCTTTTCACGTGCTCTTGCGTGTCTTGACTGGTAATAAGTACAAGCTTTGTATTCAAATGGCTGAAAATATGATAGGCCAATTACTATTGTGGTCTAGATTGTGGCAACAAAGTCGTTTTGGAGATTGATATATTTATGTTTAAGAACTTCAAGAAGAGTTTTATATCATCCACAAACAAATGAATCCTGATACTGATCTCTGCCAAGAGGAGTCGAAGAGGTTTCATTTAGGGAATAAAGACCACCAGTGAAAGGATGAAACTATGGAGCATGGTGTAGAAATTGAAATAGACTCATGTCTGGAGGGTTCAGCTAGAGAAGCAGACATCTATTTTCAAGTATGCTTTCAAACGTCCTGCTTGGTTATAGAATGTTGATCAGGGTTTCCCTCTATACTTTCACCTGCTGTCAATTGTTCATAATTGTAATGTACTGTAATGCAATCAAAAACAGAATGATAGTCTTGGATTGTAGTCTCATCTTCCCATCAAGCTCAGTGATTATGGCCCTCTCAAGGGATTAACGCAGAAATAGTGGGTAGGTCATTGAGAGGTCTTCCGGGAGGAGGTTGGGATTTTTTAAAGAGACACAAACTGTTCAACGGTGAATTAGATTTTGAATAAGGAATGCATTGGCTATGTTTTTCTGGATTTAGCAATCTTCACTGGCATTGTCATTCACTTTTGATGCAGTGTGATGTTTTCCTCATAGAATGTGGCCTACAGAGATTTTAGGAGGCTGGAGAATGGAGAGTATTTAAGTGAGACTATTTGGGTTTGTTCGGTTATGGGATTGCGCTGGAGATGACTGATATTTTCTGCCATTCATCAATTGTTGTATTTTGCCAAACATCACCTTGAAACAGCTCATCACAGTGCACTTTTCTTGGGAGTGTTAAAGAGGAGGGTCTGGAATGCAGTTTGCACAGTGCTTGAAAAGTGATAATTTTCTGTTATAGCCATTCATTATGGTGGTGGCATATTAGGCTGCCCTGTCATCTCTGATATCTTTCTTGCAGGAACTTCAAAGACTCTCCAGAAATGTCAGGTCTTGGTGCTTCATTCTGTGAATTTTCTTCAACTTTCCTCTAAAAGTGCGCCTCTTGTCTGTGAGGTTGTGATTTTTGAACTAAGTTGGTGAACTTACCTCCATAGTTTGAGTCGCACATTGGTGTCTCATATCTTCTAACGTGTGTGGATGAGATCAAAGAACAGGATACTGCCCTTTACTTCAGGGTCTGATAATACAATTAGATTTTCACCTTTTCATGATCTGCCTCAATGAGAAAGTTCTCCAATAATCTAGCATGTTATATGGATAGTTTATGCCACAATCAGTGGGCAGGCCTTAAGTGAAGCAAATCAATGGCAACCGTCTGTCCAGGTCTGGTGCCATGTGGTGTGGCAGGGGTGATTGGTGGACTAGAATAAGTATAAGATTGTGTCCTTGATCTCAGTTTGTATCCTAATGAGCTGTTTGATGGCAGCAGTGACTATCAGCTTTTGAAAGTCTCATTCGGGGTTTTGGTAGTTACATTACGCGAGAGCCTACATTTCCAAGGAAGATGCTGTTTGCAAAGCTGTAGAAAGCGGTCGTGGTGGGGTCAGTTGGTATGTCACTCAAAAGATGTTGGCTTATATTGCTGACAGGACAAAATGGAAGGAGAAGAGTTTGAAACAGGTGTGGATTGGCTGTTCCTGAACTGTGCAAGTGCAGGATGATTGGTGGATAGCCACAACATTTGCTGAGGAGATAAGGTCACAGTGACATATGGAATTGAGAGTAGGTCGCATGGGACAAGAGGGTCACAGGAAACATGAGAGAAAAAAAATCAAAGAGTGACACCTGATAGTAGGGGAAATCGATGATCCAATGCACAGGAGATACAGATTAAAACTGTGCTTGTGGGGATAAGGAGAAAGAGGGGGAACAGGATCTTGTATACTCTGATGCATACCTAGCCAAATGTAGGAGAGTAGGATCTGCTTCACAGGGGTACCCCCACTTTTGCTGATACTTCACTGGTTTTCGACATTAGTCTGGCTGGGGCCCTGCTATTCAGAACCCCAGCCTAGCTGTTTCCTCTTTAAAAGGGTCTCCATGTGCCTTAGGCACATCACTGATTGGGATCTGGAGTGCCCTTGTAAGTCCCTAGTATATGGTATACTATGTACCAAGGGCATAGGTACCTCAGAGGCCTGCCAGGGGCTGCAGCATGTATTATGCCACCCCTGGTAGGCCATCCAAACTGACACCACAGGTCTGCTACTGCAGCCTGGGTAAGGTGGTGCATGCACCCCTTGCTGTGGTATAGGTTACCTATATCACTAAAAGCATACACACATATAAACCTATAAGTCACTCCTAAGGCAGGCCTTATCAATCCTAAAGGCAGAGTGCATGGTTCCTATGTGAGAGGGTGCCCCTGCATGAGCAGGGCCCCTCTGCAGCGTTCGGAGACCATCTCTGATGCTGTTTGTAGTGCAGCCTGACCATATACTCTTAAACGCATTATATCCTCGCGGTAAAATGCTAACTATGGAATGGCTGCACCTAAACATGTCGTGTTTGGTGTCAAACATCTTGGAATACTACCCCCCGCCAATCCTGGCGGCGGGGGTAGCATTCCACCCTTCTAGAGGGAAAGGCATGTTAACTCTGACGAGTCCGGTAACTTCTTTCCAGAGCCCTGGCATCACAAAATGGATGCTGCTGCCACAGACACGAGTCTGGCCTCCTGCTGCTGGACGAAACTCCAGCAGGGGAGGCCTGGACAATAGGTTTCCTGTCCCAGGGAGGTGTGACCACCTCCCCAGACAGGACAATGTGTATTGGGGCTGGGCGGGAGCACTTTCGGGTGCTTTGAAGTCCTGCACTGGGGGCACATTTGGTATCCCTGTGCATACCCCAGTTCAAACCGGATCAGGGGCTTGCAGCCCCTGCTTTGGCGCGAACTGGACAAAGGGAAAGGGGTGTAGCCACCCCTCTGCCCTGACCCACCCATAGGTGGGGCCACAGAGTAGTCCATCCCCTATTTTTGGAATAAAGGTAGGAACCCAGTCCTTAGGACTTTAGATTATACCTGGACGAAACTCTGAAACAGAATCCTGGACCTTCGATGCTCTACTCACGATTAGAGGACTGAAGAATCTCCCTTGGGGTCAAGGAGTGACTCCCCTGCTTGGCAGGCACCAAAGAAGCATCTGTCCGGTTCGCATAACTGAAGCTCCCGTCGGACGCCGAAGTCATCGCATCACCAGAGGTGGATTCTCAGACTTCCCCGAGGCTACCCTGAGTCCCCAGCAAAGCTGAGGCCCGTGGCTATCGTGGGTGACTTGAGACCGTGACCCCTGGACACCGAGCACACTTGCAAGTGCACCATCTTCTGGGTCTCCCAAGAAGTCGTGCTTTGGGCTCCGAGTAGCCCTAGCCTCCAGCACCACCTGCACCGAAGATCACTGGCCCCCACTCCACGAGTGTCCTGTAAGCCAGCTCCACGTGCGGCGTCACGAGGCTCCTTCGCGGTCGCTAGCCCGTTGGCTAGTAGCCCTTACCGAAGGCCAATCTTTTCTTTACTTGGCAGTCTGGTTGCTCCAGGCCTGCCCTCACTTACCCTTGCTGGGTGAGTTCCCCAGACCTTGCTGGTCTGCATCATCGACGATCTACATCTTACTCGAGACTTGCCGTTGCCAAGGCCTGTTGGGTCCAATCTGGTCGCCGACACCTCTGCACTCGACAGACATCAAGCAACAGCCCGAATCCTGCTCCTGGTCGCCGACAACGCCTCCCGGACCTCGTGGCTGAAGAGTCAAGACGACCGTCAACGAACTTGAAGCACTCGACATCGGTGGGCATCTGTCCATCGCCCTCCTGGTCACTGGCTAGTGACCCAGACTCTGTCCCCTCTGCTTTCAGGTTCTTCAGAACTCCGATCCACTCTTGGATCCACCCGGACACTTTTCTCCTGGTCGCCAGCAGCACTTTGCAGCAGATCGCCATAAGAAACGACGACGAAACCCGACCCCGAAAGGCACCTATGCACCCGGCTTCCCTGGGTGAGGTAACACGAGTACTCCGGTGCTCCCGTGGGTAGAGACTCTTCAAAGTCCTAGATCTCAAAGGGTTTTGTCCTAGTCCTCTTTAAAGTGTCCCTTTCCTCTATTTTCCCGATCCCGACTTTCTCCATAGAAGTTAACGGCGTATCGCGGTTGTGTATTTACACTGCACGCGTCTCCCGTGGGTCCCCTGTGTCACTACCTTGGGTGGTTCCTTGTGGTCCAAGCACTTCTAGAGGCTCTAGGCCTAGTGTCTAGTTCAGTCGTGGTTCGCATACCACTTTATTGGTATATGGTTTGGTACGCCCCTAGGGCCCAAACGTGTATTTGTGCTATTACTGTGATTTAAGATCTTATAACCTATGTACTTCGAACTCTAGCCTCATAAAGAGACTAGAGGGGTGTGTTTAGTAATAAATACATATATTTTGAATATATACCTGGTGTGGTGCTCTTTCATTTGGTCACTCAAGAGATTATAGACTGGTAAAACAAGCTGCTTTACATTCCTTCAAGACTTAGCCTGAAGGCTGCTCTCCATAGCTACCACTAGGATAGCTTTCAATAAGGTTGTCTTTAACCTACCTACCATAAGAGTCGATTTGGACTGGTGCAAGGTGCCCACTATAATTAGTGGACAGCATATGCCAGGCCAACTTCTCACATTGGTGTGCAGCGTGTGGGATTCCAGCTTGCTATTGTTTTACCAGATAATCTCAATTGAATTGATCAACTGAAAACCACTAAAGGTACCTAAGGTACATATAATTTAAGCTTAGAATATCAGTAAGTTCTACTGAACTTAGAGTTGTGTGTTAAGGGATAGCACAACCCTTTCTACAACTCAAGAGAGTTTAGTAGGCCACACTAGAGTAGGTAGTGCATACACCACACCACACTAGTAATGTCTTTAAAAGCAGGATCTAGAGATGCCCTGCAGGAAGCCATGGAGCTTCCCCCTCCAAGTATGACACACTCCCATTCTTGGAACTGAGAGCTTTGTGTAACGTGAGGAAAGTAAAGACAGGCCAAAGTCCCACCACCCAACACCTCCAGGAGTTGTTGGTGGCTTATGATCTTAGTAAGTCCTCAGAGACTGAAGGGGTAGGAGCAGAGGGTGGGCCAGCAGATGAGGAAGGGGCCAGGGGTACTACTACCCCCAGCCCCCCTCTGAAACTGACCAGGAGGGTGACAATGACCCTGACCTGGAAAACCCAATCCCTTCTGGGGAAGAAGAAGATGAGGATCTAGAGAACCACACCTTTGTCCCCCCAGGAAGGATTATGAGTGTGCTCAGAAAGTCTAGGTCTCCTTCTCAGGAGTCTAACCACTCTGGCACCTCAATAGGGAGCTCTGTTTCTTCTCACAGGAGGGAATCCTCTCATGAGAGAAGAAAGAGACTGGTCCAGTATGAGGAAACTCAACTGGAGATCAGGAAGAAGCAATTGGCTTTAGATAGAGAATCCCTAGATCTCCTTAGAGAGAGAAGAAAGTTGGGACTAGAGTCCCATGGTGGCAGCCATGTCCCTAGAGATAGGGAAAGGTCCTATGACCATAGGAACCTGAGCAAGATTGTCCCTCCCTACCAGAGTGGGGATGATATCCACAAATGGATAACTGCTTTAGAGAGGGCCTGTAAAGTACAGAAGGTCCCTCAGGAGCAGTGGGCAGCAATCTTGTGGCTCTCCTTTGCTGACAAAGGTAGAGACAAGCTCCTCACTGTTAGAGAGGAGGATGCTGACAATTACAAGGTCTTGAAGAGTGCTCTTATTGATGGGTTTGGCCTAACCACTGAACAGTACAGGTTGAAGTTCAGAGACACCCAAAAAGCACAGACTCAAGACTGGGTAGACTATGTGGATTGTTCTGCCAAGGCTCTGGAAGGCTGGTTGATGGGCAGTAAGGTGTGTGACTTTTCAGGATTGTATAATCTGATAATGAGGGAGCAGATTCTTAATAACTGTCAAAACCAGCTGTTGCATCAGTACCTGGTTGACTCTGATCTGACCTCTCCCCAAGAATTGGGAAAGAAGGCAGACAAATGGGTCAGAACCAGGGTGAAGCAGAAGGTACAGAACCAAGGTGGGGAAGCCAAGAAGCAAGATGCTAAGAACTCTGACAAGGGTGGGGAGAAGGGTAAAGATCAAAAGTCTTCATCAGGCCCCCAAAAATCTTCTTCTGGTGGGGATTCCCAGTCTACCAAGGGTAAAGGCCAAAGAAAACCATGGTGCAAGGTCTGTAAGCAAAAGACCCACTGGACCAGTGATTGCACCAAGTCCAAAGACTCCAGTCCAGCACCCACCAATGCCCCTAAGGCACCTGTTCCCCCTAGTACAGTTGGTGGAAGTGCTCCAGCAAAGGGTTTAGTAGGGTTCACCCTGGGAACTGAGTTGGGCTCTGACTTAGTCAGGGAACTGACTCAGGCTGTGCTAGTCTGTGATGGAGGCATGGATGTGACCTCCACTGTGAGTCCCAGTAATCTGGGCAAGTACAGACAACAGCCTTTAATCAATGGACGAGAGGCTTTGGCATTTAGGGACACAGAGGCAAGTGTCACCATGGTGACACAAGACCTTGTGCTACCTGGGCAAGTTATACTTGGTGAGATGTACCAAGTGACCAATGCTAGCAATGTCAGAACAGACCATACTCTGGCAGTTGTTAACTTCTCCTGGGGAGGGGTAACTGGCCTTAAGAAGGTTGTGGTAAGTGCAAACCTACCAGTCGAATGCTTGCTTGGCAATGACTTAGAGACTTCTGCTTGGGCAGAAGTGGAGCTCAGGACCCATGCAGAAATGCTGGGGATCCCTGCAGATGTGTTTGCTGTGACCAGGTCACAAGCTAAACTGTCTAAAACTGAACAGGCCTTGGATTCTGGAAGAATGGACCAAGTGCCTTCCAAGAGGAGGAGTAGTAGGGTTAAGGCAGTGCCTTCCCCCTTGGCTCAGGAGGAAGATCAGTCCCTTGAGGGGGATGATCTCAGCCCTGAAGAAGGAACTGTCCCAGAGGAACTTGAGCCTGACCAGGTTGAGTTCTTGGGGACAGGGGGACCTTCTAGGGCAGATCTGAGCCAGGAGCAGCAGAGCTGCCCCTCCCTTGAACCCCTCAGACAGCAAGCTGCTGCTGAGGCTGCTGGGAAAGCTAGTGGTCCCCATACAGTGTATTGGGATGATGGACTCCTGTACTCAGAGAGTAGAGACCCCAAGCCTGGTGCTACCAGGAGGTTGGTAATACCTTTGAAGTTCAGGGGCTTCCTATTGACCCTAGCCCATGATATTCCCTTAGCAGGACACCTGGGCCAGAACAAGACTTGGGACAGAATTGTCCCTCACTTTCACTGGCCCCACATGTCTGAAGACAGTAAGGAGTTTTGTCGCTCCTGTGTAACCTGCCAAGCCAGTGGCAAAGCAGGTGGCACTACAAAGGCCCCCTGATACCACTACCTGTGGTGGGGGTGCCCTTTGAGAGGGTAGGGATTGACATTGTTGGTCCCATGGATCCCCAAACAGCATCTGGGCACAGATTTATACTGGTGGTAGTGGATCATGCCACCAGGTACCCAGAAGCTATTCCCCTTAGGACCACTACAGCACCTGTGGTGGCAAGGGTCCTCCTGGGAATCTTCTCAAGAGTGGGCTTTCCTAAGGAGGTAGTATCAGACAGGGGTGCAAACTTCATGTCTGGGTACTTAAAAGCAATGTGGAAGGAGTGTGGAGTTACTTATAAGTTCACCACACCCTATCACCCACAATGCAATGGTTTAGTTGAGAGATTCAACAAAACCTTGAAGGGCATGATTAAAGGGCTCCCAGAAAAGCTTAGGCGTAGATGGGACATACTCTTGCCCTGCCTTTTATTCGCATATAGGGAGGTGCCTCAGAAGGGGTTGGTTACAGCCCTTTTGAACTTCTGTTTGGCCACCCTGTGAGGGGTCCACTGTGCTTGGTGAAGGAAGGATGGGAGTTACCTCTCAAGCCCCCAAAGCAAGATATAGTGGACTATGTACTTGGTCTCCGCTCCAGGATGGCCGAGTACATGAAAAAGGCAACCAAAAACCTTGAGGCTAGCCAGGAACTTCAAAAGGCCTGGCATGACCAAAAGGCTGTTCTGACTGTTTACCAGCCAGGACAGAAGGTGTGGGTGTTGGAGCCAGTGGCCCCAGCAGCTCTCCAAGACAAATGGAGTGGACCCCACACTATTGTTGAGCAGAAGGGTGAGGTCACTTACTTAGTAGACCTGGGAACACCCAGGAGTCCCCAAAGGGTTCTCCATGTCAACAGACTTAAGCCATATGTGGACAGGGCAGACATGGGCTTGCTCATGGCTACTGATGAAGGGCAGGAGAAAGAGAGTGACCCACTCCCTGACCTGCTCTCACAGAACCCTGACGATGGGTCAGTTGATGGTGTAGCCTTGGCAGGCAGCCTCACTACCCAGCAACAAACTGATTGCAGGCAAGTCCTCAATCAGTTTAGACATATGTTTTCTCTGACACCCAGTCAGACCACCTGGTGCACTCATGAAGTGGACACTGGGGACAGTCTGCCTATTAAAAACAAGATTTATAGGCAACCTGACCATGTCAGGGACTGTATCAGGACTGAAGTCCAGAAGATGTTGGAATTGGGAGTGATTGAGCCCTCAGATAGCCCTTGGGCTAGTCCAGTAGTCCTAGTACCTAAACCTCACACCAGTGGTGGGAAAAGAGAGATGAGGTTTTGTGTAGACTACAGGGGCCTCAATGCAGTCACTAGGACTGATGCCCATCCAATACCCAGGGCAGATGAGCTCATAGATACTTTGGCCTCTGCCAAATATCTCAGCACATTTGACCTAACAGCTGGCTACTGGCAGATCAGACTAGCTGATGCTGCAAAGCCCAAAACAGCATTTTCAACCCCTAGTGGGCATTACCAATTTGTGGTGATGCCCTTTGGTCTGAAAAATGCACCTGCCACTTTCCAGAGGTTGGTGAACACAGTTCTCACAGGACTGGAGGCCTATAGTGCAGCTTATCTAGATGATATTGCTGTCTTTAGCTCCACCTGGGAGGATCACCTGGTCCACCTCAGGAATGTTTTACAGGCCCTGCAAAAGGCAGGCCTGACTATCAAGGCCACTAAGTGCCAGATAGGGCAGAGTCAGGTTGTGTACCTGGGCCACCTTGTGGGTGGAGGCCAGGTTCAACCTTTGCAGAGCAAGATCCAGACCATCATGGACTGGACTGCTCCCACTACCCAGACTCAGGTGAGAGCCTTCTTAGGCCTGACTGGGTACTATAGGAGATTTGTCAAGGGGTATGGATCAATAGTGACACCCTTGAATGACTTAACTTCTAAGAAAATGCCCAAAAAGGTTCAGTGGACAGTTAGCTGTCAAAAGGCATTTGATGACCTCAAGCAGGCCATGTGCACTGCTCCAATTCTGCAGAGTCCTGATTACTCCAAGAAGTTCATTGTTCAAACAGATGCATCTGAATTGGGGGTAGGGGCTGTACTGTCACAATTGAATGAAGAAGGTCAGGATCAGCCAGTAGCTTTTATTAGCAGAAGGCTGACCCCTAGAGAGAAACGTTGGTCAGCCATAGAGAGGGAGGCCTTTGCTGTGGTCTGGGCTCTGAAGAAGTTGAGGCCATACTTGTTTGGTACACACTTCCTGGTTCAGACAGACCATAAGCCCCTCTTATGGCTAAAACAAATGAAGGGTGAAAACCCCAAACTGCTTAGGTGGTCCATTTCCCTACAGGGGATGGACTTTACAGTGGAACATAGGCCTGGGAGTAACCATGCGAATGCAGATGGACTCTCTAGGTATTTCCACTTAGAACATGAAGACTTAACTGGGCAAGGTTAGTTTAATGTCCCTACGTTTGGGGGGGTTGTGTAGGAGAGTAGGATCTGCTTCACAGGGGTACCCCCACTTTTTGCTGATACTTCACTGGTTTTCGACATTAGTCTGGCTGGGGCCCTGCTATTCAGAACCCCAGCCTAGCTGTTTCCTCTTTAAAAGGGTCTCCATGTGCCTTAGGCACATCACTGATTGGGATCTGGAGTGCCCTTGTAAGTCCCTAGTATATGGTATACTATGTACCAAGGGCATAGGTACCTCAGAGGCCTGCCAGGGGCTGCAGCATGTATTATGCCACCCCTGGTAGGCCATCCAAACTGACACCACAGGTTTGCTACTGCAGCCTGGGTAAGGTGGTGCATGCACCCCTTGCTGTGGTATAGGTTACCTATATCACTAAAAGCATACACACATATAAACCTATAAGTCACTCCTAAGGCAGGCCTTATCAATCCTAAAGGCAGAGTGCATGGTTCCTATGTGAGAGGGTGCCCCTGCATGAGCAGGGCCCCTCTGCAGCGTTCGGAGACCATCTCTGATGCTGTTTGTAGTGCAGCCTGACCATATACTCTTAAACGCATTATATCCTCGCGGTAAAATGCTAACTATGGAATGGCTGCACCTAAACATGTCGTGTTTGGTGTCAAACATCTTGGAATACTACCCCCCACCAATCCTGGCGGCGGGGGTAGCATTCCACCCTTCTAGAGGGAAAGGCATGTTAACTCTGACGAGTCCGGTAACTTCTTTCCAGAGCCCTGGCATCACAAAATGGATGCTGCTGCCACAGACACGAGTCTGGCCTCCTGCTGCTGGACGAAACTCCGGCAGGGGAGGCCTGGACAATAGGTTTCCTGTCCCAGGGAGGTGTGACCACCTCCCCAGACAGGACACTGTGTATTGGGGCTGGGCGGGAGCACTTTCGGGTGCTTTGAAGTCCTGCACTGGGGGCACATTTGGTGTCCCTGTGCATACCCCAGTTCAAACCGGATCAGGGGCTTGCAGCCCCTGCTTTGGCGCAAACTGGACAAAGGGAAAGGGGTGTAGCCACCCCTCTGCCCTGACCCACCCATAGGTGGGGCCACAGAGTAGTCCATCCCCTATTTTTGGAATAAAGGTAGGAACCCAGTCCTTAGGACTTTAGATTATACCTGGACGAAACTCTGAAACAGAATCCTGGACCTTCGACGCTCTACTCACGATTAGAGGACTGAAGAATCTCCCTTGGGGTCAAGGAGTGACTCCCCTGCTTGGCAGGCACCAAAGAAGCATCTGTCCGGTTCGCATAACTGAAGCTCCCGTCGGACGCCGAAGTCATCGCATCACCAGAGGTGGATTCTCAGACTTCCCCGAGGCTACCCTGAGTCCCCAGCAAAGCTGAGGCCCGTGGCTATCGTGGGTGACTTGAGACCGTGACCCCTGGACACCAAGCACACTTGCAAGTGCACCATCTTCTGGGTCTCCCAAGAAGTCGTGCTTTGGGCTCCGAGTAGCCCTAGCCTCCAGCACCACCTGCACCGAAGATCACTGGCCCCCACTCCACGAGTATCCTGTAAGCCAGCTCCACGTGCGGCGTCACGAGGCTCCTTCGCGGTCGCTAGCCCGTTGGCTAGTAGCCCTTACCGAAGGCCAATCTTTTCTTTACTTGGCAGTCTGGTTGCTCCAGGCCTGCCCTCACTTACCCTTGCTGGGTGAGTTCCCCAGACCTTGCTGGTCTGCATCATCGACGATCTACATCTTACTCGAGACTTGCTGTTGCCAAGGCCTGTTGGGTCCAATCTGGTCGCCGACACCTCTGCACTCGACAGACATCGAGCAACAGCCCGAATCCTGCTCCTGGTCACCGACAACGCCTCCCGGACCTCGTGGCTGAAGAGTCAAGACGACCGTCAACGAACTTGAAGCACTCGACATCGGTGGGCATCTGTCCATCGCCCTCCTGGTCACTGGCTAGTGACCCAGACTCTGTCCCCTCTGCTTTCAGGTTCTTCAGAACTCCGATCCACTCTTGGATCCACCCGGACACTTTTCTCCTGGTCGCCAGCAGCACTTTGCAGCAGATCGCCATAAGAAACGACGACGAAGCCCGACCCCGAAAGGCACCTATGCACCCGGCTTCCCTGGGTGAGGTAACACGAGTACTCCGGTGCTCCCGTGGGTAGAGACTCTTCAAAGTCCTAGATCTCAAAGGGTTTTGTCCTAGTCCTCTTTAAAGTGTCCCTTTCCTCTATTTTCCCGATCCCGACTTTCTCCATAGAAGTTAACGGCGTATCGCGGTTGTGTATTTACACTGCACGCGTCTCCCGTGGGTCCCCTGTGTCACTACCTTGGGTGGTTCCTTGTGGTCCAAGCACTTCTAGAGGCTCTAGGCCTAGTGTCTAGTTCAGTCGTGGTTCGCATACCACTTTATTGGTATATGGTTTGGTACGCCCCTAGGGCCCAAACGTGTATTTGTGCTATTACTGTGATTTAAGATCTTATAACCTATGTACTTCGAACTCTAGCCTCATAAAGAGACTAGAGGGGTGTGTTTAGTAATAAATACATATATTTTGAATATATACCTGGTGTGGTGCTCTTTCATTTGGTCACTCAAGAGATTATAGACTGGTAAAACAAGCTGCTTTACATTCCTTCAAGACTTAGCCTGAAGGCTGCTCTCCATAGCTACCACTAGGATAGCTTTCAATAAGGTTGTCTTTAACCTACCTACCATAAGAGTCGATTTGGACTGGTGCAAGGTGCCCACTATAATTAGGGGACAGCATATGCCAGGCCAACTTCTCACACCAAACAAATGTGATTGCCAGAAAACAAGGGTCATGGGGCATTTCGGGGTCAGTGTGGTCTATCGAATTGAGTCAAACTGTGCACAGGTTTTGCTAGCAGGCATCGCAAGCGTCAAGTGAATTCTATTACACTACTTGGGATACTCATTCTCATTCAATATCGTCTTAAGTTCTTACACAATGCATTGCGTTGGTATCCAGGACATTCGCTAAACTGGTGAGTAGCTTCGACATGGACTGCTTCTTCTCAGCACTGTTGCTGTAACGAGGCAGTCTAATATGCTCAGCATCTTTTCAAAACCATAGCTAACAAATGTTTTGATCGCTTTCTCCGTGAAGTTTTTCTTCCTCTTGAGGCTTGTTGTTTCTGTCTGTTGAGATCCCGTGGCAACATGTTGTAATCTATTCATATTACAGCAAGTTACATATAGTTATTTATTCATTATGATATGCTTGCTCCTATTTTCCCAACACTGGGCTTTATAATTTTCCTCCTGCATTCCAATCTCCCTTACTCTCCCTCACTCCCCATCTTCATTTTTGCTTTGGAATGTTCCTTACTGTCAACTGTCACCATGGAACGTTATAGTGACACAGCTGACTAGAATTGGTGATGGCAATAAACGTGCCTACGTCTTGTTCAATAAGGCTTTGTTCTTGTTCACATCACAACACTCAGCAGTAGGAGAGCCCCATGGATAGACCACACCTACTATTTTTGTGACTGCGTGGTGTATGCAAGGTGTGGGTGGTTTGAATCAATTGTGGGCTATTGACTAGGTCTGCTTTAAATTTTTATTAAATTCACATAATTTTCAGCATTTTACGTTTGTTTTGTTAAGTGAATTTCCTTGATTTGCGGCAAATCATCATGCCCCATAATTTTAAACTCATTCGGATAAAAATCCTATCAGAGGGAACATCACCAATAGGCAGAATGTGAATGGCTATTATTCGCAGCCCTTGTGTTTCTTGAGCTATTTTTTTAGCTGGAAATTCTTCTTCGGGCCTGGACGGAGTTTGTGGAGTTCCGCGTAGCAGAACTCCGCAAAGTGACAAAAAAAACTCTGCCGTTCGTGCTGATCTTCCTGCCGCTCGGGTTGAAATTCTACCTGAGTAGCAGCTAGCGCTCGCCAACATACCGTTGGCGGGCGCGAGCGGGGAAATACTCTGCTGCGCTATGCGTAACGGAGTTTTCTGCACTCGGTGAGCTCCACAGAGTGCAGCAAACTCCGCGAACGAAGCAGAGTTCACCGCCCAGGCCTATGTACGTGAGAGCGAATGTCATACTATAATATAGTGCTAAATGCAGGGTTTGGATTTTGCTTAATATTGCATATTTTCTAAAATGTTGCTTTATTACACAAAAGGAAATGGTATAAATTCCACACGCCTCTATTGTTAACTCACAATGCACCTCATAAATTCCATATTGACTTTTATGTGCACGCACAGTCCATAAGAAATTTCCATGCGGAAGCGTTGCACGTGTATCCACTTGGTGCTGATTCGTAGCATTCTCCTTCATTTACACAGAACATTATGAATTAATAGATATGCGCATACTTATGCTTTCACAAATGCATGTGTAAATATTTGATAGCACACGCTGCCTCTGGAGACGTCTTCTTTCCCTAGAAATTAACTCTAATTTCTGTACTTCCCTCCAAGACCTTTCTTACCACCCATCTCCTTGATGTCCTGGAGTCTGACTCTGCCTCCTGGGCCTGCATCTTGTATTTCCAATCTGTGTTATTGCCGACAATCTTTCATGCCTACTCCTGCGACCTGACGCCCCTCACTGGCCTAATTTCAGACTATTGTTATCTTAGCTCCCATATGAGGCACCATTGCTGAAAGATGATATTGTGTAATTTATTTGGCTCGCATGAATCTGAAACATTTTCTTGCAGAAACCTCTTTTTTATAAGTTATTTTTATACAAGACCCAGAGGGCAACAGAACACTTAAGAAGGGTTTGTTTCACTTACATTAAAGCCGTTTTGGTTTGTTTCGGTTACATAACAATAGTTGAATTTTGTTTCCAATAGTAAGCAGAAAAGGGGGATCTTGGTATATAACCCCACCTGCCTCCTACTAACCCACTCAGTACGCCCGTCTAATTGATATTTTTCGCTAATTTGGTGGGTGATCGTGACCCCTGTGGGTTAAGGGCCATTAAAATATGAAGTGGAGTGCATTAACCAACAGTTTCATGGAACCAATAAGGAATTAGAAACCACAAGAAATCCAGTAGACTGGGAGAGAGAATGATGCAGTGGACAGAGAGGGGAACAATAAAAGTGAAATGCAACCACAGTGAGTTGGCAAAGATTTATGGGAATGAAGGTGGATGAGATGTTAGTAATGTTTTTACTGTAGTGTGACCCAGATCCTTTCTCAAAGCCTATTTGACAATCGTAATTTTCTTTAACAACGGAATAGCTAGGCGCATAATTTGCTTCTGGCTGGGCTATGCCCCGTCTGGGATAGAATAGTTATTACTGAAGGAGCAGCAAAAAACATCAAGTTGCGTTCCTATAAAAAACGAAAAGACGAGACGCCATTGGTTGAGATCCCCTGATTTTGTCCACTCTATATAGGGGAAGAACAGGCTGTAGGATGAGTCCTTCAGACCCTACTACCCCTATATTGTGCCCTGGATGGGGTTGTTTTCTTACCCAATCTGTGCTTGAGTCGGGCATCTTGTTTTCCTCTGCCTGGCCTGTGGAGCACTGTGAAAGGCAACTAGAGATGGCCAAAGTGTCCACAAAATAAAGAAGTGATAGATAGAGTGCCTGTGATAGTTGGGCACTCACAACCAGGACCGGGAGTTTGATTACCGGAAGGAGAAGTGCCTGTGACAAGTAGGTACTGGAGAGGATGTGGCATAAGGGCCAGAGGAGCCGACCTTGAAGCTGGGGAACCAGGCTCGAGTCTTGGCGGGAGGCTCAAACATCCTGTGATTCTGGGCAAATCATTTAATCTCCCCGTTGCCTGAAAAATGAATGTGTCCTTGTGTAATGTAACTGGTGCCTATGTAAAGCGCTCTGATACTTTCGGGTCGAGTTTGCGCTATATAAAACTGCAACAACAAAAAAAATCATGATCCCACTTTGGTAATTTCAACACCAAAAAGTTCATTTTCGTAACCCAGGTGAGCTCTTTGCTTTATTTTGCCGGCAGATTTGAGCTTTGGGCTGTAGGAAGTCTCGGCAATGGAGAACTCTGCCTAGGAAACTGCTCATTGGTGCCCGCAGATCCCTGGCTCTCGTAGAACAAAGAATTCCATGCGCGGTGCCAGCGGACGGCTTGGGCGGGTACAGGGGCAGGGCATCGGCAGGTACTGCTGCTCACTAATGAATACCCCAGTGGGTGCAATGCCCCGGGCTCAACTGGAAACCCAAGACTATAGAAGTCTGCACGTCGACATACAATATTTACCACCCAAGTAATACATGCAGTAGGTGAAAAACTACCAGTGTAAGCGTAGCAGTTACATAAGAAGTGTTTTACAGTGCTGTCACGAACACTTGACATATTTCACCCCTGTTATCGCCGTTCCTGTAGTAGAGCCCATGCGACTTCTCTTACGGAACATATTCTATTTCTCCACGGAACAATTCCGCGGGCATTACTTTCTCGGAGTTATTTGCCTTTAAATGTTTTGCGAGTGCGGGAAAGGAATGATGCGATGTCCTCATCATAGGTCAGGCATTTTCACCTTGAACAAATGAGAGGAGTCATTTCAGCATCTGGGCCCGCAGAGGGGCATTTTCCTCGATCCCTGTGGAAACATGAAGTATATTTTCAGCACCAGACGCTGAGGCACGAGATCACGGAGGGGATATAATGGCGCGCGGTTTCATTGAACCTCTTGGTTCGCGGATCATACAAAAACCTTCTTGTAGGTTTGTGAGGGCAAATTATTATTCAGCGACATGACCAGGCAGCTCAGTGGTTCCGCTGCAAATCGGTGCTACAGGGGACAGGAGACAGCGCTTCGTTTTTAAAAAAAAATTCTGACGGATTCGCGCACCGGCGCGACCCCGCCCAAAAATTAAAAACAAAATGCATTTTTTGGGCCTGAGGGTCCCTATGGGACCCCCTGAGCAGGCCTGGGGGGGTCAGGGTTATTTTTACCCTGCCCCCTTTTCTTGTTTTTTTATCTTTTTCCACACCTTTTCTTTCCCCCTCGGTCGGAGCACAAGATGGCTGCCAACACTTCCTGGTTTGAAGTGTTGGCAGCCAATTAGAGCCAAGCTCGTGCTCGGGGGGTTTTAGGCTCCGCCCAGATATTGAAACTTTTTATTTTTTGAATTTCTCAGGAACTACTGAACGGATTTACACCATTTAACAAAAGGGCTCTTTCTGAAACAAGGGCTACCTTTTTGCCAAATTTGGTGTAATTCCGTTCAGCAGTTCGAGCTGTAGCTTTGTCTAAAGTTTCCTATGGAAAATAACATGGAGAAAACGCGTTTTGGGACCCCCATTTTTCTCGGCCCCCGCTTGGCGAATCACCCCAAAACTTTCAAGACAGGAGCTGACCGGAGCGGGCCACTAGTTTTGAAAATGTCGCGAAGATTCATCAACCGGCGCCAAAGTTATTGGGAAAACAAAAAACACTTTTCCTATGGAAACTAGGTCCTAACTATAACTACCTACTGGAGACCGCCAGTAGGTAATATATATATATATAAATATATATATATATATATATATATATATATATATATATATTATCTACTAGCGGTCGCCAGTAGATAGTTATAGTTAGGACCTATTTTCCATAGGAAATTCACAACATTCTATTTCCAATAACTTTGGCGCCGGTTGACGAATCGTCGCGAAATTCTCAAAACTCGTGGGGCGCTCCGGTCTGCTCCTATCCTGAAAGTTTCGGGGTGATTCGGCAAGCGGGGGCCGAGAAAAAAGGGTGATCCCAAAACGTGTTTTCCGCATGCAATTTTCCATAGGAACCTTTAGTCGCAGCTACAGCTCGAACTGCTGAACGGAATTACACCAAATTTGGCAAAAAGGAAGCCCTTGGTTCAGAGTCGTGCCTTTTGGTTAAATGGTGTAAATCCGTTCAGTAGTTCCTGAGAAAATCAAAAGTAAAATCACATATATATCTGGGCGGAGCCTAACCACACATGTCATTGTGAGATCTGATTGGCTGTCAGCACTTCATCCTGGAATTGCTGGCAGCCATCTTGGGACCAATATACATGATAGTACCCCATTGAAATGCATTGTAGTGAATCAAAGATTTTGAGGGTTACCAAAAGGAGAACTATAAAGGGTGATAACAGACTTTAGTTACATTAGAATTCATTTGTTGATGGTACCATACTAATTTCAGGAATTGTGGTGTGTTCTAAGGTGATTTTACCCTGTGAAAAACCTTCTGCTGGGATATCATGAATCATGTTTGAGAGAAAACTATTTTCACATGCTTGTCCCATAGAGTTTTGGAAGGTGCTCCAGAAGCTAAAATGAGAGCATATTTTCTGTAAATTCACATTATCTTTCTCAGTCATGTGAGAATGAAGTCTGACATTCTCAGTAAAACATGTACATCCAACAAGGGCAGAGACTGTCAGTTGATTCCTTTGTGTTCTACTGCAGCTTCCCAGAGTGTTCTAAAGAACAACTAGAGTGCTAACAGCCTTACTTATGACAAAAGTATGGCCACCTGAAGCCATATTGATTGGAATAAACTGGTAACACTTAAAACATTTAATTTAAAAAGGAACAAAATGATGGGGTTCATTTTGTCATAGAAATTATGGTTAGTGCTGTAGAAAGAAAAATTAGGACATGTTTTAAGTGAGATCTCAAATATCTTCCTGTTATATTTTAATAGGAGCAGCCTGTCAATTGATTCCTTTGTGTTCTACTGCAGCTTCCCAGAGTGTTCCAAAGAACAACTAGAGCGCTAACAGTCTGACAAAATTATGGCACACCTGAAGCCATCTTGATTGGAATAAACCGGTAACACTTAAAACATTTAATTTAAAAAGGAACAAAATGAGGGGTTCTTTTTGAAATAGAAATTATGGTTAGTGCTGCAGAAAGAAAAATTAGGGCATGTTTTAAGTGAGATCTCAAATCCTCTTCTATTTCATTAGAAAATTCTGACATGCAGACTGAAACAATCACTTTCAATACCCGCAGCAGACTTCCAGTTAACTCCCTGGTGAGCAGTAGCGTTACTACAGTGATCTAATGAGCAACTAGAGTGCTAACATTCTGAATTTATGGCAAATGTGAGACACATCTGAATGCCTTCTTGATGGAATCAAAGTAAAAAACTGAAAGCATTTCCTACTGAGGAGACTGCAGTAAATGAGGAAATTAGGAAACTTCATAACAAAGAAGTCTTCCAAGATGGCCACCAGAGAAAAAAGAGCCCAAATGTAGCACAAATATTACCCAGATGTATCCCACATATAGCCCAATGACAAAAGTGTGCAAACACTTTTTATTTTTAGTTTTTTTGCAGTTTTATGTAGTGCAGACTGGTCAGGTATTGGAGCTTTGCATCTTAAAACATGACCCCCTACACTACAAAAACACCACTGCACTACCCTAAACCCTAAAACACTACCCCCAGCACGACCCCCTACACTACACAAGCACCACTGCACTATCCTAAACCCTAAAACACTACACCCAGCATGACCCCCTACACTACACAAATACCACTGCACTACCCTAAACCCTAAAACACTACCCCCAGCATGACCCCCTACACTACCCAAACACCACTGCACTAACCTAAATCCTAAAACACTACCCCCAGCACGACCCCCTACACTACCCAAACACCACTGCACTACCCTAAAACATGACCCCCTACACTACACAAACACCACTGCACTACCCTAAACCCTAAAACACTACCCCCAGCACGACCCCCTACACTACACAAGCACCACTGCACTACCCTAAACCCTAAAACACTACCCCCAGCAAGACCCCCTACACTACACAAACACCACTGCACTACCCTAAACCCTAAAACACTACCCCCAGCACAACCCCCTACACTACCCAAACACCACTGCACTAACCTAAATCCTAAAACACTACCCCCAGCACGACCCCCTACACTACCCAAACACCACTGCACTACCCTAAAACATGACCCCCTATACTACAAAAATACTACTGCACTACCCTAAACCCTAAAACACTACCCCCAGCACGACCCCCTACACTACACAAGCACCACTGCACTATCCTAAACCCTAAAACACTACCCCCAGCATGACCCCCTACACTACACAAACACCACTGCACTACCCTAAACCCTAAATCAATACCCCCAGCACGACCCCATACACTACAAAAACACCACTGCACTAACCTAAATCCTAAAACACTACCCCCAGCACGACCCCCTACACTACCCAAACACTACTGCACTACCCTAAAACATGACCACCTACACTACACAAACACCACTGCACTACCCTAAACCCTAAAACACTACCCCCAGCACGACCCCCAACACTACACAAGCACCACTGCACTACCCTTAACCCCAAAACACTACCCCCAGCATGACCCCCTACACTACACAAACACCACTGCACTACCCTAAACCCTAAAACACTACCCCCAGCACGACCCCCTACACTACCCAAACACCACTGCACTAACCTAAATCCTAAAACACTACCCCCAGCACGACCCCCTACACTGCCCGAACACCACTGCACTGCCCTAAACCCTGAAACATCACCCCCAGCAAGACCTCCTACACTGCCCAAACACCACTGCCCTAAACCCTGAAACACCACCCCCAGCAAGACCCCCTACACTGCCCGAACACCACTGCACTGCCCCAAACCCTGAAACACCACCCCCAGCACGACCCCCTACACTGCCCGAACACCACTGCTCTGCCCAAAACCCTGAAACACCAGCCCCAGCACGACCCCCTACACTGCCCGAACACCACTGCACTGCCCTAAACCCTGAAACACCACACCCAGCACGACCCCCTACACTGCCCAAACACCACTGCACTGCCCTAAACCCTGAAACACCACCCCCTGCATGACCCCCTACACTGCCCCAACACTACTGCACTGCCCTAAACCCTGAAACACCACCCCCTGCATGACCCCCTACACTGCCCCAACACTACTGCACTGCCCTAAACCCTGAAACACTACCCCCAGCAAGACCCCCTACATTGCCCAAACACCACTGCACTGCCCTAAACCCTGAAACATCACCCCCAGCAAGACCCCCTACACTGCCCGAACACCACTGCCCTAAACCCTGAAACACCACCCCCAGCCAGACCCCTACACTGCCCGAACACCACTGCACTGCCCTAAACCCTGAAACACCACCCCCAGTACGACCCCCTACACTGCACGAACACCACTGCTCTGCCCAAAACCCTGAAACACCAGCCCCAGCACGACCCCCTACACTGCCCGAAAACCACTGCACTACCCTAAACCCTGAAACACCAGCCCCAGCAAGACCCCCTACACTGCCCGAACACCACTGCACTGCCCTAAACCCTGAAACACCAGCCCCAGCAAGACCCCTACACTGCCCGAACACCACTGCACTGCCCTAAACCCTGAAACACCACCCCCAGCAAGACCCCCTACACTGCCCGAACACCACTGCACTAAACCCTGAAACACCACCCCCAGCAAGACCACCTACACTGGCCAAACACCACTGCACTGCCCTAAACCCTGAAACACCACCCCCTACATGACCCCCTACACTGCCCAAACACCACTGCACTGCCCTAAACCCTGAAACACCACCCCTGCACGACCCCCTACACTGCCCGAACACCACTGCACTGCCCTAAACCCTGAAACACCACCCCCAGCACGACACCCTACACTGCCCGAAAACCACTGCACTGCCCTAAACCCTGAAACACCACCCCCAGCACGACCCCCTACACTGCCCGAACACCACTGCACTGCCCTAAACCCTGAAACACCACCCCCCTGCACGACCCCCTACACTGCCGGAACACCACTGCACTGCCCTAAACCCTGAAACACCACCCCCAGTACGACATCATACACTGCCCGAACACCACTGCACTGCCCTAAACCCTGAAACACCACCCCCAGCACGACCCCCAACACTGCCCAAACACCACTGCACTGCCCTAAACCCTGAAACACCACCCCCAGTACGACCCCCTAAACTGCACGAACACCACTGCTCTGCCCAAAACCCTGAAACACCAGCCCCAGCACGACCCCCTACACTGCCCGAACACCACTGCACTGCCCTAAACCCTGAAACACCAGCCCCAGCACGACCCCCTACACTGCCCGAACACCATTGCACTGCCCTAAACCCTGAAACACCACCCCCAGCACGACCCCCTACACTGCCCGTACACCACTGCACTGCCCTAAACCCTGAAACACCAGCCCCAGCACAACCCCGTACACTGCCCAAACACCACTGCACTGCCCTAAACCCTGAAACACCAGCCCCAGCACGACCGCCTACACTGCCCGAAAACCACTGCACTGCCCTAAACCCTGAAACACCAGCCCCAGCACGACCCCCTACACTGCCCGAACACCACTGCACTACCCTAAACCCTGAAACACCAGCCCCAGCAAGACCCCCTACACTGCCCGAACACCACTGCACTGCCCTAAACCCTGAAACACCAGCCCCAGCAAGACCCCCTACACTGCCCGAACACCACTGAACTGCCCTAAACCCTGAAACACCATCCCCAGCAAGACCCCCTACACTGCCCGAACACCACTGCACTAAACCCTGAAACACCACCCCCAGCAAGACCACCTACACTGGCCAAACACCACTGCACTGCCCTAAACCCTGAAACACCACCCCCTACATGACCCCCTACACTGCCCAAACACCACTGCACTGCCCTAAACCCTGAAACACCACCCCCTGCACGACCCCCTACACTGCCCGAACACCACTGCACTGCCCTAAACCCTGAAACACCACCCCCAGCACGACACCCTACACTGCCCGAACACCACTGCACTGCCCTAAACCCTGAAACACCACCCCCAGCACGACCCCCTACACTGCCCGAACACCACTGCACTGCCCTAAACCCTGAAACACCACCCCCTGCACGACCCCCTACACTGCCGGAACACCACTGCACTGCCCTAAACCCTGAAACACCACCCCCAGCACGACATCATACACTGCCCGAACACCACTGCACTGCCCTAAACCCTGAAACACCACCCCCAGCATGACCCCCTACACTGCCCAAACACCACTGCACTGCCCTAAACCCTGAAACACTACCCCCAGCAAGACCCCCTACACTGCCCGAACACTACTGCACTGCCCTAAACCCTGAAACATCACCCCCAGCAAGTCCCCCTACACTGGCTGAACACCACTGCCCTAAACCCTGAAACACCACCCCCAGCAAGACCCCCTACACTGCCCGAACACCACTGCACTGCCCTAAACCCTGAAACACCACCTCCAGCACAACCCCCTACACTGCCCGAACACCATTGCTCTGCCCTAAACCCTGAAACACTAGCCCCAGCACGACCCCCTACACTGCCCGAACACCACTGCACTGCCCTAAACCCTGAAACACCAGCCCCAGCACGACCCCCTACACTGCCCGAACACCACTGCTCTGCCCTAAACCCTGAAACACCACCCCCAGCACGACCCCCTTCACTGCCCGAACACCACTGCACTGCCCTAAACCCTGAAACACCAGCCCCAGCAAGACCCCTTACACTGCCCGAACACCACTGCACTGCCCTAGACTCTGAAACACCAGCCCCAGCAAGACCCCCTACACTGCCCGAACACCACTGCACTGCCTTAAACCCTGAAACACCAGCCCCAGCATGACCCCCTACACTGCCCGAACACCACTGCACTGCCCTAAACCCTGAAACACCAGCCCCAGTAAGACCCCCTACACTGCCCGAACACCACTGCACTGCCCTAGACTCTGAAACTTCAGCCCCAGCAAGACCCCCTACACTGCCCGAACACCACTGCACTGCCCTAAACCCTGAAACACCAGCCCCAGCACGACCCCCTACACTGCCCGAACACCACTGCACTGCCCTAAACCCTGAAACACCACCCCCTGCACAACCCCCAACACTGCCTGAACACCACAGCACTGCCCTAAACCCTGAAACACCACCCCCTGCACCACCCCCTACATTGCCCGAACACCACTGCACTGCCCTAGACCCTGAAACACCACCCCCTGCATCACCCCCTATACTGCCCGAACACCACTGCACTGCCCTAAACCCTGAAACACCACCCCCAGCACGACCCCCTACACTGCCCGAACACCACTGCACTGCCCTAAACCCTGAAACACCACCCCCTGCATGACCCCCTACACTGCCCGAACACTACTGCACTGCCCTAAACCCTGAAACACCACACCCAGCAAGACCCCTACATTGCCCAAACACCACTGCACTGCCCTAAACCCTGAAACACCACCCCTGCATGACCCCCTACACTGCCCGAACACCACTGCACTGCCCTAAACCCTGAAACACTACCCCCAGCAAGACCCCCTACATTGCCCAAACACCACTGCACTGCCCTAAACCCTGAAACATCACCCCCAGCAAGACCCCCTACACTGCCCGAACACCACTGCCCTAAACCCTGAAACACCACCCCCAGCCAGACCCCCTACACTGCCCGAACACCACTGCACTGCCCTAAACCCTGAAACACCACCCCCAGTACGACCCCCTACACTGCACGAACACCACTGCTCTGCCCAAAACCCTGAAACACCAGCCCCAGCACGACCCCCTACACTGCCCGAACACCACTGCACTGCCCTAAACCCTGAAACACCAGCCCCAGCACGACCCCCTACACTGCCCGAACACCATTGCACTGCCCTAAACCCTGAAACACCACCCCCAGCATGACCCCCTACACTGCCCGTACACCACTGCACTGCCCTAAACCCTAAAACACCAGCCCCAGCACAACCACGTACACTGCCCAAACACCACTGCACTGCCCTAAACCCTGAAACACCAGCCCCAGCACGACCCCCTACACTGCCTGAAAACCACTGCACTGCCCTAAACCCTGAAACACCAGCCCCAGCACGACCCCCTACACTGCCCGAAAACCACTGCACTACCCTAAACCCAGAAACACCAGCCCCAGCAAGACCCCCTACACTGCCCGAACACCACTGCACTGCCCTAAACCCTGAAACACCAGCCCCAGCAAGACCCCTACACTGCCCGAACATCACTGCACTGCCCTAAACCCTGAAACACCACCCCCAGCAAGACCCCCTACACTGCCCGAACACCACTGCACTAAACCCTGAAACACCACCCCCAGCAAGACCACCTACACTGGCCAAACACCACTGCACTGCCCTAAACCCTGAAACACCACCCCCTACATGACCCCCTACACTGCCCAAACACCACTGCACTGCCCTAAACCCTGAAACACCACCCCCTGCACGACCCCTACACTGCCCGAACACCACTGCACTGCCCTAAACCCTGAAACACCACCCCCAGCACGACACCCTACACTGCCCGAAAACCACTGCACTGCCCTAAACCCTGAAACACCACCCCCAGCACGACCCCCTACACTGCCCGAACACCACTGCACTGCCCTAAACCCTGAAACACCACCCCCTGCACGACCCCCTACACTGCCGGAACACCACTGCACTGCCCTAAACCCTGAAACACCACCCCCAGTACGACATCATACACTGCCCGAACACCACTGCACTGCCCTAAACCCTGAAACACCACCCCCAGCACGACCCCCTACACTGCCCAAACACCACTGCACTGCCCTAAACCCTGAAACACCACCCCCAGTACGACCCCCTACACTGCACGAACACCACTGCTCTGCCCAAAACCCTGAAACACCAGCCCCAGCACGACCCCCTACACTGCCCGAACACCACTGCACTGCCCTAAACCCTCAAACACCAGCCCCAGCACGACCCCCTACACTGCCCGAACACCATTGCACTGCCCTAAACCCTGAAACACCAGCCCCAGCACGACCCCCTACACTGCCCGAACACCATTGCACTGCCCTAAACCCTGAAACACCACCCCCAGCACGACCCCCTACACTGCCCGTACACCACTGCACTGCCCTAAACCCTGAAACACCAGCCCCAGCACAACCCCGTACACTGCCCAAACACCACTGCACTGCCCTAAACCCTGAAACACCAGCCCCAGCACGACCGCCTACACTGCCCGAAAACCACTGCACTGCCCTAAACCCTGAAACACCAGCCCCAGCACGACCCCTACACTGCCCGAACACCACTGCACTACCCTAAACCCTGAAACACCAGCCCCAGCAAGACCCCTACACTGCCCGAACACCACTGCACTGCCCTAAACCCTGAAACACCAGCCCCAGCAAGACCCCCTACACTGCCCGAACACCACTGAACTGCCCTAAACCCTGAAACACCATCCCCAGCAAGACCCCCTACACTGCCCGAACACCACTGCACTAAACCCTGAAACACCACCCCCAGCAAGACCACCTACACTGGCCAAACACCACTGCACTGCCCTAAACCCTGAAACACAACCCCCTACATGACCCCCTACACTGCCCAAACACCACTGCACTGCCCTAAACCCTGAAACACCACCCCCTGCACGACCCCCTACACTGCCCGAACACCACTGCACTGCCCTAAACCCTGAAACACCACCCCCAGCACGACACCCTACACTGCCCGAACACCACTGCACTGCCCTAAACCCTGAAACACCACCCCCAGCACGACCCCCTACACTGCCCGAACACCACTGCACTGCCCTAAACCCTGAAACACCACCCCCTGCACGACCCCTACACTGCCGGAACACCACTGCACTGCCCTAAACCCTGAAACACCACCCCCAGCACGACATCATACACTGCCCGAACACCACTGCACTGCCCTAAACCCTGAAACACCACCCCCAGCATGACCCCCTACACTGCCCAAACACCACTGCACTGCCCTAAACCCTGAAACACTACCCCCAGCAAGACCCCCTACACTGCCCGAACACTACTGCACTGCCCTAAACCCTGAAACATCACCCCCAGCAAGTCCCCCTACACTGGCTGAACACCACTGCCCTAAACCCTGAAACACCACCCCCAGCAAGACCCCCTACACTGCCCGAACACCACTGCACTGCCCTAAACCCTGAAACACCACCTCCAGCACAACCCCCTACACTGCCCGAACACCATTGCTCTGCCCTAAACCCTGAAACACTAGCCCCAGCACGACCCCTTACACTTCCCGAACACCACTGCACTGCCCTAAACCCTGAAACACCAGCCCCAGCACGACCCCCTACACTGCCCGAACACCACTGCACTGCCCTAAACCCTGAAACACCACCCCCAGCACGACCCCCTTCACTGCCCGAACACCACTGCACTGCCCTAAACCCTGAAACACCAGCCCCAGCAAGACCCCTTACACTGCCCGAACACCACTGCACTGCCCTAGACTCTGAAACACCAGCCCCAGCAAGACCCCCTACACTGCCCGAACACCACAGCACTGCCTTAAACCCTGAAACACCAGCCCCAGCATGACCCCCTACACTGCCCGAACACCACTGCACTGCCCTAAACCCTGAAACACCAGCCCCAGCAAGACCCCCTACACTGCCCGAACACCACTGCACTGCCCTAGACTCTGAAACTTCAGCCCCAGCAAGACCCCCTACACTGCCCGAACACCACTGCACTGCCCTAAACCCTGAAACACCAGCCCCAGCACGACCCCCTACACTGCCCGAACACCACTGCACTGCCCTAAACCCTGAAACACCACCCCCTGCACAACCCCCAACACTGCCCGAACACCACAGCACTGCCCTAAACCCAGAAACACCACCCCCAGCACCACCCCCTACACTGCCCGAACACCACTGCACTGCCCTAGACCCTGAAACACCACCCCCTGCATCACCCCCTATACTGCCCGAACACCACTGCACTGCCCTAAACCCTGAAACACCACCCCCAGCACGACCGCCTACACTGCCCGAACACCACTGCACTGCCCTAAACCCTGAAACACCACAACCCTGCATGACCCCCTACACTGCCCGAACACCACTGCACTGCCCTAAACCCTGAAACACCACCCCCGCATGACCCCCTACACTGCCCGAACACCACTGCACTGCCCAAAACCCTGAAACACCACCCCCAGCACGACCCCCTTTACTGCCCAAACACCACTGCACTGCCCCAAACCCTGAAACACCACCCCCAGCACGACCCCCTACATTGCCCGAACACCACTGCCCTAAACCCTAAAACACCACCCCCAGCACGACCCCCTACACTGCCCGAACACCACTGCACTGCCCTAAACCCTAAAACACTACCCCCAGCACGACCCCCTACACTACCCGAACACAACTGCACTACCCTAAACCCTAAAATACTCCCCCAGCATGACTCCCCACACTACCCAAACATGACTGCACTGCCCTAAACCCTCAAACACTCCCCCAGCACGACCCCCTACACTACCCGAACACCACTGCACTGCACTGCCCTAAACCCTAAAACACTCCCCCAGCACGACCCCCTACATTACCCGAACACCACTGCACTGCCCTAAAACACTCCCCCCAGCACGAACCCCTACACTACCCAAACACCACTGCACTGCCCTAAACCCTAAAACCCTACCCTCCGCATGACCCCCTACACTACCCAAACACCGATGCACTACCCTAAACCCTAAAACACTACCCCCTGCACGACCCCCTACACTACCCAAAGACCACTGCACTACCCTAAACCCTAAAACACTACCCCCGCACGACTCCCTACACTACCCAAAGACCACTGCACTACCCTAAACCCTAAAACACGACCTCCTACACTACACAAACACCACTGCACTACCCTAAACCCTAAAACACTACCCCCAGCACGACCCCCTACACTACACAAACACCACTGCACTACCCTAAACCATAAAACACTACCCCTACACTACACAAACACCACTGAACTACCCTAAACCCTAAAAAACTACCCCCAGCATGAACCCCTACACTACCCAAACACCACTGCACTACCCTAAACCCTAAAACACGACCCCCAGCAGTACCCCCTACACTACCCAAACACCACTGCACTACCCTAAACCCTAAAACACTATCCCCAGCAGTACCCCCTACACTACCCAAACACCATTGCACTACCCTAAACCCTAAAACACTACCCCCAGCAGTACCCCCTACACTACCCAAACACCACTGCACTACCCTAAACCCTAAACCACTATCCCCAGCATGACCCCTACACTACCCAAACACCACTGCACTACCCTAAACCCTAAAACACTACCCCCAGCACGACCCCCTACACTACCCAAACACCACTGCACTACCCTAAACCCTAAAACACTCCCCCCAGCACGACTCCCTACACTACCCAAACACCACTGCACTACCCTAAACCCTAAATATACCCCCAGCATGACCCCCTACACCACACAAACACCACTGCACTACCCTAAAACACTACCCCCAGCATGACCCCCTTCACTACCTAAACACAACTGCACAATTTGTTACAGGCGTTGCACCGCAGGCCTGTGGTGCTTACTGGAAGTACCTGGTGGGCTAGTTGGGCACCAGGGACCCTCAGGATTCAAGGTGACCTAATCCCCCAACTTAAAACGCGCCACGGGGCGCGTTTGCACAGTGGTGAAGGGAGGGGGTGGGGCCTCAGGTGACATGTGAGCAAACACGCCCTGTGGTGCGTTTTAAGTTGGGGAATTAATTCCCCTTGAATCCTGAGGGACCCTGGGGGCCAACTAGCCCACCAGGTACCTTCAGTAAGCACAACAGAGTTGCGTTGCAGAGAGGTGAAAAAAGGTGCGTGGCCTCGGAACGCCTCTCTGCAACTCAGCTCTGTGGTCCTAACTGTAGGTACCTGGGGGCTAGTTGGGCCCCAGGGACCCTCAGGATTCAAGGGGACTTAATCCCGCAACTTAAAACGCGCCACGGGGTGCGTTTGCACACATGTCACCTCAGGCCCCCTCCCTTCACCACTGTGCAAACGCGCCCTGTAGCGCGTTTTAAGAGGTAGTTTTAACCCCCTGCCCTATTATGTACTAGGGACTTACAGAGGAGGTCATGCTAATCACAGGGGTACCCCAACGCATAGTGTTCCCTAGTGTATGTAGGTGTTTTCACTGTATTCTAAGTGTCTTTTAGCATAGCACTGGCTCTGGTTAGTCAGAGTCAGTTATCACCAGTACCCGTCTGAAAAAGTTGTGGGCACAGGATGATTTTGCAACAAGGCCTCTTTCTGCTCCTCTGTTGGTTCTTTCTGCACATCTTTTGCTTCTTCCTGCACTTTTCTTCGTCTTTGTGGACTTCTGTTGCTTCTTTCTGCATTTCTTTTGCTTCTTTCTGTGCGTTTTTTCTTCTTTCTTCACATCTCCTACCTCTGTAGGCATAGTTAGAAACTAGTATTTAAAAACCTTTGAAATTCACTTAAAAATCATAGGTTTCAGGCACGTTATAGTTAGAAATTAGCATTTAAAAAACCTTTGAAATTCACTGAAAAAACCATAGGTTTCAGACACGTTATAGTTAGAAATTAGCATTTAAAAGACCTTTGAAATCCACTGAAAAAACCATAGGTTTTAGGGACAGTTATAGTTAGTTGGACATTTCACTCGTACAAAACCATAGAAATTCCCCCGTTATAGTTAGTTCAGCTAACTATAACTCGCGCCCCCGCAATGCACTGCTGATGACGTCACATATTACATCACTCATGACAGTGACATCACTGATGACATCACTGATGACATCTCAAATGACATCACTGATGACATCACTGATGACATCATCCATGTGATAATTTCATGCATCTTCACACACCCTAATCTTCACACACCCTAATATAACTTTTGATACACCCAATATATATATATATTCACTGAAAAAACCATAGGTTTCAGGCACGTTATAGTTAGAAATTAGCATTTAAAAAACCTTAGAAATTCACTGAAAAAACCATAGGTTTCAGGGGCGTTATAGTTAGTTGAACATTTCACTCGTACAAAACCAGTGAAATTCCCCTGTTATAGTTAGTTCAGCTAACTATAACTCGCGCCCCCGCAATGCACTGCTGATGACGTCACATATTACATCACTCATGACATGGTCAGTGACATCACTGATGACATCTCAAATGACATCACTGATGACATCATCCATGTGATAATTTCATGCATCTTCTCACACCCTAATATAACTTTTGATACACCCACTCTAAATTACAGACTGCCATTCTCAAAACCTTAGACACTCCAACACCAATAACTACATACCCACTCACTGATTCTTAGGTCTACACACACATCCACTCATTCACCCGTACAATCACTCATACTTACGGTCACTCAGTACAGGACTATCATATGCACTCATACACCTATATAGACACTCACACACCGCCACTCATCCATAGAGGTACTCACACACCTAGTCAGTCATGCAAATAATTAATCACACTCCCATTTACTCACCTATACAGTTATACACACACCAGTTCACTTACTCATACAAATACTAGCACATTCTTACGCTCTTATACAATCACTGATACAAGCACACACTCACCCATACAGCCACTCTCACAATCACACACTCTCACTTATAGCCATTTAAATACTCTAACACACATATATACTGCCTTTCACATATGTAGTTACTCGCAAATGTACCACTGAGATATACATTCACTCACTAACACACCCATACACACACTCACCCACCCATACAGTCCATCACAGATGCACTCTTGAAACCATGCACCCAGTGAATCACCCACTCACACATCTATGCACAGAGTCACACACACCCCACCCACACAAACACTCAGGCACCCATAAAGATACTCAGAAAACCAATCAATAACTCATATAGACACTCATGTAGCTATTCACAAACCCATGCAGCCGCTTACACACCAACAGACAGACGGATACAGACATTCACACAGTTTAGTCACTAACCCATGCATTCAGTAAGATATGTTTAATCACTCACTTATAGACTCAGTCACGCACCTAGTAAATCATCCATTCAGACACTTATACACCCACTCATTCTTCAATACGCCTTTCCCTATATATATTAAACATATTTAAACTTTACAGAAACACACAGTCACTGGATGATGTCATCAGTGATGTCATCAGTGATGTCATTGGAGATGTCATCAGTGATGTCACTGACCATGTCATGAGTGATGTAATATGTGACATCATCAGCAGTGCATTGCGGGGGCGCGAGTTATTGTTAGCTGAACTAACTATAACGGGGGAATTTCACTGGTTTTGTACGAGTGAATTGTCCAACTAACTATAACGCCCCTGAAACCTATGGTTTTTTCAGTGAATTTCTAAGGTTTTTTAAATGCTAATTTCTAACTATAACATGCCTGAAACCTATGGTTTTTTCAGTGAATTTCAAAGGTTTTTTAAATGCTAATTTCTAACTATAACGTGCCTGAAACCTATGGTTTTTTAAGTGAATTTATAAGGTTTTTTAAATACTAGTTTCTAACTATGCCTACAGAGGTAGGACATGTGAAGAAAGAAGAAAAAACACACAGAAAGAAGCAAAAGAAATGCAGAAAGAAGCAACAGAAGTCCACAAAGACGAAGAAAAGTGCAGGAAGAAGCAAGACATGTGCAGAAAGAACCAACAGAGGAGCAGAAAGAGGCCTTGTTGCAAAGTCATCCTGTGCCCACAACTTTTTCAGACGGGTACTGGTGGTAACTGACTCTGACTAACCAGGCCTAGAGCCAGTGCTATGGTAAAAGACACTTAGAATACAGTGAAAACACCTACATACACTAGGGAACACTATGCGTTGGGGTACCCCTGTGATTAGCATGACCTCCTCTGTAAGGCCCTAGTACATAATAGGGCAGGGGAATTAAAACTACCTCTAAGTCAGAGGTGCAGAAATATGCTTCTTTAAGTAGTAGTCGCGTTTGTAGAGTGGTGGAGAAAGGGTGCTGGGCGTCCAACCAATGCTCAGGAATTCCGCTGCGTAGGACTTACAGGAGGTACCAGGAGGGATTCTTGGCCCCCAAACTCCCTCAGGACTAAATTGGACTTCATCCCCCATCCCGTAGTCTGCCACGAGGCACGTTTGCAGAGTGGTAGAGAAAGGGGGCCATGGCCTCCGAAGACGTCTTAGCAATCCCACTGTGTGGGACTTACTGGAGGTAACAAGAGGGGTAGTTGGCCCCCAAGGACATCCTTGGGGGCCAACTTCCCAAACTATTACCTTCAGTCAGTCCCACACAGCAGCATTGGTAAGTACTCGTACCAGGCCACGCCCACTTTGCCCACCACTCTACAAACGCGCTCCCTGGCATGCTCTTGGATGGGGATTGAAGTCCCCTTCACTGCTGGGGGTCCTTTAGGGGCCAACTAGCCTACCTTTTACCTCCAGTAAGGATTGGTGAGAGGTAGACAAAGGCCATGCCCCCTTTCTCCACCACTCTGCAAACGCGCCCCCTGGCGCATTGTTAGTTGACGGATTAAGTCCCCTTGAATCCTGAGGGTCCCTGGGGTCCAACTAGCCCACCAGGTACCTCCAGTAAGCGCCACAGAGCTGCGTTGCAGAGAGGTGTAAAAAGGGGCGTGGCCTGGACCACCTCTCTGCAACGCAGCCCTGAGGCGTTTACTGGAGGTACCTGGTGGGCTAGTTGGCCCCCAGGGACCCTCAGGATTGAAGAGGAATTAATTCCCCAACTTAAAACGCACCAGAGGGCGTGTTTGCACACTTGTCACCTCAGGCCCCACCCCCTCCCTTCACCACTGTGAAAACGCGCCCCTTGGCGCGTTTTAAGTTGGGGGATTAAGTCCCCTTGAATCCTGAGGGTCCCTGGGGTCCAACTAGCCCTCTAGGTACCTCCAGTAAGTGCCACAGAGCTGCGTTGCAGAGAGGTGTACAAGGGGCATGGCCTGGACCACCTCTCTGCAACGCAGGCCTGTGGCGCTGACTGGAGGTACCTGGTGGGCTAGTTGGCCCCAAGTGGCCCTCAGGATTGAAGGGGAATTAATTCCTCAACTTAAAACGTGCCACAGGGCGTGTTTGCACACATGTCACCTCAGGCCCCGCCCCCTCCCTTCACCACTGTGCAAACGCACCCCGTGGCACGTTTTAAGTTGGGGGATAAAGTCCCCTTGAATCCTGTGGGTCCCTGGGGTCCAACTAGCCCACCAGGTACCTCCAGTAAGCGCCACAGAGCTGCGTTGCAGAGAGGTGTAAAAAGGGGCGTGGCCTGGATCACCTCTCTGCAATGCAGCCCTGTGGCGCTTACTGGAGGTACCTGGTGGGCTAGTTGGCCCCCAGGGACCCCCAGTATTCAAGGGGAATTAATTCCACAATTTAAAACACGCCACAGGGCGCGTTTGCTGAGTGTTGCTGGGAGGGGGCGGGGCCTCCGGCACGATAGCGGTGTTTTAAAAAAAACATTTTTTAGAAGGGGGGCTGTTTGGCCCCCCTTCTTTTTACTTTCTTTGGGCCCTGGGACCCCATCCCCCAGGGTCTGACCCCCAGTTTAAAAAAAATAAATATATATGAACGGGAAGGGGGCCGCGTGGGCCCCCCTCCCGTGGCCAATTCCGGCCCCGGGGACCCCATCCCCCGGGGCATGGCCACATATATATATTTTTTTTATGGAGGGGGGCTGCGTGGCCCCCCTCCTGAGGCCTCTCTTGGCCCTGGGGACCCCATCCCCCGGGGCCGGCCTTTATTTTTTATTTTTTTTGGGGAAGGGGGGCCGCGTGGCCCCCCTCTTGGGCCACTTATAGCCCTGGGGACCCCATCCCCGGGGCAGGACCTATCCGTTGGGGACCGTGGGGGGAGCCCCAATGCCCCCACGGTCCCGCCGGCTCCCCGCGTCCTGCAGGAGCCGGCATTGCTTTTCCACACGGGGAGCTGCTGACATGCAGCTCCCCGTGCGGAAAAACAATTCTGCTTTGCTTCATTGAAGCGAGAGCAGGTTTCCCTGCTCTCGCTTCAATGAAGCAAACCAGTTTGCAATGACAGGGCGGGAGCCGCGCGGCTCCCGCCCTGTCATTGCAAACAGCAGTGTCCCGGGGGTGGGCACCCCGGGACACTGCAGGAGCCGGCCCTGGGGGGTGGCGGTCCCCAGGGCGATCAAGGGCTCCAGGAGGGGGGCCGCATGGCCCCCCTCCCACCTATTGCACAGCCCCGGGGAGGTGGTGGTCCCCGGGGCTCGGGGGTCCGTAACGGACCCCCGCATTTGAATATTAGTGCCCCGGGGAGGTGGCGGTCCTCGGGGCATATGGGGGGGCTCGAGCCCCCCCACACAGGTGTATTTTTAAAAAAAATAAAAGCCCCGGTGGGTGGCGGTCCCCGGGGCTTGGGGGGGCCGTGTGCCCCACGCAAATATTTATGGAAAGCCCCGGGGGGTGGCAGTCCCCGGGGCTGCAGGGGCCTCCCTGGGCCCCCGCAATTACATTATTGCATGCCCCCGGGACTTGGCCCACCCGGGGGCTAAATAATAACGAAGCGCGGTAGCCCGCGCTTCGTTTTTTTTTTATTATCGGCCGAAATTCGCGCTGGGTGCGCGAATCTAGCCGATTTGTTTTTAAAAAAAATGCTTTTTTTGGCACTGGGGGTCCTGGTGGGACCCCCTGAGCAGGCCTAGGGGGTCAGGGTGTTTCTACTCTGCCCCCTTTTCTTGTTTTTCGCATTTCTTTTTCTCTTTTCTTGTGACTCGGTTCTACCGAGTCACAAGATGGCTGCCAACACTTCCTGGTTTGGAGTGTTGACAGCCAATTAGAATAAAGCTCATGGTCGGGAGGGTCCGCGGATCCTCCGTGCCTCTAGATATCGATATTTTTATTTTTTGATTTTCTCAGCAACTACACCATTTAAAAAAAGGGCGCTTTCTGAACCAAGCACTACCTTTTTGCCAAATTTGGTGTAATTACGTTCAGCAGTTCGAGCGGTAGCCGTTTCTAAAGTTTCCTATGGGAAATTCATTTTTCGCCCTCTTTTTTTTAAAATTTCTCAGGAACTACTGAACGGATTTACACCATTTAACAAAAAGAGTTCTTTCTGAAACAAGGGCTACCTTTTTGCCAAATTTGGTGAAATTCCGTTCAGCAGTTCGGGCTGTAGCCGTGTCTAAAGTTTCCTATGGAAAATAACATAGAGAAAACACGTTTTGGGACCTCCCTTTTTTCTCGGCCCCCGCTTACCGAATCACCCTGAAACTTTCAGGATAGGAGCTGACCGGAGCGCCCCACGAGTTTTGAAAATTCGTCATCCGGTGCCAAAGTTATTGGGAAAACAAAAAACGCTTTTCCTATGGAAACTAGTTCCTAACTATAACTACCTACTGGCGACCGCCAGTAGGTAATATATATATATATACGCATTAGCACTTTATCTGTCAAGCACAACAGTAGACTGAGGAAGCGCCTTGTTCTAAAAGCACAATAGATATAAGGATGCAGCAATAGATATAAGATTTGGGACGTATTGAATTATGCATTGACTAAAACAAATTAGGTTCCGATTTTTACCTCTTCCTATATGAATTATCGATCAGCATGCACATTGATGTGTAGTACTTTTTGTAATGAAAGCTTTTATGTGAAGGTTTTTATTCAAATTTTTAAACTATCTTTTCTCGTTTTAATATTTATACTAATTGTAAATATTTAATGCGTTTTATGCTGGTTCACAGTCAACAACAACAATTGTGCTTACTGTATGAATACTAGTGATAAAGTAGTGCTCTTAAGAACTCCACTATGTCTATCACCACATTGAGCGTGGTGTCACGATCAATGCACTGTCACTTTAATAAATATGCAAGCACTCCTCATGCACGTCATGTGATCAAGGCCTCTCGTAGGCTGAAACGCGTCATGGCGGCGGTGCAGGGGATTGAATAAAAACTTTGCACTTACTTCCTGGGTCCGTATTCATCTGTTTCTGCTACATGGATTGAGTAAGACGAAGTATCCAGCATATATATATATATATATATATATATATATATATATATATATATATATATATATATAGTTAATTTAGTTATAAGTAATATATACATTTGTTAAGCAGACCTAAAAAATATCTATATATTTTAAAACTATAGTTATTATGCATATCTGTACAAAGGAAGACACAGATCTATAGATACATACATATAATCAAACTATAAATGTTTACAAACACAGGGATATACTGTATATTAGTGTTTGAATATGGTGGTTATGTAGGAAAGAGTCAACTCTTGAGTAGTCTCTTGAAGATAAGGTAGTCAACTGTGGATTTTATGTTTGGAGGTAATGAATTCCATAGTTTGGCTGCTCGAACAGAGAAAGACGTACCACCTATGTTTTTTTCTTGTATGGTGGGGTTTTGAGGCGAGGTTCCAATCTTGAGCGGAGGTTCCTTTGCTGAATGTATTTGGTGATTTTATTCCTGATGTAAAATGGTCCTGTTCCATGTATTGTTTTGTGAGTAATACAAAGTAGCTTGAAGGTGGATTTTGTAGCAACCGGTAACCAATGTAGAGCCCTCAAGGCAGGGGAGATTTGGGCTTGTGGCTTTACCAGTAGTAGTAGTCTGGCAGCAGATTTCTGAATTCGTTGTAGTCTTTTCAAAGTTGATAAACATGATCCGTGGTAGAAGCCACTGGCATAATCAAGTTTAGACTGTACAAGAGAGATTGTAGCCTGGACCTTGTGTTGAAATCCCAGCTGGGGGAAGATACGTCGCAGAGTTTTTTTATGGTAATGAAGCTTGATCTTGCTAATTTGTCCACTTGGGCATTCATTAATTACTTGGGGTCCATGGTAATTCCAAGGTTTTTTATGTCCTTAGATACTTTAGGAAGTGGCCCCAGATCCTCAGGCCAGGCGCAGAGTGGGTCATCATTTTTCCAATCGCCACATGTGAGTATTTCAGTTTTGGAAGCATTCAATTTGAGACGGCTCCATGTCATCTAAACGGCTTTGAGGCAACTGATGAGTTTTGAGTTTCTAATGTCTTTGGCCTTTCCAGTTTAAGGACTATTTGTGTGTCCTCTCCATAGTTGTGAGCTGAAATTCATTGATCATTGCCGGTAAGACTTCATGTAGATGTTGGAAAGCATGGGTGAGATGATCTTGAGGGACCCCTGCTTTTGTGAAGTACAGTTTGGATGAGAAAGGGGGAGAATGGATGACATTTATTCTATTTTGAAGGTAGGATGTGATCCAGTCAAGAGCAGTCCCCTCTATGTCGGCTTTGTAGAGTCTTTGTATTAGAATGTCATGGTCAACTGTGTTGAAGGCAGCTCAGAGGTCCAAAAGAAATAGTGCAGCAACCCTTTTCCGATCAACTGTATTTTTAAGGTCATCCCAGATGGCAATGAGGGCAGATTCTGTGCCTCTTGCTGGGTGGAATCCTGTTTGGTAGTCTGAAAGTATGGAGTTATCTTCACTGAATTGTAACATCTGGGTGAACACTGCTCTTTCTATCAGTTTGCCAAAGAAATGTCCATTTGTAATTGGTCTGTAGTTGTCGGGGTCATGCAGGTCCAGATTAGTTTTCTTTAATACTGGGCATATGCATGCCTTTTGTAGGCCTTCTGGAAAGATTCCCGTAGTTAAAGAATTATTGATGATTTTTCCTACTGGTGTGGCAGCAGAGGTAGTTAAAAGCATGTTCTTGAAGATTTGTGATGGACAAGGGACAGAAGGGCAGCTGGCTAAATTCACTTTGTGATATTTGTTTAAAGGAATGCAGAGGCTGGGTTAGCCTACTCTTGGAGGGGATTTTTGGGAATGGGTTGGTGCTGGTGGTTTTCCTTTGTTTTAAATAGGAATCCAATGTGTCTGCTTTGGTTGTGTAATGATTTGATAGTTTGTCAGTGAATTCTTGAGTAATGGGATAATGAGTTCCTTCTGTGCATTTAGGTTTTTGAAATTCGGTGAGAATTTTATAAAATTCTTTATTTGCACATTTTGCATTTTGAATTCTGTTTGAATAGTACCTATTTTTTAGCTTTTTTGATTGTTGACTTGTATATTCTGTTATGTTTGCGTAGGTGAAGTTTGTCTTGATCGCTGTTTGTTGTGAGCCCGGTGCATTGCAGCTTTCTAATATGCTGTTTTATAATTTTTAGTTCTCTATTTGTCCAAGGTGCTTGTTGTTCTTAGTGGTATTAGGACATCAAAAGCTTCCTGTAGCCATTCATAACGTTTTTGAGTGGAATTTATTGTGTCTAGATCTGTGTTGGATGTTAGCTGTGTTTTTAAGTATTCAAAACTGAGTTTGTTCCACGGTCGATAGGTGGATGCATGTAAGATGGTCTTACATGTGTTGATTTGTAGTGTTTTATGTTGGAAAGCCATCACATTGTGGTCTGACCATGTGACTGGTGTAGTAGTTTGAAATGGAACTAGTTCTGGATTTGCAAATATGACATCCAGGATGTGTCCTCGATGTGTATGGGTTTGTGTATGATCTGATGTAGGTTCAGTGTGACTAGGCCAGTGATGATCGTTTTTGCATGGGGCATATTGGGTTTGTCAAACCAAATGTTTAGGTCACCAAGATTGCGTAGGTTGAAGTGTAGTGTTATAAGGTTTGAAACTGTGTCTAGAAATGTGTCTAGGAATGTTGCACTGCTAGGTGGTGGTCTGTAAATGATTAGAAAGTTACAGAAGGAAATTGTGGTATGGTTGCATCTGGTGATGAGGGCCTCACACCTTGTATGGAAATGTCATCAGCTTTGGTGAGATTTATTGTTTGCTTGAATATAACAGCTAGTCCAACGCTTCTTTTGCCAATATGATTTTGTATGATAGTTTAATGGCCTGGAGGAACAGCTTCATGCAACACTGGAGCTATATTATCACCCAACCATGATTCAGTTATGAAGAGTAAGCCAGGTTGTGTGTCAGTGAGTAGGTTGTAGATGTGGTACTTGTTTTTAGAGAGTGATCAATCATTTATTAGTAAGCAGTTTAGGGACTGTGTTTTGGTGGTGGTGTGACTTTGTTTTCTAGAATAGCAAGCAGTATTTTTTTAACTTGTAGCAGGTGTGTCATTAATGCTGGAATTAACTGTATGAGAATAGAAATTGTGTTGTTTTTCTATATCGCATTCCTCGTCCAGTAGGTTTAAAAGGTACTTTGTTGGGTCTGTGTGTGGAGGTGGTGGAGATGGTGGTTTAGAGTGAGTTGGTGAGCTGTGCTGTTTTTGTAAAGTAGCCTTGTTGTGTAATAGACATGGAGATGCGAAGTTGTGAAGAGTGGCATGTTGTTTATTTTGTTTCCGTCTGTTTAGAATAGAAGGTGAATGGGTTAGGGGTGGTGGTGAAGCATGTGGGTCGAGGGTGTAAGGCTCTAAATTGTACAATGGATGAGAGGCAGGTAAATGCGAGTTGTTGTATTGGAGTTTTTGTGATAGGTATTGGTGAAGATAGAAAATTAGGGGGTAAATATGGTTTAGGATGTGTATTATTTGTGAAGTCAGGAGGGTGGGAGTGGGTGTATGTTTCTGATTTGTGATGGAATGTATTATGAAATTGTGTGTGTGAGAGATTTGTATGTGTTGGTGTGTGTGTTATGTTTTGTTTTTGTGGAGTAGTGAGAGGACATATTGATGTAGTGGTTCTCTGAGAAGGATTTGTTTGTAAAGTACTTTTGGTGAGTGGAAGTGGAATGGTAAAGGGGTGGTCATATGTTTGGGAAAAGAATGTATGTGGTCTGTGAGAGGGATGGACAAGAGTTATAAGTGTGTTAGATTTGATGGCTGGAAGAGATAATATTGTGTGGTAGAGTAGAGTCTAAGGATTGGGTGTACGTTTTTGGTAAAAAGAGGAGGAGAGTGTTGGTGGATGATATGATGGAGGGCTGAGTATAGGTTTGGTGTTGACAGAAAGGAGTCTGTTAAGAGCAAGTAGAGCATAGAGCTGGTGTTTTTTATGAACAGGGAGAATGTGTTTGGATGGATTAAAGTTATATATAATGTGGATTTGTGCTGTGTTGGTGATGTGTGGATTTGTTAGTGGTATAGGACAGAGTGATGTTTTTTGTGAGAGTGTATGTGCCATTGTGTGGCAGTTGGGGTAGAAAGGTGTATAGGTGTGGTTTTTGGGATTTTGTAGTGTTTGCCGAGACACTGAAATGTGATTAGGGTTTGTTTGTAGTAAATGAGTAGCGTGCATTTGCTGTGAGTGTGTTATTATGTTTGAGGGATTTGATGAGTTCAGGAGGCAGCATTTCTGGCCCTAGGCCCGACCTGTCTCAAGCAGGTCCAAACAGGCAACTTCCCTTGTCCTCTCTGCCCTTAGCCTCGATGCCCGTCTGAGACGCCCTGAACCTTAAGGTTAAATAGCCCTAGGTCAGGTGACCTTTCTAACCCTAAGCCCTAAGCCCTAAGCCCAATAGAATCCTTTGCCCTGGGAGCCAATCAGAACCCCAGACCTATCAGCCAATCTGAACTCTAACTCTAAGACCGAAGTCCAATGGAAACCCTAGACCTAGGAACCAATCGGCTACAGATGCAACAACCAGTAGGAAACTTACAAAAGGGGCATGTGACCTTAAACACAAACTGGTGGGCAGGGAGCTGCTATAAAGTCAGAATCTCCTTAGATACAGATGGGCTCAATCCACACTCTGTAGTTACTGTTCATCTCTGCAGGTAAGGCCTAAATCTAAAGCCACTAAAAATACTGCTTTTCGCACCCTTAAATAAATCACACTTCTAGCCAAAAACAAGTGCTGTATACACTTTTCAAATACAGTTTGAACCATAAAGCATATTAACCAGTCTCTTGAGCATACACTATTTAGCCTCTGAGGTGTATTTTGCCTCTTTTACCTTGTTAACAAAAGAGAGGGGGAGGTGGATTGCCTTCAACAGGCCTTAGCACAGTATAGGGAAAAACTGGGAGATAAATTTAAACAGTCACGGAAAGGAAAAACAGCAGTTTTAAAAATACAAAAGCAGAGAATCAAGAGTTAAATTTAAACAGTCCCGGGTAGAGGAAATAGCACTTTTAAAGTTTCAAGAATACACAGCAGAAAGTCTGTGTTCTTACCACCTTCTTTGTCTTTTGCTCACTGGACTCTTAGGGCACAGAGATGCTGTAGCGACAAAATGGAGGTGGCTGTCTTGGGGTTCCCTCCACAAACTTTAAGGGCTGGTGCCACTGGTGCAGCCCACCACCATTCATCAGAAATACAAGAAAGAAAGCGATCAAAGACAGAATCTCCACGCACGCGCACAACAGCAAAGAACTCTTCAGCAACATCTAGAAGTTCGCCCAACCCATCAGCGAGTCTACAGACATCCCTCCCTCACAAGACCTCTGCGACAAACTCAGCACCTTCTTCCACCACAAAATCAAGAACATTTATGGCAATTTCGACGAAGATAGCCCAACACACAGAACCCTCACCAACCGCCCCGACACCTTGTAGCCAATGTTTGACAGCTGGACAGCCCTCACCACCGAAGACACACTGAAGACGATGAAGTCAATCCACTCCGGGGCCCCCACGGACCCTTGCCCCCACCACATCTTCAACAGAGCCGCCGACACCATCGCCCCCATGCTTTGCCACACCATCAACCACTCCCTCACGAACGCCTCCTTCCCCTACGACTGGAAGCACGCTGAGATCAACCCCCTCCTGAAAAAACCCTTGGCGGACCCCACCGACCTCAAGAACTACAGACCCATCTCCCTGCTCCCGTTCCCAGTGAAAGTCATCGAGAAAGCCATCAACAGCCAACTCGCCACCTTCATCGAAGAGCACAACATCCTCGACTCCTCCCAATACGGCTTCAGAAAGAACCACAGCACGGAAACCGCCCTCCTCGCCGCAACAGACGACATCCGCTCCCTCCTGACAGAGGAGAGACAGTGGCCCTCATCCTCCTCGACCTTTCAGCGGCCTTCGACACAGTCTCTCACTGCACCCTAACACGCAGACTTCACGACGCAGGGATCCGGGACAAGGCCCTCGACTGGATCTGCTCATTCCTCTCCGGCAGAACGCAGCGGGTCAGACTCCCTCCCTTCCTCTCGGACCCCACACCGACCACCTGCGGAGTCCCCCAAGGATCCTCCCTCAGCCCCACGTTGTTCAACATCTACATGGCTCCGGTCGCCCCCATCGTCAGAACCCACAGACTCAACATTGTTTCATACGCAGACGACACCCAACTCATCCTCTCCCTATCCAACGAACCCAACGCAGCCAAACACAACTTTCAAGAAGGCATGGAAGCAGTTGCCAAATGGATGAAGAGCAGCTGTCTACAACTCAACACGGACAAAACAGAAGTACTCATCATGGGCCCACACCCCGATGCCTGTAACGACGCCTGGTGGCCCCCCGACCTAGGAAGCCCGCCCACCCCCACGGACCACGCACGCAACCTCAGAATCATCCTGGACTCCAAACTCAAAATGGACCGCCAGATCAACTCCGTCACATCCTCCTGCTTCCACACCCTCCGCCTCCTACGCAAGACCTTCAAATGGATCCCCCTCGAACACAGAAAGACCGTCACACACGCCCTCGTCACCAGCAGACTTCACTACGGCAACACACTCTACGCCGGAATCAACAAAAACCTCACCCGCAAACTTCAAAACATCCAGAATGCTTCCGCCAGACTAATCCTCAACCTGCCACGACACTGCCACATCACCCAGCACCTGCGCACACTCCACTGGCTCCCCATCGAGGCAAGAATAACCTTCAAGATTCTCACCCACGCACACAAAGCCCTCCATAACACCGGACCAGCATACCTTAACAGCCAACTCACATTCCACACACCCCAAAGGACCCTACGATCAGCCCAGCTCTCCCACGCCGTGGTCCCTCGCACCAGGAAGTCCAGATCGGGAGGTCGCTCCTTCTCCTTCCTCGCGGCCAAAGCCTGGAACGCCCTCCCGCTCCACCTCAGACAGACAACATCACTCCCCAACTTCACGAGGGACCTCAAAACATGGCTCTTCGATAGACCTCCTCCTTGATGGACAGGACTCTGCGCCGACCCCCCAGCGCCTTAAGACCCTTACGGGTGAGTAGTCGCGCTCAACAAACCCATTATTGATGATTGATTGAGGTGTGAGAGAAGGGCTCAAGGTTGATTGGGAGCTAGAGGGCCAATCAGCAAGTTGGCAGGGGGCAGGGAGCTGCTCCTGAATTAAGGATCTCCTTGGATACAGACAGGCTCAATCCACACTCTGTAGCTCCTGTTCAACTCTGCAGATAGGGCCCAAATCTAAAGTCACTTAAAATACTATTTTTTGTCCACTTAAACAAAACACTTTTCTAGCCTAAAACTAGTGCTACATACACTTTCCAAAACACAGTTTGAACTATAAAGCAGATTAAGCAATTTCTTAAGCATGCTCTGAGTAGCCTCTGAGGTGTGTTTTGCCTTTTTAACCTTGTTGACAAAAAGGAAGGGGAGGTGGATTGCCTTCAATAGGCCTTAGCACAGTATAGGAGCGATATTTAAACAGCCATAGACAGAAAAAAACAGCAGTTTTAAAAGTACAAAAGCACAGAAACCAAGAGGTAATTTTAAACAGTCACGGTAGAGGAAAAAGCATTGAATCGACCAATATGTTGATAACCCTTAAGTGTACTTAAAAACATTATTCATCAAATACATTCTCACACTGCACACTAGCGTTGTGAAACTCCAATCTGGATATCCTGAAACTCATCCCTCAGAAAACAAAGTTTCACCTCATTATTCCCCCCCAAAACAAATCACCCTTTGCTTCTTGGTGAGCATTAGTTGAAATATGTTTCTCATTGCTCCTTTCATTGGCGAAATCCTGGAACTTCACACTTGCCTTCGCTCTCACTTGCCCCGCACACAAATAAAATTGATAATTCTGCCAAACTTCCTCTCAACTCTCTCATAGGGTAAACACCGTGTTAGACCTCTCATCCTTAGGGTGGTCTTCCTCCAAACTTTTTGACTGCTTACCTCTTCTTTTTCGTGTATTGTTTTGTTGGCCTTAGGACTTAGACCTTGGTGTATACTAAGACTGGGTGGAGTTCGCAGAGTTCTTATACGTGGAACTCTGCGTAGTGCAAAAAAATACTCTGCCACGCTACGCGGAGCTCCGCAAGCGGCGGAGTGCGTTGGATAAATACTGTTTGCGGTAATTTTCAGTGCCAGGTGCTTGTCTGCACTGTGCAATCATCGCGGATGGCACCATGCACAGCGCAAGCGGACGCTGCTTCCTTTCTGCCGCTCGAGTAGATTTTTACTCGAGAGGCAGCTTTCTCAATGCGAGAGGACAGTTTCTCAACGCAAGTGGTCGCGAGCATACGCGACCACTCGCAATGAGAAATCTGACCGCTTGCGTTGAGAAATCTCGCTGGGAGGTTGATTTTCCATGCTCGTGCACGCCAACTTGATGTTGATGATCGCAAACAAGGAAAAATCTCGCCGGGAAGTGGATTTTCCTCGCTTGCGCTCACCAACTTGACGTTGACGAAGGCGAGCGAGGGAAAAACTCTGCCGCGCTACGCGGAGCTCCGCAAGCGGTGGAGTGCGTTTGATAAATGCTGTTCGGGGTGATTTTCAGTGCCAGGTGCGTGTCTGCACTGTGCAATAATCGCGAATGGCACCATGCACAGCGCAAGCTGGCGCTGCTTCCTTTCTGCCGCTCGAGTAGATTTTTACTCGAGAGGCAGCTTTCTCAACGCGAGCGGACAGTTTCTCAACACAAGCGGTCGCGAGCATACGCGACCACTCGCATTGAGAAATCTGACCGCCTGCGTTGAGAAATCTCGCCGGGAGGTTGATTTTCCACGCTCGCGCATGCCAACTTGATGTTGACAATCATAACACGGAGTGCAGAAATTTCCGCAAACTCAGCGAGCGGGGCAGAGTTCACCACCCAGACTTAGTGTATACATGACTGGCATATTTAGTTTACTTATAAGTCCCTTTGTAAAGTGTTATACCATATACCCAGGGCTAGTAATGCTACTAGTGGGCCTGCAGCACTGGTTGTGCCACCCTTAAAAGTAGCCTTTCAAACCTTTCTCAGGTCTGCCAGTGCAAGGCCTGTGTGTGCAGTTTACTGCCCCTTCGACTTGGCATGTCAAACCACTTGCCAAGCCTTATACTCCCCTTTTATTACACTTAAGTCACCCCGAAGGTAGGCCCTAGGTAGCCCTAAGGTCAGCGTGCTGTGTAAGTAAAAGGTAGGACATGTACTTTTAAGTTTTACATGTCCTGGTAGTGACAAACAGCCAAATGTGTTTTTCACTGCTGTGAGGCCTACTTCTCTCATAGACTAGCATTGGGAATTCTTAAATACACTTTTAAGCTGTAATTTCTGATTAGAAAGGAGTAGCTGCAGCATGTTTCATATATTTGGGATAGTAATGAGAAATCATATTTAGTGGTAAAACATTGCTATTTTAGAAATGCCACTTTTAGAAAGTGGAAATTTCTCTGCTCTTAACTTAGCTCTGTAAGCCTGCAGCCTGTCTCCCATAAACGTCTAGGGTGGGTAACAGCTACACTTTCTGCATTCCCTCAAGACAACCACAAACACAGAAAGGGTGGGTGAGACAGAGAACTCATCTGCATTCATCTACATTCTGATAGCTTTTCCTGGGCAGTAAGAGAGAGAGGGAGCTGACACTTACACCTGAATAGGCAGTGTCCTGTTTTCCACACAAAGGGCTGATTACCCCCCACAGATAGCCTGGCAGACAGGGCTGGGATGAAAGGGGACCTGTGCTCTTCAAGGGCCTGCCTTGAAGGCACCCCCAATTGAAAGGCACATTTGGGTATAAGTACTGGAGCTCTGACAAGACAGTACACTACTGGACTTGTGAAGAACTCTGCCAGGAATAAAGACTGCTGTGCTATAAGGATTGTCACTCTGCTTGACTACTGTCTGGAAGAACTGTGTTTCTGATTTGCTGTGCTGCCCTGCTGCCTGCTGATCTCTGCCCTGATGAGGACAAGGACTAGACCCATCTCACTTGAACACAGAGTGACTCCAAGGGCTTGCTGACTTGCCCCTTGTTTTCAAGTCTCAGGGACATCAATGACTTCCTTCAACTCTGCAACAGCACCTGGACTATGCCATCTGTGAGTCCTGTTCTGCCAAGTAGTGCCAATCCAGTCCATGGCCCTTGAAAGGTGATTTCTGTTGTTCAGAACCATCAAAATCAATGCTGTGATAACTTTGCGCCAATCGGAACTGACGTAGTGCCCGTTGATGCAGTGCCGATTTGAGGACATCCCTGCACGGCTCGACGACGACGTGAGACACAACTGCGATGTTGAATGACGTTGCAGTGCCTGCATAGTAAGGGGTTTGATGACGTGGGACCTGAGTGCGAGGTTCAATGACGATGCATCGTCTGCATCGTAAGGTGTTTGATGGCGACTGCGTGAATTGGAACCAACGCATCAAATCTTCGATGAATACGCTTACTCCATCTAAGGTACTTTTTCAGCGGGACCTGCGTGAGTCCTGTAGGCGACTGGCCCTCAATCGTTGTAGGCCTGAGCTTTGGATGGTCCAGCACAACCTCAAGTAACCCCTAAGCGCTATCTGACTCTAAGCACTAGATTTTGATTTAATCTTTAAAAATTCATAACTCCAGTTATACTTATTGGATTTTTGTCGTTTTGGTCTAGTTTTATTCATACAATTATGCTCTATTTATTTAAACATGTGTGTCCTCTTTTTATTGTGTTATGGTGTGTGTTGCACAAATACTTTACACATTGCCTCTTTAGATACGCCTGACTGCTCTATGCCAAGCTACCAGAGGGTGAGCACAGGTTGTCTTTTAGTGTGTATCTAGCTTACCCTGACTAGGATTGTGGTCCCTACTTGGGCAGGGTGTGTACCTCTGTCAACTAAAGACTAACCCTGGGCGGGTAACTCCACTCCGCCAGTGGAGTTTGCGGAGATTTTCCTACTCTGCGCTCCGTGGCGAACGCGGAGGTTGGCAAAACTCCACCTCTGTGGCAGAGCGGAGTTAGCCTCTCCCTCCCCCTCCCAAATGCTTTAAAATGATAAAAAGAAGGCACTTACCTGTGTTTCTGCCGCCTCCCCTGCCTGGCCGCTCTCCTTCCTGCTCCTCTCGCGTCCTTCTATGTAAAAAACAAAAACACTATGTTGTACGTCTTGCGAGTGCGCATGCGAACGCGCAAGACATACAACGTAGTGTTTTTTTCAATGAACAAGGACACGAGGCATCGAGGAGCAGGAAGGAGAGCGGCCAGGCAGGGGAGGCGAGAGAAACACAGGTAAGTGCCTTCTTTTTATCATTTTAAAGCATGTGGGAGGGGGGAGGGAGCGGAGCGATGCGTAGCTCCACTGAGTTTCTTTCAAACTCCGTGGAGCTACGCGTAGGGGCACTACGCCAGCTCCACCCACCCCTACTAAAGACCCAATTTCTAACACACCTTCTCTGATCTGCACATCTGAGAACAACAACACATATACTTTAGTTATCGTTCACTTTGATTTTGACAATGTCATACTGTCTAGTGTCCATACTCCTCACTTGGACCAGGCAAGATTTTTCTACTTTTTACAGCTTGCTTCGGTTCTTGTCCCACCCAAGAAAATTTGATATCATCTTCTCTATTCTAAGAGACCTACACTAACTATTGTCCAAAGCCAGAATTTAAAATCTGTTGTGTAAAATATAAAGCTTTCAGCAAAATAGGGTCTTATCTGGCCGACCTACTCCTCACAGTCTCAGGTGGAAAAATATCTCTCAGGAAGTGCAAAATCAAATGTGTAAAATCAAATCTTCAAAGAGTTGTGTACTTAGAGAGTTGTCGGAGGACAGTCTACTTCCCCTTCTGCAGAGGACACTGGCCCTTTTTCTGTCTCAGTCTGTTTGCTTAATAGGTAACTGATTAGTATATAATGTATAAAAGCAATCCTCCATAAACTTGGTGCACAGCGAAAGGTATTTTCATTCTGGAAACTAAAAGGCTTTACTTTCTAAAATCCAATTCATCCTATAACTTCAGATTCCCCCTGATATGGGCTGTCATCTCAAGTGCCATAGAACATTATTTTTAATTGCCATGTAAATATTTGCCAGCCATAGCATTTCTCTGTGCGGTCTGCAGGTACAAGCATCAGCAGGCTGCATCTGATTCACATTTGTGAAGGAATTTCATTGGTAGGCTGACAATTAAAGTGTCAGTAGTTCTCCTGCTCTCCTCCCTCCTAATAAATAATCCACACAATTTCCTTTAAAACTGTGAAAAACAATTCTGGATTACTTGCAAATAGTGTCGTCTGCTTCAATGAATGAGAAGAAATCAGAAGCCAGTGGGCTTTGAAGGCAAGTCTTGCATACCCACATGCGTTCATTTGTTCCAACAATGTGTCCATGCAGCTGCCTACTGTGCAGAGTGTGTGTGTTTGTGGGCACAAATAACTCAAACACAGTTGGCCTAGACTAGACAGCAGTGCCTGTGGTGTCACCCCAGTAGATCAGGAGCAGTGTGAACTACAAGATGAAGCGAGGACCACTGCTGGTATGTGACAACACACCCATAGAGTGTACTCTGGCCATCTCCCCTTCTAGGGGAGTAATGTGTTTTCACTGCTGCATTTGAAATGGTCAAAAACCAGAGGAAGATTGTAGACAGAACTTAGAGAGAGTGCATATGAGGAGAAAATGGACTGTCACCACCACAGGAAATAGAGACTCATGAAGTGAAGTGGTCACTGCAAAAGAGAGGTTGAGTCAAACTGTTAGTCCTGTAGGCTTTAGAGTGGTCCCCCCCAACATTTTGCCTCACTCCTCTATCATTTTCTGATCTCATTTTTGTTGGCCTTAAGACTCTATGCACTTTACCACAGCTAACTAGTGCTAAAGTGTGAGCGCTCACTCTTTAAAACATGGTAACATTGTTTTCTCCCCCATTTGGCCTATTTAATTGGCTTATAAGTCCTGAGTAAAGTGGTATTACATCTGCCCAGGGCCTGTAAATGGAATGCGACTAATGGGCCTGAAGCAATGACTTTGCCACCCACTTGAGTAGCCCTTTAAACATGTCTAAGGCCTGCCATTGCAGCCTGTGGGTGTCATTACGACCTGGAAAAATAAGCCTTTTGCCAGGCACAAATCTTCCTTTTAAATTCATATGTCACCCCTAGGGTAGGCCCTAAACAGCCAACAGGGCAGGGTATATTGTATTTAAAAAGTAGGACATGTAATTTTAAGTTTTACATGTCCTGATAATGAAAAACTCTTAAATTCATTTTTCCCTTTTGCAAGGGCTACCTCTGCCATAGGATAACATTGGGGTTACCTTATTACATTTAATAAAGATAATTTCCAAATGGGAACAGGTAAACACTTCATATTTGGTGTCTTTGAAATTGCAATGAGAAATTCTCTTTTATGGAAAAGTTGGATTTCAAATTACAATTTCGATAATGCGCCTTTCAGAAAGTTGGCATTTTTCTGCCTTAGCCATATAGTGCCTGCAGCCTGTCTCTGGGTCATATGACTAAGTTTACTTGGCAGTTGGTTTATATGTATTCCTCCTAAACAGCCACACATGATAGAGAGCTTAGGTGTGCCTGGATGAGCCATCACTGGCAGAATGAGAGTGTGAAGTTAGGTAGAGCCCTACTTACACCGGAAAAGGGTGTGTCCTGACTTCACACAAAGGACTGCATACCCCCTGTAGTTAGTCTAGAGCCAGGGAAGTGGAGGCAGAAAACCAGGGTACTTCAAAGGGAATCCTCTAGATGTTTCACCCATTTTAAAGCAGGCACTAGGTATAAATCCTGGACCCAACTTTCAAGTACACTTCTGGACCTGTGCTGCTAAAAGGACTGCCACTCTGCTGGGCTGCTGATGTGAAGGACTGCTGCCCTGCTGTGCTGACCTGCTCCCCTCTTGCCTAGGTGAGAAGGACTGGACCTGCAACTTGTACCCAGGACCACCAGAGTGACTCCAAGGGCTAGTCTCTTGTAACCCACACCGGGACTCTGAAACTGTAAGTCCTACCCTGTCAAGTGGTGCCACCCCAGTCCTAGACCCTTGGCAGCCCATCTGTGAGCCCAGCAGAACTGATGCATCTCTCCTGCTGCACGGCACAGCCCCGATCAGAACAGACGCATTGGCTCAGCTGCGTGGACTTTCCAGTCGCAAGCACTTTGCAGCTCTGCCTCATCCCGCAGATTCATCGGGGCGCCACTGTGTGACGCATTCTCAGCGCAGGCCCTCACATCACAAGCCCCTCATCCACAGCATCCTTGATGAGGATGCAGGACAACGCATCGCAAGACCCCAGTTTCTTTGGAATCAGACGGCACACGATGCATCCTCTATGCAGGACTTCACATTAAAAGCCCCCTCGTCGACGGCCTCTTCGACAACAATGTGGGACCTTGCGTCGCAGCCTTGCAGCTCCCCGGAACCGAGGCTGCGCAACACATCTCTGACCAGGACTAAACATTGGCTCAGCTGTGGGACACATCCTCGACGTGGGACCATGCAACGCTCCGCAACCAGGATTTAAGGTACTCGTGTTCAGTGGGTCCAACTGGATCCCTGTAGCCGGTCGCACTCTATTGCAGTCGGGCTGAACTTGTGACTTTGTCTCGGTCTGGGGCAACCAGATACCCACAGTTGGTGCTTTGTGCTTTTTGGCACTATTTTCATTGACATTTTTAAACTTGCATATCTCTGGTTCTACTAATTTGATTTTTGTCACTTTGGTCTTGTTTTATTTACTAAAAATTACCTGTGTTTCCAATTTGGTGTGAGATTCTTCTTGTGTTGTGTTTTCACATTATTACTGTTTGAAGTGTTGCACATATTCTTTACATATTGCCTCTAAGTTAAGCCTGACTACTCGGTGCCAAGCTAGCATATGGTTGAGCACAGGTTGATTTGAGGTTTGCTTGTGACTTCACTCTGGAAAGGATTGCGGTTGCTGCTTGACCCCCCCCTTCAACCAGTAACCCAACTTCATACAAAAACTGTAAAAGCAGCACCTAAATTTAGAATGTATTTAGGGTGGTGTCTCGTGACCACTTTCTGTGTCTGAACAACATTTGAGGACTGGATCTCTGAGACTGTATGAGAGTTTATCAGGGCCACCTGGAGAGGCAGAATAAGGATTAACTCGGTGTGTCTGAATGCTGACTGACTCTCCTGAGGGCCGGGTAGCTGTTTCTCTAGATGACCCATATGAGTTTTTTGTGAAAGCTGGCTGAGGGTTTCTAAGTGAGTCCTGGCATTCTTTTTTAGACCTGCTGCGGGGATCTGAAGTTAAATTAAGGATATCCAAAATAATCCAATATAAAGACCAACTGGGTAAGACTGAAGGAATGCTCGGAGTCTCTGGGGCATGCTGGATGTTTATAAGGGTTCACCATTGAGTTCAGATCTGATATACAGAGAGAGCAGTTAGGGATGGCTGAAAAAGGGACACCTCTGCATGTTTAAGGGCCAAATTTGTTGTCAGAGGGCAGGCTGAGGACCGAATCAAGGGTCTCTTATGGCTGACCTTGAGTATCAAAGATTGGCTTGTGATGTTTGATAGGAGGCTGTGGATCAAAAGTGTCTAGGAGCCAGCTGCAAGTAGGCACAAGCCGTTCATACCACGAATGGGGTAAAGGGAAAAAGAAAGGTTACTCATTTTCATAAAAGGATTTTAGAAAAAACTGAGATTCACAGGGCAAATAGATGATTATCTGTGCATTGAAACACATCAAAATATACACCCGGAACGACAGTGAATCAAATGAGTGAGGATACAACTCATTACAAATCAATAGGAATTACTGTGAATCAACTTTCTATACAATTTTTTTTTATCAAGATTGCAACTCTCAGAACTTTGTTGTGTTGCAACAGCAAACATAATCATTCCACTGTGGCTCAACCGTGAACTTTCAGAAACGTGACATCTCCAAGGAGAACACTTCATTCTCCCTATAATAGCATTATGGATTTTAGAATATAAAACCTCAGTGTATGATTAGATTAAAGGTTGTCTGTAATCACAATTTGCGTAAGTCAATTGCAGATTTGGAACTAGATAAATGGGCAAAAACCAGAAATTGAGATGAACTGAATAGTAAAAAGATCATCAGTACTTGGCAGGTACTACTAAGGATGTCTCAGATTAATAAAGGGTGGAATGCTATTCAGATTAATCACTTCGTATATACGGTTGTTTTTTGGCTTTGCCTACACAGCGCTTGGGCTGTGCTTGAGAAATCTATTGTTTTTATTATAAACGTAAAAGGGACTTATATCCCTCCTCCTCTCTTTCCTGGCTTCTCATTGGTTCCTATTCGTGCCACTTACCTTTCCTCGATTTCATCTGGCTGTAGCATATTTTCCTGCATTTACGAATGCTTGTTCCTCGTCTGCTTCTCTTATCAGTTTCCCGCTCCCAAAATACTGTGAACATCCGCTTTGGTGGAACTATATTTTCATAAAGTTTTGCTTTTTACTCTTGCAGCATATTTATATAACAATTTATCGCCCGGAGAGATTAAGGGGCATATTATCAAGGCGGCGTTAAAGAATTATCGCCGCTTTAGCGTCCGTTTTCGGACGAAAAGCGGCGATAATTTTATCGCCTAATTAACAAGGACACGCTAGCACGTGATTCCTTGAATTAGCGTCGTTTTCTGCACGCCTCCCATCGCATCGCTAATGAGATGCAAAGGAGGCGTGCCTGTGAAAACAACATGGGGAAATATCGCTAACCCAGGTATCGCCATATTAACAACGTGGGTTAGCGATATTCTAAATCACGTTAAGTATGCCTTAACGCAGGAATTTAACGTCTGCTAAATTCCTGACTAAGGCATACCTAACATGGGGGGTGGATTGTGTGGCTAAGACCACCGGCCCTATTCACAAGATTATCGCCGTTTTTCCATGGAACATCGCTGAAAAACCAGCGATGTTCCATGGAAAACACCGCTATCACTGGAAAATTATCGCCTTTGCGCTAAGCGTTGTTAATACAGCGCTTGCATGGCGATAATTTTCAGCGATAGCCGGCGATACTATTCCCAACGCTAAGAGCGGTCAGCGATAATTATCGCTGCCGCTTGATAATATGCCTCTAAGTGATTTGTATAGAATCACAGGATGTCGCGTGGCGCGCCGACTCATACCGGAATCCCTAGCTCTTGAGTCAGCAGCTCTGGCCACTGCGCCACATCCTCTCCACTCCTGTGTTATCTGTCATGGAGCTCTTTCCTTCTACCAGATGATGATTGATGAAAGCAGCTCTTTGTTTGTTACATAGCAGAAACCGATGCATTACCAATGCTTGTTATTTTTTGCACAGTTGAACAAAGGCAGAAAGAAACCACGGATAAAAAAACTTAAGATAGAAGATGACAAGCAACATTGAAGCAAATTCAGGAGTGAAGTACTCAACACCGCTTACGTGTTATATTGTTCTAAGTTGTGGCGGATGTCTCTTTGCTCTAGACTCAAATTGTTGAGCGTTACCAATACAATTGAAGGCTTTGTCTCGATAAAACGTGGGTTACTATCAAAGGAGGTGGCCATAGCAAGCAAGGAAGGAAAGCCTAGCACATTTATTTTAAAATGAAGGATCTCACAGGGTGGTGACATCTTTTCCTGTGATGTCATGTGACACCAATGCACATTGCTTATGCTAATTAGTCCCCCCACTTGTTTTTTAGGACTTGTGCTCTGAGTGGGGGTTTAGGACACATGTCAGGCTTATGTTTAAAAAAAATAGAACTAATAAAAACTGAATGATGTTGCCTATTTTACTTCAGAGGAATGTTGTCTGACAGACTTTTTGGTGATCAAATGGATCTGGCCCAGCTGCACAGTGAACTGGCAGCATTACAGTGTATGTAAATGCAGCAGCGGCCGGCGCAGGTAAGCGCGGTGGGGCGGCGGCGGGGTGGGGAAGTCAACAGACAACAGAATAGATCAAACTAAATAAATAAATAAATAAAACCTATTCCGTCCCCCTGCCCTGCTCCACCACCCCACCACGCTTACCCTCACCATCGCGACTGATGTGTGAGCCTCCAGGGAGTGGGTCTAGGCAGAGAGTAGAAAAGATTGTTAGAGGCTAAAAGGGTTTATGGTGGATACCAAGGCAGTGCTTAATAAATTTGAAAAAAGCGCAGGGGTTAAAGCTTTTATTACGTCTCTTCTGCAGCTGTATACCAGGACTGCCGGGTCTTGAATGAACCAACACATGCCTCCTTCTTCCTCCACCCTGTTTTTCCTTCCTGGCTCATTCTTGCAGGTGGTTTTTCATCTCTGCTTTATCCCTTTGTCTCTGTTTTTTTCACAGCTTTATTGTCCTTTTTCTTTCCCCCTATTCTGCTTTGCTCTCTCTTGCTCAAAGTTGGATGCTGAAAAAAAAAATCTTGGTCCAGGGACACATACTCAAAGAATGTCAACCTTGTCACTGATGAGAACAGCATTCTTCATAGCTCTCACTTTCTTTTATTTGCCTCCTGAGGCTCCCAGCACCATTTCCACTTGAATTCCATTCACTTAGTAAAAATAAAATGGTAGTTGCTTAATTGATTATACTCTCTTGTGAGAGAACCTCAGCTTCAAAACCGCGTGACCAACTGCCCTTCATTTGTCCCCTAAGCCATTTGTTTTCAGCCTATTATACAGAAAGGTCTGTCTTAAAATTGTTCTCTATGAGAACGATGTATTAATCAAGCATGAAAAATGGCTACATTAAATGTACACTTTTGTAATTTTGAAAGAAAACCGTGAGTGTATGCATGCCCATACTTATGTGATCAGCCCTGCCAAGTACCACGCATCAGGCGTTAGACTAAAGCTTTTCAGTGCGGTGATCCGCATCACTGCACTGAAATGCAAAGTCACACATTATAGCGCCTCCTCATCTTTCAAGCTGGGAGTGCTGTTACAATAAAGCACCATACTAGCTGCAGGCAGTGGCAGAGCACACTGCACGCTGCTTCCGGCAGGATTGGGGGCTCTCTGGCTCAGCTATAGCTCATCTCAGCTGCACAAGTTACAAGGACACCAGACAGCGCTGCGATATCACTGACATCAGAGGAGCCTGGACGGGTGAGAGCCCATTTGCTACCGAGTGTCTGTGTGAGTTAGTTGACTGACATTTGAGTTTAGGTGGGTCTGGCTCCTGCTTCCTATGGCAGGAGCTGGTGGGCCGCCTCGCAGTTTAAAGTTGACTGCTGGCAATCATGGATTTATATATGGCAGTCAATGCAGCTTGCACGCATGCTACTTTGGACCCGACTCCACTTTGGCTGGGGCACACAATTATTGCTTTCCTTTGGGAGAGCTTGTATCCGGCAGCTGCTACCCGGACCCGACCCCACCGGTGCCATCAGGGCTGTCTAAGATTGCTGCGGGAGACAGTCAACGACAGTACTAGGCACAGTCGCTGCTTGCGGCCAGTGGGGAGTTGCTGCCCGTCGCCGTCCGTGTTCTGAGTCAGGTCAGTGAGATTTGTATTTCTATCACCTCGTGGCCAATGGGAGAGAGAGGTTGATGTGCGCCCAGTTGAGGTGCTGAGCTCCCACGTGCAGCTGTTTCGCTGCCTCGCGTGTCTCTTCTCGGTGAAGCCTTAGGAGAGCGGGTGACGGTCTGTGCTCTCGTCTGTTTATTTCTTGGTAAAGGAGCCCCCCCTCATCGGAACTCCTTGCTTCTTCAGAGCCGCAGGTCTCCCCTCCTTTACCAGTGAACTGGCCGACTGACGGGGAGGGGAAGCTCTCTGCAACAATCATGGCTCCGCTCACCTTCAGGCCACTCAGAGCCTGGAGCAGTTGCTGTGCTATGAGAGGGGCTGATGCCGGCCAGCTCACTCTTTTTTTGTGTTGAAATTTTTTATTGAATTTTACAATAAAATATATAGTAAACACCAATTTAGTAAAACAGTAGATCATTGATAAATAGAAAATACATGTTATAATGATAAATAGGAACGGATAAACATAATAAATAAGTTAAATAAGAAATCATTATGTATAAATATTGAAATATAAATATTTAGATTAATAAATAGACAAATAAGTGAATTTATAAATAGTAACAGTAACATGAAAAGAGATTGACATTGTATACGTTATAATGTATTATAATATATAACAATATATAAAATATATGAATATATCTTACATGCAAGTAAAAACAATATCTTTATAGAGATAATTATATTGATAAAATCAGGTCACAAAAGTTAAAAGAAAAGTGAAAAGTTGATATGAAAAGTGAAAGGAAAAGAAAATAAGATAAGGAAGATAAAGCAAAACAGTGAGAGAGAATGAAAATAAAGAATAAATAAATAAATAGAGCCAGAGTAAGGAGGGGGGGAGGAAGACAAGGGGTAAGAAAATGAAATAGTAGAGGAAAAGGATGTGAAATAATTAATTAAGTGATTCGATTATTTGCATTAGAAGAGAGAGTAGAATTGGAAGCATCGTCGATTTTAGTTTCCAAAAAGGAGACCAAGTTTGAAGAAAAATGTCAACTTGGTCCTGGAGGTTGTAGATTGTGCGCTCATGTAAGGCCGTCTGCATCATTGCCACCAACCATTCTTCCTGAGAAGGTGGAGATGAAGACTTCAAATGGCGCAAAATGCAAATTTTGGCTGTAGCTAGTGCAGTATGAAGGAGACGAATTTGTGGCTTAGAAAGTTTTGGAGAATGGCGTAAATCATGTAAAAGGATGGTGGCAGATGTAAGTGGTAAAGATAATGACATTGTGGAATTCAGAGTTTTGCCAACGAAGGTCCAAAAAGACCTGATTTGTGGGCATTCGCAAATGATATGGGCTATGTCACAACCAGAGTTGGAACATCTCCAGCAATTAGTGTGCGAGAGTAGTCCAGCTTTATGTAATTTGATCGGTGACCAGTGCCAGTCATGGAGAATTTTAAATATGCAGAATTTAAGCCTTGGTTCACTGAACTCCTTTATGCAATCCCTCCAATATCTGGTCCCATTCAGAAGCCGTATATGAAATAGATAAGCGGGATTGCCATTTATTGCAAAGAGTGTGGGAAAGAGACTGTGAAAAAAGAGGAAGCACAAAGGTTTTGTAAAGACCAGAGGTCACTCCCTTGAACTTCCCCATAAATTTAGGTAAGATAATATTGGAGAAACCTGGAGCAACCAAGGGGAGATCCCAAGTGCTTCTTCAAACATTGTTGAAGTTGAGAGTATTTAGAAGAGTGTTGTATAGGAAGATTAAATTCCTCGCATAGTTGAGAGAAAGTTTTAAAATCTCCATCATGGAGAAGTTGATCTGGGGAATAGATGCCAGCTTCTTGCCATAAAGGCCAGGATAGAGTGCGACCATTGATACGTATAGCTGAGTTATTCCATAGGGGAGCCTTAACATGAATACGCGCATTTGAACCCAATATGCGATGTCCCCTCTGCCAAGATTTGTGCATGACTGATAAGATCGGATTTTTAGGGTCAGAAGAACTAGCGCCACTACCATATAAAAGAGAGAGACCTGAATCCTTAGATAAAAGATGACGCTCGATGGAGACCCATTGCGGAATGTCTTTAGTTTCTGGCAGAAAATAAGAGAATTGGGAGATGTGTAAAGCAAGGGAATAGTGTTCGATGGATGGAAGACCCATACCTCCATATAACTGGTGGGCCTTTAATTTTGCCACAGCAAGACGCGGTTTAGCTGAACCCCAGATGAAGAGCTTAATCTTGGAATCTATTGATCTGAGGGTAGCTAAAGGGATCTGGAGGGGAAGCATACCTAAAATATAAATGAAACGCGGCAGAGTGACCATTTTGATAGCTTGAACTCTACCCCAAAGAGATAGTCCTAGAGCTTTCCACTTATCAAAATCCCTCTGCATTTGAGAAAATAGAGGAGCTAAGTTGTCTGCAGCCATATTTTCCAAACCTTTATTGACTAAAATTCCTAGGTATTTAAGATGTGAAGACTGCCAATGAAAAGGAAATCCATAAATTGCTGACTTTGTAGTGCCATCCGAAATGGGTAATGCTTCACTTTTGTCCCAATTTATTTTATAACCCGAAAAGGAGGAAAAATCATTAATAATTTGAAGGAGGGACGGGAGAGATCGGGAAGATCAGTAAGAGTAAGAAGGATATCATCTGCATATAAGTAGATTTTAGAATGCCCAATTGGAAGGGGGACACCTATAATATCATCAGATTGTCGGATTGCAGCAGCAAGAGGTTCCATTGCTAAAAGAAAAAGGAGGGGGACAACGGGCAACCCTGGCGCGTACCTCTCCGAATTGGGAATGTAGCAGATAAAAAACCGCCACAGTTTACCTGAGCTGAGGGGTTATCATATAATAAACGCACTTTAGCGATGAATTGATCACCTAACCCAAATCTGTGCATTATAGTAAAAAGGTATTCCCACTCAATGCGGTCAAACGCTTTTTCTGCATCAAGCGAGAGGGCCAAGGCATCTTCTGAAAGATGTTTAGCAGACCATAATGTATGGGCCAATGTACGGAGATGATTCCGAGAGGAACGCCCCGGAACAAAACCCACTTGAGAATTATGTATCAGGGAGGGCAGTACTTTGCGGAGACGAGACGCCAAAATACTAGCTAAAATCTTAATATCACAATTCAATAAAGAGATAGGACGATAGCTACCACATAAGAGAGGGTCTTTGCCAGGTTTAGGTAAAACGGCTATAATTGCCTTATTAGAAAGAGGTCCCAATGACGATTCTTTATCAGCCTCGAGAAATGCAGCATGCAAAGTATCAATCATATTATGACCTGCCCATCTATAAAATTCAGCAGGAAAACCATCCTCTCCGGGGGCTTTATGATAAGGCAGAGCAGCAATAGCTTTGGAGATTTCATCTCTTGTGATGTTACCATCAAGCAAAGCTCTGCCATCATCCGAGAGACGCGGAAGATTCACCTTTGCTAGAAAAGAGGACATCGTATCTAGGTCAATTTGATTGTTTGGAGTATATAAAGATTGGTAAAAGGAGGCAAATTCATTAACTATCTCTTGGGGCCTTGTAAGTATGTCACCTTGAGTCGATCGGATAGGTGGAATAGCCATTGCAGCTTCTCTTTGACGTAATTGTGCAGCTAACAACCGCCCAGCCTTTTCCCCTTGTTCATAATGTCTCCCTTTCATTCTTTGTAAAGCATACTCAGCTTTTGATGTAAAGAGACCATTAAGGGTAATGCGTGCTTGCTCTAACAATTTGCGATTTTGTAAAGTGGGATCTGATATATATAGATGAGAATAATATTGAAAAAGACCGCCTAGACAACAACGCACACAACAGCAAAGAGCTCTTCAACATCGTGAAGGAACTCTCCAACCCCAGCTCCAACACCAACGACATCCCGCCGTCACGAGACCTGTGCGACTCACTGGCCACCTTCTTCCACCGCAAAATCGCCGACATCCACGACAGCTTCAACACCACGACTGCCCCGGCAACCACCGAGACCACTGCCCCCACAACCACCAACCGCCTGCTCTCCTGGACCAACATCAACGACGAGGACACCAGCGAGATCATGAACACCATCCACTCCGGCTCACCGCTAGACCCGTGCCCTCACCACGTCTTCAACAAAGCCAGTACAGCCATCGCGCCCCATCTCTGGAAAATAATCAACATCTCCTTCGAGACAGCAACCTTCCCGGAAAGCTGGAAGCACGCCGAGATCACCGCCTTACTCAAGAAACCCAAGGCAGACCCCAAGGACCTCAAGAACTTCTGACCCATCTCTCTGCTCCCGTTCCCCGCGAAGGTCACCGAGAAAATCGTCAACAAACAACTGATCCGCTACCTCGAGGAGAACACATCCTGGACCCTTTCCAGTCCGGCTTCCGCAGCAACCACAGCACCGAAACCGCCCTCATCGCCGCCACCGATGACATCAGGACCCTGCTAGACAACGGAGAAACAGCAGCCCACATCCTCCTGGACCTATCAGCCGCCTTCGACACGGTCTGCCACCACACACTACGAACACGCCTTCACGACGCCGGGATCCAAGAGAAGGCCCTGGACTGGACCACATCCTTCCTCTCCGGCAGAACACAAAGCGTCCGCCTCGCCCCCTTCCGATCCAAAGCCACCAAGATCACCTGCGGCGTACCCCAAGGCTCCTCCCTCAGCCCAACGCTGTTCAACATCTACATGGCACCCCTCGCCCACGTCGCCCGACAGCACAACCTCAACAGCATCTCCTACGCCGACGACACCCAGCTGATCCTCTCCCTCACCAAAGACCCTCACACTGCCAAAGCCCACCTCCACGAAGGAATGAAGGCCATCGCCGAATGGATGAGTACCAGCCGCCTGAAGCTGAACTCGGAAAAGACGGAGGTCCTCATCCTTGGTTCCAACCCTTCAGCATGGGACGACTCCTGGTGGCCGACATCACTGGGAACAGCCCCGACACCCACCGACCACGCACGCAACCTAGGGGTCATCCTCGACCCCACCCTCTCCATGACTAAGCAGGTCAACGCCGTTTCCTCATCCTGCTTCAACACCCTCCGAATGCTCCGCAGGATCTTCAAGAGGATCCCCACCGAAACAAGAAAAACAGTCACCCAGGCCCTCGTCACCAGCAGGCTGGACTACGGAAACGCCCTCTACGCAGGAACGACGGCTAAGCTCCTGAGACGGCTGCAACGCATTCAGAACGCCTCTGCACATCTTATCCTCGACATCCCCCGACGCAGCCACATCACACCCCACCTGAGAGACCTGCACTGGCTCCCTGTCAACAAGAGGATAACCTTCAAGCTCCTCACCCACGCACACAAAGCACTCCACAACTCCGGACCAGCCTACCTCAACAGACGACTCAGCTTCTACACCCCCACCCGCCAGCTCCGCTCCACCAGCCTCGCCCCCGCATCCGGAAAACGACCGCCGGCGGCAGATCCTTCTCCCACCTCGCCGCCAAGACCTGGAACACCCTCCCCACCAACCTTCGGCAGACCCAAGACCTACTGGCCTTCAGAAGACTCCTCAAGACCTGGCTCTTCGATCAGTAGCAGCACCATCCCCCTCTTCCCCCAGCGCCTTGAGACCCTCGCGGGTATGTAGTGCGCTTTATAAGTGACATGATTGATTGATTGATTGAATGTCTCGTTCTAATTCTGCTTGTTTTGCAATATTATTCTTATTGACGAGAGCTGCGTCACGCATTAACTGTCCCCTAATGGTGGCCTTAGCTGCCGCCCATACAGTTCTCCTAGAAGTGACAGAACCCTGATTAATAGAGAGATAATCTTGGAGATGGGATTGTAATTTAAGTTTACCCGTGGGTGTCCTGTATTTCTGGATGCTCATACGCCATGGTTTGCGCCCGGTCGGGATAAACCTAAATCTAGAGATAAAAGAACAGGAGAATGATCAGACAAGGCCGCTTCCAGAATTTGAGACTCTGTGACCAATTGGACCGCTTTGTGTGATAGAAGAAAGTAGTCTAAGCGGGAAAATGTGCCATGCGAGGATGAAAAGAACGTATAGTCCTTATCTTGTGGGTGACTGAGACGCCAATGGTCAACTAAACCATTATCAGAGAGTATGTCTTTTAAAATAGCTCTATCCGCTGCATTAGCTCTATCAAACTGGCCAGTTTTGTCTAGAATAGGATCTTGTACCAGATTCCAGTCCCCACCAATGAGATATTGTGAGGCATCAATCTCTGTGAGAAGACGATTCAGTTGAAGAAAAAAGGATTTTTTAGTGCCAATCGGAGCATAGATTGATCCAAGACAAATGTAAGAATTCCCTATACGCAATTTGACAAACACATATCGACCATCAGGGTCTGACCAGGTCTTGGAAATCGTAATTGGAAGTGATCTCCGAATAAGGATTGCAACTCCGCATTTACGGACAGGACTAGCATCTGTAGGGTCATTTTTGTGAATGCTGCTATGAATGACCTTCCCCACCCAATCTCTACAGAGTTTATCAGATTCAATCTCATCAAGGTGTGTTTCCTGTAATAAAGCTATGTCTACATGTTTGGACTGTAAGTAAGAAAGTACTTTCTTCCTTTTAATGTAATGGGTGAGACCATGGACATTCCATGTAATAATAGATAGAGGATGAGTATTAGCCATGATGGGATACAATCAAAAGGAATTAAAAGTGAATGTAATAATCAGACAAAAAAAAAAAAAATGAAAAATTAATGGGAATACAATGAAAGGGAATATGGTAGGATGGGAAGGAGGTTACTCTGGCTTTTAAGTGATAGAAAAGTGTAAGAAAGTAAGAGTTTTAAAAGTTGAAAAGGTGCAGTATTTAAAACTTATGGGTGAGAAATGTAGTAAAGAAGGAAAAGGAGATATAAGAAAAGGTAAAAGGAAGACCCTATAGGAATATATTAAGACGATCAAACTATACTATGCAATCAGAATAACTGTAACTGTGAGAAATAGAAAGGAGAATCAAAATTGATAGAAGTCCGTTGCCTACAACTTTTAACTTTTAACCGCGGGTCTGGGCTCACTGGAGCACCACCACGAGTACGAACCCCTCAGGAGAGTAGAATATTAATATGAGTATTAGCCAGGACAATAAATTAGGAAAACTAAAGAGAGAATAAAAACCCCTGAGGTCCGAATGCATATAATAGCATGTGTTAGGACGGAAAATTCATTTAATTATGAAGCATAAGTAAACAATAAAACATACCTAAAAGTAATAAAGAAATGAAAAATATATTCCAGAAATTATAGTGAACTGTTAAAGTCATCATTCATAAATACAATGTCCATAGAATTCATATAATAAAAAAACATGTGCTAAGATAAATAACTATAAATATGAGCATTAATGTTGTCTAAGAGGGAGTATCAAAAATGTAGGAATGGATAAGGAACCTATTCATAAAAGATGAAAATATCAAACTATTCAAAGCATATATCACAAAATATAACAGATGACTGGTACAGTATATAATTGGAGATGTAATTCTTCTGTCAAAAGGTCTCAACTAAGATACATATTAAATATAGTTACAAAGCTAAATCCTCAATAATATATTGTAAGCACGTACAATAAATAAGTAATACTCATTTTTGCCCCCCCGGCTGAAAGGCAGGGTACAGGTAAAACATAGAAGGTGTGTATTAGCTCGGCTCCATAAGCCAGGTAAGTTGATAAAAAGGATATTAACAGAGGATGCAACTATGGGGATAGTATATAACAACTATACCTATTTTCCATCTGAGGCAGACTTCAAGGGAGATCGAGACTTATCTCTACGTTATTCTTGTGCAAAAGTGACTACAGGCTGTAAAATAGATGTTTGATCACCGTGTGTACGAAAAGGGCGTTCTATGTCTCTACCTCGATGGCGAACTTCATCAAGGTTGCGATGTCTGCTATCTGCTAACTGTTGAGGTTGTGCAGATCTGTGACCAGGCTGATCGTGAGAGACATGTTGTACATCCATATCTTGAATCGATAGGCTGTCAAGGAAATGTTGTAAATCCTCAGGATTGTAGAAATCTCTGGACTCACCATTTTCAGTAATGCGGAAACGCGCTGGGTCGAACAAGCCATACTTGATATCCAACTTCTGTAATTGTGGCCTCATAGATAAGAATAATTTCCTTCTTTCGTTAGTTTCTCTCGAGAAGTCAGCTGCCATTTGTATTTGATGACCATCATAAATGTAGGATCTTTGCGTGCGAGCTAACATTAGTATCTGTCTGACTTGCTCATGTCGCAAAAAACAAGCAATTAGGGGTCTTGGTCGAGTGTCCAAAGTTTTACGTGGTGGTCCAATACGATGAGCGCGTTGTATTTCCAATGGTGGGTCAAAAGTAGTGCCGAGTAGCTTGGGAAGAAGATTACATAGGAATAGCCGGGCATTCTGGCCTTCAATTTTCTCTGGAAATCCAAAGAAGCGAATATTGTCTCTTCTATTGCGATCTTCCAAGTCAACAAGCTTACTGCGAATAAATAGAAGGTCTTGATCACTGCTTTGTGCTGAATCAAGTTTATTTTCTACTACTGTTAATCGACGATCCAATCCTTCTGTTTTTTGATGGAATTGCGCAATATCCGTTCTAATGGATTTGGTTTCTGACGTGAGGGAAGAAATGTTATTGTCCATCTCTGTCAGACGGCAGCTGATAGATGAGATTTCCTGTAAAATGCGGCTCATAGTTGCTCCTGTCTCTGCTGTTGAGGTGACTAAAGATGGATTAGGTGGTGATGGAGGTGACCCTTTAACAGGCATAGTACGCGACTGTTTGTGCGCGTCTGTAAAAGAAGACAGTTTGGAATTTTTGTTGCCATTTTTTTGATTAGACATCTGAAAATGCTTTCCTTCAAAGTGTTGCAAAGACCAGGCACATATGTGTAAGTATGAGGATGTAAAAGTATACCACACTTAATCCAGAAGGCTCTTGTAAAATAAGAATTTTAGCCTTTTACCAATGGTAGTTACAAGCGTTATTTGTCGCAAATAACAACGTGCAGTATCTTATAACATGAAATATTTAGCGTTTGTCACTTAAAACAATATCAGTATAAATAACTAGTGGTTATATTGTACATAAAATCATTGAACCTTTAGAAAATGCAGTATAAGGCTGACAAGATGATCAAAGCATTAAGCGGGAAGTGCGTACTGCGGCACAAAATTTCCTCACACAAAATATTTCAAAAGCGGAAAAACATTTTTTTCCCCACTAGATCACGTAGATGCTGTAGTCATAACGTTGTGCCCTCATGAAAGGATGCCTTTAATGAACAACATCAGTCTATCTGGTGACATTCTGGGAATATGTCACAGAAATACAGAAAGTGTTGGCTGACCTAAGAAACTCCATACGTTATGATTCACTTTGTAGTTTTTGTCAGATGAGAGCTGGAAAGCTTTATTAAAGAATCACAGTTAAAAGCTCTGACGGAACATATGGTAATTGCAATGCAGAAAGGCAGCGTGTGAGGTGCTTCAGTGGAACAGCTGAGCTCCGATACTTGAAAAAAGCTTGATAAAATAGCATTTGTTTCAGTCAAAATTGCCCTTGAAAAGGGTCATTTGGTCATAAAGTCATTCACAGATGAAGACAGCAAAGAAACATCTTACCGGTTTAGAATTACTGAGGCACCGAGCGATATAAACCGGTTTCCGTCACTCACAATGATGCAGCCCTCTCAGGAATGCAGCGAGGGGGGGCGCTCCAGTTACACGAGGGCCGAGGTTTTGTCGTAATACAAGGCCCAGGGGCCCAGGTTACCGGAGCAAAAAGTATTCCTGTCAGGATTAACCCTAAAAAGGGTTGTTGTTTGAGTCCGAAATTCAGCCACAAGTGAGAACGCTGCAATATAGTGCCATATCTGTGACAAAGGTGGTCCTGGCTGAAGAATGAAGTGCGCCGCCTCCGTTAAGGGTCCGTCTCGTAGCGGAGCCTCACGTTCAGGCGGCCATCCTCCTTCGTGGCCAGACCACGCCCCCCCCAGCTCACTCTTACAGTAACTTCAACACTTCCATCAGACAATGCTGGCCCCTAGTATATCACTGTGAGCCTTATAGAAAATAGTGAACCAGACACCACAAGGCATAGAGATAGATGGCTTTTTCAAAAGGTGAAGTAAGTAGTGAGACAGTGTACAGTGCAGTAAGACACCCGCGGCCGAGTGTGTGTCTCAATTAAATTCATTGGCAGTGCACGATCAGGCCGCTGCCTGCAGTCAGTGGGTGCTGGTCGTACAGTGTGTGTCACATTACAACAGTTACTCTAAAATGACACTGTTTCTCGATGCTCAAATGGGTGTAATTTATGAATATTTAAATGTTTCTCTCATCTTCATTGCTTGATTTTACTCACGAGAAAATGTCACTCATAGTCCTTGAAATGTGACTCAAAATTACACTAAAATTATGGAAATGTCACATATAGCACTCTGAAACCTTGGCAGCTATGTGTAATTTAAAGAGAAACTTTGCCTCCTTTATGTGAAAAACTAACCATCCTGGGAGGGTTAAATCCGAGAGCTGAAATGCTTCAGCTGCAGTGGGAGGCAGGGAGTCTCCTCTGCTATGAAACCGAAAGCGAACGAACAGACAGTCTGTTCCTTCGCTTTTGGTTTCATTGCAGAGGAGACTCCCTACCTCCCACTGCCTGCAGCTGAAAGCATTTTGGAGTGCGCGCCCCCCAGAGATGGCGGCGCGCCCCCCCAGGGGGGCGCGCCCCACATATTGAAGAACTCTGCTTTAGAGGTTCTGGTTCGTGGTCCAAACAGCTTTTTATTGCCCTCGCGGTTTAAATTAACTCATTTGTTACTGGCATCTCAGACACTATCTGCACCATAACGACTTACTTTACGCCGGAGCGTCACTTTTTCCCATCTAAAAAGTGAAGCACTGGCGGCGCAAGGGGCTGGTAAATAAGCCCCCCTAGTGCGAGTCTGCCTCCGTCGTGCAGCTTCATCATAATTACCCCTTGAGCCGGCATCCGCAATAGTGCCATTATCGGCAACTTCTCCCACCCCCAGTCTGAGCATGCAAGAATGAATAAATACACAAGACAACTTTGTAGTGGGAAAATATTGCTGCAGGTTTATTCCATACAGGAGTATGCAATATGTGGGTTATCTTACGGGCGATCCAAGGGCGGGCAGCTGTGCCAACCTATGCTGCCCCCGCCCGCCTGGTGAGCCAGCACTGTGGGACACCCAGTCAGTGCTACCTTTGATGATCCTCTTCCGGATCACGTGACACGTTGGTCTGTTCTACTCACGCCCTTTTCAGGGCGGAGCGTAGCAGGGCAAACCCCCGGTTGGTCAGGCCCCCAACCGCCCGAAGGACTAACGGGGCGCCGTCGCGGTTTTCCAGGAACCTGCCCTGAGGCTCCTGGTCTTTGGCTCTGGCACCCCTACTGTGCCGCGCAGAGGTACCCTTACTGTACCGGTCTGCTGCAGAGGTACCCTTACTGTACCAGTCTGCTTCCAGATCGCCCTGTAACTCCGCCTGCAACACAAAAGGAAAACATTAAAACATTCAGAGTACCCTGTCCACCAGCCAGGACGCCGGGTAAGAGGTGGGGTGGGAGACGGCGTGGCTGGCGAACAGAGACCGCCAGGAGGGGCAGGGGAGGCATATATGCCCTGCCCCCCCCATCGCACCGGAAGGACGTCACAGAGGTGACCTAGCTGGAGGGCTCCACAGCCCCTCCAAAGACTAGAGCGGGTGGGCAGTGCCAAAATGGCACTAAAGGGCCGCCCTGCTGAGGTGGCCCCCTGCGGGGGCCGCGGACAGCCGCATAGTGCCATTATCGGCAACTTCTCCCACCCCCAGTCTGAGCATGCAAGAATGAATAAATACACAAGACAACTTTGTAGTGGGAAAATATTGCTGCAGGTTTATTCCATACAGGAGTATGCAATATGTGGGTTATCTTACGGGCGATCCAAGGGCGGGCAGCTGTGCCAACCTATGCTGCCCCCGCCCGCCTGGTGAGCCAGCACTGTGGGACACCCAGTCAGTGCTACCTTTGATGATCCTCTTCCGGATCACGTGACACGTTGGTCTGTTCTACTCACGCCCTTTTCAGGGCGGAGCGTAGCAGGGCAAACCCCCGGTTGGTCAGGCCCCCAACCGCCCGAAGGACTAACGGGGCGCCGTCGCGGTTTTCCAGGAACCTGCCCTGAGGCTCCTGGTCTTTGGCTCTGGCACCCCTACTGTGCCGCGCAGAGGTACCCTTACTGTACCGGTCTGCCGCAGAGGTACCCTTACTGTACCAGTCTGCTTCCAGATCGCCCTGTAACTCCGCCACAGCTCTGGAGGCGGCTCCTGTCGCCGCGAGAGCCCCCACCAAAACAGCTCATTTCCGACCTGCAACCTGCTTTCTAGGGCCTCGTGCATGTCCAGTGGAAAGTGTCCATGCCCACCTGTGGCAATTGCACCCAAGTTTGTCAACCTAACCTAGGCGTACGCCTGGATGGCCATGGTGACAATGGACCCCATCTTTAGCAAAGTAGCCTTTAACATTAGCCTGGAACAGCTCGTCTCTGGTCTGCGAACTTACGCCATGAACTGTTCACTCTTACAGGATGTTCAACGGCCTCCTCTGACTTGGCTCTGTGCCACCTCTGCGGGGATCATCTCGGACCACCAGAGTTACATAGACCCATGTAGTTGCTGATCTCACCAAAACAGCTCAATTTCCAGGCCTCCTGCAAATCTAAGGGAAGGGATTCTCCCTACTGGTGATAGATGAACCCCATCTATATCACAGTAGCCCTTGACGTTAGCCTGGATCAGCTAGTATCTGATGAAACCAAAGGCCCTTCTGGCCTGTGAACCTGTGCCAAGAACTAATCCCCCTCCTGCGGGAAAGTACCACTGCCTCACAAGACCGAGCCCCGTGCCCACTCTGGGTGGGCCGATTTCAGACATCATGGCTCACATTGCCCCAACTATTTGCTGCTCTCACCTAGCTGCCATCCTTCTAGCACCGTGTGTGCCTGAACACCTGCGTCTAACGTTTGCGCTGTCCCTCTGCTTTCTAAATCATGACGCAAGGGCATGGTCATAACTGGAAGTATGTGCCAATGATCGAGGGTGCCCTCCCGCCCTTGCCATGCATCCCTTATTCCTTATGGGAATTTCGCCTGCTCAGTTCCCTCTGTGGTGAAACCCCCTCGGCATAACAGCTTAGTTAACATGTCTGCATTAATACAGTGCGCACTGTCTGCAATAAGGTGCCTGACGTTACCCTTGGGGCTAATGTAGGCTCCCACCCTCCTGCAACCTTTAGTTTCAATCCTCCCGTATTTAAAGTGCTTTAACACCATTTTCCACAAATTTGTGGGACAGCGTCACCCTTGCTAGATGACCGCTTCCACAACCAGCCTATCTGCTGGGGCTGTCAGGGCGGAGAATATTGTGCTAACTGGAGCAACCCAAAACCTGCCCATAGAGCAAGGGGCCCCTACTCTGATGCAGTTGCCCAGATATTTGCACTGGACCCATTGGCTTGCTTAACTAAAGCTCGATCCCGTGACCCTTTGAGCTCAATCCAGCTGTGGACCTCGTTTAATTGGGTATCCCTGGAATCATTGCCCTCCACAACTTCAAGTCCGCATTCAGCTTCCTTTCCAGGCACCTTAAAATGCAGGGTTGGGCATACCAACCCCACATGACCAGGGGGTCATGTGTGTATCACCCATGATAATGTTAGAATCTAAGGTTCCCAGGTTCAAGGATTTCCACAGCCCTCTTTTGAGGGTCTGCTGAGACCACACTGCCTCACAGCATGTTACCCCGCTACCTCCTGCAGCTCCATTAATGCCCTGTTGTGTCCCTGAAAAGACACCTGACAGGGTGAACTGTCTGATGAAACCAGGAATAAGTGAAAATAGGCAAGAGTGCCCTCATGTACTTGCCATGAATCCCTCCTGTCTTACAGAATTACACCTGTTCAGCTCCTGCTGAGGGACTTCCCTTTTTCTTAACTGCTAACCCCGTGTGCAGACGTGACATTAAATGGGTAACATCCCGGTTTGTGCCCACCTAATGTGCTATGCTGGGAGCAACTAGGCACCCCACATACCTTGTTTCCCTAATTGTTGGGACAGCAGCACCCTATGTTGGCTTCCGGCGTCCCCAACCCACCTGGCTGGTCCCGCTCTCCAGGCGGGGCATTCGAGCTTAACGGAGCAACATGGAGCCTACCCTTGGTTCTAGGGTGCCTTACTGCGCCCAGTAGACCAGTTTGCACCAACCTTCTTGATTGCTAAACCCTAGTGAACCTCCTAATGGTGTCACATCTGGTTAGAAAGGGTAATGTATTGTGCCCACTATTAGCACCACCGCACCCTATCGTGGAGTGACAACTGACAGTCCACCCTGCAGCTGACCCTGTTGCTTAATACGGCCCATTAATGCCCTTGCCTGTCCTTCAACGGCACTGGCAACATAATGCCCAGCAGTTTGGTGAAGGGGGTTTTTGGTCCCAGCGTGCGACCCAGCTCATACTAGTTTGCACAGTCCCGGTTAGCCTAGGTGAACGGTCCCTCTGAGCTCTGTGTGGGGCCTATTTCACACTTAAACAAATGCCTATTCGCATGAATTTAGAGTGATGCAAGATTGGACTGGCGGCTACCATTCTCACTCACGCCTGCATATACTAGGCTCAGAACACGGAACACTTGCTCTATAATCCCTTGGATACTTATGTCCAGCTACGCCAATCGATAATGGCTCTGCTTGATCATACTGACCGAAGACACATCAACCCTGCGGGAACCAGGTGGGGATGCTAACCTGCCCCCAAACTCTGCAACAAACATGACCAGCTGCCCACCAACAAACCATCCCCAGCACCCGGGGGGCATGCCGCCATTCCTTGGCTTGTACACCGACGAGCTTAAGATTAATAATGGTATCGAAGGACCCATCTCTGAGGGCATGCGTGCAACACTATCCACTGCCTCACCCTAGTCACTAAAACGGTCTTTAATACATTGTGGCCGGATTGAGCATTAACTTTAGCTTACTGCTCCAGCCCATTTTGACCCCAACTTTGGTAGTAGCATGCCCTTAATGGTACGTGACCTTCTACAAGCACTGCGCAGAGTTCCCCATGACCACTGGAGACTCCTCTGGTGACGCATGCCCCCGGTGAGGGTGAAGAGCTCATCCTTTCAAGGAGTCAGACCTCGTTATACAGCGAAAGATGCACGTGGGGCACTCGAATAAGACAAAATAACTATTCTTTGCAAAAGAGAACCTGTCCGTCACTATTGTCTATCTTGGGACAGAAGAAGAACCATGATATTATCACTGATCAAATCCGATGTCATATTCGCTACCTCTGTCATTCTCATAAAATCGCCATATCTGACTGACACCGCACTCTCATCCTATGCTTTGTGTGATCTTGGCCCACTTTAGTGTGAGCAGAGCACCGCGATGCATACTTGGCTTCATGGTCGGTAATGCGCAAGTAAACTACCCCCTCCATCAAGTTGGGTTGCACAGTACATAGTAATGGGTGCAGTGGGCTAGTTACTCTCCTGGGGCCCCAATGCCACTGCACTTGCAGTGCTAATGAAAGCTTTGTCGTTTTGGCTGTGTCAACTTTGTTGCCTGCCCCCCTACAACCTCATGGAAATAGTGCTGAACTCTCGCTTACTACACTGCGGAGTGAGCCCACTGTATTCACCAAAGTTCTTCACAATTCCGCTTCTACTAATTGGGAACACGTTCCCCCCATGGTATCTTGGCGCTGCATAACATGTTTATTGTTACTCAACTCCATGGTACTCGTTTTATCGACCTCAGAAGGATACATGCTGAGTGGACCTACCAGGATCTGAACCTGTGACCGAGACATTGAAACAAGCCACTTTCTGTTCTGCCACTCCCCAGGCCTGTGGAATAGTCTCCCAGGGCCGACATCTGGCACTTGAACCCTTACTTGGACGGGCCTGAGCTGGAAACCCAGATCTAGACAGCCTGCCAACCAGCTGACCACGTCCAATACCAGAGTGTCACACATCCACTCCGTAGCCTGGATACTAAACCCGGCATAGATGTATCAGAAGACCTATCTCTTGGCGCCTGTCTACCACAACTTTCGCTGCGTGTCCTAGTCTGTTAAAATCCGGGCACAAGGTAGCCTGCCCCGCTAAGCCCACGAAGAAATCGCAAGACACCTCCAGCAAACGCCTGGCCAAGCAAACACTACCGGCCACCTCACCCCCGTTACCGTACCTCTCGTTGCAGTCGTTGCGTGAAACCAAGTCCACAACATGCCAACACAGGTTTGCCCCCAAATGGCAGTACGATTCACGATGGGAAACATGACCTGAGAAAGAACACCACGTCCCCGCAACACTTACTTCCAAGTAATGCCCACCGCGATGGAGAGCACAGACCCCTGTTGCCGAAACCCAAGGAACGCAAAGCAAGGAGGCCCCCAGCGAAATATTTCCTAGTAGCTCCATATTTGCCAAAACACCGAATTGCCCGTCAATATCAGTGAAATATAATCCTGGTACTATGGCATATTCCTAAAAAGCACTTTACCAATGTAATTATCCCTTGGTGCTAGCCGAATAGGTGTATTACCCAATTAAGTTATTTTCCTTCATCTTAGAAAGAGGACGGTTGTATGTGCTAACCTGCAAGTCAAATCTAGGCAGCACTCGCAATAACCACCTGAGCTACACTCAGACTCGGTCCTACAGCGATCTCCGCTGGAGGCGGTCAATGGGTATACCATCAGTAATATCCATCCACTTTATTTTATTAAGGAGGAGCGCAGGCTCAAAGTGTTCCAACCGCCCCCTGGAAAATTCCATTTGACAGCAAGCTCCTAGAAGCTTTCATCGGGTGACCGCGCTCTACAATGTAGAGAAACACCCGCCAAAACCGATGTATTCCCTTTCTCAGACTGCGCAACCGCTGGCCCCCGCTCCAGCAAAGGTAAGTCATTATGTCAAAATTAATAAATAATTACAGGACCTTGAGCAGTGTCTGCGCACTAGGCCAGATGTAAGGGCTCACACAGCAATAAGATTGCTATGTGTGACATTTTCATCATTTCCGTGTAATGGGTGATATTTCACCAGCTATGAGTGACCCCTTTTCACAAGCATAGTCAAACAATGAAGACGATACAACATATTACTATCAGAAAAAGCACCAATCTAGGGCAACCACATCCTTAAGCTGCTCCTACCCCTGCTGCAAAGCACCCGAAACGGGAGGGACCTGAGCGCTGTACGTTTGCCTTTTTGGAAATAATGGAGGGCAAATAACCGAAGGGACTCCCACGTCGTGTCTACCTCTAGGCTCGAACCCCGGTCCCCTGGACACAAGTCCGCCACGCCACCAGGTGACCTACACCCCTCCCATAAGCTCCTCCCACAAGTGCTGCAGTGTGGCAGCACATCCTAAAGCTCGGACTAGGGCCGTACTCCCTACACATCAGCAATACCTGTCTCTTATTCCAATAAAGGAATATGTGTGTTCTGCCGGTCCATCCTTGCCGCTGCCACCAACAACCCCGGGCTGCATGTGCTGGAGGGTCGTCTCAGACCGCCCGACCTGCTGCCGCTGCTCGTGGTCCACCTAGGGCCAGTGACATCCCAGAGGCTCCGGGCCGTAAACATTAGATTTTACTGCAATTAATCGTGTGCAAGCTTGATTAGGGATGATAAATTGCACCCGAACTTCTGCTTACTATTCACATCAGGCATAGGGTGCGGCCCGGACGAAAACCCCACACGCATGGCAGCCGCCATCTTCTGCCACCCATACTTAAAACTTGAGCGCCAGGCAGCCTGCCACCCATACTTAAAACTTGAGCGCCAGGCAGCCTGACGCCGCCGAAAGCCCCCTCGCACCGCCGAACACAGAGCATCACCCGGCCCGGCTCCATCCCGTCGGAGGTCCGCAAAATTGGTGCGCCCCCGGTCCGAGAACGGCCACACGGCCCGCACAAGCTCACCCCGCGGGGCGATCCAACGGCAGTGCACGCAGGGAAAGATTCCAACATGTGCATACCTTGCCCATGGCCCCCCACAACATAAAGTACCCCAGGCCTGCAGGATGGCGCAAACAAGATATTGTCGAGCTGCGGCAGCCACTCCTCATTCCGCAGTATAATGACGAGTGCCGCAGTACGAGGGGTATCACACTAACAACCAACAGAATGTGACCCCCGCCCGTCTAACTAGCCCTGAGCCAGCATGCCGCTTCGCGGCGCGTCCTAAAGCTGCACATCTCTGGCAGGGGACAAGACCCACACCGGGGCACCAAGCGGAGGGGGTAGGTAGGCCGACTCACGCTCACACCGATGCTCCCACCGCAACTCCAAGATGAGTGTTGTTCTGACCCTAACGGTCAGGCCCATTGAGCTTCCTCCTGCCCCATGCAGCGTTGGCGCTGGAACCCTCATGGGGCACACCATCGGGTCACTACCGGGATCTCCTGCGCCACACCACCACGGCCAACAAACCACAGCCTCACATGAAGGCATAGGAGCGCTCCACACGAGCACCGCATCTACATTACCCTTCAGGCACAGGGAGCTTATGTGTTTTGCCGAGGATCACAGGATGCGAACGCGACCCCGAGGCTCGAAACCTGCTGCTTCCCCCTGCTACACAACACACCGCCTGGCCAAAAGGCTCGGGGACATCCAGGCCCCTGACCCCCCGCCCAGGTCACCCGTGCGACCAGGCTCCAACACGCGGTTGGAGCCACAGACCCAAAGGAAAGCCCAGGGAGGGGGAGCTACAGCGCCAACACACTCACGGGTACAAAACCGGACTCCAGACCACGAACGACGGCGTCCTGGACGGCGTGTCCGACCCCCTAGTGGGCCCCCGCTGACGCCATATACAATAAACAAGGAGTCTGCCGCCTCTAAGAGCTCCCAGCCACACCGGAGTGCGGGGAGTCATATCGAAGCCCAAGGCGTTGGAGGAAGTCCCGGGGATTTCAATCTCGGGGGCAGTTCTAAAGCGGTCGCCCCCAGCTTATCGCACCCCCCAGCACAACCCATGCTGCGGCCAGCACGACCCCGCGGGCCTTCGCTAGGCCCAGACAATACCTCCACGGAGCCCTAAGAACTCCACAAGCTCGGACCGCAGCAGGCAGTGCCTAAAGAAGGGAGGGACAACCTCACCTCACAACGCAACCCTGGACCGGCACGATACGATCCCACGAAAACGACCCTCCGCGCTGAAGACCACAAAGACGGCGTGGCTGGGAAACATCCAGCACAAAAGTCATCAGTCCAACTGACCACATCCTCTCCCCACAAACCACTGGAGACACGCTGTGAGAGGCAGGGGCAAAACACACCAACCCCGACTCACCTTGACAAACCCGACTAGGCGGCGCGACGATGACCCCGGCGAGCCTGGACAACGTTTCCAGTGCGGGGGTGGGACCGCAACAACGCCGGCCGACGCGAGACAACCAGTCAAGACGGCGTGGCTGGCGAACAGAGACCGCCAGGAGGGGCAGGGGAGGCATATATGCCCTGCCCCCCCATCGCACCGGAAGGACGTCACAGAGGTGACCTAGCTGGAGGGCTCCACAGCCCCTCCAAAGACTAGAGCGGGTGGGCAGTGCCAAAATGGCACTAAAGGGCCGCCCTGCTGAGGTGGCCCCCTGCGGGGGCCGCGGACAGCCGCATATCACCAGCTTGTGAGACGCAGCAGCACAAGATCTCTTGCGCCCAGCATTTAATATCACCGGGCTGCCCTCCTAATTTCATCCGTTTGCTTTCCTTTGAGAATTCTCTTCAAAGTGCCGAGCATTAATTACCTCAGGAGACAGACCAGCAACAGGAGCACATTCATATAAGCAGTGTTGGTTTTCTTCTGTTTATAGTAACCGAGCGCCATCCAGTGGAATAGTGTAGTATTATCACGTAGACGTCTCTTATATTGAAGCATATAAAGCATTAAAATCATTTCTCATCATGGAAAACTGCAGTGATTCGCAAACTTCTTTCTGGCAAACACAAAGTGCAAATGAAACCATTGTGATTCGCACACTTTATGTGAAAACCTTGATAATTTTGTTTCAAGGCAGTAACACTAAGATATAGTGTAGAACCCTTTGCAGTGATCCTCACACCCTAGCCTGATAAACTCCTGTAATTTAGCACAAAGGCAGTGACAATAGTAATTTTTCAACAGATAGGGGATTCATGTACTAATGGAAGGAAACTACTTTCATTGCACATAGTCATTGTTCAGTTCATTTTAAGAAATCTTCCCTTCAAGTCGTAGGGGTCATTTAATAAAACCTATGGCATCAAGCAAAACCAAATTTTCACTGTCTGTACAAGCACAGGCAACGCACAGATTCCTGACACTTATGTAGAAGCAAAGAAAAGACTAGAAATAAAGGGGCATAATTAGGTGGATTTGGGGCTAATCACCTTGCTGTGCTGCCCTGCGTCAAAGTGAAAGGGCAGGAATGCGCCGTATCTATGGCATATAGCGCATTCCTGTCCCTTCCCCCTGCGGTGGCACCGTTTCAGCAGCCTAGCACCAACACAGGCACCCTTGCACCATGAAAAACCACAAAAACATTCCTAGGAGGCTTTTTTCTCTTTCTATGTGTGCTGCATTATGAGAAAAGAGAAAAAACAAGGAGAAATAAAGGTATTTCCCCTCGTTGCACCTCCCCTGGGAAGGCATAAGGGTTTGGCACATCTCAGGTTTACACGGTCTTGTAAATCTGGGGATGCATCAAAATCCGTGGGTGCTGCATGGGGACACCCACTGCAACGCCCATGGAACGCCTCCCTAGCACAGAGCAAGGCAAAGCAGCGATTTGCGCTGCCTTGCCTTAATCCATATCTATGAGGCCATTCAAAGCCACACAAAGTGGCTTTGCGTGACCTCATAAATATAATTTGGTGGTTTGCGCCACCGTTGCAATACAAAAAGTAACGCAACAGCAGCAGAAGGTGCTCGCAAATATGCCCCATAGTTTGGAAAGCAGGTCAACATAGTTTTGCAGAGATATCAAATTTACACTTATTCCACAAAAGTCATGAAACAGTAGATCAATTTCATTCTCATATTTGATATGTAACTTTTATGGATGTTTGTTTCATCCGAATAAAGTCTTTTTGAATTTGAATTTCACTCGATCAATTTATCACCAGTCAGTCTGAATTTGTGAATATGGTGGACCAAATTAACAAAGATTAATTAATTTTTCAATGGAAAAACAAAAAGATGTAGGAAAGATTGTGGGTTGTATGCAATCCAACCTTGAAAGAAGCAGTTGATACTGCAAAATAGTGAAAGAATCAGACTCCTTTATGAGGGAAATTAAACAAATTGATGCAATGAAAAGTGATGAAGTAAACATTGTAGAAAAGAAACAGAACATAATTAAGTCTTTCAAGAATCAAGATACAAGAGAAAAGAACTTCAGGGAAAGAACTAAAGACAATCTGAAGAAATCTTACATCAAACTGGCATATAAAGGATGCTACAGATGTGGCAGTATGTCACAAGTGGTGGACTTCGAAGGATGTTTCATGAGGAATAATGAATGTTGGAGATGTGGTTAGGAAAGGACATAGCACGGTTGTGCAAGCATGGAAACAGACCTAAAATGACTTGTGTGGAGGAGGCCTGGGTGGAACTCACTGAATTTCACTCCGCTGAATTCCGTGGAGTTACACAAAATACTGAGAGATTCCATAGAGATCCACAAATGAATGAAAAGGGCACGTCATGCTGTGATTTGGCACTGGTTTTGCGATACGTGCTGAAAAATCTGCATGAAGAGCAGCACACAGTGCGCAAGCGGATTACCTTTTGTTTCCCAACTTTTCCAATCCAACCCAATCCATCCCATCTGATCACCCACTTCCCAATCCTATCTTGTCTTTAATTATTTTTATTACTGTCTGACTATCCCTGTGTGTATTTGTTTCTGTGTGCTTTTTTGTGACTTTTTTGTACTTTGTTTTCATTTTCCTTGTGTTTCTTTCCTGATGAGTACTCTCTGTCCTGCTGTTTCCCATTCTAGCCCAAATCATGGCAGCAGCAGGCGGCACCGCCGGCACCCCTTGTGGGTGATACAGGTGGACAGGGTTCCACCCCATCTTCAGCGAGGCAGAGGTGGTTGCACTAATCTTCTGGGTGCAGCGCCATCTGATCCACATGTTTGCAGCAGGCCCAGAAAGATTTACGCCCCGCAGCAGCGTCAATTGCTCTGGGGGCAAGTGTGGCAATGTCTGCATCGCAGCACCAGCATCCAGAGCATCCAGCAGCAGCTGATGCACCACTGGATTGACATCCTGGAGAGGAAACAGAACCTGCTCAACCTACTGGGCATCGAGGTTGTGGGGATCATGAGCATGGGCGACTCCTCCATTAGGGCGGAGGAGCGTTGCCCCACTGCTTTCTCGCAGTGCGAGAAGCAGAAACATAAAATGGTAAAACTACCATTTTATGTTTCTGCTTCTCGCACTGCAAGAAAGCAGAAGGGTTTGGTTGGGGGGGCGGGTGGGCGGGACTGCTGGAGTCCAGGGGAGGAGTGGCTTGCCCACTCTGAGGGCGCTGACTTTTTGGTCGGCCCCAGGGCCGACCAAACCAGTCATACGCACTCTGCATTTTCCCCATGTAGGCTGCATGCAGAAAATGGCCTCCCCATAGACGCCTGTGTGGTCGGCGTCCCAGCCAATCACAATGCTGCCATAGCAGCGTTGTGGTTGGCTTAGGGGAGGGGAGGGAGGCTGCCTGCTCTGCCTGGTTCCTGTTCCAGGAAAACCCGGGACCCGGCCGGGAGCTGAGACGGCGCTGGACCCAGGAAGGTAAGTTTATTTTTATTTTTTTAATTAACCACTCCCCGCCGCAAACCCCCACACGACCCCCCCACCCGCGAGTCATGCTGGCCGCGACTGCTCATGAGTAATATTTTTATGTTCTAAAAATTCTGATGTTATTCATTTTCTGAATGATTTTCTAGAGCCTTTCCAATTAAGTTTTTGGACATTAAGTTAATATAGAGGACAGGATACCTGGTAACTCTTTTGTAACATGTAGCGTTGAAAAGGTACATCTATAGAAATCTGGATGTATGTTCCTATTATTTATTTAGTATTTATTACATTCGTCTGTGGTTTCTACCTATTTTAAAACTTGAATTTATGTTTTGTTTATTTTTATTTTTATCCATCTATTTGCAGTTTCTACTTAACTGTGACCTCTAACCATGTACATTTGATTGAGGGTGGATTTTTTTGGGTGTTAATTTATATTTATGGACTATAAAGTTATGTTCCCCCACTTGGCTATCTCAGCATAAGAAGACTAAGGTCTAGATAATGGTGTGCCTCTTAACTGTCTTCCATTTGCACAAACTAATCCACTCAATTGTACCTCTTTTCAATTGCTGGAAAAGAAAAGAGAGGGATGGTATCAAGATTTCATGAGGACTTCCTGGAACCTCCAAGGTTGTCAGAAACATGCGGTCTACCTCTCCATCTTCATCATAGGGTGTTTGGTGTCCTTTTTGCCAATTTTAGGGGATTACAACAGGACAGCAATGGAGATTGCTTGACCACCGCATTCTCTGCCTTTTGTCGATTCAAAATGGCCAACGCCTTTTTATGACTTCTATTCCTTATAGCAAAACCAAAGGGGATGATGGACGGAGTGTTGAACATTGCAAGCCCTCACCCCCAGTCAACTGAAATGGGTTTAATCCATCATCATTCTTTAGCTCACTCCGCCACCCCAGTTCAGACATGGCCATATGCAAATCAGTCTGACCCTGTGCCTCATGGGAACAGTCCAGCCCGAACTGCCAAGCCATGTCTTCCCTGGACCGGAAACAAGCATCCTGGGACCGGTTTCTGGCTTACAGCCGTCATCAGCCAACCCCGAAACCGGTCCTAGGATGCTTGTTTCCAGTCCAGGGAGGACCTGGCTTGGCAGTTCGGGCTGGATGAGGCACAGGGTCAGGACTGATTTGCATATGGCTGGGTTCAAACTGGAATGGCATGGTGAGCAAAAAAACGATGGATTTAGGCCCAGATCTCTGTACTGGGGTGAATGTTTGACATTGTTCTGCATTCTGTCCATCAACTGTTGTTTTTGCATTTGTCACCCAGAGTGGGACGGGTATGCCCAGACATGGGTCCCGTGCTCTCCATGCCACTGGAATCAAGCTATCCTGGCTGAAGAGGGGTGAAACCCCGAAACCGGTCCTAGGATGCTTGTTTCCAGTCCAGGGAGGACCTGGCTTGGCAGTTCGGGCTGGACTGTTCCCATGAGGCACAGAGTCAGGACTGATTTGCATATGGCTGGGTTCAAACTGGAATGGCATGGTGAGCAAAAAAACGATAGATTTAGGCCCAGATCTCTGTACTGGGGTGAATGTATGACATTGTTCTGCATTCTGTCCATCAACTGTTGTTTTTGCTTCTATTCCTTATAGGCTAATTTCTCAATTCAGGGTGCCTGTTATTGTTCATGATGTGTTGATGATTCTTCACTTCGAGCTCAAAGGGGTTCAGACAATATTTAAAATGGTTTTGCCCTCCTGTTTTGTCTGGCAACATCCGCAGTTGGTGGTTTTGCTGCCAACTGGTTTGGTCATCCTTCATGTGCACCTTTTTTGCGTTTTCAGGTCTTGCAGCCGGTTGTATGACGGAGGACCGCATGGCTCAACCACACATGCCTCTACCATACAGCCTGAACCACAAATGCGTCTTAACCATGCATTCCTTTACCACGCATGCCTTTACCACGCAATTTTGTGGTAAACACATGAATGGTAAAGGGGTATGCATGGCTATGGTTGCGGCCCCCCTCCTCGTGCCCTAAGCTACAAACCCCCTACCTGCCCCCACGCTCTGAGGTCCAAATACCCCTTCCCCCTCCCACACCCATATGCTGTCCCTAACCCTTAACATCCACTACCCCGAACCCCTCCCACCCCCGCTCTGTCCCTAAAACTGCTCCAACCCCTTCCACTGCCCTTAGGCTAAAACCTTAATCCCTATTTTAAAAAAACGACCCCAAGCTCTAAAAACTGCCCCACTCTCCCCTAAGCCCTAAAACCTACCCTGACTACCCATTCCCCTCCCCTGAGGCCTAAAACCCTGTCCCTTAATATACACTACCCCGACCCCCTCCCAACCCCCTCGCTGTCCCAAGAAATTACCCCACCCCTTCCACTGCCCTTAGGTCTGATACCCTAAGTCCTAATTAAAAAAAATACCTGGCCCTCCCCCAGCCCTGAGAACTACCCCGACCCTCCCCCAGCCCGGAAAACTACCCCTGATCCCCCAGCCCTGAAAACAATCACCGACCCCACAGCCCTGAAAACGACCTGACCCCTCCAGCCCTAAAAACGACCCCAACCCCCACACCAGAAAACGACCACCCAGCCCCAAAAACGACCCTGTCCCAACTACCTCCCCAACCCATACAAACTACCCCCAACCCATACAAACTACCCCCCCAAAACCCAGCCCCACTTATCTCACTGCGTCATCTCTTCCTGGAGTCTTCCTGCTTCTGCCGAGCTGCAGCCAGCAGCTAGACCGCACCCCGCCTTAACCACGCATATGCGTGTCTAAGGCATATGCGTGGTTAAGGCAAGCGTGGTATCGCTTGCGCAGTCGGAACACGCGTGGCTCTGTCTGCTTCCCCTTGCAGCCTTACCACTAGGACCCAGACTCCAGCTTCCACCCATTACAAGTTCCCCCTTAGGACTAATGGTAGTAACTGCATCTTCTTTTGGGTTACACTGATTACTGTGAAGTGTTTATTGTGGTATGAATGAATTTCTTACTTTACAGAACGTGCTGTACTCCTGAATTACTTACCTGAGCTGCTGGATCAATGTTGTTTCCCCTGCTTCCCCTGATCATTCATCCACACGTTCTGCAGTACAAATATGGTGGAAGGTGAGGGCAATAGGAAATTGGGAGGCTGGTGGATAATCTGCATAGTCCTCTGCTCTTGTCATGAAAGACCCATAGCACTGACCACAACCTCCCAAGGAAACATTTTTGGATCCTGCCTTATGGCTAAAACAAAGGCGTCAAGATGGCAAATTCCTAGGTGAGGCTGGAGACCACAGGCTGCATGTTTCCAGCATGTCTCATCAGTCCTGGGAACTTAGACTAATGGAGCCTATCCTCTGAACACAACAGGGCTCTCTTAGCCGAGCTGCTGTAGTATGGGAGAGTAGAGTATGGGAGAGAAGCTGCGCCCACTCTCCTCCCCTATTTTTCATTGGCTTGTGTCATTGTCTTTCGTAAATGCTGCCTTTGGATTTGTTAATAGGCTTGTTTGTCCCTCCTTAACACATCCTTGTCTTCATTTGTACCCTCCCATGGAGACTGACCCTTTTACTTTAGTTGTTGCACGGACCTGTTATTTAGTCTGTAAGCACTATTTACTTTATTTAGTTTCTCTTACTGCAGGCTGGACATGCGCTGCTTCAGCTGAAACCACTTGTGGTTTTTTAAGCAGCATGGCCGCCCCCGTAACACGGGTGCCTGCTTTCAGTCACTTTAACCCGGCATTATCTTGTGTCTGTTTCAACCCCTGAGTAAAATGGATTTAGAAATGATTAGCAAATTAAGTCATGTGAATTCCAGGTAGCACATAATCCTGTGCTAATGGGCTGAAGCTGACAACAGCACATCTTTGTTACATGTCATCTGTACTAAAGCCACCTGACGGGTTATTTTCAAAAGCCTGTTTAATTAACAACACCACCACCACCAATGCCACCACCACAAATACCACCACCACCGCCAATACCACCACCACCACCGCCAATACCACCACCACCAACACCACCAATATGACCACCAATACCACTACCACCACCACCAATACCACCGCCACCAATACCACCACCACCAACACCACCACCACCAGTACCACCACTACCACCAATACAACTACCACCAATACCACTACCACCGAGACCACCACCAATACCACTAATACCACCACCACCAATACCACCACCACGAATGCCACCACCACCACCAATGCCACCACCGACAATACCACCACCAATACCAACACCACCAATACCACCACCAATACCACCACCACCAATGCCACCACCACCACCAATGCCACCACCAACAATACCACCACCAATACCAACACCACCAATACCACCACCAATACCACCACCACCAATACCACCAAAACCACTACCAATACCACCACCACCAATACCACCACCACCACCAATACCACCACCACCACCACCAATACCACCACCACCATTACAACTACCACCACCAATACTACCACCACTACTACCACCATCAATACCACTACCACCACCAATACCACCACCCCCACCAATACCACCTCCACCACCAATACCACTGCCAACACCACCAATACCACCACCGCCACCAATACCACTACCACCACCACCAATACCACTGCCACCAATACCACCACCACCAACACCACCACCACCAGTACCACCACTACCACCAATACAACTACCACCAATACCACTACCACCGAGACCACCACCAATACCACTAATACAACCACCACTAATACCACCACCACCAATACCACCACCACCACCACCAATACCACCACCACCACCAATGCCACCACCAACAATACCACCACCAATACCAACACCACCAATACCACCCCAATACCACCACCACCAATACCACCACCAACAATACCACCAAAACCACCACCAATACCACCACCAATACCACCCCCACCAATACAACCACCACCACCAATACCACTGCCAACACCACCAATACCACCACCGCCACCAATACCACCACCACCAATACCACCACCGCAACCAATGCCACCACCAATACCACCACCACAAATACCATCACCACCAATACCAAAACCACCACCAATACCACCACCAATACCACCAACACCACCAATACCACCAGCACCACCAATACCACCACCACCAATACCACCACCACCACCAATACCACCACCAACAATACCACCACCAATACCAACACCACCAATACCACCCCAATACCACCACCACCAATACCACCACCAACAATACCACCAAAACCACCACCAATACCACCACCAATACCACCCCCACCAATACAACCACCACCACCAATACCACTGCCAACACCACCAATACCACCACCGCCACCAATACCACCACCACCAATACCACCACCGCAACCAATGCCACCACCAATACCACCACCACAAATACCATCACCACCAATACCAAAACCACCACCAATACCACCACCAATACCACCAACACCACCAATACCACCAGCACCACCAATACCACCACCACCAATACCACCACCACCACCAATACCACCACAAATAATACCATCACCAATACCACAACCACCAATACCAATACCACCACCAGCAATACCACCACCCCCAATACCACCACTACCAATCCAATACCACCACCACCAATACCAATACCACCACCACCAATCCAATACCACCACCACCAATACCAATACCACCGCCAATACCAATACCAGCACCAATACCACCACTGATACCACCAACACCATCAATTCCACCATCACCAATACCACCACCACCAATACCACCACCACCAATAACACAACCACCAGCACCACCACCAATACCACCACCACCAATACCACCACCACCAGTACCACCACCACCAATAACACCAACACCAATACCACCATCACCAATCCAATACCACCACCAATACCACCACAATCCACCACCAATACCACCACCACCAATACCACCACCACCAGTACCACCACCACCAATAACACCACCACCAATACCACCACCACCAATACCACCACCACCAATAACACAACCACCAGCACCACCACCAATACCACCACCACCAATACCACCACCACCAGTACCACCACCACCAATAACACCAACACCAATACCACCATCACCAATCCAATACCACCACCAATACCACCAGCACCACCACCAATACCACCACCACCACCACCACCAGTACCACCACCACCAATAACACCACCACCAATACCACCACCACCAATACCACCACCACCAATAACACAACCACCAGCACCACCACCAATACCACCACCACCAATACCACCACCACCAGTACCACCACCACCAATAACACCAACACCAATACCACCATCACCAATCCAATACCACCACCAATACCACCAGCACCACCACCAATACCACCACCACCAATACCACCACCACCAGTACCACCACCACCAATATCACCACCACCAATACCACCACCACCAATACCACCACCAATACCACCACCACCACCACCAATACCACCACCACCATTACAACTACCACCACCAATACTACCACCACTACTACCACCATCAATACCACTACCACCACCAATACCACCACCCCCACCAATACCACCTCAACCACCAATACCACTGCCAACACCACCAATACCACCACCGCCACCAATACCACTACCACCACCACCAATACCACTGCCACCAATACCACCACCACCAACACCACCACCACCAGTACCACCACTACCACCAATACAACTACCACCAATACCACTACCACCGAGACCACCACCAATACCACTAATACAACCACCACTAATACCACCAGCACCAATACCACCACCACCACCACCAATGCCACCACCACCACCAATGCCACCACCAACAATACCACCACCAATACCAACACCACCAATACCACCCCAATACCACCACCACCAATACCACCACCAACAATACCACCAAAACCACCACCAATACCACCACCAATACCACCCCCACCAATACAACCACCACCACCAATACCACTGCCAACACCACCAATACCACCACCGCCACCAATACCACCACCACCAATACCACCACCGCAACCAATGCCACCACCAATACCACCACCACAAATACCATCACCACCAATACCAAAACCACCACCAATACCACCACCAATACCACCAAGACCACCAATACCACCAGCACCACCAATACCACCACCACCAATACCACCACCACCACCAATACCACCACAAATAATACCATCACCAATACCACCACCACCAATACCAATACCACCACCAACACTACCACCAACACACCAATACCACCACCACCAATCCAATACCACCACCACCAATCCAATACCACCACCACCAATCCAATACCACCACCACCAATACCAATACCACCGCCAATACCAATACCAGCACCAATACCACCACTGATACCACCAACACCATCAATTCCACCATCACCAATACCACCACCACCAATACCACCACCACCAATAACACAACCACCAGCACCAATACCACCACCACCAATACCACCACCACCAGTACCACCACCACCAATAACACCAACACCAATACCACCATCACCAATCCAATACCACCACCACCAATACCACCGCCAATACCAATACCACCACCAATACCACCACCAACAATACCATCACCACCGCCACCACTAATACCACCTCCACCAACACCACCACCAATACCACCACCACCAGCAGTACCACCATCACCACCAATACCACCACCAATAGCACCACCACCAATACCACCACCACCTATACCACCACCACCAATACCAATACCACCACCAATACTACCACCACCAATACCACCACCAATACCACCAACACTAATACCAACACCACCAATACCACCACCTATACCACCACCAATACCAATATCACCACCAATACCACCAATACCACCACCATTAATACCACCACCACCACCAAAACCACCCCCACCCCCACCACCAATATCACCACCAATACCACCACCACCAATACCACCACCACCACCACCAATACCACCACCACCCCCAATACCCCCACCAATAGCACCACCAATACCACCACCACCAATACCACCACCAATACCACCACCACTGCCACCACCAATACCACTACCACCACCACCAATACCACCACCACCACCACCACCACCAATACCAGCACCACCAATACCACCACCAATACTATCACCACCACCAATACCACCACGACCAATACAACCACCACCACCAATACCACCACTACCACCATCAATACCACTACCACTACCACCACCAATACCACCACCACCACCAATACCACCACCAATGCCACTGCCGACACCACCAATACCACCACCAACACCAATACCACCACCACCATTACCACCACCACCACCAATGCCACCACCAATACCACCACCACAAATACCATCACCACCAATACCAACACCACCACCAATACCACCACCAATACCACCAAGACCACCAATACCACCAGCACCACCAATACCACCACCACCAATACCACCACCACCAATACCACCACTAATACCACCACCACCAATACCAATACCACCACCAACTCCACCACCAACCCACCAATACCACCACCACCAATCCAATACCACCACCACCAATCCAATACCACCACCACCAATCCAATACCACCACCACCAATACCAATACCACTGCCAATACCAATACCAGCACCAATACCACCACTAATACCACCACCACCATTACCACCACCACCACCAATAACACAAACAACAACACCACCACCAATACCACCACCACCAATACCACCAGTACCACCAATACCACCAACACCAATACCACCATCACCAATCCAATACCACCACCACCAATACCACCGCCAATACCAATACCACCACCAATACCACCACCACCAATACCACCACCACCGCCACCACTAATACCACCTCCACCAATACCACCACCAATACCACCACCACCACCAGCAGTACCACCACCCCCAATACCACCACCAATACCAATACCACCACCACCAATACCACCACCAATACCACCACCAATAGCATCACCACCAATACCACCACCACCTATACCACCACCACCAATACCACCACCAATACTACCACCACCTATACCACCACCACCAATACCACCACCAATACTACCACCACCAATACCACCACTAATACCACCACCACCTATACCACCACCACCAATACCACCAGCACCAATATCACCAGCACCAATACCACCACCTATACCACCACCACCAATACCAATATCACCACCAATACCACCAGTACCACCACCACCACCAAAACCACCCCCACCACCAATATCACCACCAATACCACCACCGCCAATACCAATACCACCACCAACACTACCACCAACACACCCATACCACCACCACTAATCCAATACCACCACCACCAATCCAATACCACCAACACCAATCCAATACCACCACCACCAATACCAATACCACCGCCAATACCAATACCAGCACCAATACCACCACTGATACCACCAACACCATCAATTCCACCATCACCAATACCACCACCACCAATACCACCACCACCAATACCACAACCACCAGCACCACCACCAATACCACCACCACCAATACCACCACCACCAGTACCACCACCACCAATAACACCAACACCAATACCACCACCACCAATACCACAACCACCAGCACCACCACCAATACCACCACCACCAATACCACCACCACCAGTACCACCACCACCAATAACACCAACACCAATACCACCATCACCAATCCAATACCACCACCACCAATACCACCGCCAATACCAATACCACCACCAATACCACCACCACCAATACCACCACCAATACCATCACCACCGCCACCACTAATACCACCTCCACCAACACCACCACCAATACCACCACCACCAGCAGTACCACCATCACCACCAATACCACCACCAATGGCACCACCACCAATACCACCACCACCTATACCACCACCACCAATACCAATACCACCACCAATACTACCACCACCAATACCACCACCAATACCACCACCAATACCACCAACACTAATACCAACACCACCTATACCACCACCAATACCAATATCACCACCAATACCACCACCACCAATACCACCACCATTAATACCACCACCACCACCAAAACCACCCCCACCACCAATATCACCACCAATACCACCACCACCAATACCACCACCGCCACCACCAATACCACCACCACCCCATACCCCCACCAATAGCACCACCAATACCACCACCACCAATACCACCACCAATACCACCACCACTGCCACCACCAATACCACTACCACCACCACCAATACCACAACCACCACCACCAATACCACCACCACCAATACCAGCACCACCAATACCACCACCAATACTATCACCACCACCAATACCACCACCACCAATACCACCACCACCACCAATGCCACCACCAATACCACCACCACAAATACCATCACCACCAATACCAACACCACCACCAATACCACCACCAAGACCACCAATACCACCAGCACCACCAATACCACCACCACCAATACCACCACCACCACCAATACCACCACAAGTAATACCACCACCAATACCACCACCACCAATACCACCACCAACACCACCACCAACCCACCAATACCACCACCACCAATCCAATACCACCACCACCAATCCAATACCACCACCACCAATCCAATACCACCACCACCAATACCAATTCCACTGCCAATACCAATACCAGCACCAATACCACCACTAATACCGCCACCACCATTACCACCACCACCACCACCAATAACACAACCACCAACACCACCACCAATACCACCACCACCAATACCACCACCACCAGTACCACCAATACCACCAACACCAATACCACCATCACCAATCCAATACCACCACCACCAATACCAACGCCAATACCAATACCACCACCACCAATACCACCACCACCACCGCCACCACTAATACCACCTCCACCAATACCACCACCAATACCACCACCACCACCAGCAGTACCACCACCCCCAATACCACCACCAATGCCAATACCACCAACACCACCACCAATACCACCACCAATAGCACCACCACCAATACCACCACCACCTATACCATCACCACCAATACCACCACCAATACTACCACCACCAATACCACCAATACCACCACTAATACCACCACCAATACCACCACCAATACCACCACCACCTATACCACCACCACCATCACCAATACCACCAGCACCAATATCACCAGCACCAATACCACCACCTATACCACCACCACCAATACCAATATCACCACCAATACCACCAGTACCACCACCACCACCAAAACCACCCCCACCACCAATATCACCACCAATACCACCACCACCAATACCACCACCACCACCAATACCACCACCAATACCACTACCACCACCACCAATGCCACCACCACCACCACCAATACCACCACCAATACTATCAGAACCACCAATACTATCACCACCACCAATACCACCACCAGCAATACCACTGTCATAAGGTTTCTGCACATACAGAGCTATGCACAGGATAATAGGACCTTGGAATATAGTGGTGAGCCAACCATAGACCTTAGCACCCAAAACCCCAACCCAACTAGCCTTAGCGTCCCATTAGCACTAATGTACCAATGATTAGACAATCTAGAACACGGTATCTCTCTCTCACTCAGGACTCGCAGAGGCAAGAACACTCTTTCGTCACACTTGTACCTGTCCACAACATGCGTAAGAAGAGACACTGTATAGTTCAAAATATTTATTTCAACTTACGTGCTCTAAGATACAGTACACGTGTCAGTACTAATAGCATAATACATATGAATAATATAATCAGCATAGTTACTACTCCATAGAATACGAACGGGGAAAGCATCTCATAAAGCAGTGGATATATGTCTAACTAACATTACCACCTCCCCGTGCTGGAAGCCAGTTTATTATGAGAATAGAAGACCTTTGGGCTTTGACTAGCGAACCCCCATACCTCAGTCTCTAGATGCAAAACTACATCAGCATACAATCACAGCTCTTCTCTCTGGAAAGTTCGTCTCCAAGTGCTGCCTAGAGCAGGCGACCGCATTATTAAAAGCACACTAATTTCTCAATGGCAGCTGTACATGGTGTTATGTCTAGGTGCGAGGGACGGGCCAAATCAGTAAGAACCAGGGATTTGTTATTCGACCTTGTAACTGTTGTTCAGACTGAGCCCAAAAGGGAATAGGAGAAAAGGTGAGAAACAGAAAATGCAGACAGTTGTAAAATAACTTGGCAGTAGCAGAGGGCGACAGAACAACAGTTTAAGAGTAACGTGCGCAAAAGTCATCATGGCAGCCAGGCCTGTGCCAACGTAGCCAGGCAGGCCATGAGCCACAAGACACCCTCCCCTGGACAGTCCATCGGCCAAGATGAAAATGAAGACAGAGTTCCAAACACCTGAGCAGAAACGAGGCAGTCCACCGACAGTGAACGGCAAGTCAATCCAAAAACGTGGAAGAGCAGAAAATGCTATACCGTCCAAGGGGACATCATTGGAATCGTCAAAAACGTAGACGCCATCCAGTCCAACAGATCAAAGCTGCAGGAATGTTCCTCAGAGGATGGAGCATCTAGAAGCAATGCGGGACAGCTTGCGTGATATTCAATATAACTTTGTTGTAGGAGATTCTGAGCAGCCGCCCAGATATCCCATTGTGCCAAAATCCCCAGTGCAGCCGCACGCATCATAAAGCCAGCAGCGGAACAGTCCCGTTCATGGGCCTCTAAGGGACCCACCAACTGGACAAAATCCGGAACAGACAATGACGAATTGGAGAGGCAATAATCCATGGTCCATGTGAACGGACACCGGATGCAAGACATCACAGGTTGCACGCAAGTGAAATACGCAAAGTGAAAAGAAAGGGTGTAGGACACACTGATAGTTGCCAAGGGCAGAACATCGAAGCCAACCAGAAGTCGCTCACGGAGCAGTTGGAGGCTTTCGGGATCGAGAAGGGCCCAGTGGTGTGCAGCCATTGCGCAGAAAACAGACCAACAGCAAGACACCAGCCGCCAAAGCGAGGATTAATGGGAAGCCACCAAAGACGCTAGAAAAAATAGAATGAATGAACGCCGGTATCACACCGAAAATAGTTTGGAAGGTGGACACCAGGCCAGACCCCACAATTTTAAAAAAGTGCACCAGACCCTCAGTTATGTTATGTTATGTTATAGGCATTTATACAGCGCGAACGGTTACCCAAAGGTGTCCTGGCGCTAGCTGCTCTCAAACTGGGCACTGAGGTGGAAGACAATTTTTTTTTTACAAAGTAAAAAGCCATGTCTTCAATTCCTTCCTGAAGGTTAGGATATTATGTGTGTTTCTCAAATGAAAAGGGAGATCATTCCAGGCCTTAGCAGCACCGGCAATAAAACTTCTCCCTCCCCATGCGACTCTTTTTGTGGGTGGTACTGATACCAACTTAGCACCAAGAGAGCGAAGAGTTCTTATGGGTTGATACCATTTCAGACGCTGTTTAAGGTAGTCTGGGCCTGTACCTTGCAGTGCTTTATGCACGGTGCACAGGGCCTTAAAACGTACCCTTTTCCTGACAGGCAGCCAGTGAAGCTTTTTGATTTCCTTGGCAATAGGAGAAAATTTCGGGGTACCAGTAAGCAGTCTTGCCGCCGCATTTTGCAACAATTGGAGTTTGTTCATGAACCGTTCTTGAATGTTTAAGTAAAGACCATTGCAGTAATCCAGCCTAGACATAATAAGTGCCGTGACTACTGTCCGCCGACTGTCTACTGGTAAGAAATGTAGTATTTTTTAATCATTTTGAGGGTATAAAAAGTGGCTGAGGTTACTGCATTTATCTGATCACCAAAATTAAGCTTGTCATCAATTATCACTCCTAAATTCTTTACTTTCTTGGTGGGTGTAGGGAGAGTACCCAATGTATCCGGCCACCAATTGGGGGTCCAAAAATTGGCATCATTTCCAAATAAGATGACCTCAGTCTTACCTGAATTAAGTTTCAGGCAGTTTTGCGACATCCACCTCCCGACTGCCGCCATACAGTCGTGGAACTGAATGTCAATTCCTACTCCCTGTCCTGGTCGCAGAGCCACCACAATTTGTGTGTCGTCTGCATAAGAAGTGAGGTCAAAACCAAAAGAGCCAATTAAAGAAGCCAGGGAAGAGACATATACGTTAAAAAGAGTCGGACTAAGGGAGGATCCCTGAGGTACTCCGCAAGGCAGGGAAAACGGTTTGGAATAAAATTCATCTAGTGCCACAATTTGAGATCTGCCCGTTAGGAAGGACTTCAGCAGCTTCCATGCCTTACCCTGAATCCCGCATGCTGATAATTGGTTCAGCAGTAGGTCATGATGGACCGTATCAAAGGCTGCCGATAAGTCCAACATAATCAATGCGGCCTTGCCTCCCCTATCCGATACTTCTCTAATTTCTTCAGTGGACTTAATGAGGGCAGACTCAGTGCTATGTCCCTCTCTGAACCCATACTGAGTAGGGTCCAAGGCTTGGGTTTCACCTAGGAAGGCACTGAGTTGTACATTCATCGATTTCTCGACCAGTTTGGCAGGCAGCGGGAGACGTGAAATTGGACGAAAGTTATTGGGGTCCTTGGGATCAAGGTTGGGCTTTTTTAGCAGCGGCAATATTGAGGCCACTTTCCAAAGTTTAGGGAAATCTCCTGCATTGAACATTGAGTTGAACAGGGAGGTGAGTACAGGGGCAATAAGTCCCGAAGCACCTTTGATCACCGAAACTGGACAGGGGTCATAAGGGGAGCCTGACCTTGCTGCCAATAAGAGCGTCTCTGTATCAATAACAGATAGTGGCTCAAATTTATCAAAGACAGCGGTGGTCCTTCCTTCCAACTGTGTTACCGCCCCTATAGTGCTTGGGTGGAGGAATGTCGAAAAGATGGCCTCTACCTTATTTAAAAAGAAACTAGCAATGTTTTCACATAGTTCCTGGCTCGTCTGGATTTTTGCAGGACGGGGGGAGGCCAGATTAGAAACTGTTTTAAAAAGTTCTTTAGCCGAGTTTTTCGTAAGAGAAATTCGGTTTGTAAAGAACTCTTTTTTTGCATTAAATATCATTAGTTTGTAGATGGCAAGACTTTGTTTATAGCGTTTTTTCTCCGCTTCCTTGTATTCTTGCCTCCAATTCCGCTCAAGGGATTTACAATTAAGTTTCTGTTTCCTTAGATCCTCTGTATACCAAGGGGCCGTTGGTTGAGATCTTTTGGAAGATAAAACTTTTTCTGGGGCTAATTTATTACATGCTGTTTCTAGCCACTTAGTATAGTGCATAGTGGCCTCCTCTATTCCTGTGGGTAATTGATCCATAGTTGTTTGATGCGTTAAAAATACGATGAATCAACTCCCCAAAATGTTGGGGGAGGTCAGTGTTCAAAAGGGCCTGTATTTCACTGTGTGTACTAGCCACCTGGAGAATGAATGTCTCCCGGGCGGATGTGAGCATAACCTCCTTATTCAATAATAGGGCCTTTATTCTGCTCAACTTATTGAAATCTGCCTCCATGGTAGGAATGGAAGGCCAAATAGAGTTATCAACGATGTCGTGAGGGGGAGGAAAAAGCACATTCTTGCAGCAGACAACTCTGTGTGAGACCGTAACAATATACGGAATGCCTGCTTGTAGGCCACAACAGTCTTCGTTATTTAAAAGCAAATAGCTACCGTTAGTAAGCAAAGTAAAAGTAGGAGAAATAGCAGGAGCAGGAATACCCTTTAGCACACATGCCAGATTCGGAACTGAAACGCTACAAGCCCCGTGCAATTTAATATGTTTACAAATAAGCGAATGACCCACAGTTGAATCACAAGACTCCCCGTGAGAAACACTTCCTTGCCTTCTCTAAGGCATTTATACATGAAAGGCAAGGACCAAAGTTCATGCAGGAAAGCACCACCCAAAGGCTGGAAACGGCCCACAGGATAATGTCTCATGCACGAGCTAAATTCAAACAGGGAAAAAGGTAAAGCGATAACCCCATGAACTAGCCACACCGCAGAATCTAGTTCCGCGACAGAGAATGGTAAAGGATCAACTTTCTCGATATGTAACAAGGTGTAAGATGCATCTTTCATGGACATGAACTGCTGTTTTTCCGTCAAATTAAAAGGCAGAAAAAGGGCAGTGGTGTTCAAGAGATTCCAAGGAACTTTACCTAATTTAAGGGTTTGCAAAGTCCAGGCAAACTGCATCACTGAGCGTAACTGATTCTGACCATGGTACAACATAGAGACATCATCTTGTACAATATCAACAACAGAGGATACAATATTCTCTAATGTGTAAATGCGGGAAGACAGGGTATTTATACTATTGTCAACAACAGCAAGCACCTTTTCCAAATTTGCTTGGTCTATTTCCCGAGCGGGAAGCAGCTTCCATTTGTGACAGCTTCCAGAGTTCATTATACGCTTCATAAATGAATCTCTTGGTCGGGGACCACGAGGTCCCAAGATAAAGTCAGATAAATCAATAGTGCCTGATAGGAGAGACAAATGTTTCTTAACAGAGTCTAAGGACGAATGTTGTAACCATTGTTTACATAATTTACCAACCGAATACGTGGTGACAGTACGAGTTGCAGTAAATCTTGGATCAGGCTTGTCCTGTATGTAGCCAGGAACTGTGCCATGGAAACGCAGCTGGCATGCATTCGATGATATGGGCCATGCCAACCAGGGTGACTGTATCAGTGCAGAAACGTTAAAGGAATTATTTTGGAACTGAGCCTGTAACTGCAAAAGGGACATATTAAATCGTAAACTGTCATTTGGCGAACTCGACAAGAATGGGATGGCTGGCGCGTTTAGTTGTTTAACGGAAGACAACCCCCAACACGTGGTCTGATAAATGGAAGCATTTAAAAACATAATTTGGGCTGGGATAAGGCAAGCGCGGTGCAACGCCTCAGTGCCTTGCACCTGCCATGGCCTCGAACCCCAGATTGATTTTAAATCCACTGTGTCTTTCCAATACTCATAACCACCCACCGCCAAGGCGCTCAAAAAGGAACCCGAATAAAGTAATTTAGTGTGGGTCAACATTATTTTTTGAGCCAATGGGGTTTTTAATTTAAAATAATAGGACCCAGGGTTTGATCGATTGAAATCAGTAAAATAGGTGAATTTATTTCGAAGAGTCTGGGAGCTACCTGGTATGGGGTTTGGGCAATGTTCCCATTGGGTGTAAGTAACAGGGCTACGTAGTGCACTTGGTTTGTGGAGGAAATGATTGCCCCAATGCTGGTAGCAATACAAATCGGCATAATTCGCAGAATTCATATACAAGTCCTCAGCATTAAAGGAAGCATAATATTTTAAATCAGCAAACAATGCTTCAACGGCATGCACATCCCAATCATCAGAATGAATATTACTTTTTACTACATCACCCATCGAGACTCGAAGGACATTTGGTACATTAATAATTTCCGTCGGGCCATGGATTTGAAAGTTTACCGCATCCCATACGATGCCATCTGCAACTGGAAACGCTGAAATGTTCACAAATGTGTGGTCACGCTTCATGATGTGTGAAGAGGAATGTGGAGCCAAAGTCCCAGCCACACTGTTCACAGCAGAGCGTTCAGGTAAATAGTGACCATTGATGAGTAGAAAAACACCGTGACAAAGCCAATGGACATGAACAAAAAAACCAAGAAAAGTACCATCCAAATATATGTCCAAGGTGGAATCAAAAAATTGTCTCTAAACCAGGATACAAAAAGACTAAACTTGGACGGGGCCTTTGATGAGTTGGAATCCGAGTCAAAGGAATAACGTGTCGGGCTCAGTGGCGTTGTTGGTTGGTGTGCCACCGACTCTGTGGCGGGATAAGTATATTCGTCCTCATCAATGCAGGGGGATGCAGGGGGTTCAAATATATTTTCAGGCAAATCAACCATCTCCATGGTAACATCAGTGACTGTTCGTGCAGGCGTGCCGCGGACACATGTCCGATAAATGGCAGGACAAGAGACCGCTGGTGTGACACTATTCAGGATCGGCCAGATGTTGTAGCTTGACATTTTCCACTGAGATGTATCTGTTTTCCTTTGCGACCGGGAAGCGGTGGTAAGATGACTGTACGTGTTCCCTTCAAGCCCAGGACTGGAACCGGTGCACGAAAAAGAGGGGCCGAATTCTTTTTGTTCTCCACCTTCTCTCGTACCAGGTCGCCAATCTTCGGAAGCCAGCCGGCAACCGGAATCTGCAGAGCAGGGTCTGTGGCTGAAGGCAAATGTGCAATTGCAAGTTTGTCTCGGGCTTCTTGTAAGTCCTGTAACATAGTAGAATGATTATCTACATCAAACTTGGCGGATTGCGCCGCCATGTCTAGACCATCAAGGTCAGGCACAAACATTCGTATGCCAAAGAGCATTTCGTAAGGGGTCCGCCCACCCAGAGGCCTTCTAGGGAGATTATTAAGTGCACGCTGAACAGTATACAAGTGGGCCAGCCAGTTCCTGCCAGTACCTATAACTCTAGCTGTCAAGGATTGCTTTAAGTCACGGTTCATTCGTTCAACGATAGAGTTGCCCTCAGGCCTATACGGAGACGAAAATTTCACCCGCACCCCTAAGGAGCCCATTGCGTCCTTGTAAGCCTTAGAGGCAAACGCCGGACCTTGGTCAGAATGGAAGGTGCCGCATGCGAAAATTCCCACAAAGACTCGCAAATCCCTTATGACATTTCGAGCATCAGCACTCCGTTGTGGCCAGACCCAGATGAACCGTGTGCACGAGTCCACTGCCACTAAGATATATTTATAGGCAGTGTCTGAAGAAAATGGACCGCAGTGATCCAAGTAAACACACCCAAAGGGTCTGTTTGAAATTGCAAGCGAGGTCTGCGGTGGTCTTGTGGCTGTTGAAGGCTTGATCTGTTGACAAACGTCACAGGAAAGCACATAAGTACGTGTATCTTTATATAAACCACGCCACCAGTAACGCTGCTGCAAAATGGAAATTGTCGCAGACACACCAGCATGAGCAGAAGCCATGCCTTCGTGTGCCGCTGCCATTAAGGAAAGTCTGCGGTCTGCGTTGGGGATCAGCCGATCACCAACGTCAGGTATTGTTACATAAGGAGCCTGATCGGGACCTATCTGGTAAGAATATTTAGAAGGGAAACCTCTAGGGTAATTCATTCCTTCTTTTGTTGCAGCAATAGCTGCCAAGATATCAGTGTCTATTTTAGACATGGATCTAGTACCTGCTGCTACTGTACACGTGAGTACTGCTGATCTGGCAGCTTCATCCGCCAGACTGTTACCAACAGCGTGTGCGCCCACTCGCTGATGGCCTAGGGTGTGTACCACCTGTGTGAGTGGCAGACGTCTTTGTAATTCTGCCACTCTAACCCAAAGCATTTTATGCTTGATTGTGTTGCCTTTAGCGTCTCTATAGTCATTTTGCGACCAAAAGAACAGATTGTCATTGTATGATTGAACACAGTAGTAAGAATCGCACACGATTAAAGTGGTCACATCAGGATTTACGAACTCAAGAGCAAGCACCAATGCACGCAACTCGGCCAATTGTGCGGTACTGTCCCCGAGTGTCTGTGTATGCACCACAGTGGATTTGAACTTTCCGTTCACAAACGTACCTGCAACAATAGCACATGCGGCTGAATAAGCATGCTTGGAACCCGTGGCCGGTTGTGCCGAACCATCGGTGTAGATCACACAGTCGTAATCCTCAAGCGGCAATAAAGACAAAGGAGGAGGATGAAAGAATTCATACTGTAAAAACTCCTGAGTCTGAAGAGAAGAGTCAAAATGAAAGTGACATCCGGAGACGTCAAAGATGTTGCCCATTGAATCCAACGGGGGTGCAAAGCTTTAGAGTTCGGTACACTTGCTTTGGTCACTGCCTCTAGAGCAGGATATGGTGTTACCACCAAAATGCGTTTTCCCTGTGCCGGTGCGCGCTCCTTCAGGATCGCCATTTGCACTGCTGTTAGCACTTTCTCCACAGATGAAAACCGCATTTCTGCGGAGGTGTACAGATGTGACTTGTGTCGATGGGTACTGTATCACCTTCATTAAAGGTTAAGTACGTGAAACCCACTGCCCCTGGGATGATTCTAATCACCAAGTTTGTGTGGTTATCACGTGTCAAAAGGTATTTAGACTCAAGAAGGTCTGTTTGCAAAGACTGCAGAATGGAGGTATGCTCCGGAAGCCAGCAAGACTTCGAATAAGTAGGTTGTATCAAGGCATACAGTGGCTTAATACGCTGGGCGTATTCGGGAATATATGTACGTCCGAAGTTCAGAAAACCCAGCAAAGACTGAAGCTTCTTCAGATTAGTAGGAGGGTACAGAAGTGCACATTTCTCCAGAAAATGGGGGCTAAACCCTTACCTTCATTGTTGAGCTCATAGCCCAAGAACAAAACGGTAAATTCAGCAATATGAGATTTGGCAAAGTTAATTTTGTATCCCTGAACCGCGAATTCAAGAATAATACGGTCTACTCGGGTCAGATGCGGAAACAATTCGTCGTCCGTCAGATAAATGTCATCCACGTACGAACAGGCGTCTATATCAATGCCATCTAATAAAGAGACAACACGAGCGGCGAACACGCCTGGACTATTTTTGTGATACAAAAGGGGATGATGGACGGAACGCTTGAGCCAATCAAACACTCACCCCCAGTCAACTGATCTGGGTTTAATCCATCATCATTCTTTAGCTCACTCCACCACCCCAGTTCAGACATGGCCATATGCAAATCAGTCTGACCCTGTGCCTCATGGGAACAGTCCAGCCCGAACTGCCAAGCCATGTCTTCCCTGGACCGGAAACAAGCATCCTAGGACCGGTTTCTGGCATTCCAGCCGTCATCAGCCAGGCTTGCTTGAATCCAGTGGCAAAGTGAGCAAGGGACCCACGTCTGGGCATACCCCCGCCAACTTAGGGCGAACAAAGCGATACAAAAGGGGATGATGAACGGAACGCTTGAGCCAATCAAACACTCACCCCCAGTCAACTGATCTGGGTTTAATCCATCATCATTCTTTAGCTCACTCCACCACCCCAGTTCAGACATGGCCATATGCAAATCAGTCTGACCCTGTGCCTCATGGGAACAGTCCAGCCCGAACTGCCAAGCCATGTCTTCCCTGGACCGGAAACAAGCATCCTAGGACCGGTTTCTGGCATTCCAGCCATCATCAGCCAGGCTTGCTTGAATCCAGTGGCAAAGTGAGCAAGGGACCCGCGTCTGGGCATACCCCCGCCAACTTAGGGCGAACAAAGCGATACAAAAGGGGATGATGGACGGAACGCTGAGCCAATCAAACACTCACCCCCAGTCAACTGATCTGGGTTTAATCCATCATCATTCTTTAGCTCACTCCACCACCCCAGTTCAGACATGGCCATATGCAAATCAGTCTGACCCTGTGCCTCATGGGAACAGTCCAGCCCGAACTGCCAAGCCATGTCTTCCCTGGACCGGAAACAAGCATCCTAGGACCGGTTTCTGGCATTCCAGCCGTCATCAGCCAGGCTTGCTTGAATCCAGTGGCAAAGTGAGCAAGGGACCCACGTCTGGGCATACCCCCGCCAACTTAGGGCGAACAAAGCGATACAAAAGGGGATGATGGACGGAACGCTTGAGCCAATCAAACACTCACCCCCAGTCAACTGATCTGGGTTTAATCCATCATCATTCTTTAGCTCACTCCACCACCCCAGTTCAGACATGGCCATATGCAAATCAGTCTGACCCTGTGCCTCATGGGAACAGTCCAGCCCGAACTGCCAAGCCATGTCTTCCCTGGACCGGAAACAAGCATCCTAGGACCGGTTTCTGGCATTCCAGCCGTCATCAGCCAGGCTTGCTTGAATCCAGTGGCAAAGTGAGCAAGGGACCCACGTCTGGGCATACCCCCGCCAACTTAGGGCGAACAAAGCGATACAAAAGGGGATGATGGACGGAACGCTTGAGCCAATCAAACACTCACCCCCAGTCAACTGATCTGGGTTTAATCCATCATCATTCTTTAGCTCACTCCACCACCCCAGTTCAGACATGGCCATATGCAAATCAGTCTGACCCTGTGCCTCATGGGAACAGTCCAGCCCGAACTGCCAAGCCATGTCTTCCCTGGACCGGAAACAAGCATCCTAGGACATGTTTCTGGCATTCCAGCCGCCATCAGCCAGGCTTGCTTGAATCCAGTGGCAAAGTGAGCAAGGGACCCACGTCTGGGCATACCCCCGCCAACTTAGGGCGAACAAAGCGATACAAAAGGGGATGATGGACGGAACGCTTGAGCCAATCAAACACTCACCCCCAGTCAACTGATCTGGGTTTAATCCATCATCATTCTTTAGCTCACTCCACCACCCCAGTTCAGACATGGCCATATGCAAATCAGTCTGACCCTGTGCCTCATGGGAACAGTCCAGCCCGAACTGCCAAGCCATGTCTTCCCTGGACCGGAAACAAGCATCCTAGGACCGGTTTCTGGCATTCCAGCCGTCATCAGCCAGGCTTGCTTGAATCCAGTGGCAAAGTGAGCAAGGGACCCACGTCTGGGCATACCCCGCCAACTTAGGGCGAACAAAGCGATACAAAAGGGGATGATGGACGGAACGCTTGAGCCAATCAAACACTCACCCCAGTCAACTGATCTGGGTTTAATCCATCATCATTCTTTAGCTCACTCCACCACCCCAGTTCAGACATGGCCATATGCAAATCAGTCTGACCCTGTGCCTCATGGGAACAGTCCAGCCCGAACTGCCAAGCCATGTCTTCCCTGGACCGGAAACAAGCATCCTAGGACCGGTTTCTGGCATTCCAGCCGTCATCAGCCAGGCTTGCTTGAATCCAGTGGCAAAGTGAGCAAGGGACCCACGTATGGGCATACCCCCGCCAACTTAGGGCGAACAAAGCGATACAAAGGGGATGATGGATGGAACGCTTGAGCCAATCAAACACTCACCCTCAGTCAACTGATCTGGGTTTAATCCATCATCATTCTTTAGCTCACTCCACCACCCCAGTTCAGACATGGCCATATGCAAATCAGTCTGACCCTGTGCCTCATGTGAACAGTCCAGCCTGAACTGCCAAGCCATGTCTTCCCTGGACCGGAAACAAGCATCCTAGGACCGGTTTCTGGCATTCCAGCCGTCATCAGCCAGGCTTGCTTGAATCCAGTGGCAAAGTGAGCAAGGGACCCACGTCTGGGCATAAACCCAGATCAGTTGACTGGGGGTGAGTGTTTGATTGGCTCAAACGTTCCGTCCATCATCCCCTTTTGTATCGCTTTGGTCGCCCTAAGTTGGCGGGGGTATGCCCAGACGTGGGTCCCTTGCTCACTTTGCCACTGGATTCAAGCAAGCCTGGCTGATGACGGCTGAAATGCCAGAAACCGGTTCTAGGATGCTTGTTTCCGGTCCAGGGAAGACATGGCTTGGCAGTTCGGGCTGGACTGTTCCCATGAGGCACAGGGTCAGACTGATTTGCATATGGCCATGTCTGAACTGGGGTGGTGGAGTGAGCTAAAGAATGATGATGGATTAAACCCAGATCAGTTGACTGGGGGTGAGAGTTTGATTGGCTCAAACGTTCCGTCCATCATCCCCTTTTGTATCGCTTTGGACTATTTTTGTAGCCCATAGGAAGACGCCTGAATTTGAACATTTTACCACCGGAAGTAAAAGCACACCATTGGCCACTTTCCGGGGCCAAGTTGTGCGTGTAGAATCCATTTGAAAGGTCAAGTGTCGTTTTATATTTTTTACGAACAAGACTGTCTACAAGCGCCGAACTATGGGTATTTTGCACCGCGACGGTCCGACAATGTGAGTTCAAATGCCGGTAATCCAATACTAAGCGGTACGATCCATCGGGTTTAGAAACCGCGAAAAGGGGGTTGTTCATAGGTGATACACAGGGTTCAATTACTCCCTGATATTCCAACTGAGTCAGAATTTCAGAAACGTGGCCTTTGGCTTCACGTTTTATGGGATATTGGGGTTGTGGCTGCGGTAGTGACCGCAAAGGTATTTCATGGGGGGAGAATCTTCGTCCCAACCCACGTGATTGCGGAATAACGCTGGAGCCAGGGACACAGCCCACTCTGCTGCAAGAGCCTCCGCTTTGTCCTTTGGGACATGTCGAGAAAAGCTCGGAAGGATTACCTCCTCCCTTTACGCGCAGCAAGAACGAATAGGGGTGGCCAATCCGCCTCTGCTAATAAAATGTCATATGAAGAGGTCAGATTTTCCCAAAAAATCCCTTTAATTACACGCTGTATATCACCTTCAATTTGGATGACAATATTAAATAGTCTGTCAGGGGGTGCCACTCTTGTGTCTGCTGTTTCAACAGTAATGAATGTTTCAGTTGCTGTCGCCTCCATTTGAGGACGTAGCGCCTCCCGCACTATGGTAACTTCCGCGGCGCTGTCTAGGAGGGTTACTGCCCACGTCCAATTCAGGAGTCTCGTTCTCACCGTCTGTGGCATATTTCGCTGTTACAGCGGCAACTTTCTTCTTCTGAAATTGTGGTCGAAAACGTTGAGCGTCTTCCTCTTTTCCTCTGACTTGTTGTCGAGGCTGATCTCGTCCCTGTGGGGCCTCACGGGCCCTTCCTCTATCCTGGCGGTCTCCTCCACCGGCCTGTGACGAAGTCTGTGCCTGTGAAGAACGAGGAGAACGCGTATCAGGGATCTGAAACCTATCCGGTGACTTAATTCTCGCTCTATCGCGTAAATCATAAGTGCGCTCAGAAGAAACTGAAACCGGGGATGCGCCTCGCGACCCCGGCTTCTTTTGTTGCTTACCCTGTTTTTTCAGCCTCCAGCTCTTTTTAGTGAAGACTGGTTTCTCATCTTTCTCAGATTGAGATTTGGTTTGTTGCTGTTGTGGTTGCGATTGTGTTTGCTGTTTTGCAAAGGCTTGTTACCCAGGCTGTTTCTACCAATAGTTTTGTAAGCCTGGGTAATAATTTTCGGTAATTCGCGAGGCCTGTCCAATTCTGGGACCAAAGCCAAAGCGTTAGCTACTTGAAAGTTCACTGCATCGCCCTTGACATTCGCAAGGATCAGCTCAGCTACTACTTCAAACACTCCCACCAGTCTCATCCCTAATTCCACAGCCGCTTCAGGGCCATGTTCATCCTGTACTTTTTTAATTACAGAGGGGAGAACCGTCATGGAAGGAGTACCAAAACATTTAGAATATACTGCTGCGAATACCTTACCCCAGTTGTCACATGCTGTCAACTCGGGAATTAAGTCTTTTGGCAAACTAATCGTTAAAATACGATGTTTATCCACTGGGGTTGTATGTGGAAAAACTGCCTCCAACTGAACAAATTTTTCTGCAAGCCAATAAGGAAAATCATCCTTATTTTGTGGACGTTTGCCCATCACCGAATTCACCATGACGGGACTTATGGTCACTCTGCCTGCAGCAGCTGGTTGGCCAGCAACTCCAGGAGCGGCTCCATGGATGCTGCCTGTAACATATCGCACTAAAGCTCGATGCACCTGCACCAAGGCCGCATACATAGTGCGCAGTTCCGCGACTGGTATAGTCATATAACGCGGATGTGGGGTGTACCCGGCCAAAACAGGCCAAGTGGCCCCTCAATTGATAAGGGGCCTAAACGAACCGTGGTAGTCGGTTGAGGGAGGGCGCCATTAAACCAAACACGGTGTTGCCAAGCCGTGAGCGGTACTTCAAGAGTAGTATACGGTCACACAGGTGGTACACACCTTGGGCCATCAGCGAGTGTGCGCACACGCTGTTGGTAACAGTCTGGCGGATGCAGCTGCCAGATCAGCAGTACTCACTGTACAGTGCAGCAGTTACTAGATCCATGTCTAGAATAGACACTGATATCTGGCAGCTATTGCTGCAACAAAGAAGGAATGAATTACCCTGAAGTTTCCTTCTAAATGTTCTTGCCAGATAAGTCCGGATCAGGCTCTGATACCACAATACCTGACGTTAGTAATCGGCTGATCCCCGTCGCGGCACTCCAGACACTCCGTAATGTGCAGCGCCACGAAGTGCATGGCTGGCTCATGCTGTCGCTATGTCTGCGACACCGCCATTACTAGCAGCGTTTATCGCAGCAGCCTTACACAAAGCAGCACACAAAGGCTTATGTGCTTTCATGAAACCTTTGTCAACAGCATCAAGCCTTGAACAGAACCTACAAGACCACTGCAGATCTAGCATGTAATCATCATCACAGACGCCTCCGGAAGCGTTTACTTGGATCACTGCGGTCCATTTGTCGGACACAGCCTATAAATACTATCTCAGTGGCAGTGGACTCGCACACGATTCAGCTGGGTCTGCCACTACGTTGGTGCTGACGCCAAATGTCATAAGGTTTCTGCACATACAGAGCTATGCACAGGATAATAGGACCTTGGAATATAGTGGTGAGCCAACCATAGACCTTAGCACCCAAAACCCCAACCCAACTAGCCTTAGCGTCCCATTAGCACTAATGTACCAATGATTAGACAACCTAGAACACGGTATCTCTCTCTCACTCAGGACTCGCAGAGGCAAGAACACTCTTTCATCACACTCGTACCTGTCCACAACATGCGTAAGAAGAGACACTGTATAGTTCAAAATATTTATTTCAACTTACGTGCTCTAAGATACAGTACACGTGTCAGTACTAATAGCATAATACATATGAATAATATAATCAGCATAGTTACTACTCCATAGAATACGAACGGGGAAAGCATCTCATAAAGCAGTGGATATATGTCTAACTAACATTACCACCCTCCCCGTGCTGGAAGCTAGTTTATTATGCAGACTAGAAGACCTTTGGGCTTTGACTAGCGAACCCCCATACCTCAGTCTCTAGATGCAAAACTACATCAGCAGACAATCACAGCTCTTCTCCCTGGAAAGTTCGTCTCCAAGTGCTGCCTAGAGCAGGCGAACCGCATTATTAAAAGCACACTAATTTCTCCATGGCAGCTGTACATGGTGTTATGTCTAGGTGCGAGGGACAGGCCAAATCAGTAAGAACCAGGGATTTGTTATTCGACCTTGTAACTGTTGTTCAGACTGAGCCCAAAAGGGAATAGGAGAAAAGGTGAGAAACAGAAAATGCAGACAGTTGTAAAATAACTTGGCAGTAGCAGAGGGCGACAGAACAACAGTTTAAGAGTAACGTGCGCAACGTAGCCAGGCAGGCCATGAGCCACAAGACACCACCACCACCTATACCACCACCAACACCACCACCAACACCAGCACCACCAATACCACCACCACTTATACCACCACCACCACCCATACCACCACCACCAATTCCACCACCAACAATACCACCACCAATAATACCACCACCAATAATACCACCGCCAATGCCACCACCACCAATACAAATACCACCACCAACACCACCACCAATACCACCACCACCAATCCAATACCACCACCACCACCAACAATCTAATAATACCAGCACCACCAATACAACCGCCAATACCAATACCAGCACCAATACCACCACTAATACCACCATCAATTCCACCATCACCAATACCACCACCACCAATACCACCAATACCACAACCACTAACACCACCACCAATACCTTCACCACCAATACAACCACCAATAACACCACCACCAGTACCACCACCACCAATACCACCACCACCAATACCACCACCACCAATACCACCGCCAATACCAATACCACCACCAATACCACCACCACCAATACCAATACCACCACCACTAATACCACCAATACCATCACCACCGCCACCACTAATACCACCTCCCCCAATACCACCACCAATACCACCAACACCACCAATACCACCACCAATACGACCACCACCAATACCACCATCACCACCAATACCACCACCAATATCACCACCAATACTGCCGTTTAATACCACCACTAATACCACCACCAATACCACCACCAACAATACTAACACCACCAATACCACCACCACCACCACCAATATCACCATCACCAATACCACCACCACCAATATCACTACCACCACCACCGCAATCAATACCACCCTCAATACCACCACCACCAATACCACCACCACCACCATCAATTCCACCAATACCACCACCACCAATTCCACCATCACCAATCCAATACCACCACCACCAATACCACCGCCAATACCAATACCACCACCAATACCACTACCACCAATACCACCACCACCGCCACCACTAATACCGCCTCCACCAATACCACCACCAATACCACCACCAGCAGTACCACCACCCCCAATACCACCACCAATACCACCACCAATACTGCCATTTAATACCACCACTAATACCACCACCAATACCACCACAAATATCACCACCAACAATACTAACACCACCAATACCACCAATACCACCACCACCAATATCACTACCACCACCACCACCATCAATACCACCACCACCAATACCACCACCACCAATACCACCACCACCAATACCAGCACCAATACCACCACTAATACCACCACCATTACCACCACCACCACCAATAACACAACCACCAACACCACCACCAATACCACCACCACCAGTACCTCCACCACCAATACCACCACCCCCAATACCACCATCACCAATCCAATACCACCACCATCAATACCACCGCCAAAACCAATACCACCACCAATACCACCACCACCAATACCACCACCAATACCACCACCACCGCCACCACTAATACCACCTCCACCAATACCACCACCAATACCACCACTACCACCAATACCACCATCACCACCAATACCACCACCAATAGCACCACCACCAATACCACCACCACCTATACCACCACCACCAATACCACCACCAATACTACCACCACCAATACCACCAATACCACCACCAATACCACCACCACCACCAATACCACCACCACCTATGCCACCACCACCAATACCACCAGCACCAATACCAACATCACCAATACCACCACCTATACCATCACCACCAATACCAATATCACCACCAATACCACCAGTACCACCACCACCACCAAAACCACCTCCACCACCAATACCACCACCACCAATCCCACCACCGCCACCACCAATACCACCACCACCCCCCATACCACCACCAATAGCACCACCAATACCACCACCAACAATACAACCACCAATAACACCACCACCAGTACCACCACCACCAATACCACCACCACCAATACCACCGCCAATACCAATATCACCACCAATACCAATACCACCACCACTAATACCACCAATACCATCACCACCGCCACCACTAATACCACCTCCCCCAATACCACCACCCATACCACCACCACCACCAATACCACCACCAAAACCACCACCAATACTGCCATTTAATACCACCACTAATACCACCACCAATATCACCACCAACTATACTAACACCACCAATACCACCACCACCACCACTACCACCACCACCAATATCACCATCACCAATACCACCACCACCAATAACACTACCACCACCACCATAATCAATACCACCACCACCAATACCACCACCACCAATACCACCACCACCACCATCAATTCCACCAATACCACCACCACCAATACCACCATCACCAATCCAATACCACCACCACCAATACCACCGCCAATACCAATACCACCACCAATACCACTACCACCAATACCACCACCACCGCCACCACTAATACCGCCTCCACCAATACCACCACCAACACCAGCAGTACCACCACCCCCAATACCACCACCAATACCACCACCAATACTGCCATTTAATACCACCACTAATACCACCACCAATACCACCACCAATACCACCACCAATATCACCACCAACAATACTAACACCACCAATACCACCAATACCACCACCACGACCACCAATATCACCATCACCAATACCACAACCACCAATATCACTACCACCACCATCAATACCACCACCACCAATACACCACCATCAATTCCACCAATACCACCACCACCAATACCACCACCACCAATACCAGCACCAATACCACCACTAATACCACCACCACCATTACCACCACCACCAACACCAATAACACAACCACCAACACCACCACCAATACCACCACCACCAGTGCCACCACCACCAATACCACCAAAACCAATACCACCATCACCAATCCAATACCACCACCACCAATACCACCGCCAATACCAATACCACCACCAATACCACCACCTCCAATACCACCACCAATACCACCACCACCGCCACCACTAATACCACCACCCCCAATACCAATACGACCACCACCAATACCACCATCACCACCAATAGCACCACCACCAATACCACCACCACCTATACCACCACCACCTATACCACCACCACCAATACCACCACCAATAGTACCACCACCAATACCACCAATACCACCACCAATACCACCACCACCACCAATACCACCACCACCTATGCACCACCACCAATACCACCAGCACCAATACCAACATCTCCAATACCACCACCTATACCATCACCACCAATACCAATATCACCACCAATACCACCAGTACCACCACCACCACCAAAACCACCCCCACCACCAATATCACCACCAATACCACCACCACTAATCCCACCACCACCACCACCAATACCACCACCACCCCCATACCACCACCAATAGCACCACCAATACCACCACTACCAATACCACCACCACCACCAATACCACCACCACCGCTACCACCACCAATACCACCATCACCACCACCAATACCACCAATACCACCACCAATACCACCAATACCACCACCAATACTATCACCACCACCAATACTATCACCACCACCAATACCACCACCAGCAATACCACCACCACCTATACCACCACCACCAGCAACACCAATACCACCAGCACCACCAATACCACCACCACCTATACCACCACCAATACCACCACCACCAATACCACCACCACCAATACCAATACCACCACCAACAACACCACCACCAATAATACCACCACCAATAATACCACCACCAATACCACCACCACCAATACAAATACCACCACCAACACCACCACCACCAATACCACCACCACCAATCCAATACCACCACCACCACCACCAATCTAATAATACCACCACCACCAATACCACCGCCAATACCAATACCAATACCTCCACTAATACCACCACCACCATCAATTCCACCACCACCAATACCTCCACCACCAATACCACAACCACTAACACCACCACCAATACCTTCACCACCAATACAACCACCAATAACACCACCACCAGTACCACCAATACCACCGCCAATACCAATACCACCACCAATACCACCACCACCAATACCAATACCACTAACCACCAATACCATCACCACCGCCACCACTAATACCACCTCCCCCAATACCACCACCAATACCACCACCACCAACACCACCAATACCACCACCAATACCACCACCACCAATACCACCATCACCACAAATACCACCACCAATACTGCCATTTAATACCACCACTAATACCACCACCAATACCACCACCAATATCACCACCAACAATACTAACACCACCAATACCACCACCACCACCACTACCACCACCACCAATATCACCATCACCAATACCACCACCACCACCACAATCAATACCCCCACCACCAATACCACCACCACCAATACCACCACCACCAATATCACAACCACCAACACCACCACCAATACAACCACCACCAATACCACCACCAATACCATTACCACCAGTACCACCACCAATACCAATACCACTACCCCAATCCAATACCACCAATACCACCGCCAATACCACCAACAATACCACCACCACCAATTCAAGTACCACCACCACCAATACCACCACCAATTCCAATACCACCACCTCAAATACCAATACCGCTACCACCACCAATAATACCAATACCACCTCCAATACCAATACCACCACCACCAATACCAATACCAGCACAATACCAATACCACCCATACCAGCACCACCAATACCACTGCCACCAATACCACCACCACCACCACCAATACCACCACCACCACCAATACCACCACCTCAGCACCTCTCGCTTTCTAGTAATAGCAGGGGCACTTTAAGAGGCCAGAGCAGCAGCCGAGACCATCCCTACCTCCCTCCCTCCATGCCTGCCATAAAGCACAGCCTGCCCTGCACCAATAGGTGAAGCCAGGGCCCTACTACATCTGGAGTGTTTTTTATTAGGCCAAAGATAGGAAGGACATTGCGTAATGCCACACTGCACACTCAAATCACGGAGAGGGCAGGAAAAAGCCCCCTCCTCCCGCTCTTCCTCCAGAGCCGCGACAGTGTAATCACAGAGCGAAAGGTGTTGGAGCACTTTGTTAGTGTTTATAGCTCAGTTCATATGTAACTCTCACTACACACTTTGTGTCTGTGTAATTTACAACACTTACACATCTTCTTCACTGCACTACTTATCACTACTTTGAAGACGTTGAAGACGTTGCAGGCGGGTCTCTTCCTCTGATATTTACAATCTAACAAACGGTTGAGAAAGCCCTTTATTGCAATGCAATAGGTCTCGCATTTGCAGCAGCGTCCCTTTGGAGATTGAAGAAACTCTGAGGTACGTGACTAACTAAGCGGAAACCCCCCAACGATTGTTCATTGGAAACATCCTTTCTCTAAATCGGTTGGTTTTCTGCCCCCCACAGATACCTGTCCAAGGAGATATATTTGGATTGACTGAAGGAATAGATACCCTACGAGACAAGTGAGTTGCCTTACTTTTTTCAACAGCAAGCTTACAACTAAATGGTGTACTTTAGAAAACAAAACAGAAGACTGGTTTCTGATTTTTGGTTTTTATTTTTATTTTATTTTTTTGTTGGACATCAAGGAAATTGAAGATGGTTTCTAATTCATTTTAGAACAGTTGAGATCGGCTGATCTCAAGAAATAGGTAATTTGAGCTTTGTAAGCTGGCTCACAAGAATGGTGCTTACTTTCTTAATTATTAGTGTATTGATGCAGAAGGTAACAAGAGTTCAATTTTCTTCTTTTTTCTAGCTTTTCGGTCCTGAAGAGAACCCCAAGATTGAAAAGTGGGGTTCGAAACACATCGACCGTGTTTTTTCCAAAGTGTTATAAAAATTATTTTGTCCTCTACTGTTTTCCGAATGAAAAAACAATTGATTTGAAAAGTATAAAATCAATTATTCAACAGACTAGGGACAGTTTGTCAAAATGAACACTGCTTGGGCTTACCCTTAAATATAAGGTTGAAAAAAAGTGTAAATAATGTCAAACCTATTAGGGTATGTTTGTCTTGTCAAGTTTATGTTTTAAGTATTTGTCTTAGTCTTTCTTTATGTAAAACTTGTCATTTATGTTTCATGTTCTATGTTTCAATAAGTTTTGGTCATTTTTTAACATTTCTAGGATAAATAGATGACGTTGTGGCAGACGTTTTACCTTAAAATGTGGTTGTGGTGTTTGTAATGATATATGCAGAAATTGCCCAAAAAAGAAAAAAAAGTAAAAAAAGAATGTGAATAGTTTTGTATTGAAATATAATAAAGTACATTAAAAACAAAGTTTTTTTTTTTGGGGTCACATGAAGTGATTTTCAGGCACATGCATCAACCATTTTTGCAAGCGCAAACGGTGCGATTCGCAAAAATCGTCCGTTTGCGCCCGCAAAAAGGCCTTCTGCGATGCAGCAACCTGTCAGCCCCTCGCAATTTAAGAAATCGCAAATTATTGAGATTTCTTAAATTGCAAATTGCGATTCCTTAAATGCAATGCATGATGGAATCGCAAATTGCGATTTTGCTAATAGGGGGCGCAAATTACCATCAATTTGTACTTGATGGTAATTTGCAAAAACTTTGAAAAATGCACTAAAGTGCATTTTTCAAAGTTGTAGGTTACACACACATGCCCTTGGGGCATGTTTGTGCGCAACATGTGTGCACAGATCAATTACAGGGTGCAACAGGGTGTCCTTTTGACACCCTTGCACTCTGAAATTGCATGCGCAATTTGCGAGTACCTATTGGTACTCGCAAATTGTGCATGTAATCTCCCATTCATTCCTATGGGCCTGCAGGCCTATAGGAATGAATGGGAAGGCATTCTCAATTGCGACTCGCAATTTGCGACTCGCAATTACTAGGAATGTTTGGGAATCGCTCATTTTATAGCGATTCCTACATGCATAGGCTTTTGCAATTCTTTAATTGCGATTCCTTAATAATCGCAATTAAGGAATCGCAAAAACCTACATTGATGCATGTACCTGCAAGTGACTGCTAAGTAATTTAAGAAAGAACCATCAGTATTGGCACGTCGGTTGTTGCTTCTTGCTTTTGACAGCCAGCACTAACGCCACACACCAACTGGTGGAGCTATACCATGAGCTGCTCTCCAAAGCCAGGGGTGAAGCCTGACGCTGCCGCGCTGCTTTTCTCGCTCTCAAGCAGGTGCTAGTAGTGAGTGGAGAAAGAGAAGGTAACGCATTTTATTTTCCAAGTAATTTCTTCACCTTGGAATGCTGACTAAATGCATTACAGTGTCCCACTGCAACCCCAAATAACCTAAGGCGGTATCAAACACACTGCCTACTCACAGTTATTGACAACACTGCATGAACTATCTCAGCCCCTAACCTGCCACCTCTCCTAGGCTAAAAAGTCTCTGTCTGTGCACAGCATTCTAATCTCATTTTGAATGGACTACTTAAGGCTCAGATGTAAAACCAGCACTATTATTTTCTGACTGACTTAATCCTTAGAATAACAAGTGGAAGATTTGGTGATGCTTCATGTCGATAAACGCTTTAAAATCAAGGAGGCATGCTCATCTGTGGAAAAATTCCTGGTGTGACGCAGTGTGAACATTTACTGTAACCCACGCACGGCTTTGCAGCTGTTTTTACTGAACATTATCACACTAGATATATTGCACTCCCTTGGCACAAAGATTTTCAATGGAATGCAACGAAGATTGATATCATTCGTCTTGTGGGTTTCGTTTTTTTCGAGAGAGGAGCATTCTTTTTCCATGTAGTCACTTTTTCCTTGCCGCTTCCATTATTTTCCCTTTCCAGTGACTGGTTGGCAAAAAATGGAATTGGCAGAAAGATCGGAACCTATGATTGTTCTATAATTGCCAAAAGTGTCCTGCCCTCCTCATATTCCTGTTGCTAATTATTTTTCATAAAACAAAAACCTGCCTGCGGACTGCAAAGTAAATGATATGAACGCTCATTTTAAGTTTAGAACTACATTGGGTGCAAAACTCCACCGGAAACCTTCCAGCGTCCAGGATTTTGTGCATGTGTACAATTTGTACTAAGGAGGAACAGCGTGCATAACCAGCCATAAAAGTGTGAAAATATGGGCAACATTTTCTGTGCAAATTTCAGTGTTGTCAAAGCATCTTTAAATGAACGCCGTAGAGCCCAATGAGCAAAGGTAAAACTGGATTAAAGCAAATTATGGATCCTCCAAGGGTTTATGAAGCTAAAGCCTTCATTTAAAATACACCGGAAGTAGTGGAAATGAAAGGTATTGACCTCTCAACATATCTTTGCCAGGTCTGCAACTTGAAAAAACTGTCTTGCTAAATATAACTGAAGAAATAATAGCCGCAAAGTCTTCCAGATTTGATAGGAAACAAATCTTTATTCACAAAATAACAGCCCATGGGGATGAGCAGGAAAATACGTCCGTCACCTCCCAACTCCTACAACTTTTTCATTTCAAACCGGTCGTCTGCATTCCATGCTACTCCAGCATGAGAATGCAATGACATAGGGTCTGATTACAAGTTTGGTGGTGCCGGGTCCGCTCTGCCGCCACACCGACAAACCCGTGGTCGGACCGCCCGCCAGATTACGAGTATTTCTTGTGTCGTGTCTGGCAGGATTTTTTTTATGTTCACATGCCGGTGCCCTGAAAATGGGTCCTGCAATGGGAATGTCAAAAACAGTTCCTGCACGTCATGGACTATAAAGTCCATGTCGTGCAGGAGCTGTGGTGCATTCACACAGGAGGGCACATGTTGTGCCCCCCTGCATGCACCCCAGGGCGCCATGGTTTTCATGGAGGAGGAACCGTCATGAAAACCGGGCGGAGAGGAAACTTGTAATATGCTTTGCGGGACCGTGGCGGTCCCGCCAAGCATTTTGCGGCCTCCTGACTGCCTCAACACCGCAAGGGAATGGCAGGTCCCTGGCAGCTGCGGCGGGAAAATGGCAGTCCGAACGCCCTAATTGTAATTGGACATTCAGAAGACCACCGCCGTGCCCCCTCGAGTCTGACGGCCTCGTAATAGAGCCCTAAGTGACATGTCATACTATGACACACTTCACCATCTAACTTACTCAACATGCCCCTTTTAAAAAATATTTAGGTAAGGCACATGCATCTTACACTACACAAACATTTCTTCTATTTACAAAACATAATCCTTAAATTTGCCCACTAAATTTATACTTCCGTTTGATTTCCGTACCAAATTATTCTCACAGCAAAAATCTGACAAACCATTTTCTGTGACCTCCTCCCTTCCTCTGGACTCACTAATAAGTGAGTTAGTGACTGACTTTTCATCATGAAAATTTACTACAGGTACACTAGCGACTCCTTGCATTGGAGCCAACAGTGAGTCTTGCAAGTTACCAGACAAAAGCTCTAACTCACTAGGAGTTAATTTAGGAGCATCATTTGGAACTTAACATTGTGAGGACATTTTATTGGGAACAAACCAACTTTTGCATGCAGACTTTTCAGAATTGAAAGAAACACTTTGTTTGGAAATATCAATTAAATCGCACCCTTCCACAATCTCCATACTGAACATTTTTCCTGACCAGACTTAAGAGCTACAACAGATCCCTTTTTCCACCATCTGCTTTTGTGTAGTAACAGAGCACTACCTGATACTTTCTCCACCTGCACTGGTGTAGTGAATTTTGAAGCGCCTTTGAAACCAATATGTGGTTCAACAGTGCACACCCAATGTCCTTCGAGAATAGTTTTGGGTTTGACTCTGTGCACTCTGTCATAATACTCCTTGCTGGAAACTGCCTTTTCACTCAGATTTTTCTTAACTTTTTCGATAACCTTACTAAACTCTTCAGTTTTACTGTCTGACTTTTCAAGGAGAGGTGTCACAAAAGCACTACCACCTCACTCTCTCTTTAAATTAAAAGGCGAAACTCCAGTTGCTGAATGTGGAGTCATATGATAACTCCATACCTTTTCTTGAAGGCATTTACAGACATCTTACTTATTAGACCAGGTGTCTCCAACCAGTCGACCGGGAGCTACTAGTAGCTCCTAGCCACCTTCAGAGTAGCTCGCAGCCTTGAGTTGAATTTTAAATGAGCACAGGGTCACATTTTCCTTTTATAGTTAAGGGAAGGCTGTGATTTTTTTACATTGTCATTATCGGCCTGCAGATAGCAGGGCCTGATAATTAGCAGTGCTCAGACAGATTTAGGACCCAAGCTGGGCACAGAGGTCACAGCTGAAGTCATCACCCGGGGAGCACTTGGAGTCCATGTGCCTGCCATCGGGATCGCTGGAATCGCCGCAGCTCTTGCCTTTCACCACCATTGCTGCTGGGAGGTAGGAAACTACACCTCCCAGCGTGCTTTGCGGCAGGGCCACCGCGAGAGACTGAGGGACGCGCCAGGAGGTGCTTTAAAAAACGCTCAGGGCTCCCGCGGCACGGGAGTCCGTCACAGCTGAAGCCATCACCCGGGGAGCACTTGGAGTCCGTGTGCCTGCCATCGGGATCGCTGGAATCGCCGCAGCCCTTGCCTTTCACCACCATTGCTGCTGGGAGGTAGGAAACTACATCTCCCAGCGTGCTTTGCGGCAGGGACGCCGCGAGAGACCGAGGGACGCTCCAGGGGGCACTTTAAAAAACGCTTAGGGCTCCCGCGGCACGGGACGTGCCCGGGCCAAGGGCGGGCCCGTCTGCGCCCGTCTGCGCCCGGAAGAGGCTGAGCTGGGCCACCCCTCCAAGAATCGTGTCCGGATTCACCACAATGGGTAAGAGTAAACAACCTTGCTCACTGGATCAGGGAAGTGCCAGGTTGAAGGTCCCCAGGAACTCTGCTTCTATTATTTCCTATCTGACCTCAGCGGTGGGGGTTTTGAACAAGGAAATCCAAAATGCGGAGGTTGAACTGGGATTGAGCCCAGATCCTGTGAGGAGTGTAGTTTTACCTGATAACACCTCTACAATCCCAGTGCCCATTGAGCCAAAGGTACTGTTACTCAACCAGAGAGAAGGGGGAGGAAGTTCTCCTAATACTGATATCCTGTCTGTGGATTTGAGGGAAGGTCGCAAGGAGGAGACACCCGGAGTGTACTTAACTCTGCAAAAGGCCACCTCGAGTCACCGAGGGAAAAAGAGGGGGGAAAAGAGGCTAAGTAAATCCGGGCATCTTACCGAAACAGCTGACACGACCCCTGCCCAAGATAGAGATCTGGATCAACGAGCCCAATCACTTGTTAGGACAACAATGGAGGAATTTTTTACCTCCCGATTGGAGACTATATTAACAAACATTGCCAAAGACAATATTGACACGTTGAATACCTGTGTAGAGGGGATATTGCGGAAATTAGAGCGTCTCTCTCATCTAGGGGGCCTGAATATTGTGAGTGAAACTAATAAAAATAGCAGCATTACCCAGGTTCAAACACAGCCTAGTGTTACCAACAGAGAGAAGGGTTTTTTTAGTCCCCCCAGTCAAATATCAGTAAAAAATAAGTCTGGGTCTATTGCTCTAACCAAGCCAGATGTAATTCTGGGGAGACAGGCAGAGGGCGGTTTTCGCAGCCAAGTTGATTCAGCTCAAAGCCCCTTACCTGACTCTGAGAGTTTGACCAGGAACAGGGGTACTTGTAATCAAACAGATAAAATAGAGCCCAACAGTAATAGACTTAACCTGCCCCCAGAAGCCACCCCCCTAGTGGCTATTCTTACAGGGGTTCCCCCACTTAGAAAGAATTGCACTGAATCAACCATGGAGCTGTTCCGGAAAACCAAATATTGGTGTGACCAGCATTGTAAAAACGGAACCGAGGTCTCATCACACATTATAATGGTCAGACGTGTGGGCTGTGTTGGTCGTAGACCAAAACAGGATACAGGCGACTGTATTGTTATTAATTTTGATAAGGCAGATTTAGCTGGACAGCTATTTAAGGGTGGCACTAATGAGGGTCAGGGGAGAATCAGGGCCTTTCCCCTGGGTTTCTTCTATCCACCATTAAGGGGGCTTAATGTGCCCAAAGAACATCCACGAGGTTTTGACACCGCTGAAGCTAAACGTGGCAGCTCCATTCCTCATCCAAGATCCAGGGAAGAGAATTGCCCTGTCATCTCTAATGGGAGACCAGCAAGTGCCACCCAATTGTCATCTAAGTGTATAGAGAGATCTGACGAAGAAGATGGGCTAGTGCGTCAAAATAGATTCCTCCCGTTGTCACTTTTAGATGAGAATGATTGACTGGAGCAGCCCAGTTGTCATCATAGTACGACTGAGGTTCCCGTTATAGGCAAGGAGTTAGGGGAAATTGAAGTGTCAGACTCTAAGATTATCAGTTGGAACATCGCAGGTCTAGGAAGCAAAAAAGATGACCCTAGGTGGCTGGACCTCTTAAAAAACTATGATATAGTTAGCTTACAAGAGACATGGGACTTGGAAAACAATTTCTGGGTGGACGGTTTTAAAACATATAGGGGTCGATTCCGATCTCGGCCGGTAGGGCTCCGAATCGGATTCGGCTTTACCGGATCCGATTCGGAGCCCTGTTTCCCGACCGATCCGTACGCGCGTCCGGACGAGCGAGTACGATGCGAAATCGCCGACCGACTCGTCCGGGCATCCCGACCGCTCCGACCGACTCGTTCCCGGCTCGAACCGCACCGACCGACTCGCTCGGACTCGACTCGCACCGCACAATGGAGACGTTTCCCGGCCGGGTGAGTACGATGCGCGCCGCGAGCAGTCCGACCGAGCCGCACACTCCGGCTCAGAAGAGCTGTCGGAGCCGTACTTCGGGGTCCGTGTCGGACCCCCTGAACGCGTACCCGCGCGAGTCGCACACAGGGGGACCCATGGGTCCCCCTACCTGTGCGTGTACGGGGCGAACCGCTCGCCGCGTACACGCTGTGGGGGCGCCCTTGTCCGCATCGCACCCATTGAGTCAATGGGAGCCCGTGTACGCGTCGTACAACAGGCTCCCATTGACTTCAATGGGAGTCCGACCGACCGAGTCCGATAGCATACGGACGCATCGTACTCGTTCGGTCGGGCTGCACGGGTCCGATTCGGTCGGAAATCTCTCCGGGTCCGGCTCGGTCGGAGAGAATTCCGGCCCGAATCGGAATCGGCCCCATAGTGTTCCTGCACGTCCCTCTGCAGCAGGTAGAGCAAAGGGGGGATTACTAATGTTATTTTCACTTGAACTAGCAGGTGTCAATAGGAGGGTGGATGTAGGATCCCATAATCTTTTGATAATTGAATCTGTTGCGCCAAATTTATCCAAAACATTGTTTATTAATTTTTCTAATTCTGGTGACAGCAGTTTCCTAAATGAACATCTATGTAAATTGAAATGTTTTTTAGAGGAGTATAGCACGAAGCAAACCACTTTTTATTCTATCGTACTCATGGGCGATTTTAATATTCATATTTGTGAGATGAGTTGTCAAGTAGAGGATCCTTTAGGGCCGGTAAACCCCCTGACTCCACACTTTGAGCATACACAGTGTGGGGAATGTTTGGAGGAGCTTCTGGCTGCAGCAGACCTTTTTGAACCGAGCTCCACCGATATTATTGAAAGGGTCCCTACTTTTAAAGGTCGTGGGAAAGACACTATTATAGATTTTATATTTATTTCTTCAATTTTGTTATCTCAGGTAACCTTTTATAATGCTAGGTGGTCACCTTATAGGGATCATAATCCTGTTATCCTTGTGCTGAAGGGAGGTTGCGGCCTAAAGGGAAACCAAGAGAAGTTACGTTGTGACAACTGTGTGAAAATAACTGACCAGGGACAAAGGTTAAAATGGGCCAAGGTAATCCCGGACCACTTTTTTAAAGAACTCTGTGTGAAGGTAGAGGACAAGCTTGAAACTTGCCTTGATAACACTATCCATGGGGCGGAGGTGCTCAAAGCCTTTGAAGGTATTTGTGTGCAGGTAGCATCTGATCTTACCAAGGCAACCAGTCACAGGGCACACACAGGTGAGAGGTGGTTTGATAGGGACTGCTCTGTGGCGCACCGTAATTTGGTAACAGCATTGAAAATGACCCCACGAGATAAAATCTATATAGCTATGGTAAGGAAGCAGTATAAGCTTGCCCTAGCCAAGCGCAAAAAGGACATAAAGGAGGAGGCATGGGAGGAGCTTCAATCAGTGGAGGTTTTAAAAAATAGCTCTAGATTCTGGGCTATTGTTAATAAACCTTTTTTTTAAGGTTCCGAGAACACCCCTTTAGAATGCAATATCACCGAAGCCCAATGGCTCTCCCATTTCGAATCCATATATGAGGTCACTTCAGCCACGGTTTAACTTGACATCCAAGAGCACCGTAGGGACCTCCAAAGAACTGTTGTTAATGAAGATGACGTACAACGGGCTTTAATGCAAATGACCAGTAATAAGGCGCCTGGCCCGGACGGCGTACCGGCCGATTTATATAAACAACATCCAGCTTTCTGGGCCAAAAATGTTTTTAATGTAACTAGTCACCTGGGTTTCCCGTCTTCTTGGTCGCTCTCCACAATTATACCAGTCTTTAAAAAAGGACAAAGAGGGGACCCACGGTGTTATAGGCCTATATCTCTAATTGACTCTGTAGTAAAAAATTTAGGGAGAGTGATTTTAATAAAGTTAATGGATTGACTGAACGAGAAGGAGATCATAACTAACTTCCAATACGGTTTTAGAAGAGGTAGGAGCACCTTGGATCAGTGCCTAAATTTACATCTACTAGCTGGTAAATACACAATAGCAAAACATGGGTCATTACATTTGGCCTTTATGGACCTTAGCTCGGCCTTTGCCCTGGTTAATAGGTCGAAGTTATGGCTTATCTTGTTAGACATGGGCATTGATTCAAGTTTGGTTCACCTCCTGGCAGATCTGCACATGGACCTTTCTGCTTGCGTAAGGATAAACCAAGAAGGAAAATGCACAAGGCACTTTAAATCTGGTAGAGGTGTTCGCCAGGGATGTATTTTAGCGGCATTACTTTTTACCCTATATATCAACAATTTAGCCAAGTCTCTAGAATCGGCCAGCCCAGATATTCCGCGAATATGGGACAGAGGTATCCCTGTGCTCCTATACGCAGATGATGCCGTTCTACTAGCCCGAACGGCTATAGGGCTACAGAGGCTATTGGATTCATTTGGGGCCTTCATAAAATCACTAGATTTAATAGTCAACATATCGAAATCTCACACAATGTCTATGGGTCATAAAAACAAAACATCAAACTCTTTTTATTGGAAAGGCGCTGAGCTGACCAGGGTGACCTCTTTTACCTATTTGGGGGTACTATTTGATGAGAAGGGCTCATGGGCACCCCAAAAGACAGTAAAAAAAAACATGATGGCAAGATCAACGGCTGCTCTTCATGGCTTCGCTCAAAGGTTGGGGGCTAGACCAACTGAAGTCATGCTCAATATTTATAGGTCGAAATGTATGGCTATTGCCCTGTATGGTTCAGATCTTTGGGGTTACAATACAAGGCACTAGAAGGAATACAGTTTATTGAAAACTAATTTTTACGCTCTCTCCTGTCGGTTCCTCAATCTACATCCACGTTTATAATACATCAAGAGGTTGGGGCAAGATATGTAACAGACCTGGCGAGGGTGGCCCCGGTGACCTGTTGGTTAAAGACCTGGCTTAACCCCGAAGTAACACTAAACCACCAGATCAATAGGGACTGCGTGGCCCTGGAGAAAGCCAATAGTATCCCATGGTTACACTACGTAAAGAATACTCTAAATAAATTAGGGCGCCCAGACTTATTTACCTCCCCTGATCAAATAAGAAAAGAGGATGTGACATGGGTCAAAACACAACTCTTGAATCTGATGGCGGCCGAGCGTGAGGAAATGGAGCTAAAGAAATCCTCAGTAAAAGACTATTTTCTACTAAAAACCTCCCTTCTAATTGAACCATATTTGAGATTTGTCACAAAGCCTTTTCATCGCCAGCTTTTAACCAGGTTTCGTTTTAACTTAATCTTTACTGTTTTTAGGAAACTCGCAAGGATGGAGTAGGGCGTGTGATTTTGGACCTTGTAGTTGTGACAATTTCTCAATTCAGGACACTATGCATTTTATAATGTTTTGAGATCATTATAGTGCTATTCGTAGGAAGTTTTTAGTTCCAATTCTAAGGGGAAAGGGTTTTATTACAGGTTAAACCAGCTCTACTGTATTTACAGCTGTTGAATGACCCATGGGAGATTTTTAACATTGCAAGTTTTTTGGTTGAAGATGTTCGACTCAGGAAAAAACGATACAGCACCTCAAACTCCTAATGGAGTGCCTAATACGTTATTGAGGCCCACTGTTTCTATTCCAACATTGTATGTATCATGGGAAGCCTGGGTTTTTTATGTACTCTAATGAAATTTGATTCTGCTGTACTATGCCCTTTTTATGTTACCCATATGAATTGAGTCTTTGGATTTTAAAGCATTTTTTATGGTGTAGTATATTGCGATAGGTTTTGAATTGTGATGAGTGCCTATTATGTTATTGAGGTCTATTGTTTTTATTCCGACATTTTATGTATTATTTTAGCCTGGGTTTTTATGTACTCAAATGAAATTTGATTCGGTCGAATCCACGTTCTTTTTAAGTCGCCCATTTGTATTGAGCCTTCGAATTTAAATCATTTTATGGTGTAGTGTATTGAGATATATGTCTTGTATTGTGATGATCTTTAATGTTTTATTGTGCTATTTGTTATGTACTTTTATGGTTTTTATTAACCGAATAAAGTGGTTTTGACTGACTGACTGACCACTGATGTATTTACCACTTAAATAAAAGTCCTTGTCTACTCAATATTGGAGAGTGAGTACAAAATGATGTTTCTGAATGATTTTAAATGGGGGAAAATTAAAATGAAAAATTACCTTAATGATTAAGTTTCCTCTTCAATTAAATGTTCTTCCTTTACAAACTGTCACATTTACAAACAGCAGGTCTCTTGATCCCAGTGGCCAGTAGACAATGTGCCATATTTATAACTAAAAAATGCAGTCAATTTCTTTTAAACTAAGTCTAGCAGTTTTTTTACACTTTCAATTAAGCCAATCATATCAATGTTTAATGAAGCATGTTTTTCACAATTAAATTCCTCCAATTTAAACACAAGGCTGTATTTTTCTGTTATAAATATGGCACCATTTCTTCAGGCCACTGGGAGGAAAATGCTTACTGTTTGTAAATATGACACTTGGAAATGGTAGAACATTTAAATGAGGAGTTTTATGGAATTAACACTTCAGTTTTAATTTTCCCCATTTTAAAGTGTCACCTCTACACACAGCAGGCATTTTCCTCACAGTGGCTGGTAGACACAGTGCCATATATATAACTGCAAATTATTTTAAGTAGGAGACATTTAATGAGCAGAAAAGTTTTCCATTTATGAACATCTTTTCAAAACATTTTCTGCACTTAAATTTCTCCCATTTAAAAAAATGGTTGTATGCTTGTGTTATACATGTAATTGTGTCACATATGTCAAAAGGTATGTCTTGTGCCACAAGTACATATGACACAGGCTCTCAGTCACCCATACACATATTTCCCATTCATGCACACACACTTGTCCATGCTCCCCAAAAACCACACTCTCATGGACACACATGGAAGCCCTGTCATAGTGCCCCTATTCAAAGTATTTTATTCAAACCATACTATCTGGCTCTATAGACCTTAGGCTTAAAGTCAGTGAAGCTGGGTGTGGGGGTGTCTGGTAACAATGTGGAACTTGCTTAGCCTCCAGTAGCTCATGATGATTTTCACTGATCAGAAGTAGGACTCACTACAGAAAAGGTTGGAGACCCCTGTATTAGACAAAGCATTTTGGATACCTTCTTCCAAAAATCTGTTTGCCCTCTCAACTTGACCATTTGCCTTAAGGCAATTCAGAGGTTGTCTAATTGCTTTGATTCCACATTTGCCCAGGTATTGCAACATCCTAGATACAAATTGCACTTCTTTATCAGACATCAGTATCTTAGGAAAACCCTTGAACTGAAATTATAATCCAAAAACATTATCACGTCATCCGTAGTGAGATTACTCACGAAAGCATGATAAATCCATTAAGAAAAGCGATCAATCAATGCAATTTAAAATCTTTTGTTCTGACCCAAAACATTACATGGTCCAGAAAAATCAAGAGAAACCATTTCCCATGGTTTCTGTGGTCCCTCCAGATGATTAGCTGGTTCACTAGTAACCTTCCAACGTTTATCAGATTTAGCACAAATAGAACATCTATCAATGCAACTTTCCACTGCAACATCCATGCCTGGCCACCAAAGTGTTGTTTTAGCATTTTTTTGTATTGGAAACACCTGGATGTCCATGGTGCACCAACCCAATAGGCTTGTGTCTGAGTCCGACTGGTGGCACAAACAAATCATTTCTTAACAACATTCCATTCTACTCATTCAACTCACATGCCACTTGCACAAAACTCAGCAAAACTTGTTCCAAAGTTCTACCTGGCGGCCACCCTCTCTTTAAAAATTGTTTCACCTTATTCATTTGTACATCCTCCTCACACATCTTCACCCAATCTGCTTCTGTCACAACATTTACACATTTTTCCAAAACATCTACAACAGCCATGAGACACTCATGCTGTTCCAAAACCACTTCATCTTCCCTACACTTCTGTGGCAATCTGGACAGTCAGCTGTCATGTTCCCGCAAGGCGGATATATGTCGAATTTCAAAATTAAATTCTTGCAATCTCACAATAAGTCTGACAAGTCTTGATGAAGCTTTGCCAGACCTGACACCATCCATCATATAAACCAACGACTTATGATCTGTGACAAGCACAAAAGGTTTTCCCCATAACAATTTCTTAAATCTTTCAACAGCCCACACACACGCTAAGGCTTCTTTTTCTATGGTGCTATAATGCAACTCTGCACCTCGTAATGCCCTTGAAATGAAAGAAACAGCACCTTCCTTTCCTTCAACAACTTGAGTAAAAACAGCACCAACACCAATGAAACTTGCATCCACTGTCACATAAGACTTCCCCTTAGGATCAAATGTTTTGAGTGCAAGTGCCTGTGCAATCAAACTTTTAATTTTTTCAAATGGCCCTTCATGTTTATCAGACTAAACAAATTGCACACCTTTTCTCAAGAGTTTGCGCAATGGTTCCACAAAAATTGCATAACAATGCACAAATCTTGCATAATATTCCCCAAGGCCTAAAAATGACCTCAGAGAATCTTTGCTGCAAGAGGCCTTTTTCCTAAAGTGTTGAGTTGACCAGTATCAACTGGACCTTGACTAGACCCTTCTGTTGGCCTCGCCTCATACCCAGTGAATCTCTCACTACATTCCCTGAGGTCTTGGGGGACTTATAAGTGTATTCCTCTGGTTGTTTGGGCACCAGAAAAAAGTTTGGCAACTTTTGAAAACTTTAACGAGTGACCTGTAAGAGTTTCTGACTTTCAGACTTTCAATGGGACCAATCCATGTGGTGATTCCAACACGGGCTCCATCGTGGTTGGCCTGGAATTGCACCTTGGTCCCGGTCTACCACGACCATTGACTATCATTGGCCATTTACTATTTCTTGGCACTTTTCACACTTTAATCTTTACAAACTCACATCTATATTACCCCTCATTTTGGTATCGTTTTGCTTATTAAATTGTTCTTTTTTATAAATTGGGGTGGGCTTTTTATTGTGTTGTGTTTATGACTTTTTAACTGTTTTGGTACTTCTACATGCTTACACATGTTTATTAAGTTAAGCCTGTCTGCTCTGTGACATATGTATGAGTGGTTGAGCTCAGGTTTAAATTACTGAAATCTTTGATCGAACCTGAAAATTAGTGACAATTAATAATAAACCACTTTCACACAAATGCATAATGGAGAGAAATAACTGAATGTGACAAACAGCATAGTTGAGTTCATGTTCATATTTAGAATCAGTCTTCATGCATTCTTAAGGAATCATTTCTTAGAAGGTGGAATGATACATATCTGAGAGCATAAATTGAAACAATAATACTTCTTGTGGTGAAGCCAAGGCAAAGTCCTATCGATGTAACTTTTAAAGAATTGCTAAAACATGACAAGCTGACAGTTGTGCTGTAAAGCCAGAACTAAAAATGGAAGGTTATGTTACCTAGATAGGCTATTGTTAAGAAACATTTTGAATAGTCATGCACTAAAATTTGGTGTATTTTTATACATTTATGGATATACTACTTTGGGGTTACCCACAGATTCCCACACCCACACCCACAAATTCATCAGTATGGTGTATTTATCATACTGATGAATGAACTAACTGAAGACCACTCAAGATCCCCCAGGAGCTCTACAGATATGCTGAACATGACTTTGACAGTTTATAGCAAATGGAAGCATCACAAAACACGGGTAGTTGGAAGAACCTTTAGAAATCCACCAGGAGATCCTGTGTACACTGAGAAAAAAAATTGAAAAACACTTAAAGACCTCTCCCTTCAAGCCCTGGCAAACTACTACATTATACGGTATTTGGATAAAATATCGATTTAAAAATATCATAAATTAAATATCATGACTCACAAATATCATGATGCAGAGAAATCGTTGGCAAGAATATTATTTTTTGAGGTAAACAAAATATTTAAAAAAATATCAATCTTTTTAATATTTTTTTTTACTAATGTAGTGGTTAAAAATATCGTTTTTAATTATTTGAATGTGTTTTAATTGATATATAAATTGTATGTGTTACTATTGTTTCTATAAATGTTGTTAATTGTTTTTCAATCAATCAATCAGGATTCTTGCAAAGCGTGACTACTCACCTGTTAGCGTGTCAAAGCACTGAAGGGCAGTAGGATCTGCGGTTCAGTCGAAGAGCCAGGTCTTGAGGTCCTTTCTGAATTGAGGCAGTGATGGTGATTGCCTGAGATGTAGAGGCAGGGATTTCCAGGTCTTCACAGTGAGGTAGGAGAAGGATATTCCTCCAGCTGTGGTCTTGCGGATCTGTGGGATGGTGGCCAGGGCCAGTTGGGCAGAGCAGAGATGTCTGGTGGGTGTGTAGAAGGAGAGGCAGTGGTTGAGATATGCAGGTTCGGTGGTGTTGTGGAGGGCTTTGTAGGCATGCGTGAGAAGCTTGAAGTCAATTATTTTGTTGTTCGGGACAGTGTAGGTCTCTCAGGTGACCGGTGATGTGGCTGCGGTGGGAGATGTTCAGGATGAGTCTGGTGGAGGCGTTCTGGATGTTCTGCAGTTTCTTAAGGAGTTTTTGGATGGTGCCACCTTAGAGTGTTTTGCCGTAGTCAAGTCTGCTACTGAAGAGCACATGGGTGACCGTTTTCCTGGACTCAGTGGGGATCCACTTGAAAATCTTCTGAAGCAGGTGGAGAATGTGGAAGCAGGAGGACGAAACAGCGCTGATTTGGTGGTTCATTGAGAGCGAGGAGTCCAGGATGATGCAGAGGTTTCATGCGTGGTCCTTGGGTATGGGGAGGTTCAGAGCGCTGCGCACCACTAGGGGTCATCCCAGACTTAGGAGGTGGAGGCTAGGATGAGCACTTCGGTCTTGTCTGAGTTGAGCTTGAGACATTTGTCCTTCATCCAGGTTGCAACTGTCTTCATCCCGTTGTGGAAGTTGCTCTTGGCAGCTGTGGGTTCGTCTGTGAGGGAGAGAATCAGCTGGGTGTCATTGGCATAAGAGACAATGTTGAGTCTGTGGCTTCTGATGATGGCTACACGCGGGCCATGTAGATGTTGAAGAGGGTGGGGCTCACGGAGGATCCCTGAGGCACTCTGCATCTGATCTCTGTGGGTTCGGAGTAGAGTGGTGGAAGTCTGACTCTCTGTATTAGGCTGGTTAGAGGAGCACATCCATTCTCTGGCTTTTTCATGGATTCCTGCATTGTGGAGTCTTGCGCAGAGGGTGTGGTGGGAAACGGTGTCGAAGGCAGACGAGAGGTTCAGGTGGATGAGGGCAGCAGTTTCGCCTCAGTCGAGGAGGGTGCGTGTTAGAACTGGGGGCCTCTAATTGGAAGAGGTAGATAAGTTTTTAAGCTCTGCTAATAAGTCCAAGGAAATCTTTGCTATTGTGGATGAACTATTTAAGCCAGATAGGGTCACAGCAAAACCTGCCCCCTCTCAAGCACTATGTGATTCTCTTAACTCCTACTTTATCGAAAAAACTGCCATCATCAAGTCTAGTATTCCTACTAATACCTTTCCTACAACCCCACCGCTCATATGTAGAAACCCTCTTTTGTTAGATCAGGTCCCTTTGATTTCCAGGGAAGTATTTTTTAGCCTGCTAAGGAAGGTTGAATCCGGCTCCCCTACTGATTGCTGTCCCCTATACATATTACGGGAAGCTTTCCTCACCAGCCCGGATCCCCCTCTTTCGCTCCTGAGTAACTCCCTTAAGCAGGGAATAGTCCCAAATTTATTTAAAGATGCGGAAATTGTTCCAATCTTAAAGAAACCAGGGTCAGATCCCCTAGCCCTAACTAACTATCGCCCCATCTCTCTGCTCCCCTATTTAGTTTAAGTTCTGGACGCTCATGTGGCTAGTCGCCTCAGCTCCTTTATCGAACGTTCCCACTATCTTGACCCTCACCAGGCAGGCTTCCGACTGGCGCACTCGACAGAGACGGTCATCCTCACTGTAATGGACGAACTTAGAAGGTGGGCTGATAAGGGCATTACCCAGGCCCCGGTTCTCCTTGATCTCTCTGCGGCTTTTGACACGGTCGACCATGACCTTTTGATCGACCGTGTCAGTAACGCTGGGATCCAGGGACTGGCTCTTAAGTGGCTCTCATCCTTTCTTAGTAACCGCTCTCAAGCGGTTCCCCTTGCTAATATCTCTTCCACCAAAATGAAACTGACCTGCGGAGTACCCCAGGGTTCTTCTCTTTCACCACTTCTTTTTAATTTGTACCTATTGCCCCTGATCCGCTCTCTCGGAGAAAGGAAGGTGGGCACCTTCAATTATGCCGACGACCTCCAATTGATATTTGATATTGACCAATCGGCATCTTCTGTCCTCAACTTTCAATCCACCATGCGATTTATCAGTGAATGGATGAACAGTCATCATCTAAAATTAAATCCTGATAAAACAGGGCTGATCCTAACTGGTGAGCCAGCTAACCCCTGGAACTCCAACTTCTGGCCACTCCAATTAGGAAACCCCCACTCCCAGCATGTTCTATCAAAAGTCTGGGTATTATTATCAGCAGTGACCTGTCTGTGAAAGCCCAGATTGGGACAGTGGTCTCCTCCTGTTTCTTCCAGTTGCGAAGGATCAGGAAGATCAGTAGATTTCTGACTACAGAAGCCCCGACCCAAGTCATCCTGGCTTTGGAAATCTCCCGCATTGATTATGCCAACTCACTTTATGCAGGTATTCCAGCATATCAACTAAAACGCCTGCAGCTGGTGCAAAACCAAGCAGCCAGATTAATCTACCACCAGCCCAAATGGCACCATGTTAAACCATTAATGAAAAGTCTACACTGGCTCCCAGTAGCCAAACGCTGTGCATTTAAGCTGGGGTGTATCACCTTTAAAGCCCCCAATGGCAACAGTCCAGCATTTATATCCTCTGGGATTCAGCGCTACGTCCCCTCTCGGGACCTTAGGTCCTCTCATTTGAATTCTTTGGTCATCCCGTCCTTTAAACGTAAGAAACATGGGGGACTAAGATTTGCGGTCTTGCTCCCTCAATTTTGGAACTCTCTTCCTGTGGAGATTAGATAAGTGACCTCCTACATGCAGTTTAGGAAACAGTTAAAGACCTGGCTGTTCCGCCAGGCATATGACTAAGCCCCTTACTGATGCAGCATTCCCTGGACTCCAGCGCCATGAAACCGTTTGGTGTACGTGCGCTTTACAAGTTCATTTAACATAACATTACATACCTTTGTCCAAGTAGGGACCCTTGCTTCTAGTCAGGGTAAGGGGGATACACACTTTAGATAACACCTGCTCACCACCTTGGTAGATTGGCATGAGCAGACAGGCTTATCCCAAAGGCAATGTGTATAGTATTTGTACTCAAAACACACAGTAATACAGTGATAACACCACAAATGGACACCACACCAGTTTAGAAAAATAAAGTATCTTTATCTAAACTCAAGACCAAAACAATAAAAATCCAACATACATGTAGTAAAATAGCACTCACAAACAGTTATTTCCAAAATAGCTTGTAGAAAACAAAAAACTCCACCTGGGGCTATTATGATGTCGTAACAGCAATAATCCAAAGTACGGTGCCAACTGCGAGGTGCGCGGCGTCAGGTACGGAGTCACACGGACCCCCAAACAAACAGTACCTTCAGAAAATCAAGTTTATGATGATGCACGGTATCGTGGAGGTGAGACGTCGGTGCCGAGGTCGAGGCCGCCTCCCTGGCTGCCACGGGGGAGGCGAGGCGTCGTGTCCGCAAGGAGGCGATGTGTAGAATCCAGGACAGGGGAAGTTGGTTGCGTCGGCGGTGAGGCGTAGGTTCCGGTGAGGCGATGTGAAGTCGGCGAGATCATGGAGTCTCCCTCAGCGGTTATCAGTGCTGCGATAACAGGATGCAGGCGTTGGCGATGATGGAGTTGGTGCGAGCGCTGGCGTCGGGAAGGGCGATAACTGCAGGCGTCGGCAGGCATCGGCAGGGCATTGGAGCTACGGTGCAGGCCGAGCAGTGCGGTGTGCACTTCGCGAGCGGTGCAGCGGGCCTAGAAGGAGGTCACAGCGTCTCAGTGGTGTCGCTGACGGCGTCTTAGATTGCTTTTCTTGCTTCTCTTAGGTTTCTTCCAGGTCCTAACAGCAGGATCAACCTGCAGAGGCCCAAAACTGGAACAGGCACTTCCTGGCAGGTCAGAACTCCCAGCAGTAGAGTTCAGGGGAGCTGCGCGTGAAGTCTTTGTGTCCCTTAGACTTCAGAACAGGAGGCCAGCACACACAGGCCCTTGGATATTCTTCTTCAAGCAGGTTTCTCAGCAAAGTTCCAGTCTTTGTCCTTTCCTTGGCAGAAGCAGCATCTGCAGGCCAAACCCGCACAGCACACAGTAAAAGGGGCAGTACTCCTCCTCCTTCCTCTGGAGTCCAGAAGTGATCTAAAGTTCTGGGGATTAACTTGTTATACCCCATTTTGTCTTTGTTCTTCTTTGTGCAAGGGTGTCTGAGCCCAGTCCAAACCAGTTCTGTCCTCAATGGTGCAGTATGACCACAGGGGGTGGAGACAGCATTGCACAAGGGAGAAAAGCCCTAGTCAGGTGCAAGGAAAACTACTGCCACTACTCTAAATGCAGCCAAGGTCTATTCAGTTCAGCTCAGAGTCATTCAGGAAGGGCAAGGAACACCTCAACCCCCCAGTGGCTGTCTACAGTGAATGCACATGCCCAGCCACTGTCACTCCAAAACCAGACAGTCAATCCATAACCAGGCAGAGGCACACAATGATTAAACAAGAAAGCTACTTTCTAAAAGTGGCATTTTCAAACACACAATTAAAAAACATCTTTACTGAAAGATGTGTTATTAAATTCTGAATTCAGAGAGCCTAAACTTTATTCCTCTATCTTGTCCCAATGGGAAGTTATACTTGTAAGATGCTACAAAGTATCTCCCAAACTATCTTATGGGACAGATAGCTTTTCAATAGTGAAAAGCAAAATTGGCAGTATTTCACTATCAGGACATGTCACACACACCAGTTCATGTCCTACTTTTCACATACAGTAAACCCTGCCCATGGGGGTACCTTGGGCCTACCTGAGGGGTGTCTTACATGTAAAAAAGGGAAGGTTAGGGCCTGGCAAGTGGGTGCACTGGCCAGATCCACATGGCAGTTTAAAACTGTGCACAGACACTGCAGTGGCAGGTCTGAGATACTGCTTCAGGGCTACTCATGTGGGTGGCACAATCAGTGCTGCAGGCCGACTAGTAGCATTTGATTTACATGGCCTGACCCACTCACTGCACTTTACTAGGGACTTCTGCAGGTGTGCCTGGACTCTTGGAGGGCGGGGGAGAACTAGCTGGCTTTCTTGGAGGGCTGCTTGCCTGAGGGTTTCCTGAAGGGAGCCAGTATGCTGGCGCTGTTGGAGATCCAAATGTGGAGGTTCCATGCTGAGGCATTGGTGTCCGTGGATGTCGGGGGTGGGGTTTTGCTGAGGAGGTGGTGAGCTGGTCTTCAGTGACCTTGTTCCAGCTTCTGCGAGGATAGTGGTGGGTGTGGTGGTGCACAGTTGGTTTGGTGAAGGAGAAGTGGACGCAGTGGTGGTTGGTCCAATGTAGCTCGGTGGTGTGGCTGACTGAGATTTTGTTTCTTTGCTGAGAAATGGGGTTGAGTGTGTGTCCTGCTGAGTGGGTTGGAGAGGTGACAAGTTGTTTGAGTCCGATGGTGGCGAGGTTCACCAGTAGGGATGCAGTCTTGTGGTCGTCGAGGTTGTCCAGGTGGAAATTGAGTTTGCTGAGGAGGATATAGTCCATTGAGGTGAGAGCGTGGTGTGCAATGAAGTCGGCTATGGCTTCGTTGAAGGGGGTGCGGGGTCCAGGAGGTCTGTAGACGAGGGTGCCATGGAGGGTGGTGATCAGGTTGTTCTGGATCTGGAAGTGGAGGTGTTCCATGTTGGGTGAGTGGTCGTCAGAGCTGGTAGTGAGGTAGAGGGTGTTTATGTGTATGATGGCGATGCCTCCTTCCAGCTAGTTGGTGCGGTCCTTGTGTGATGATTTTGTAGCCATCCAGGATGGCGGGTGTGCTGTCCAGGACAGAGGTGTTTCCGTGAAGGAGGCGATGTCGGGGGAGATGGAGTCAAGCAGGTACCAGATCTCCATGTTGTGTCTTTTGAGGGAACCGTTGTTGAGTAAGATGCAGCTGAGGTGGTCAGATCCAGATCTTGAGGGTCGTACGGTCGGTGGGTCTGGTGTGCGGAGGCAGGAGAAGGCACAGTTGTGGCACGTGAACTGGCCTTAGGTGTCCTTTGATGATGTGAGGTGGCAGTCGGTGGAATGTCCAGGGCTGAATGCATGGAGGGTGCAGGCGTCATACCAGTGGGGACCGTGGGAACCAGGGTCCATTGCACTGGATGCGGTCCAGGCCCGGACGGGCGCAGACGAGCTAGCCTGTGGTGCGCCGCCAGCACGGACACGCAGCGGCCAACATTAAGTAGTGTTGGTGAGGCGGCAGGGTTGGTCAGATGGGAGGCGGGAAACAGTGCTGGAAGGGAGCGGGCCGAGCAGCGGCGAGGGCGGGAATGGGAAAGGGAACGAGAGCAAATCAGAGTAAAAGTAAAGAGCAGAATTGAAACTGGGCAGCAGAAAGAGGCAGTAAAAAAGACAGAAAAAGGGAATAAAAGAAATAGAAACAACAGCAGACAAGGGGGTGGGCCGCGGGGAATGAGCAGCGGCGAAGGCGGGAAGGGGATTGGGAACGAAAGTGAACCAGAGTAAAAGTGAAGAGCTGAATTGAAACTGGACAGCAAAAAGAGGCAGGAAAAAAGACAGACAAAGGGAATAAAAGATATGGAAAAAAGAAAAGAAACAACAGCAGACAGAAACAAGAGCTCACCACAGGGCCATCAGGGATGCGGCAAAGGCGGGATCCTCTGGATGAAGGAGGCCCTCGAACTCAGGACCTGGGCACTGGAGGGCAGACCACTACTAGGTGGAGCTGCGCGCGGGGGGAGCAGCGCACGCTCACAAGGTCAGTGAGGTCAAAATATTGCCTGTAATTTTAAGTAATTTAGAATGTTTTATAAATTTTTTAATAGTAATTTATAGTGTTGTAGCAGGTTCTTCTGTTTGTAGGTGGATAGGTTGGGAAGTTAATTAGGTAATAAATATCTGAGAATTATTTAATACATTTTATGTAATTATATGGAAGGTATTTTTATGTAATTCATGTAATACTGATTTATTTTCATTACACGTTATTTGCAGGCTTTTAGGTTTCTAGGGGTATAGGGTCGGAAATAATTAAGTAACAGTTAATTAACAATTTATTATTAATTGTTAATGAATTATGTAATTGATTGTTAATTTTGTAATTTACGGAAAACTTATTCATTTTACTTATATTTTAATTGTGGGCTGCTGGGTTTGTAGGGGTGTAAGGTGGGAAGTTAATTAAGTAATAATTAATTAACAATTTATTATTGATTGGTGATTAATAATTTAATTGATTTTTAACGATGTAAAGTATGGAATATTGATTTATAGTACTTATAATTTAATTGTAGGATGCTAGGTTGGCAGGAGTATAGGCTGGAAACTAATTAAATAATACTTAATTAACAAATAATTATTGTTAATTAATTAACAATAATTATATATATATTATATATACATATAAATGCAAAAACGTATATATGTATTTTCATGCTTATATAAGTATATATTAATATATGGTATTAAATATTATTGAAATATTTTTCATTTACATTATATTACATTTACGTATTAAACATATTTAACATTTACAACTTTAAACTCTATGTATATTAAAAAGCAATATTTTTGCCTATTTGATGACATTAGTGTCAACGATATTTTTTTCCAATAATTTTTTACTTACGACATGGTGTATGGCACATGGTGCATGGACATGCAGGAGGTGCTGCACGGCACAGGCATGTGCTGTGGTCCTTTTCCTTGGCCGCAGCATGCCCCGCTGTGGTAAAGAGCACTTTCTGACAGCCAGAACAGCGAACAAATCAAAATGTGGCAGTTGGACTGTCGTATGTTTATCAGGAGGTCTACTGTCCGCCGCCATAGTGGCCAGTGGTCCAACCGACCGCCATCGTAACCGGCCCCTTATAGTTTTTAGCAGAGTTTCTCATGCTAATTTGGATTTTATGTTCGACCATTTGGTAATTATTTCCAATTCTGTAATGGCTCTGGCATATTGATTCACCCACAGATTATTGGTGGAATTTTTTACTTCAATTACCTTAATTAAATGAAACTTTAAGGTATCAGCTGTTGAGTGTTTGTTGCAATAGCAGTATTATAGGAAGGCTGCATTATGGGAAAGTTTCTGATTTTGTAAGCCGAGTTTTAGATGAATCTGGGAACGCTATGTAGAAGTTGGGGGATGGAGTACTTTCCTGAAAATTTTACATTGCAATTTTTGTAACAGTGGTCCAGTTTTTGCTGGAAGAATAGGTAGCCCGAAGGAAAGTGCTGGCAGGAAATTAGCTTTAATTAACTTAATGATGGCATCAGCTGATGAGCTCTTAAGTTTTGCATTGATTGTACAGATTGCAAGAATAAGAGTAGAGGCATTGTTTTCAAGCAGGAAAACCTATGTCTACAAGAGTTGTTGTTGGACAACTAGATTCTAAGATAAAATTGAATAGTCCAATTTCCTTGAGCCTTAAAAAACAGCTGCACCACCGGCATATTACTGAGGCCCTGACCACCGCGCCACCGCCAGGGAATGACGGTTCCCTGGCAGCTGTGGCGGTGCAATGGCGGTCTGACAGCCCCAACTCATAATAGGGCGGTTGGACTGCCGGTGCGGTGGTGGCTGGACCGCCATACTCGCAATTTGGCCCACAACCTTTTGTCTTTACATCAAAAAGTGCTATGAGTCAGTAGTTGTCAGGGTTAGATAGGTCCTTTCCAGGATTCAGATACACATGTCATTCAAAAAGAAGCGCAGAAAAGAGTGTGCAGTCTGATTGCTCAATTATCAACTTCAGACCTGTATACTGAACCAGGAATTTCATTTCGTCCTTGCACCTCATTTAACCTGCAGGACAATATGGCTTACCTGACCTGGTATTTGCTGATGTTCTCTTCCTGTTGTGTATTGTTGGGTGACTTAGTGGGAGTTAAGCATTTGTTATGTATTATTAAGACATTGTCATTGTTGGCTTCATGCGAACAATATAGCATGTAGATGTGCTTTGTCCAAGCGTTGGGATCCACTCCATTCCCTGCTTGTCGAATCTTTGGTATGTCCAGGCCATTAATAAACTTCAACAGTTTACTTTGATCCTTCTGTTGCATGAGCTTATAGAGGTCTTTCCACTGTATGTTGTTTTGATTCATTTTCTCTTCCCAGAGTAGTTTATGGTAAATTTTTCTTGGTATTAGTGATATCCAGATCTGTAACTACAGGTGTAATGAGTTGAGTACTTGTGGCCAAATGTCTAAATATTGGGAAGGATCTTCGCGTTCCACTAATAGATACTTTGTTTCTCTTTAGTTCTACAACCCCTTTATGGTGTTGTGGTTTATCGAGCTCCATTTTAATCTTTTCATTTTACTACTTACAGATTTTTGGCCCACTACTTGGATCCTTTCTGCTTTTTTCAGTGATGTCAAGGCAGGATGTCATTGGGTAATGATCTCATTGCAAGGAATAATTTAATATGAAGATCAGATTGAAAGTAACATATTGCTAGCAAATTTGTAGCCAGTGGTCATGGTTCTTCCACCTGACACATATGTCAGATGATTTGTTAAGTGGTGACGAGAAAGATATACTAAAGTAGCAAGCCTTCAACCTGGGGCTGATACAGGATAGGAACAAAATTTTAACAGAGGAATTTCCACCTCAAGCTGTTATATCGTCAGAAGTGGAATCATCATAATAACTACTAAAAATCAAAGCATTCTCCTGTCTCCTCCACTCTTCCCACTCTGAGCAACATGATGCACAGAGAACCTTCTCATTAACACACAGTCCTTTCGTTTTCTTTTTATGTGCGGAGACTCCGCACTCCGTTTCTCTTTAGTTCTACAACCCCTTTATGGTGTTGTGGTTTATCGAGCTCCATTTTAATCTTTTCATTTTACTACTTACAGATTTTTGGCCCACTACTAGGATCCTTTCTGCTTTTTTCAGTGATGTCAAGGCAGGATGTCATTGGGTAATGATCTCATTGTAAGGAATAATTTAATATGAAGATCAGATTGAAAGTAACATATTGCTAGCAAATTTGTAGCCAGTGGTCATGGTTCTTCCACCTGGCACATATGTCAGATGATTCGTTAAGTGGTGACGAGAAAGATATACTAAAGTAGCAAGCCTTCAACCTGGGGCTGATACAGGATAGGAACAACATTTTAACAGAGGAATTTCCACCTCAAGCTGTTATATCGTCAGAAGTGGAATCATCATAATAACTACTAAAAATCAAAGCATTCTCCTGTCTCCTCCAGTCTTCCCACTCTGAGCAACATGATGCACAGAGAACCTTCTCATTAACACACAGTCCTTTCGTTTTCTTTTTATGTGCGGAGACTCCGCACTCGTAAAGATACTACTCGTAAACCTCTTTGTGAATAGCAAAAAATCGTAAACTTACACAAAAGTGTACAGTTACCTTTGTGAATCAGGCCCTGTAATTCGTGGTTAGGTTTTGTAATTATCAGTGCTTTCTTTATCTACAGCTGACTAGATTACTCGGGTTGCTGAGTGACCCTAGGTCATGTGTAACACATTTAGTCAGTCCTGGCTTCTAAGCCAGTAGTAGTTGAATTCTGGAACTTGTATTCTCATTGTAGGGATGGAACTAAATGTCCAACCACAGAAAGTAGTGATAAGTCCAACCACAGAAAGTAGTGATAAGTGATAGTGACACATCTGGAAGAATGAGCTTACCACAAGTTGCTTATGTTAAGTTTGTATAGTTCAAAAAACATGTTTGTACGATGATTTCCCATTGATCACAGTTTAGGCAATTACACTGCATGATACTGGACATTTTCTTTACTGTGGTCCCGTAAAAATAATCCTTTAAGTAGAAGTAAACGCTGAAATGTAATAAAGAAGTCACTGCCTGGGTGCATGGGATGGGTCAGTTAGGGTGTAGGGTCATCGGTCGGCTCACCCGATAATTGTGGGACCAGCGGGACACTGTCCGTCGATCCTGCCTGCACCTCTTCTCACATCAACTTTACTCTTGCTATTTAACAGTTTTGTGCTTCCGAATTGATTAACACTTGGCTTCCTCCATACTTTTTCTTATATGCATTGCACTCGGCCTTTAGCCTTCTGTGCTGGCCTTAAAATGAGACTACACCTTTTTGTCATACTTCATAAAATAAAAACGAATATTTGTCCGTTTCTTACACCCAAACTTAAATACCTTTTTTTACAAATGTCAGACCAATTTGCTCTGTCAGTGCGTGATTCAATTCTGTTTAGTAATTAAGTTACATATATGATTGCCTTGTTTTTTCCAGTGAATGGCTCTGTTTATATAGCTACCAACATAACTGCCTATGTTGCTTCCTTTTTATAGTTTTTAAGGGGAAATACATATAAAGCCACATGACAGACTTACAGTCATTCACTTAAAGGCTATCTCCTGGTATGAACCTGTATAATGAAAAATCTACTAGCTTCCCTCCAATGAGTCCTTTTCTTCCTTGTCACAAAACGTACAGAATGTGGGTATGTGATGATTATCATATTCAGGGCAGTTTCCACGTTTGCCAAGTGAACATAAGTATCTTACCCTTTGTCTGAAAGTCCAAGTATCCAAATAGTACCAGAACAGTAAAAGATCCAAACTGAACAGGAAGAAATGAGGACAGGATAAAGGGTTGTAGCATGGAAGAGTAGACTCAGTGTAATGAGGATTACTGGTAAACTATAGGGCATTACTACTTTGCCTAAGTTCCTTCTCATCAGAGTCCTTGTGGCATTAGGATATATCATGCAGTGGTGAGACTTTGACTGACAGCATTTGGCAGGTACCCATGAGACATGATCTGCATGATAAAGTATGTAATCAGAAACCACAGAAGACTGCCATGGTAAACCCACTCTTTGAAGAACATCGTTATCTACAGGTCACGAAGCACCAAATTACTAAAAAGCTCAAACCAACAACTTTAGAAGCACAAGATACACTAGCAGGCATGTAGTCGTACAGGGGGCATACTTACAGAGAGTTCATGCAATGCAACGCATCAAGTAAAGTTGCTGCACAGCGTTGTGTAGACAACAGAACTGCGCCATATTTATTTAGACGTGCCACTGTTCCTCTCTCTCCCTGGGCTGGTCCATTTGTGGCTGCCATGCTCCAATGCAGGAACCCTTGTGCCATAGTTCAAGAGTGTCTGCATTGTAGAGAGCATAGTTTTTGTGCAAAAAAACTATACCATGAGACATTTTCTCTTTGAATGTGTGCTGAAGAAGAAAAAATAGGAGAAATGAAATGATTTATATGCCTGCCTCAGAGACGTGCAGGATTTTGGAGCAAATCCCTGTCTAAAATTCTTTATAGATGGGGATTTTCTTCAAAACCCATGGGTGGTGCATGGGAACGCCCAAGTACCAACCATGGAACACCCCCTTGATACAAAGTGATGCAAGGCAGTGCATTGCACTGCTGTGTGTTACTTTAGGTTACAAACCAATGCTCATAGGGATTTGCAGTGGTTTGTAAATCCCAGTGGAATACTTTGCATCAGGTTGTGTTAAAATACGCGAACCCAACATAAACTCTTTGTAAATCTGGTCCTCAGTCTCCAGGAGTGACCATGCCCTAAACTCTTTCCAAATGGACAGACAGAAAATTCGCATCCAAGGACAAATCCATCCTCCTAACCACGTAGATCCAGGAGGAAGCACTTCACAAGTCAAAGACTCTGATAAGACATGGGAGACAGACACATTATAACAATTATGTGGAGAAAAGATTTGGTCACCAATAAGGCTACGTTTATGGTCAAACATCTTGTAAAGCAGTATAATGACTATGAAGTCATCTACCTTAATTCTAGTGCACCCAGGTCAAGTGACAGTATTAACAAAAAAACGCTTGTAAAAAGAGATCCTAGAAAAGGCAGCCCACAAATATATTCTATATATTTTTGGTTTGTTTCTTTTTCAGGAAGCAAGCAAAGATAATATTTGTTTGTGTTGCTGAGGAGTACATCAATATGTAGGTTGGAGTGAGGCACGGCACAGTCTGCATGGAACATCGTTACCTAGTCATGGGTGACCTCCTACAAGAGTTGGAGTATTAGGTCACTGCCCCACATGTGATCATCATCACTTCTGGGAAATGGTGATAGTGATTTCCTCTGTGGACAGTAAAAACCACATGTGATAAATATCCCTATTACAATTTACCACGTGGGATAAAAATTGCATACATATAGCAAAATCTAATCGGCTGACTGATGCAACGATTTTGAAATGGAAAGATGCATAAAAATACACTGGATCACATGATATTGAAAAGAGAAATAAAATAAGAATGTCATGCAGCCACATGAGGCAAACCTCAATAAAACGCATGCCCCTACAAGACCCAAGACAGTGGAAAACAATCATGGCTGCAACTCTCATTGGATTCTCGCTCTTGTGTGCCTAAGCCTTTGCTGCTAAAGCATGCACTACAATAAAATGCATGCAGCTTTGCTGCCCATGTCAGACACAAATGACACTCAAAGATGAAGGAGAATGGCCAGGATTGAAAGGAGGCAGTTAAACCCTCTGAACCTCACTACAGCTGAGATGACAAACATACAGGCTGAACACCATTAGTAAACAAAAGTTGCGAGATACAGAGCTGCATTTTGTACACTTTTGTGTCAAATATCCAGGGTCAGTGCTCACCTCTTACACTGGGAAGGAGCTGCCTACCCACAAAATGGAAACCCATCACCCAAAAAGGACATAGCTACTGGGTGAGTAGGTCACCTGCCTTGATACGTTTTCTGAAACTTATTTAGAATGCAACCCGAGCTTTGGGATCTCTAGACCCTCCGGCAATGTCAACTTAATCAATATACAAACACGAGTAAGAGAACACTGTGGTCTGTATCCCACAAACCACCTAAGCATTGCATGAATATGGAGCATTCCGGGTGACGATCAGTCATAAGAGACTCACAGGAGCACTTGTTAGCATTTTCTAAGCCTCCTTTCATCATGAATAGCCACACAATATACTTAACACTTAATACTTTTATGACTTTTATTAAAATTAAAATCCCATTCTAGTGCAAGCAATGTCTATAGTTGTTATTATACAAACAAACAGAATAGGGGCTACAGTAGTAGTTAATAAATGGAATCTTCCAAAAAATTGCAATATTGCGACTGGATTTTCCCTTCTTTTGTTCTCCAACCACTCCCTTCTTGGCTCTTATTGAGCTAATTTTGACAAAAAAAGGAGTCTGTGTGAGTTTTTTAGATGAACCTGCCTTTGACCCACATACCTGAGTAGAACAACTGAGTTACTGTTCAGTATGAAGATGGCTATTGTTTCTCCCTCTCTCTGTGCTGAAGACATAGGATGTCCTCAGACAAGCCGATGAGTTTCATCTAGCAGTTTGATGTGACTCCCTATGGCTTTCAAAAAGTAGAAGGTGTTTATAGATATCGTCCGTGGGGCCACTCAGCTGTCTGCTCACTGGAAAAGAAGATTCTTCTCTGGCTAACCTTTGTCTATATGCAGATTAAGGGCCTCATTACGATGAGACCCGGAAAGCCTCCGACCACAGGTCGGCGGTTTTCTGGGTTTCATCCCGGGTTTCACTTTCGACCGCCGCATTATGATGCAGGCGGTCAAAGTGAAACCGGCTAGTCATTCTGGCTGGATTCCGATGGGCTCAAGGAGCTCATCGGCCAGTCGGAGGCCTGCCAGTAATCCCTATGGACGCCGTTTCTGCCGTACGGATTACGATGGCGGTATCCGACAGGCTTTCCATGACGGGCTTTCCAAAATGGAAAGCCTGTTAGAAAGTGACATTGGGGGCCCCTAGCAGGGTCCCCTTCATCCTGCGGCCTCTGGTTGGGGGTGCGGAGGGGGCACCTATGGTGCCCCCCTGTTAATCCATGCACTGTGTGGCAGGCACCCTGAGGTGTCTGCCATGCGGTACAGGGATGAACAGATTCTCCCATTTATCTATGGGAGCTTGTGCTATGGCCAGTTTACGGCCGCAGCACTAGCTCCCATAGAGAAATGGGAGTATGCAACCGCACCATGTGCGGTCGCATTGTTATGCTGCAGTTGGGACCGCCGACCAGAGGTCGGTCGGCCCTGATTTTGCAACAGTGTCGGGCAGACGTGAGTCCACCTAACATCGTAATAAGGGCCTAAATAGTTCCTTTCAGCTTATTGAATGTTATCACAATCAAAAATAATTATATGAGCCTTAAAGCACTTTCACCTACTTATGCTTCTGCGAGTTATTATTGACTATTTGAATTGCATGTATCAATAATTATTGAAGTGCTTGAAGCAAATGTTACACTATATGAAAACTGTTGTATATTTGCAAAAAAAGTTTGACCAAATATCAAAATGTCAAACAATACACGTCTGTAAACCAGCTATCAGATCCTTTTGAAACAACTACTTGTGCAAGCCAAATCATCAATCTGTACAAACATTAAACAATTCTAAATGCTGTGCTTTTATAATTAAAAAAACAGGCACTTAAATGCATGAATAAATTAAATGCAATGGGAAGTGACTAAATGAGAAAAATATGAAGATTACATCAGTCTCACCATGGCATCTGGTAGTAAAGCATGCAGGCATGTCCAATAGTAAAGTAACTGTAGTCTAGCAAACTTCTACAGCTAAATATTCACTCTATACACTTACTTCAGGATAGTCTGTAAATCAGAAAAAATAAAGTATAAATGTACACTGAAATCTATACTCACTGTTGACAAACAACAGAGAAAAGATAGGCAGTAATGGTATGTAGGCAGTCATGTAATGCTTGACAATGCCCATGGGGACGGTGAAAGCAAAAGGCACACAGATTATGGACGGAATGCAGAGTAAATCAAACATTCTTCCCCAGTCAATAGATCTGGGTTAAATCCATCGTTATTTTGCTCACCATGCCACCCCAGTTTAGACCCAGCCATTTGCAAATCAGTCTTGACCCTGTGCCTCATGGGAACAGTCAAGACCGAACTGCCAAGCCAGGTCCTCCCTGGACCGGAAACAAGCATCCTGGAACCGGTTTCGGGGCATCACCCCTCATCAGCCAGGCTAGCTTGAATCCAGTGGCACAGTGAGCCCGGGTCCCACGTCTGGGCATACCCGGCGCACTTAGGGCAAGAAAGCAAAAGATACACAGATGATGGACGGAGTGCAGAGTAAATTAAACATTCTCCCCCAGTAAATAGACCTGGGTTAAATCCATCATTCTTTTTCTCACCATGCCACCCCAGTTTAGACACAGCCATATGCAAATCAGTCTTGACCCTGTGTCTCATGGGAACAGTCCAGACCGAACTGCCGAGCTAGGTCCTCCCTGGACCGGAAACAATCATCCTGGGACCGGTTTCGGGGCATCACCCCTCATCAGCCAGGTTAGCTTGAATCTAATGGTACAGTGAGGCATATATCTATGCATGTCCTCAATGACTATCTCATATCAATCTATCAATACCATTCGAAAGTATACCCTGTCCAATGTTGCACATACTTTTAAGGATAGATGTACATGATTTTAATTGAATAACAGAAATCTTGCATTACGGGTAACCATATAATTGGACTGCCATTGCTTCATTGGATGTGTCTGATGACAGTAGGGTTATACTGGCCTATAGAGCAATTTTGCAGTGCCAGAATGGCTGGTTTGACAGGTCAGTGTGTGGGCTGGGTTTTTGGCTGCTGTACCGCAAATATTGCTTGCAGCATTCACTAATGCATGCAGTCTCCCATAACTTGCAAAAAACCTATCCAGCATGTCTGTACATGTTCCAAATTACCAAGATGTGGAAATGTGGCCCATCTTTTTACCTGTGTGATTAATGGGGCCACTTTTATTTTGGTGCCTAGTTCTATTTTCTGTTCCAGTCCAGACATGAATGGCATGACTTTGCATGTCAACTTTCACAACCTCCACTTAATTTTGTCAGTTTGTTGAATATTTTAGGTACTGATGGCAGATGAGTGTGCAGTACCAATGTTTTCAGAATTGCATTCCGTTATGGCTTTTGTAAGTAAATCATGATGTGGTATATGTTATGCATACTTTTCAAATGTGGATGATGCATGACTGTTGTTTAGGGTTCCCTTCCTGCTACATCTTAACTGTTTGGGGCCAAGGTGCGGACATGTGACAATATTAATTGTACTGTACAGCTCCTATACTGCACAATATGAGCCACAAATAGGAATGGATTAAATTTCACTTATTTTTTGGTCATGATCACTGTTCACGTACCTAATGGTTCCTGTGATCCACCACTCTCAACTCCACCGTCAGTTCCTTCAATTCCAGTGAGGTGAAGGATGGTATTATTTCTCCGGCCATGGTTTCATGTGTAGAAGTTGAGTGAAACCCCTTCTTATAGCCTAAAACTCTGTAGGGTGATTTGCCACAATTCCTCTCACCATGTGCTGTACGTAATTAAAGCATTTTTTGACAGCTTCCATAGGTATTCTTTTTTTTAATAACCATATTTTATTAGGTTTAATATTATGAAGCAGCATCCACCAATAACCAAGCAACATCATCACTTTTCGTGTCAGATCATAGCATTGAGTACTCACATTCATAGTTAACAACATCATCATATCGGTAGCCCATGATATGCCCACCACCCACCCCATATCTTATCGTGTTTTTAACCTCTTGCTTCGTAAATTGGCTTCATCTGGCATGCACACCAGTCAACTCCTTTCCACCACACTGCCAGAGAAGGCGGCTCTGGGCACTTCCAAGTTTGGACAATGTCCCATTTGGCCACTAAGGTGGTCGCTTCTATGAAGGTCCTTTTGGATCATGGCCCCCCCAGCTTCCTCAAGGAGACCCAGAAGGGCCACTCGCGGACCAAAGTCAATGTGGCGGCCCAACACCTCAGAAATCCTGCGTTCCACCCTGCTCCAAAAGGATGATAGGACCTGGCAGGACCAGACCATATGGAAGAAGTCAGCTGCAGGGTGGGAACACCTTGCGCAGGTGGCCGGAACCACAAGGCCCATCCGCTACAATCGTTAGGGGGTCAGATATGTATTGTACAGATAGTTGATTTGAACCATCTGAAGCCGCAAGGAAATCGCCAGCTCTCTTGGGGCCAAGCATGTCTCCCTCTAGGCATCATCGTCCAACTCTCTTATCCAGCCCTCACACCTATGCCTCAGAAGGAGGAAGTGATCTGGTGCATTAATCATCGGGGACCGATAGGTTACAGAGATAGCTCCCTTGCCCAATCTTCCCATCAATAGCTTGGCTTCAAGAGCGTTGCATTTAGGGATCTGGGCATCAACTGAGAGGTGGACCAGCAAGGCATGATGCAGCTGAAGGTAACAAAAGACTCTGTGTGGGAGAAGCAGTATTGGTCTTGCAGCTCCTGAAAGGACATCAAAGCCCCCCTCTGCGACTGTCTCCCTAGAAGGTGATTCCTATCCTGTCCCATTAGGTGAACTTCTGAAGACTAGACACCTGCTGGAGCCAGGTACCCGACTACAATGGTGTCATGTCCGTAGGACGATGATTACACAAGATAAAGTGCAGGGTACTCTCCAGCAAAGCAAGGTCACCCGGATACAGGAGGGAATCGCAGGGAACATCGGATTACCATAAAGCAGGCCAAGTCCCACGGGGTGTAGTTCAGGACGATGTGCGGGATCACTCCACCCCGTGTAAGCCACTTATTTATCAGGACCAGGTGCGCAGCAAGGTAATATCCATATATATCGGTCATGCCAAGGCCCACATCAAATTGGGACTTTTGTGCAGAGACAAAGGCCACACAGTGTTGTCCCCCCGCCCAAAAGAAGTCCGTCATCTTCGAAGTCAGGGATCTAAACCACATCCTAGGGATCGGATGGGGCAAATTCACGGGAACTTAGAGATCCCGAGGGAGACTCTCATTTTAAATACAGCAATGCACCCCATCGCAGTAAACATTAAGAGGCTCCAATTTCGCAAATCCCTATGTAAAGTCGATGCGGGGTTGAAAATTGAGAGACCAGGCCAGTTCCGGGTGACAAGAGACGTGAATTCCCAGTTATTTGAAAGAATGTCACCGCACCAGTATCGTGCGGCACCAGAGCTGCCCAGCAGCATCTCCAGCAAGTGCAACCAAGAGCGATCTGCAGGCATTAATTCACAAGCCGGAGGGCCCAAGATTGGAGGGTCTCTGAGGAAGAGCAGGACATTGTCCCCATAGAGGGCGATGTGGTCCTCAACACCTCCCTCCCATTGCCATCGCTGAACCTGAGCATCGCACCTTATCAGGCACGCCAGAGGCTCTATGGCGAGGGCAAAAATAAGGGGGACAGAGTGCAACCCTGATGAGTGCCTCTGTGAATCAGGAAAGGCTGGGAAAGGACACCATTGACCCTGACCTTGGCAGTAGGGACATTATACAGGAGACCCACAACTTTGCAGAAGGAGGACCCGAAGCCAGCCAATTGAAGCATGACCTCCAAAAATGGTCATGAAACTGTGTTGAATGCCTTCTGGAAATCAACAAGTAGGAGGGCTAGGGAGTGACCCAGGTGGCGTGATTGAGAGAGGGCCAGTTGCACCCTTTGCATGCAATGTTGGGTACTTCTGCCTGGTATGAAGTCAAACTGGTCCGGATGTATTAAGTAAGGCAGTGTCCGGCTCAACCTAGTCACTAACCCTTTGAGTCACACTAGTAGTCCTGGGCGTAAGATGCAGGTCCATTCCTTCTCACTCAGGGGGAAAGCACAGCAGCCCTTCTTCTGAGGCTTCCATAGGTCAACATTTGTACTGAAGAGGCTAGAGGGTCCAATTTTTATCCTTGGTACCAGTTTTTAAGTAGGAGAAGCCATTTGTGCTTGTCTGGGGGCACAATTGACTAGTGTGAAACCCTTTGTGAGTGTGCTGAGGCTGAGTCTTTGTGATGTCTTGCCAACATCTATTTCCCCTTTGTCTCACTGTCTGGGAGTAATACACAAAGACCAACTGCCAGCTACACCTAGTCATGTGACCCAGGATAAAGGCTGCAGGCACTAAATGGTTGAGACAAAAAAGGCCAGCTTTCTTAAAGTGGCAATTTCAGAATTGTGACTTAAAATCCGAGTTTACCATCAAAGAGAATTTTAAGTTACAATTCTTTAGACCCCAAACTCGATATTCCTACCTGCTCCCACTTTAAAGTTATTACTTATTAATTGTAATAAGGTATCCCAATGTTATCCTATGGCAGTGGCACGCCTTGCAGTAGGGAACATCAAATTTGAGAGTTTTTCACTACCAGGACATGTAAAACTTAAAAGTGCCAGTCCTACGTTTTCAATACATGGCACTCTGCCTCCCGAGCTGTGTAGGGCCTACCTTAGGGGTGGCTTATATGTATTAAAAAGGAAGATCTAGGACTGGCAAAAGATTTATGTTGTCAGGTCAAAACGGCAGTTTAAAACTGGCAGGCCTGGGACATATTTGAAATGGCTACTTAAGTGGGTGGCACTGAGCAGGCCCACTAGCAGCATTTAATGTACACGCCCTGGGTACATGCCCTGGGTACATGCAGTACCACTTTACTAGGGACTTATAAGCAAATTAAATGTACCAGTTGGGTTTAAGCCAATTATACCATGTTTTGGGGAAAGAGCACAAGCACTATAGCATTGGTTAGCAGTGGTAAAGTGCACAGAGTCCTAAGGCCAACATAAACATGATCATCAAAAATGGAGGAGTAAGGCAAAACATTTGGGGCAAGAACACCCTAAGGCTGACAGGTATAACATTAGCTCTATACTTATTTGGAAAGAGGTCATACAAGTACAATCTGAATCATTAACAGAAACCTAGCACCAACAATATGATGTCTGTGAGGTTGCCAAGCTCATCCAGAGAGGCAAATATCAAAAAAAGTCAGATGCACCTTATAAATAACAGAATACACACATTTTAACTGACAATAACAATTCTAACAGTTGTACAATGTTGGGTATGATGCCAATAGATACAAGAAAAAGTACAATGCTACATAAAGTGGGTCAAACAGTGAAATACATTTGGATGCAAACTGCTTTGAAACACTTAGAATGACATAACATATTACACATCTGATGAGTGGTCAAGCCTAATCAGAGTCTGCTCAAAATAAACGGCTTGCAGTTGAAAAGGCAATGTTTGGAGGCAACCAGAAAAAGTTAAATTTAGGCTTTTTAGAATACCATGAAATCAGCTCTAAGGCTCTGACCTTCGTACATCAGAGCAGTACATGTCACATTGATGCAAATGGGAATGCTACAAGCTTAACACTGATGACCACACAGTGAAGGGAAAATACAACAATTGCAGTTAGAGTCTTTACCGCCACCTTTCGGCTGCACCGGTTATCAGCATGAGGAAGTGTGGAACGGACTAAATGCTGATGGCCTTGTTTCAGATTTATATGTGTTGTGACAAGTCAACGACTTATGTGCTCTGATTATCTTGAATTAAGAAAATAAGTACTTGCCCCAGCCAAGAGGCCCACAGATGGCCAAATATTAGTGAACCTTATTTCATAGATGACTTTAACAATGTGCATAATAGGTGATAGGCTAAGTGTGAGGATGATGCACGTGTGATAAGTGTGCCAGTTCTAATGACCGTGATTGATATCACTCATTTTTAATGAGAAACAGATAATAAGGATAACATGAGTGTTTTAGCATGTTGGTATACTTCCCTCTGATATGAAACACTGGAATTAGCTTGTTATCATAACTTTCCTACAATTAGAAAGGAATATAGCTGAGAAAAACTAACAGGAAAAGTGTACCCCTAATTTCTTTTCTTTTTTAAATTATTTTTTATTTATCTCCGGGAATAAATCAACAGCCATATATCAATAAAATAAAGTGTATAAACATATATCAATAAAAATCAATTTTTAAATATTGTAGATCTTATACAAATGCGCAACCATAACAAAAAGAGGCCCCAACCACAAAGAACAAATACATATACCAATACACAAATATTGTAGTAATGCCTGACATTTTAACTATTCTGTGTTTGCCATAGGCCCCCAAATTCAATAGAATTTCCTCCCAGAGCGAATTCCCCTAGTCTTGGCTATAGCCAATTCTCTTTCTTACGTTTCTCTTATCATTGCCCACCATTCCAACGCCCTAGGCGACGTGTTAGAGACCCATGCCCGAGCGATACATAATCGGGCTGTTACTATAATAACGGAAAAAAAGGATCTTAAACCAGAATCCGGTACTGCCTTATATCCAAGCATACTCTCTGCCTCCGTTAATTGCATATCAATGCCTAAACGTTCTCCCACAATTAGAGCGACATCTTTCCAGAAGAGTATCAGGCCTGGACAAGTGACAAACTTATGCAAACTATTTGCAGGGACTAGCCCACATTTAGCACATCTGGCCTTGTCACCTGAGATTGTTCCATTATCTGCAGCCCACCTAGCTATTCGTTCCGGAGTGTAATATAGCATACATATGGTTTTAAACTGTTGCAGCTTTAGATTAGTAGAGTAAACTGCCTCATCCAAAGTCCCCAATGCATCTTCGATATCAGGAGAGCTGATGTCCTCACCCCGAGGCTCACTCCATTTAAATGCTAGCTTCAGGCTATCATTGTCCCAAAATTGAGAAAGTAGCTGATATACCTTGCTGATAGTCAGCTTTGTGATTGAATGCAAGTAGGTCAGTATAGCAGGTTCTACAGGTGTTCTTAGATCTCTACGCCCCCATAAACAGTCTCTGACCTGTAGGTATTTATAAAACATGTGTTTTGGAAGACCAGATGCCCTCTGTAACTCTTCAAAAGTTCAAAATCCATTGGCATTATATAAGTGCCCAAGTTGGCTAATCCCGTATCCAGCCCAAAGATTAGCTTGGTTATCATGAAATATACCCGGGAGCATAGGATTACCCCAGAGCGGAACGCTAGCATGCATTAAGGGCAAGGAACATTTAGCTACCATCTCTCTCCAAATATAGATTAAGGGGGATATTCTCAAGAACGTGCGATAATCATTGCCAAAATAGGTTAACGCAAGTTTTCATAATGCCATCTATCGCGGGAAAATAACCCCGTGTTAACGTGGCATTCACAACACGGCGGTAACATGCGATAGTACCCCGATAACGCGGCAAATGTCCACGATAACACTACCAGGACGGCGATAAAAATCTCAATCCGAAAGTGAAAAAAGTTGCGATGTGCCCAACCGCGATAAAAAATCCAGCGAGAAGCAGCGCCAGGCCTGCAAGTCCCACAAGTCAGGCTGCAAAAAGCACAATAAAAGGGGCAACACAAAACACAAACAAAACACAAACAACTGCAAAGCACCATGGAGGTAGCCGGAGCAAGCACAGAGGACAACCAGAACCCCACAAGCCCCACGGAGGACCAGCCTGGGACCTCGGGGTCAGTGAAGGGCAAGGAGAAGAAGAAGAGGAAGACGCGGTCCAGTCCGCAGGAAAACAGGATCCTGATCCCCATCAACAACTGTACGTCACCTCCACTGTGTCATTGGCAACAAAAAATACAATATGGCAGTCCATCCTGGACAAGGCGAATGCAGTCGGAGTGCTGAGGAGGACAATGGACGAGGTCAAGAGGCGCTGGAATGATGTGAGGCGCAAGACCAAGCAGAAACTCGCAGACAACCAGAAGGCAGCAATGCAGACTGGAGGTGGGAGTCCAGCGCCACAGGAGGAGCTGGATGAGATGGAGGAAATGGTGTCCACAGTCATCAGTGGGGAGACGGTGGCAGGAGTTGGGGGACCGGACACTGCTCAATATGACCCGACACAACAGCAACAGGGTGAGTAACCACCAGGGACTGGGGGGACGGGGGGAGATGGGCACAATGGCACACATGCACAATTAAGTAGAGCACACCCGCGGACAAACCATGGCCAAGAGTCACAACTCCAACCAAGAGCCCAATTTACCCAAGTCTGCAACATCACAGCACTGCATAAGCACAGAAGTGAAAGCCACACCGCCTGAAAGGGATAAGGGCCAGCCAAATCAGAGCTGAAGGGGCAACTCACCTACAATGCAGCACACACACATAAGATCCAGAGCACCGCAACATTTACAACAATGTTGAACAAACAGCAACACCAGCACAACAGAACAGAGGACACAACTGCTGCCGCTTGTGTGTGGAAAATGGCCATTCGCATGTGGCACAGCAGGAAACTGTGAGATGATAATGTACTAGTACAACCCCACATCCCTGATGGTGAAGTAATGCATGTATGGCCATGACCCAGATAGGCAGTGAGACACACATTGTCATGCAAATCAACACTCATCACAGTTGAATACAAGTGAAGGTGCGTAGACTTTATTAGCATATGTGTGTCAGTACGGCCAAGATAAGTGCCACAACATGCAGACCAATGAAGCAGTATGTCAGAACGTTGAACGTTGCCAAGCGCCGCTGTCCACTCCGGGGGAGTGCCGCACCATTCACAGGTGTGTGTTTACCCACGTTGTTGTCCGCTCATGTATTCGGAGTCCAGGCGAATGCAGCCATGTCCACTGTCGTCGTGGGAGATGTGACTAGAACCCCAAGTTCCAACAAGGTGTCGGGACATGTGCAATGTGTTCCAAACTGTTGTGTCTGCAGGTACGTAGTTACACGTCCATGAAAGCTAGTGCAGCTTCGTAGGCAATCATTTCCAACATGAGGTTGTCGGCGACTTCATCGAACAGGACGGCGAGGCTAACCATTAGCAGGTCTGGACAGATGTGCGGCGGCCACCCCCTTTCACCAATTAGCACTACAGCCCAATAGGGGAGAGGCTCAATTTGCTCACTGCACACGAGGAGTTCTGGAATCTCCCAGGTCCAGCTGCCAGCATGTATGCCAAGTATCCAGGCATCCCATAGACGGGTGTCACGGTGACACTCATGGTCGTGGGCCAACAGGGGGTGCACACACATGTTAAAATCCAGTTTGGCTACCGTCCTGTTGGATAGGCAGACATCCATGGACCACTCGAATATGCACGAGCGACAATGCAACACAGGCTGCACGCAGGTGACGTAGGCAAGGCAGAAGCTCAGCCGGTAACTGATCCGCAGCACTACCAATGGCAGTGCCCCCAGTAAATGCAGCATACGTGCACGGTAGAGTTCCACGTGACAGGTGTTGTGCAAGTGTCCGTGATGGTCTGCCATTGCATTAGTGGCTCTGGTTGAAGCGGCACTGTTCTGACCTGCGCCAGTATTGTGGATGAAATGCCACAGCTCGGAGCAATGAGTTGTTTTAGTGTGCAACGGTTGTACGCCTGGGTTAATGTGGGAGTAAGTGTGAAGGCCATTCCATGCAAGATAACTTCGAGCAAGGACTTCTGTGTGTGGGGTGTGTATATGTTGGTCTTTCGTTGGGCAGTGCGTAGTGTGGGAGTCGTCATCAGCTGCTATAGTATCTGTCAGGGGGTGCCGGGCACATGCAATTCCGAGGTCAGAGGTGCAGATATGCTTCCGCCTGATAGCTCAGACAAAGGAGCATTCATCCCTAATGTTAGTTTCTCAACTGCTTGCATTCAGGTACTGTGAAGTGGCTTGTTGGGGGTGGGGTGGGATGTGTGCGACTTTGGGATTCATGTTCGACATGTCTTGCATGTGGCAAATGAGCGGCATCACTGTGTGTAACGTTGCCTCACAGCTGCTCCTCCCTCCCCCTGAGCCTATTTACTTGTGTGCGTTGCGCGGTTGCATCACTGGCACTCCTACGGCACACCATTGTCATGCCTGTCTGCACATGTCCACAAGCCTGACAACGACACTGTGATGTTGGCCGTTGGAGGTGGGCAGCCACGTGAGTGTAGGCCTGTGGGAAGGATAGGGCGGACACAGACGTAGAGTTCATGCCTGGCTGAACTCGCGCTGCGATTAAGGCTAGGCATTTGACTCATGCTGCGGCAATATAGATACACACAACACTTGGCATGTATGAGCCAAGACCCCGAGCGGTCTTGCGCTCCTTCAATTCCCCATTCATGCGAGCCCACCCTCTGGGTGCATGCTACATTGCAACATTGTCGATTGCGGACTGGGTGGCTCCGACACTACAACAGAGACACATGCATTAGTTACTTCCTTGTCCAGGCCAGAACTGAACCACGCCCAGAGCCCCGGGGAAATCCTTCACACCCCTACGCTGGCTGGGCGTACGCCGGCCCAGCCCATTCCGCTTACGCTTACAGGGGGGGGGACAAAGCTACGTGTCCAAGGTCATACCCACTGCCTGAGGTGACATGGTTGCGTCCGCTGTCCACAGCACAATGTAATGTGGTAGGGCCCTGGCCCATCATGCATACATAATGACCACACGGACACACTTAGATAGATAGTTGAACTGGCTATGGGCACGTGCGCCCGGCCACTTTTTATTACCAGGGTCACGTGTCCAGTGACGCCTGTGCTGGATGGGTGTGGGGTGAGTGTAAGCCAGCCCTCAGGGAGTGGTTGGTGCTGGCAACAACTAGGACAGTGATCATCGGATCACACACACAGATTCAATCATAAAGGGTCCATGACTCGCAGTGCACTGAGGTAGGGGCACCAGAGCTGAGCTTGCTCATGTGAAGGAATTGTTAATGATTTGGTCCCTTCTGGATATTCCTGCTGCAGCTGCAGTGGGGTGTGGTACACCTGCCTCATCTTCATCATCATCGTCCCAGGTCTTCCCCACTGCCTGAGGTGACATTGTTGCGTCCGCTGTCCACAGCACAAAACTCAATCATGAAGGGTCCATGTGTTGTGGTGCACTGAGTTAGTGGCACCTGAAGAGCTGAGCAGGGTATCAAGCTGATGATGGCATCCAAGACAGGCGTGAGCAACTTAGATAGGCTGGCTGTGAGACTCCTCCGACTCTGGCAATTGTTGGTTGGAGGTGGTCCTGGCAGTGGTGGCGGGTGTGCAGCCAGCGATGATGGCGCGTCCTTGCATGTCAGGATTGGATTTGGTTTGCGAGCCCTGCTGACCGCAGTGTAGGCCAGAGGCAGCGGTCAGAAAGGGCACACAGCCACATGACGATGACTTGTGGTGCACTGAGTTAGTGGCACCTGGAGCGCTCGGCGGGTGCGTGGCCTGCGCTGATGCGTCGTCCTGGCGGCCTGCCCTGGAAGCAGTCTGTTGCCTACTGGACTCTGCCATAAATGAATCAAGACTCAATTTGATTTGCGAGCCCTGCTGACCGCAGTGTAGGCCGGACGCAGCGGTCAGCAAGGGTACACAGCCACGTGGCGTCGACTTGTGTTGCACAGGGTCAGTGGCACCTGGAGCGCACAGCAGGTGCACAGTCAACAACGATGCGCCGTACGTGCGGGCCACACTGGGTGCAATGTTTTTCGCCTACTGAATTCTGCCTCAATATTGCCACGTGGCGTCGGCTTGTGTTGCACAGGGTCAGTGGCACCTGGAGCGCTCAGCAGGTGCACAGCCAACGACGATGCGCTGTCCGTGCGGGCCGCACTGGGTGCAATGATTTTCGCCTACTGAATTCTGCCTCAATATAGCCACGTGGCGTCGGCTTGTGTTGCACAGGGTCAGTGGCACCTGGAGCGCTCAGCGGGTGCGCAGCCAACGATGATGCGTCGTTTGACTTGGGGGACCTGCTGACCGCAGTGTAGGCCGAAGGCAGCGGTCAGCGAGGGCCCACAGCCACGTGGTGATGACTTGTGTTGCACAGGGTCAGTGGCACCTGGAGCGCTCAGAGGGTGCTCAGCCAACGATGATGCGTCGTTTGACTTGGGGGACCTGCTGACCACAGTGTAGGCCGGAGGCAGCGGTCAGCGAGGGCCCACAGCCACGTGGCGATGACTTGTGGTGCACTGAGTTAGTGGCACCTGGAGCGCTCAGCGGGTGTGCAGCCAACGATGATGCGTCATCTGGGCAGGCCGCACTGGGGACAATGTCTGTTGACTAGTAGTTTCCTCCATTAACAGAAATGTGGCAGGATTTGAATTGTGGGACCTGTTCACCGCAGTGTAGGACTAAGGCAGTATCCGGCACACACATGACTCCGTGTTGCTGTGCCGCTGGATGCGCTGGGGGCCTGTGTCGTGGAGTCTGGAGGTCACGGCGGCGGACTCGTGGCAGGGTGAGGTGCGCTGACCTGGCAGACGCGTTGCCCATCACGGAAGAGAACCACACCAAGGGCCCCGGCCTTTTTATCCGTACTCCTACGCTGGAGTGGCGTACGCCGGCCCAGCCCACTGCGCTTACGCTTACAGGGGGGATGGCACAGCTACATGTCCATGGTCTTCCCCACTGCCTGAGGTGACATGGTTGCGTCCACTGTCCACAACACTACACACACCAGCAGTATATGTCCACATGGACATGTCTGTGCTCTGCATTCTGTGGTCTGTCCAGCACATCACCGCCACACTTGGCATTGTGTACATTCTTCTTCATGGGTGAGTTGCCTCCTTCACACATACTTGGTTCCCACCTCTCCCCACATTCTGCACTTGTGTGGCTGAGGGGCCATGCCGTTTTTGGAAGGTCCGCTGTCTTGTCCTAAGCTGCCTCGGTGGTAGTCCGGGGGTGGGCCCGGAGGGGGGGTCCTGGGGGTGGTGGCGGTCGGTGTTGTGGCCCTCTTGGGTCTCCGGGCTGCATGCTCATTGTCTCCATAGCATCTGTGGGTCTACAGATGTGGCTCTGGGCTGGGCTCCCTTTCATACTGCAGGTAGTCATCCTGCTTAGCACCAGCAGAAGGCATGTGTTAAATCCCTCCTGCTAATGCGCCTTATCGCCTGTTTTTGGGTCGCATCGCAGATCTGGCTGGTCGTTGAGAATATCGCAAAGTGGTGTTTTTGTGTGTTTTTGCACGGGAAAGCCTACTCTGCATATCATTAGCGTTAGTTGTCTCTCTCATCCGTGGCGATGTTTTTTGCGGCAGCTATCGCTGGTATTCTGGCGATGTGGGGAGTTTGCACCAGCTTGTGAATGGGGCGATAATTTTTTCGCCACTTTTGCTGCGCTAAAGTGCCGTTAACTCAGCGATGAGTCCTTGAGAATATGCCCCTATGTCTCTAAGAGTCTTGAAGCGCACTCTTTTAAAGAAGTTTGGGTCATTGATTTTATATAGGAACATTCTGCTATCATTACCGATTGCAAGGCTATATCAGCAATATTGTCTGCTAGCAGAAAGAAGATCACGAAGATGTCCTGCAAAGGAGGCCCAAAAATATAATTTAAAATCAGGCAGTTGGAGCCCTCCCTGTTTATAAGGGAGTTTAAGATATTGTATAGCACGCCGCGGCTGTTTATAACCCCAAATAAAACTACTAATTGGCCCCTCAAGTTTTTTAAAAAAATAATTCGGAACTCGTAATGGTATTGCCCGAAACAAATAAAGAAATTTGGGTAAAACAATCATTTTAATAATGTTGCAGCGTCCTATAATACTAATTGGCAGTTTATGCCAAATCTTCATTTTTGAGGTCACAGACTTTAGCAAAGAATCATAATTCAGCCTTATGATCTGTTCTATATTTGGAGTAATCTGTACCCCTAAATAAGTTGCTACTGAATAAGCCCCTAATACTAATCTATTAGTTTGATAATTGAGAAGGGTCTGCGTTTTGTTTACATTTAGCTTATAGCCAGAAAAAGAACCAAACATTCTGGCCTCTGTTTGGATTGCATCTATAGTTTTAATTGGGTTAGGGAAAAAACTGCTATGTCATCCGCATAGGCCATTATTTTCAGTTCACCAGACCCTAAATGGACCGGAAGAATAGATAGATTAGCAAGAAGTGATCTTATAAAAGGTTCAATATATAAGGCAAAAAGTAAAGGGGAGAGGGGACAACCCTGCCGAGTACCCCTGAGTATCGAAAAAGAAGTGGATTGCGACTGAAAATAAATTAGTTTAGCCCTTGGTTGTTTGTACAAAGCTCTAACCCATCCATAAAAGCGGCCATGTATATTATACTCCGCAAACGTGGCCCAGAGACATTCCCATGTTACGCGGTCGAATGCTTTTTCAGCATCGAGCATAACCATTCCCATTTCTAACTTTAGCTTTTTTGCAGCATCAAAGGCTACTATAGCAGCGTTCACATGTGCTGTCGTATCTCTGCCTGGTATAAAACCATGTTGTTGATTAGAAACTAATTGTGCCATAAAAGGCGCTAAGCGTGTTGCCAGTACTTTTGGAAATATCTTAGAGTCTGCGTTAATGAGTGATATCGGGCGGTATGACCCACACTCTTCTGATGATTTATTCTTTTTTAAGAAGAAAACAATATTTGTCGTGTCCCATGTCCTAGGGACATCCCCACTCACACTTATATGATATATAACCTTACTCATAAAGGAGATTAGACAATCCTTGAATTTTTTGTAGAACTCAACTGGTATGGCATCGTCCCCTGCTGCTTTGCCAGAGGGGAGGGCCGCTATAGCATGAGATATTTCCTCATATGTAATGTCTTGATTAAGCGACTGTATCTGTTCTTCCTCAAGACTAGGTAAGTTGCATCTTTCTACATATTCAGTGAATTTTCTTCCATCAAACGTGCTGGTGCTACCATACAGTTTTTTATAGTATCGGGCAAATTGTTCTACTATCAAGTCTGGCTGCGTGTAAAGTATGCCCCCATCCCTTTTAATAGCTTTTATCTCACGCTTCGCCTTTTTATCGGAGAGCTGGTGTGCCAATACCTTCCCTACTTGCTCTCCATAGTCATACTGCAGAGTCCTTTAGGACCCTCCCCAACATAGCCCGTCTTTCAATTAGAAGCAGGTATAAGCAGGTATGTCTGTGAATGTGTTTGGACCGTTCCTTGCGTCCATCTAATCTAATGGCCAAATTCCTGCTTCTGTTCTGCCAAAGCACATATTGTTGAGTAATTCCCCTTATATAGGCTTTAAGCGAATCCCAGACTATGAGAGGAGAGGCAGAGCCTTCATTATCCAATAGAAAATCCCTAACATTATTCTTAATAAGGACTCCATATTCAATATCTGCTAATAAATATCGTGGGAAGGAAAACAACCGTGCTTGCCTATTAGCTACACATAGAGTAAATGGCAATAGTATAGGACTGTGGTCAGATGCTATCTTAGGACATACTTCGCACTTAGCTAAGCTCAGAATTCTACTGTTAACAAAAACATGTCAATCCTAAAGTACTGTTTATGTGGTGCACTGTAATAAGTATAACCAGGTTGCAGTGGAAATAAAGATCGCCAGGCATCTCTGAGGCAGTGCAGTCGAGCCATTTCCAAAATTGCGGCTCTTACCTTCCTCATCCTACCTGAAGCACCCCAATTAGTGGAATCCAAATTCGAGTTCATGATGCAATTAAAATCACCCATGACAATTAACTCCCCCTGCCATTCTAATAATTCTAATGCTAGCGTCTCAAACATTTGAGGTTCATCAGAATTTGGCCCATAGATGGTACATAGTACATATTTCTGATCATGGATCAGCACTTGTACGATTACCCACCTGCCTCGAGTGTCATGGAAAGTTTTAAGCACGATACATTCAAACGACTTGTCAATTAAAATAGCAACGCCTCTAATAGAAACCATCTGAGATGTGCACTCAATTATCTTATAGTCTAGTTGTCTAAGCAAATATCTATCTTTATATGCCAAGTGAGTTTCAATAAGTGCGACAATATGAGGCTTATAGATTCGCAGCTCCTCTCGGACCATCTGGCGTTTATTAGCAGAATTTAGCCCAGCAACATTCCAACAGAGGCATCTAATTATTTCCATTGTGTAATAGATAGAAACCCATAGACCCGAGAATCCCGTGACATCTGCCCAACTCCCCTGCCTTTATTAGCGCCTAAATAAAGAAGTAGCCTCAGAAACCTACAGAATCTTAATCTGCATACCATCATGAAAATTATATAATACATTCAAATAGAAACTCTTGCGTTTATTCCCCCTGATACTTTTTTAATTACCTCCCCACCCACAACCCAAGCCACCAACCCCGAAGGACCCACCCTCCCACCCCAATGCCCAAGAGAAGGAATCACCCCAATCAGGCTGTCGATAGCACTGACAGCCAGTAGAGAGCCAATGGACCCCCTGGGTGCTACCCGCTAATTTTTTCATCCCCACAAAACTTTATTGATGCAAAAAGAAAACATAGCAAAATCCTTTTTTTCTCTCTTTTTTTCCCTTTTTTATTTTTTTTTAGGGGGGTGGGGAAAGGGAAATACCTCTCTGTTAAAGGCTGAAGAATGGAGAAAAAAGTGGGAGAAGGAGAGATGCAAGCGACAGAGGGAAGGAGGAAGAGAAGGAGTAAGGAAGAGGTTCAGGAAACAAAAACAAGATCATCCCCAGCTATGTAGCCTCTTTCCCCTGATCCCTCACACTCCACCCCTTGACCTCCCCCTGCCTCCACTCCCCACCCGCTCCCTCCCCCATGCCCCCCCACTAAGTTTTTATATTCTTATTCTGCACGCAGTTATCTCTCTAGCTCTTTTGCTCCTCGCTCCTAGAAAAAAGGAAAGAAAAACTCATACATCCAAACTAATAAGACAAAGCATGTAAAGATCTTTGTCCAATAACATGCTCAAGGTGCCTTCCTTCCTGGAGACCCCCAAGAGTTAAGAGTCAGCTGGGCCTCACTTGCTGTTTGAAAAGTCCAAGTGTGTCCACCACGTATAACTTTTAGGTGTGCCGGCTCCTGAAGAAATACTTGTGCTCCTGCTGCTTTCATGGGATCAATGAGTTGACGCAATCTCCATCGCCTTTCCATTGTTTCCTTACAAAGGTCGGACCTGACAAAAAATGATAGTGAGTTGGACATACCTGGGCGAGCCCGAAAAAAGACAGCTTGCCTTAGTAGGAAATTACCAAAGTATATAATCATAGGGCGAGGATGTTGCTGATTGGCACGAGATTCTTGACTTAAGAATAATGGAAGTCTATGAGCTCGTTGTATCTGAGAGTCCCAATCCCAGTCAGAAAGATCGGAGAATGTCTTCTGGAACAGCTGCACAATGTATGCACGGGAGTCAGTCCCCTCTTTCTCTTCAGGAATACCAAAAAGTCTCAAATTATTCCTACGTTGTCTGTTTTCAAGATCTTCAACTTTATCTCTAAGAAACATAAGCTGTTCGCCATGTGATTTAGTTGCTTTAGCTGTAGCTGCTGTAGTATCTTCTGTATTTGCCACATGTTGTTGCAGCTCTGTTATCTCCTGCTTTAAGCCCGCTACTTTACCAGATACTAGAGAGGGAAGATGGCCGATTGAGTCCGCCGCGGGAGAGCTTGCAACCCTGGCCGCTCCCGCTTCTGTCGTTGTTATGCTGTTTCTCGCCCCCAGCGCGAATACGGATGCGGAGTTTGGTAACGGCTGCTTTGGAGAGGGGAAACCGAGGAGAATCGAGAAGAATTGAGGGGGACTGCTAAATCTTACCAATGCTACTGCTTCAAGCACAAGCGGCACAGTGCTTCTATCGGCTGACCAGGTCCGCGAGGTGGATAGCGGAGCCAACTCGATCAGCGCTCTGCTACACTCAGCTGATCTCTGCCACGCGAGCTTCGCGGGCCTCGCAGGCTACATGGGCGGCTATGGCTCCACAACGAGGGGCTCGTAACCAGCGTATGCCCACAACATCTCCTACTCCTGCTTTAACAGAGAAAGACAAAGAAAAGGAGAATCAGGCAGCTCGTACAGAGATGGCAGGGCGTCGTGCAGCAAATGTATCGAAGGTGCAGAACTCTCAGCTTGGAAAGCCCATGCTTAAGCTCCTTCAATCAGGGAAAGCTGCAGGCATTATCCAAACGTGTGGAGTAGGCGCCCCCCTGCTGAAGCAAACAATGGCGGCAGCCCTACTTGAGGCGGTGCGACCTGATTCGGATCAAGACAATGTTGCAGTTTCTTTCCCTGGTAAATGCCAAAGTAAGGATGAGCCGAGTGCTACATTGTTGCAAGGTAAATCTTTAGATGCTCAAACTGATGTTCAAACTGCTTCGTTTCTGGAAGGCTTAGGCAGTGTGACTGAAATTAAGGATACTTCCTTACTCACTGTTTTGGTCAGCCATGCTTCAGCTGCACCTCAACTGGGTCCTGCTAGATCTATGAGCTGTGAATTGACTGAGTTCACTTGTGCTGTGAAGGAAGTGAACTTTTTGAGAGGGGGTCCTGATTCTGATCGAGTGGCTCTAGGGAGGACTCTTTGGGATATCTGAATGATGGAGATAGCGGGCGAAAAGAGACTGATTTGGAGATTGGTGATAGAGACGCAGCCAGGCTGCTGGATGTCTGATTTAAGCACCAGTTCAGCAGGCAATAATTCTGCACAAGAGGAGGCAGTTTTAGTTTCGCCCACTCCTTTGCTCATTTCCTTACCCACCCCAGCTATGGGAGGTCTGACAGATACTTCCAGTATTCTTCCTACGGCAGGCGCCATAAAACTGGAGAAGCAGGCAGAGGCACTAAATACTTTTGGTAAAAATGGAAATATAAAAAATAAATATACTAAAGGCATGGGAAAAGCTAAGAAACGTTCTATAGCCCGCGTAGTGCCTCAAAGCTGCAGGCTGATGTTAAAATGGCTGGTAAGGTGAGCCCTCTACGAAAATGGGTCACTGCAAGGGGGAAGTGAGACCCATAATATCAAGGCTATCAGGCTCATCACTTAGCGGCGACACTCCAGCCCCGGCAGCTGTAGGACCAGACAGTGAGACTCAAGCACAGGGGGGATTCAACAGCCTCAAATTTGGGTGAAGAGAGGGGAGTTCTGCGGTAGACCTCTGCTCTACTAATACAACTAATACAACTCTCCCCACAAAAGAGACTGGGTCTGCTCTTAGTGATGAGCCCTCATTATCTACAATTATGCAGGTGCTAGACGATCAGAGAATAGAGACACAGGGATATTTCAGTCAAGCCATGGCGGATAGTAGTTTAATTTCTTCTTCTCTCACAGAACCCTTAAAACTAAGTGACTGATTGACAGGGTAGTGATAGCAATTAGGAGAGGACTATTTTCTTCATCCTGAACAATGCTGTCGACCACAATGGACAATTGGCAGAAACATGTTGACAACATAATCTAGAGGTCTGTATTATTCAGCCCATCTAGCATTAGATTTGTGTCCATGTGACAGGGAGGAAGTAGTAATTAACTGATTTAGGGGTAGGTGGATGAGAATGGGTCATTTAAATCATCTGTTTACCCATCACAGCCATGGCGGTCTGTCCATCAGCTTTAGAGTATGGTGGGTTGACAGATGAAAGTCCATCAGCCATACTCTGCCTCTACCTCATTTTCCTTCCTCTGTCAAAGGCAGTATACCCTAAATACAATGTAGATGTTGACGGAAAGCCACTTTTCTGTTCACCGTATTTAGAGTATAATTTAAGCCAATGTAAACATGGCAGTTCATCCTACACATCTGTGTTGGAGGTAAAAGCACATAAATAGGCAAACATTGCCCACAAAAACTACAAAACGTGCTCTATTTACATTTCGCTGCTACTCCAAACCCTAGAACTCTATCTGGCAGTGGTGAATGAACAGCAAAATATTGCACAGCAAAATTGAAGGTAACAACTTTTTAAATGATTTTAAATGTGCTATGTTAACTATCAATGGCACTAAACGTAATGTTTTGAACATCAAACCAACATCAATTTCCCCTATCTCCCTGTCTGGTCACATGCCTCACACTACTTACCCAAAATAAATACCAACCTAATACAATTTTTCTACCCCCACACCTCAATTCAATAAGTGAAGGCACATTTTAACAAATCTACATGGTCAAATATGTAATGTTACCACTCAACACCTACACCTAAGCAATTTTAAATGTTTTACAATATAAATATATACTAATAACACCTCCAAATTGGAGTGTTTAACATAAACACATATTCTGAGCCTAACCTTCATCCCAATTTACCCACTTACCAAACACACAATCTTACTATTTTACCTGGTACTCCAAGTACATATTTCTACTTTCCAGTCGCTGGAATGTCATGCCTTTAAATCTGGCACATAGCATCAAGGGCAAGACACACACTCACATGCCAGACATTGCACTTACACACTAAATGTAGGTGTACGATACACAATGTATGGCATAGGCCATATATGAGTGTATTCCTGCTTTTAACCCCTTAACTGCTGGGGCTCGCTCACCACCCCCCCCCCCCCACACACACACCCCCGCGCAAAGCCCTTTTTTGGCTATTTGGGGGTAGTTTGTGGTTAGGTCTTAATAACTTTTTATCCACATAAGATATCAACACCAAATGTGCATCTTTTTTTTCCAACATCCTGGGGATTCTAAAGGTACCCAGGGTTTGTATATTCCCCTGGAGGGGACCAAGAAAATAGCCAAAATATTACAACATTTTGAGTTTTTGGGGGAAAATATGAAAAAGTACTCTGGGTAAAAGTGTTTGTGTTTCTTTTCATAAAAATTGCATCAAAGAACGGATTGCTCTGCTAAAGTCACCAATTCCGAGCAAGAAACATGCTGCACTGAATCAAAAATCTTAATTTTTTACCACAGTTTTGGCATTTTTCAAAGCGGTAGCCCATTTTTCTTATTTTTTGTGCTTTCAACCTACTTCCAGTTTGTGGTGGAAGCCAGTGTGAAACACATGGGTGATCCAGGAAAGCTATATATTTCTGAAAAGTAGACAAAATTCCAAATTCAGTAAGGAGTCATATATGTAGATCCCTTAAGATTTTCTCAAAGAAGCTAACTTTTGAAATAAAGAAATATTGAAAAAGAGTAGGAAAAAATGGCCATTTGTGACATTGTTTTCATCTGTAACTTTTTGTCACGATGGTTGATGATGGCTGACTTACAAAAGCAATGTACCATTACGTTCACTTGACCTTTTGGTTGTGGGATATATAGCGTTTGTAGGTTCTCCAAGAACCCGAGGTACCCAGATCCAACAACTGACCTGCACCATATAATGGTTTTTTATTGTGTACTGGGCAAAGACCAATTCATATGGTGAGATATGTAGAGTGAAAAATAGTTATCAAGGCAACCTATGTGTTTCTGAAATGGGCACAAGATATGAAGCTTAGGAGCAAAGTTATTTGCACATCTCAGAATTTATGGGTACCCGTATGAGCATATGATTTAGAGGGTATTTTTCAAAATGTCTTCTTTCTACACACTGGCTTACATTTGGAAGGCACAAATGCAGCGAAATCCAATTGGTAATAAAAAATATTCTACTATTCTATGCCACCACATGTCTTCTGAAAAAATGCCATGTCACTTGTATGGGTAGACCTAGTGGCTGTGACAGGAAGAAGCCCAAAACGCAACATGGATACATCACATTTTTCTACTCAAAACTGACCCGTTTTTGGCAAAGCGGGTAGCTGTGGATTTTGGACCCTAGCTCAGCCGGCACCTAGGGAAAACGAGGAAATGTCAACATTTTTGAAAACTGGACAGCTAGGAAAATCCACAATAGTTTGACTTGCATGGCTCTCACCAGGTTGTTTTACCCAGAATCCCTTGCAAACCTCAAACTTTGACTAAATAAACACATTTTCATCACATTTCTGTGATGGAAAGTTATGGAATCTGTGGGGACCCACAAAACATCCTTCCACTCTACATTCCACTAAGTCTTCTGATAAAAATGGTACCTTACTTGTGTGGGTAGGCCTAGTGTCCGCAACAAGAATTGGAACAAAATGCATCATGGATACATCACATTTTTCCACTTATAACTGATCCGTTTTATGCAAAGTGGGTAGCTGTGGATTTTGGGCCCTAACTAAAACTGACAACTACGGGAGTCCGGGGTGGTGTGCCTTGCATGGATCCTATGATGATTGTTTTACCCACAATGCCATGCAAACCTCAACCATTGCCTGAAATGATACATTTTTCTTACATTTTTGTGATGAAAACTTTTGGAATCCGCAGGAATCCATAAAAATTCCTACCACCCAACATTGCCCCACGTGTGCCGATACAAATGTTGCTGGACCTAGTGCCCACGACAGGAATGCATAAAACCAAGGTCAATGGGAGCCAGCTAGGTTTATGTTGTTCATTCTCTTTCATGTGTGTATTAACCCTTTCCATGTTGAGGACAGCCTGGAGCCGTCCTCAGCCACAGTGGGCGTGTGCCGAGGATGGCTCCAGGCCGCCCTGACACTGTCGCGTGTTGGGAGCACTGTCACCCCCCCAGAGCACCTCCCACAACATGCCACCATTGAGGGTGGCAGCGGAAGCACTTCTGCTGCCACCCCTGACCCTCTCCGGCTATCAAATACTGTTGGGGACGTGCTGGAAGCCATTTGGAGGAGAAGGTAAGTTATTCTCCCAGGGATTTTTTTTTTACAGGAGGACAGACACAGGCGTAAAGGTAAGAGTTTTTCCTTTCCCCGGTACCTGTCTATAGGGATTCCTGCTCCACCATCGCAGGTGGGGCCGTGATCGGGGAGCAGGAATCCCGAACCCTAGACAACCAGGGCTTTTTCTTTGTTGGGGAGCAGCCCCTTGAACAAGCGTCACGCCCCTTGCAGATATATAATGTATCCATGTTTTGGCCCACCCTGGAGACTAGATTGGCTGTTTATGTTTGGCCAATCTGCCCCCCGGGGTGGTAAAAACCCATTAGACACCAGGGAAGATGCTTATGGTAAAATGGAGGGAAATGACCTCTTGAACGAGGATTTTTTTTGTATTCCGCCCACCCCCTTGGAGGGTAGATCAGCCATTTTTAGGCCGATCTGCCCGGGGGGGGGCGGAAGCCCACTATACATCAGGGAATAATGTTTTGAAGGGGAGTGACCCCTTAGGCAAGGGTCGCTTTCCTTTGAGGGCAATAGTTTTATATTTCACTCCCCTGAATGCAGATCAGCCGTTTTTAGGCTGATCTGTCCTCTGGGGGGGCTGGAAGCTCACTAGAAACCAACCAGGGATTATGTTTGGAAGGGGAGCGACCCCTTAGGCAAGGGTCGCTCTCCATGGGGTCTATATTATTTTATGCATTCCACCCTCCCTCTTGAGGGCATATTTTTTTGGTTTTTGGTCTTTTTTGAGTGCATTGGGCATCAGGGTGGGCGGTAACATTTGAGTCACCTGGTAATAAGGTTATGTTTGTAGTAGGGTATCTGCTTTTGGGGTAAGGTTTGCTTCCATCTAGTGGTGTCTTTTTAGCCTTGGTCATGCCTCCTTTCGGGGTGATATCAGTGTCTCTTTATTGATATGTTGTTATCATTTTTATTTGTGTTTTATTTTTCGCTTTTTTTATTGCAGAGCCAATCGTTTCCTTTGTTGTGGGGTGAAACCTGTTTGTGGGTTCAGTTTTGGCAGATCTGTAGTTTATAGAGTTGTGGTTGGTAAGCAACTCATTTTGTTATCTTTTCATCTACTGGGTATCCTTGGCCTGTTTGTATATTTTTTGCTGACTGCTGTACTAATGTTTGAATCGTTAGCTTTTTGTGTGATTGTCTTTCAAAGTAATGTATTGATTTATGCACATTCTATACTGCCTTGCAATATGTGTAATATGTTTTTTTTGGTTTTTTCCTTTCCAGTGGGACTTCTTTGGTGCTTGTTGTGTTTGTGCAGAGTAGGTGCAGTTGATTCTCCATCTTGCTGTCTCTGGCAAATGAGTGGTATCATTTTTGAGTATATAGATCTGTGTGTGCTTTGTATTGATTGACTTTTCCTTCCAGATTACTATATGCCAGTAGTTTTACTTTCTGTTTGTTAAAGCCACAGTTTGTTTGTTACTTATTTTACACAGTGTTGATTATTATTGATTTATTTGTTGTGTTACATTTATTAGCAAGGATTATGGCTAACCTCAGGTTGACCGCTCAGAAGATTGTTGCTTTGCTTTTCGAATCTTCCTCTGACCATGGTTCTGAGACTGACTGCATCTGAGGCAGAGGATGAAGTCCAAGATTTTGGCAGTGAATTTTCTGCCTGAGAGGAATCATCTGATGATGAAGTCATTATCAGTGAGGAGGAAATGCCTCTTTGAAGGAGGACACTTATCTGCTGATAATGCAGCAAGAGCAATCTGGATTGCAGCCTGGGGCAGAAATGCTTCCCATTGGAAGGGCTGAACTCTGGGTTCAGCCCTTCTGGCTTGCAGCCTGGGTTGCCTGACTCTAGTGGTGTTGCAGGGTGTAGTGCCTATAAATTTCTTTCAGTTGTTTATGGACGATGTATTTTTGGATGAGATTGTTGACCAGACTATTTTGCATGCTGAACAGTATTTGAGGGAGAACAGTGCCAGACTTGAGCACCACTCTAGAGCTAGCCGGTGGACTCCCACAAATCCGAATGAGTTGAAGAAGTTCTTGGGTTTAACTGTTTTGATGGGATTGATATGGAAGCTGCTCTATTTCCTGCAACCATGAGTCATGATCGGTATTTGCTTCTGCTTCGGATGCTGCATTTTGCTGATAATGATTCAGCATTGCTGCAGGATCACCCTAATTGTGACTGTTTCTTCAAGATTTGGCCTGTACTTGATCATATTGTAGATTGCTTTTCAGAGATCTATGTTCCAGGGAAAGAAATAGCTGTGGATGAGACTTTGGTCCTGTTCAAGGGCTGTTTGGTTTTTAGGCAGTACATTCCTATAAAGAGGGTACGTAATGGAATTGATATGTATATGCTGTCTGAGAGTAGTACTGGATATGTCTGTCATTTTAAGGTATACACTGGTAGGAATTCTTCGATTGACCCTGATTGTTGTCCGTCCACTTTTGGAGTCAGTAAGAAAATTGTGTGGGAATTTGGTAGAGGACTTTTTAACAAATGTCACCATTTATATGTAGATAACTTCTACACGAGTGTGCAATTGTTCAAGGAATTGTTCAAAGAGGACACTGTTGTACGTGACACAATCCACCATAACCATAAAGGTTACCTTAAAGAGCTTGTATGTAAAAAAAGGTTAGAAGGGACATTGTAGTGCCTTGTGTAGTGATGAACTTCTAGCTGTGAAAATTTCAGACAGGATAGATGTCCGAATGCTGACAACCATTCATGATGAAAGCACTTCACCTATGACTGCTTGGTGTCAGGTTGCTGAAGTACGCAAACCAGTGCACATTTTTTACTACAATAATACATCGGTGATGTAGATAATGTAGACCAGAGGTTGGAGCCTTACAGTGCTGTTCGTAAGGCATACATTTGATATAAGAAGTTGTCTATTTGTTTCATTTGGCAACCTTCAATGCTTTTGTTGTATTCAAGGATTGTTCTCCAGATTCAAAGATGACTTTTGTTCAGTTTCAGCAGTCTGTAATAGGCAGCCTTGTTGTAGGTGAGCAGGCAAGTGTTCCTAAAGTTGGAGTGGTGGAGAATGTGGATAAATTGAAAGATCACTACTTTCCTGATTGCATTTCTCCCACACCCAAAAAACACTTTCCCTGCAGGAGATGTAGAGTCTGTGTCCGAAGAGGCATGCAAAAGGAGAGTTATATGTACTGCTCTGAGAGTCCTTCTAATCCTGGGCTATGTATGCCCGCATGTTTTAAATCGTACCACATGTAACTGAAGTATTGGAAGCAACCGTTACCATAAAAGTAAACTGACTGATCTGTATCGTTTTATATTCTTTGTTTAGTTTCACGGTTGGTGGTAGTTTGATGTATTTAGCTAGACCTGTTCTGTTTGTAGTCATAGTTGGTTCTTCATCTCCTTCAAATTGGTTTGAGTTTCCTTTTTTGTTAAAAAGAAATGTGATGGCGGTGTGTGTGGCTGGCGCTTGGCTGGCGGTGTGTGGACTGCCACTTGGCTGGTAGTGTGTGGACTGGCGCTTGGCTGGCAGTGTGTGTAGTGAATTGCCTGCTGGTCACATTGCCAGCCAAATGCCAGCCCACATACTCCGTCAGCTGCTAGGCGGTGTGATTGCTGTGTCAGTCCAGTGGGTGAATGAAAGTGATAGGCCCTTGTACGGTGCTGTTTGTTGATGTGAGTGTTGTAATGTTCTGGGCCCGTGGTTGGCGGTGTGAATGGTTTTGTGTGTGTCATGCATGAAAGGTGTGTGAATGGCCTGTAAAGGGGTTGAGGCCTTGTTGTGACTTTATAGCTCACAAGCTGTGATTCATTGGTTCAGTATTTTGACCTTTTAATTATCAATAGTGTATTTCATTTTTGTGAAATCTCTTGTTAATAACATTTACATTTTGAACCTTTCACTCACCCTAGTGCCAAATCCAACCAGTTTGTGTACGTTCTTGAGGAGAAGATGGTTGTGAGGTAATATTTGTCTTTTCTGTCTTTCTCTGCCAGGGTGTACATTATCTCTAGGGAAAATCTTTCAACTCTAGATATTTTCGAACTAGACACCATGGGGACTCCAGGGTGGATCGTGTGGATCCCTGAAAGTACTGGAATCTGCTGGAAGCCTCAAACCTCCTGCCACCCAGAGTTCCCACATTTCTCCTGATAAAAATGGACTCTCATTGACCATGGTTTGATCTGTTCCTGTTGCGGGCAAAAGACCCAGCAAATGCAAGCAGGGCAGCATTTCTATTGGAATAAGTGGAAGATTGCTGGGTGGAATGAATTTTGTAAATTACTGCTGATTCCATAAGTTTACGTCACAGAAATGTAAGGAAATTGTGCAATATTAGTCAAAGTTTGAGGTTTTGCAAGGGCTTCTGGGTAGGAAAACCTGGTGGGAGCCACACAGGTCACCACCCCACCCTGGATTCTCCTATGTGTCTAGTTTTTAAAAATGTGCAGGTTTGCTAGGTTTCACAAAGCGCCGGCCGAGCTAGGGCCCAATATTCACAGCCAGGCACATAAAAAAGGGGTGAGATTTCAGTGGAAAAATGTGATGTGTCCATGTTGCGTTTTGGGCCTTTGCCTGTCATGAGTACTAGGCTTACCCACAGAAGTGAGGTGCCATTTTTTATCAGAAGACTTAGGGAAATTCAGGTGGAAGGAAGTTTGTGTCTCCCTGCAGATTCCAGTACTTTCCCTCACAGAAATTTCAGGAAAATGTGCTTTTTTAGTCAAAGCAAGAGGTGTGCAAGGGAAATAACCTGATGAGAGCCACGCAACTCACCCCAACCTGGATTATCCTAGGTTTCTAGTTTTAAAAAATATCCAGGTTTGCTAGGTTTCCCTAGATGTCGGCTGAGCTAGAGCCCAAAATCCACAGCTAGGCACAATGCAAAAAAAAGGGTACATTTTCAGTGGAAAAATGTAATGTGTCCTTGTTGCATTTTGGGGCCTTTCCTGTTGTGGGTACGAGCCCTACCCACACAAGTGAAGTACCATTTGTATCCGTAGACTTAGGGGGGACACAGAATGAAAGAACAGGTGTTATTACCAATTGTATTTCTCTGCATTTGTGCCTTCAAATTTAAGACAGTGTGTGAGAAAGAAGACATTTTGAGAAATGCCCTCTAATTCACATGCTAGTATTGGTACCCACAAATTCGGAGAAGTGCAAATAACCACTGCTTCTAAACTCCCTATCTTGTGCCCTTTTTTGAAAATACATAGGTTTCCTTGATACCTATTTTTCACTCTTTATATTTTACCATATCAGTTGCTCTATACCCGGTACACATTGCAAGGTGTATCTCTGTTGGCTCTGGGTCCTTCGAGTTATTGGAAAACCCACAAACCCTAAATATCCCTGCAACTAGAATGACTAGCAAATGTAATGGTATATCGCTTTTGTAAATCAGCCATCGTGACGAGAAGTTACAAATGAAAATGTTGTCACAGTTTTTTTTTTTGATAATCAATTTTATTGGTTTTTGAACAAGAAAACACCAATGAAAATTCAAACACAGCACATTACACTAATGATAGGTCGTCACCATACTATGGGGTCGATTCCGATTCCGGTCGGAAAACGTACCGACCGACTCGGAGCCGGAATACATTCCGACCGACACGTACCGGTGCAGCCCGACCCGCCAAGTACGATGAGAAGCGAGCAAAACCCGACCGACTCGTACGGAACACAAGCCGAAGGACCGAGCCGCGTGGAAAACTGCAATCCGGCCGGAAAAACACGCGCTTCGAACTGACCGACTCGCACCCGGAACAATACCGAACGAGACGTACCCGCGGACTCCCACCCGCCAAGTACAATGCAAGGCGTGGAAAACACGACCGAGTCGCACGGAGGACAAGCCGTACGACCGACACGCATACAAAACTGCGAGGCGAAGCAACCCAAAACACCGCGACCGACGCGTACGCAGCATAGAAAACAGCACAAACACAGCGTGAACGAAACGGATAAGCCCGTACGAGACAACTGCAGGGTCCGACTCGGTCACAAGAACGTCTCCTACATGCACGAAAAGTACAAAGGGAAAATACACAAAAAAAGGCCAAACAAGCAATTACAAAGCCAATAAATACTGGGGGGGAGGGGCAGGGAACAAAGACACACTCACAACTCCACCCATATAAAGGACACAAATCCCTACCATGATCCTTTGCAAATTCAAATTACCTGCCAGCACTCAACAGACAGCAACCACACACCCACAGCTCATCCATCACACAAGCCACACACCATCAGCACCACAACAAATATAAACCTCACATACACCTAGCAAAACACACACTCGCACACCTACACCTGCACACCAACACACACATCACTCACCATCACCACCCATCACCATGCCCCCAAAGAAGAATCATAAGTTCCTAGATAGTGAATTGGAAGTCCTGGTAGATGAGATCCTCAGGGTAGAGCCACAGCTCTTTGGTACACTGGTCCAACAGACACCCATGTCACAGAAAACAAAGATGTGGGAGAGGATCGTCGACAGGGTGAACGCACAATCACCATGTTTGCGCACAAAGACAGACATCCAGAACAGGTGGTATGATGTGCGCAGGAGGGTCAAGGAGCTGTTGAAGAAGGACTACATCTTGAGCCAACACACCGGCAGTGGCCCTCCTGCCAAGCCAGTATACCTCAGGCCCTGGGAGGAGAAGGTGTGGGCCATCCTACCACCAGTGAGCGTCTATGGACTAGAAAACATACCAGAGCCTGGTGAGTACACAACAAATGTACACAATATTCTGCGACTACACACACACATCACTGTCAAGGGGAGAGTCAAACCATGCACTCTTAGCAAATACACAGCAACCAGAACAGAATCATCCCAAAATGTGTATGTCACTCAGAGAAACACAACACATGCCATCTCAAAGTGACATTTAACTGTGTCATCACATGTACAAACACAACTACAACTACAGCTAGGCAGTGGCACAAATATAACTGACAAACACATCCAGACAAGTAGCCACCACTACAACACCACCACACAGTGAGGCCCACTGAAAGAAAGGAAATATGTGTATGCTGGGCAAGTCAGTGTAGCCAATAGCATCATGGGAGTTGTAGGCACAGATATTGGTCACCCCCACAACTGTCCCATCAACACCACCATGAACCATGCGCACATCACAGGGAGTGGAAAAGGACTCACAAGATGGCTGACACTGGCTACTGCTGTGGGGAGTACAAGGCCCTGCTGGCAACTGTGCAACAACCAACAGCAGGACACCACTGACTGACATCCTGAAAGACAACTTGCACTCCCTGCAATGGAAGCACGTTCCATGGTGGGATATCTGGCTGGGTGGGAAGGAGGACTCACAGCACTGACCATAGTCACAAGCACCTCCCCTCACACACCCCTCAACACAAACTCCACAGAACCCACCTGGGAGAATGCAATGCCTCACATCCTAACTCAAGATCCCACAAAGAACCACCACCCTGGGTCATGCTGTGTGAAGCACAGGGACACTCCTGGGACTTTTAGCCAAACAACTGCCAGGACAACACTCCCAGCCATCCATTCAGCACAGGCAGCCCACCCCACAGGGAAGCAGAGTCAAAAGGAAGGAAGTATGGGCATGCTGGGAAGGGGGGTGGAGGCAATAGCATGATGGGAGTTGTAGGCACAGATATTGCTCACCCTCACAATTGGCCCATCAACACCACTCTCAACCATGCTCACATCACAGGGAGTGGAAAAGGACTCACAAGATGGCTGACACTGGCTACTGCTGTGGGGAGCACAAGGCCCTGCTGGCAACTGTGCAACAACCAACAGCAGGAAACCACTGTCAGCCATCTTGCCATTGCTCTCATACTCACACACACTGAAGTCCACCCAAAAGCAAGTAAGTATGGGCATGCTGGGAAGTGGGGTGGAGGCAATAGCATGATGGGAGTGGTAGCCACAGATATTGGTCACCCCCACAACTGTCCCATCAACACCACCCTGAACCATGCGCACATCACAGGGAGTGGAAAACGACTGACAAGATGGCTGACACTGGGCACTGCTGTGGGGAGCACAAGGCCCTGCTGGCAACTGTGCAACAACCAACAGCAGGACACCACTGTCAGCCATCTTGCCATTGCTCTCACACTCACACACACTGAAGTCCACCCAAAAGCAAGTAAGTATGGGCATGCTGGGAAGTGGGGTGGAGGCAATAGCATGATGGGAGTGGTAGCCACAGCTCAACATCCCCCACCCACATGGGCCAGCAAGCTCACACTCAAGCATGCACACCCCACAGAGAGTGGAAAGCCCCATCAAAGATGTCTGACACTGGTGCTCTGTTGTGGGGAGCACAAGCCCATGCTGGGAACTGCCCACCAACCAACAGCAGGACACCACTGTCAGCCATCTTGCCATTGCTCTCACACTCACACACACTGAAGTCCACCCAAAAGCAAGTAAGTATGGGCATGCTGGGAAGTGGGGTGGAGGCAATAGCATGATGGGAGTGGTAGCCACAGCTCAACATCCCCCACCCACATGGGCCAGCAAGCTCACACTCAAGCATGCACACCCCACAGAGAGTGGAAAGCCCCATCAAAGATGTCTGACACTGGTGCTCTGTTGTGGGGAGCACAAGGCCATGCTGGGAACTGCCCACCAACCAACAGCAGGACACCACTGTCAGCCATCTTGCCATTGCTCTCACACTCACACACACTGAAGTCCACCCAAAAGCAAGTAAGTATGGGCATGCTGGGAAGTGGGGTGGAGGCAATAGCATGATGGGAGTGGTAGCCACAGCTCAACATCCCCCACCCACATGGGCCAGCAAGCTCACACTCAAGCATGCACACCCCACAGAGAGTGGAAAGCCCCATCAAAGATGTCTGACACTGGTGCTCTGTTGTGGGGAGCACAAGGCCATGCTGGGAACTGCCCACCAACCAACAGCAGGACACCACTGTCAGCCATCTTGCCATTGCTCTCACACTCACACACACTGAAGTCCACCCAAAAGCAAGTAAGTATGGGCATGCTGGGAAGTGGGGTGGAGGCAATAGCATGATGGGAGTGGTAGCCACAGCTCAACATCCCCCACCCACATGGGCCAGCAAGCTCACACTCAAGCATGCACACCCCACAGAGAGTGGAAAGCCCCATCAAAGATATCTGACACTGGTGCTCTGTTGTGGGGAGCACAAGGCCATGCTGGGAACTGCCCACCAACCAACAGCAGGACACCACTGACAGCCATCTTGCCATTGCTCTCACACTCACACACACTGAAGTCCACCCAAAAGCAAGTAAGTATGGGCATGCTGGGAAGTAGGGTGGAGGGAATAGCATGATGGGAGTGGTAGCCACAGATATTGGTCACCCCCACAACTGTCCCATCAACACCACAGGGAGTGGAAAACAACTGACAAGATGGCTGACACTGGCTACTGCTGTGGGGAGCACAAGGCCCTGCTGGCAACTGTGCACCAACCAACAGCAGGACACCACTGACTGACATCCTGAAAGACAACTTGCACTCCCTGCAATGGAAGCACGTTCCATGGTGGAATATCTGGCTGGGTGGGAAGGAGGACTGGATGACAAACAAATACAACCAATGCAGACCATGTACACACCCCAACATTCACATAGAAATGCCCAAATTATGCAGGACAATGTGCTACACCAATATCAACCCCTGACTGTGACAACTTAGGACAATGCAATGTACAGGCCCGCATCCAGAGGCACAGTCACAACTGTCAGGTGTGTCAACCATTGATGCCTGCAGAAACATAACATACATTGTGTGTGTCTCCCAAAAACAGGTGATGATGGGGACACAGCAGCAGATGCTGAGGAGTCCTCGTCCCAGGCTCAAGAGGATACGGAGCTCACTGGTGTGGAACAGCCTCTGCCCTCCTCGGATGAAGAAGACCCACCTGGCACCTCCGGAGCAAGTCATCATGCAGCACCAGCAGGACCACCAGCTGCACCCCCTGCACCCACCCCTCCAACGACTGTCAACACACATACCACCCCTGCCGACATGGACAGACCAAGGAGCACCACCACCACCAGCACAGGGACCCTGGACCAATGTGGGGCCATGGACACCACCACCACCACCAACCCACAAGGTGGCCCAGGGTCACCTGTGCCTGCCACCTCAGGTACTGCACATGTCGCCAGGGGTGGTGGGAGGGGTGGGAGACATAGGTCGCTGCTCGCAGAGGGCTCTGGACTGCATGATGACCCACAACTGGCACGCATAGCCGATGCGTACCAGTCCAGCACCGGAGAGTTCAGCCAGGTAGTGGGGCTGCTCAGGGACATTAAACAGCAGCAGGCTGCCCATCATGCCCGCTTGGACTCACACATGTCCCGCGTGCAAGAGATGACGGCGGTGCATAGGGACATATTACAATGCCTCCGCCAGATGAGCAGCAACCAGTCAACACCTCCCTGTGTGCCCACAACATCTGGTGCTGAAACAACTGCAACTGCCACAGGGAGGGCGGATGACTCTGGCGAAGAGTCCCCTGCACCGCAGCAGCCTGCACTTGAGGGTCCCCCCCAAAGAAGAGGGGCCGACCGAGGAGGGGCAAGTGAGAGGCCGATGGCCATGTGCAACCCCCAGGAAGCCAAAACCTGTTCTGGATAATCACCTTTGTGCGCAAACTGTTCACCCTGTTGACTGCAACACAACTCTCCCACATGACATGGGGAGCTCAAGTTGGACCAATGTCTCTGATTACTGTGGACTTTACTCTGGACATTTCTGCTACCAGGACTTCCAAATCATCTAGGAACTTTGGATCACAATCACAATGTACAGCACCCAACATCCTGTGCACTATACTCACACATGTATGTCAATAAACTCACTTATACACCATACTTGCCTCTGTTGTGATTCCTATGTTGTCTCAGAAGTGGCGATGATGATCGGGGAAATGACACTGTGCATGCTAACTGCTACAGCAAGTACAACACCGGCATGTGAGTCATGGCGACGTCACACATATGAGGGAGGCACACCACCAGGGCTACACAACACATACACACCATGGCCATCTGACTCATCGCCTACACTGATGTTGCCAGGAAATACGTTGCATTGCACAGACCCAACACCTATTCACAGTCTGTGTTAACTAGCCCACTGGTGCAGTAAGCAAATGTCAGTCAGATGTGTGATCACAGACAACGCACATCACAAAGTGAAGCACAGGTTTATTACACATTTGCAACATGTTGTAACCACCACAGATGCAAGGTAATCCCACCTGGCAGCGGGCACACAGTCAACAAGTGTAGAAGGAAGGAAGTCCATGGGTGTGGTGCACATCACCTGTAGGGACACAACAGCTACCACCCGGGAAGTCGAATCACGTTGTTGGGGATCACAGTTGACCAAACGACTCTGAAAGTACCCTGTGACGGACAGAAATGACACACAGTCAAAAGCACTGAAGAACAGGACAGAACTACAATACTCATGCACAATACATGTTACAAGATACCCACCCAGAACCAAGTTAGCATGTCAACACTGTTGGGGAGTACAGACTACCTGCAAGGACACATCGCTACACGCATACAGTCATGTAGCCCATGGACACACTCAAACAGCACCAGAGCACCACCAACACATATCATGCAAACTCACATCATTGACATGACATCTCTGGATACTCACATTCAGCTGAAGAAGTTGGTGATGAGCTGTGTGCGGACATCACCATCATCATCATCATCATCACTGGCATCGTGGTCCAGGCCAGGATCCTCCACAGGTGGCGGACGTTGGTCATCGTCATCGAGGATGAGAGGCAACTCCTTCCGCACTGCCAGGTTGTGGAGCATGCAGCAGACGATGATAATCTTGCACACCTTTGCTGGGGCATATGGGAGGGACCCTCCTGTCTTGTCGAGGCAGCGGAAGCAGCTCTTCAGGAGACCAAATGTCCGCTCAATCACTCTCCTGGTCCGACCATGTGCCTCATTGTAGCGCATCTGGGCTGGTGTCACAGGGTTCCTGAGGGGCGTCAGCAACCACGGCATGTTGGGGTATCCGGAGTCACCTACATACAGACAATTGCACATTAGCAGAGTTGGAAAAGAGGGTGGAACACTACATAGCAGAACACACACAATGGTACAAAGTCAGTACACACCAACAAGCCAGGCACGCTGGTTCGGCATCTGTGCCATCATCCTCGGGATGCGACTACTCCTCATCACGTAGGCATCGTGTGCAGAACCAGGGAAATGGGCACACACGTGTGAGATGCTCATATCTGCAAGACAGACCACCAGTGCATTGACCGAGTGGTAGTGTTTGCGGTTACGGTAGGCCTGCTCTTGGGCCAAAGCCACATGTGTCCCATCAATGGAGCCAATGACATGCGGCATCCTCCCCAGGGCATAGAAGTCACTCTTCACGCCAGTGAGTCGTTGGAGTCTAGGGAAATAGATGTACTGGTTCAGGTATATCAATATAGCCTCCAAAACATCCCGGAGCACACGGCTGAACATGGTCTGTGACATCCCACCAGCAGTCGCAAGAGTGTGTTGAAAGGTACCGGTGGCAAAGAAGTGTAGGGCTGCCATCACCTTCACCTTGGGGGTCAGCGCTGTAGGGTACGGCCAGCCAGGTTGCAAATGTGGTGCCAAGCGCACTGCCAAATCCTCAATCAGCTGCCTGGTGAAGCGGTACCGTCGGATGCTGTCACGTTCCACCATCGTTGCCAGGTCAGGGAATGGTCTATGGACAGCTGGTGCCCTGCAGTGCATAGGTGAAGAAAGCAAGATTGTCAGTCACCCCACATATGTGGCATTGAACACACTCAACATCACATGATACATCATTATGAAGCACAAGTACATGATGTGTGCAGTTCCGTACGGATATGTATGGCACATACATGGCCAACATCTAACATCACAGTTCAACAAGTGGCATCAATAAGTCCCAGGTCGTGCCATTGGATACCATGAGGCCGTGTCCCAGTTCCCATCTCCTGCTGCCAAATTACAAACACACCCCACAGTGACATGTGAGGACTGATGTGCCCCAGGCATCACAGCTCAACGACAGGTAGATTCCCAGGGACCCTGTATTGCCACATGGACACTGGCATGACATGGTGTATCATGTATACACCACAGCAAAACAACCATGACCCCCACAGGTAGTGGTCCCTGTTGCCTCGGCAGGACAGACATGGACATCTGTGACACACACGCACAACATCAAAGTCCATGCACAAACAACGTGGATGTGGAGACTGCCTCCCATTGTGCACATGAAATCAGAGACATTGTAAACACAACATGCACACAGACTGTGGAGGACCATCACCATTGTGCCAATGGGTCACCCTGGGTTAAACATACCGTCCCACATGGGACTCAGGGGGTATGTGACATGACATACACATACACCACCGTGAAATGTGACCATGCCACATGCTCAGATATGAACAGTTGCACATCACAGTGGTCATGTACACGAAACACCAAGGATTCTGTCCCCATGAACACGTGCACAGCCTGGGGGTGGCTGCCCCCAAGTGACACCCACAGAACAACATGTTCACCCCCATACACGGAATAGGTAATGCAGCCTTACATGCCGTAGGATACAGTTTGGACAGGCTGTGGTGTTGTAGGTGTGCCCCTCACTCCCTGGGAAGTATATGTGGCTGGCATATGTACACCTGTGACAGGCATGGTGACATATGCCAGTGACTTGTACAGGGATGCGTTGGACAGCAATGGACCGATCAGTGCGCACACATTGGCCATTGCATTCAATGTGCGCTGGTACGCGTTGTACTCGCAATACGCGTTGGACAGCAATGGACCGATCAGTGCGCACACATTGGCTATTGCATTCAATGTGCGCTGGTACGCGTTGTACTCGCAATACGCGTTGGACAGCAATGGACCGATCAGTGCGCACACATTGGCCATTGCATTCAATGTGTGCGGGTACGCGTTGTATTCGCAATACGCGTTGGACAGCAATGGTCCGATCGGTGTGTCCGGCCGGCCAATTGCATTCAATGTGTGCGGGTACGCGTTGTATCCAAGGTACGCGTTGAACAGCAATGGTCCGATCGGTGTGCCCGGCCGGCCCATTGCATTCAATGTGTGCGGGTACGCGTTGTATCCAAGGTACGCGTTGAACAGCAATGGTCCGATCAGTGTGCCCGGCCGGCCCATTGCATTCAATGTGTGCGGGTACGCATTGTATCCAAGGTACGTGTTGAACAGCAATGGTCCGATCGGTGTGCCCGGCCGGCCCATTGCATTCAATGTGTGCGGGTACGCGTTGTATCCAAGGTACGCGTTGGACAGCAATGGTCTGATCGGTGTGCCCGGCCGGCCCATTGCATTCAATGTGTGTGGGTACGCGTTGTATTCGCAATACGCGTTGAACAGCAATGGTCCGATCGGTGTGCCCGGCCGGCCCATTGCATTCAATGTGTGCGGGTACGCGTTGTATCCAAGGTACGCGTTGAACAGCAATGGTCCGATCGATGTGCCCGGCCGGCCCATTGCATTCAATGTGTGCGGGTACGCGTTGTATCCAAGGTACGCGTTGAACAGCAATGGTCCGATCGGTGTGCCCGGCCGTCCCATTGAATTCAATGTGTGCGGGTACGCGTTGTATCCAAGGTACGCATTGGACAGCAATGGTCCGATCGGTGCGCACCCATTGGCTATGGCCTGGCCTGGCAACGGACGCGTTTTCAAAATTTGAACGAGTCTGATGCTGTAAATTCAGTTGGTCACCCACAACAATGTTGCAATTTCATGGGTGTCATGAAGTTGAACATTTGAAGGATGCTGGGGGCGTGTGTAAGTGGTGCAATTCCATGGATTGGCCAGATTCAGATGATGCAAACGACTTGGACCTATCACTTTGGACACATGGGACAGTATCTGCCTCTGCAGCACACATATAATGCTGGCTGTTCCCCTGAGAGCTCACTTGCCTGCACTACATGCTCCAGGACCACATCTGCCACTACACCGCTGCTGTCTCTGCCCCCTCTGGACCCTGCAATGGCACGTACTGTGGAGAGAGCCCCAGCCTTCAGCACTGAGGAGAACCAGGCCCTGCTGGATGGCCTCCTTCCACAGTACAGCAAGCTGTATGGGAAACCAGGGGAGCAGGTGAGTGTTCTGTCCACTGCCTTTCTAAATGTGCATGTTGTCTGACTAGCAAGGCTAACAGTCTGCACGCCACTGGCTAGCAGGCTCACTGAGTAGTTGTCACCCCCCATAGTGTGTAGTTACATGCACTGGACAGGAATAGTGCAGTGACAGTGCATTTAAACAAGGTTTTACTGCCCAGGCAATGATACCATGTAGTAACTGCTGGCATACTGTCCATGGCCATCGTAGCACTGCCTGTGTACATCATGTGCCCCTGTGATGGAGACATGTATATCCAACTGTGTAATGCACGGTTATGTTGCACGTGTAGTAATGGCATTCTCACTTTGTCATCCTCACAGGTTGATGCCCACCAGAAGCAGAAGATATGGCTGACCATCGTCCGGGCAGTGAGATCCGTGGGGGTCTACAAGCGCCGGATCCGCAACTGCCAGAAGAGGTGGCAGGACCTTCGGGGCTGGACAAGGAGGATCGCACGGGTCCAGCTGAAGCTGTCGCCTCCTCGCAGGAGGGGCGGACACCGGACCCTGACCCCCCACATGCTGAGGATCCTGGCGGTGGTCTTCCCTGATCTGGATGGGCAGCTGAAGGCCAGAGAGCAGCAAGGAGGGGGTGAGTCCATGTCTGCATTGTGAACTATGTCTGCCATGCTATGTGCCCTCCTCTGGCCTGGTTAAACTTCCACAGTACATCAGTCTTGTGGTCCAGGACCCATGTCCCTCTATTGTGCACTGCCCACTCCTCATCTGATACCCAGGTGTGGCCCTTACAGTCAGGGTATTGTGTCACTTGGGTACTGTGTCCTTGCAGTTTGCTTGACTCAAGGTGGGGGACAGCATCTGTTTCCCTGACTCTGTGGTGGGCATCATGGGTGGGTCCATTGCTTACACAATGCCTGTGTTCTGACATGTGTTCTGCGTGTTACTTTGATATGTGGCCCAATTGCTGAGCTGATCCACCACATGTGCCTGGGGTATCTGGCACACACCCATGCTGCGGGTGGGAACAATGTTTGGGCCCCAGGAGTGTGTATATAATGTGTGTAACACATACTTAGCCAGCTGCCTACTGTCCAGGGCTCATCCCTCATTCATGTGGGGCAGGACAGTCATGCCTACTCCAGGCCATACAATACACTCTGTACTCCCACTGCCGTGTATCAGCTGACACGTTTTGCTCAGTGATTTGTCCCCTCAGGTGTCTGCCTCTGTGTCAGTGTGCTGTGGCTTCGTTGTCAGGTCTGCTGGGGTGTTCCTCGGTTGGGGCTCCGCATGCCACCGGAGATGTGACCATAGGAGATGATACTTGTGTGACACATAGGTGTTTGATCACCTGACTGTGCAGACTGGGGTATGCGAATATGAGGTTCAGGCAGCTGTTTCCCATTCACAGCAGATTGTGATGTGCTCAGGTGCAGAGGGTAGTGTTACAGGTCTCCCATATGTCCAATGGGTATGACCTGGACAGATGAGGGTTCAGATGATGTGGTGTGTGGGGGATGTACATGTGCACTTGTTCAGCTCCAGGACTTGCATTCCCCATGATCTACTATTGTGACACAGTGCAGAGTGTTGTTGTCTGGCTGCCCTGCCCATGTGACTGGAGACAGTGATGTATGACTTAGCAGGCATGGCTGTGCCATGGCATGTGACTTCCTATTAGTGATCCTGCAGGGGAGTGACATGTGCTACATGCACACCATTGTGGCAATGGCTATCAGGACATGGGTGCATCATGGTGTCTGTCGCTGGTATGCATCACATGCATTTCCTATTTGACTCTGGGCATCCCTTTCATCCAGACACCTGCACTGACTCAGTGGCAAGAGTTGTGATGTGTGCATGTCCACATGCTTCACCGGGTTCTCTGCACTGTCCAAATACTGTGTAGGTGGTGCATGTGTCCACACTGGGGTATTGCCATCCAACAGACACCAGACAGATGGGTGCAAGGCCAGGTGGGATGTGAGTGCCATGGTTGACCATCAGACTGACAATTGACTTCTCCTGTTCTGTTTGTGCAGTTTTAGCAATGTTCAACTAAGGATGCCAGGGCTTGCTCTGTAATGTGCTGTACATACTGTGGTGTGTGCGTTCGGTGCAGGTGACTGATGTCTGTCTGTTTCCCTATTGATTGCAGATACATCCATGGCCACAGGAGGGGACAGCTCCACGGACCAGGAGGAGCCGCAGAGCCAGACTGGGTCAGCAGCCGAGGAGTGGTCGGAGGGACCCAGTGGCACGGAGGGCGAGGGGAGCCACACCGAGGAGTCCTCAGCACCATCCACCTCAGCTGAGGACCACAGCAGCTCGGAGGATGACTCCCTTGTGGAGGCGGGTGTCAGCAGCCACCACACCCCAGCTAGTGTTGCTGTCCCCACCACCACCACCACCACCACCGCCCTCCCGTCGGCTCCCATTCCCGAGGTCCGTGGAGGCTCCCATGTTCGGGAGCGTGTCTCCTTCGGGCCAGGCACCGCACCCCCTGCCCCTGTGTCCCCTGCTGCCCTGAGTGAGGAGTCTGTGTACCTCCTCCGCCAGCTCCATGTAGGACAGACAGCGATGCTGAGTGTCCTCCATGCACACACCAGTCTGTTGACTCAGCTGGTGTCATTCATGGAGGGCATCTCATCGGGCATGTCTGACCTACAGAGGGGCAATAGGTCCATGGACTCCTCCCTGACGGCAGCAGTGTCCCTTCTCCGACAGTCCCTCACCCCCTCCTGCCTCTGCCCCATCCACACTCCCCAGCACCTTACCCGTCCCAAGCACACACACACTGGCACAGGCACACACCAGCACAGACACATGCAGCACACAGACACACACGCCACAAACAAGACGCACACGCACGCACCGTCAGGGGACTGCAACCACACTCACAGGGGATGGGGCACAGGCACAAACACACGCATCCACAAGCACTGCGCAGTCCTCAGTTGCCTCTCCCTCCAAAGACCCCTCCCTTGCCTCACCTGCAACCCCAAACACACAGCGGCTCTTCCTCTGTGACCTTGACCTTTTCCCCTCCGATCCAGCTGATCCAGCATTCAGGGGGAGGAGGAAGCCCACCCACACGGAGCGGAGTGCCCCTGGCCCCCGGACACCATCCCCCAGGCGCAGACCGACTGAGGCCCCCACCCGCAAGTCCCCCCGGTCCCGGAAGAGCAAGACCCCGCCGCCGCCCTGCAGCTCAGGCACCAAGTCTCCTTCCTCCATCCCTCAGGCCCCCACTCCACAGGTGCCCCCACCACACCCTGCCCCAGGTTCCCCCACCCACAGATACACCATCCCCAGAAGGGTCAGGTCTTCTCCCCTGCCACATGCTCTTCCGGCCCCACACCCCCGCTGCGCTTGTCTGTACCACTGATGTGGTGAGGGTGTCCTCCCCTCTGTCCTGCCCACCTTACCTGATCCCCATTCTCCTCCCCTGGAGGTAGGCACTGCAGTGGAGTCCACTATCACCCTGTCTGACTTGGGCACTGCAGTGGCAGACCTGTCCACTCCATCTGCAGGGTCCACTGCAGTCGTGCCGGCACCCACAACATCTGAGTCATGCCCCCCAGTTGTGCCGGCACACACCATGTCAGACACCTCCACTGCAGTTGTCAGTGGCTCTCCAGCACCCACCACCCCTTCCCTGCCTCCTCCTGGTGAGCCCTGATCCTGTCCCTGCGGTGCCTGGCCTGCCCCCCCGTATGCCCCTCCTAGGGGATTGTCCCTGGTTTTGATCAGTGCAGGCATGCGTAGGGTGACATCTGCCACTGTCACCCTGTATTGACTTCCTTGATGGACTGGCCATTGGCCTTTGTTGATACCTTACAGTTCTTCCAAGTTTTGAACCCACATGCTGAATAAAGCAACTTTCTGTTCTCTAGTGCCTTTACTTCTGATGTACATGATGTTGATGATGCTAACCATGCCCTTGCTGCAGTGATGGTGATATTTGGTCTCATGACAATGAAGTGTTACTGTGCAGGAACCCATGTGTTCCAGGGGGACAGTGTCCTATCCTGTGGTGTATCCATGTCATCCTTAGCAGCATCTGAGGGTGTCATGTTTTCAATATTTGGCAATGGGATTTCCTACTTACATTAGCAATGTCACATCTGTGGGTTCCACCCATGCACATCTGTTGTGTTTGCCATTGTTCAATTAGTCTACTTCCCTGACCGTGTGGCCATCTCCACTGGACATGCAGGTTTGGGCATCAATGGGGAAGGACTCATCTGTGTTGTCAGTGCAACTTGCTATACATGTGTGTTGGATCTGTGCTGATGATTTCGTTGACACTCCCATGACCAGGCTGATGTGACGGGAGCCTTCATTTGGTGCTAATTGTTGACTGTGTGACCAAGTGTTCTGCTGACATGATGGAGCCCTACTGATGCGACATATGGCACAGCTTTCCTCACACAGGAGTGGAGTCCCCTCAAGGCAGTGTGTACTCCTGTGACATCTCGTGCGCCCAAGGTGTGTGTTGTATGAGCATGTCTGTGTGTTCACTTCCATTTTGCTGTGCATGCTGGGATCCCTAGTGATGTTCCTGTTTGTGATGCTTGCTGAGTTGACCTATGTTCCCCCAAAGTCTTCTCCCTGGGTTCTCTGTGATGTGGGTGCATGGCACATTACTGGTCATCAGGGTGTCACCCATAGGTGTGTTTGCTGTCAGGGCTGAGTTTGTGGGAAGACGCTGATGTGTCACAGTCAGGATTCCCCTTTGCACTTGTTGTTTACACCTGTCATGTGATTTCTGGTTTGTGTTAGCTTTCATTGGTTGTGACACGTTGTGTGTGTGACTGCTGGCACTCCTCAGGGCTGCAATGTTGGTAGTTGTCTATGTGTGTTCTTTGTGGGTGACCTTGGCTTCTTCATAGGTGTGTGACTGTGGCTGGGATCCCATTGGTTGGTGTGGTATTGCCGTCATGTCCATGTACAGCGTAGTGTGCAGTGTGTCAGACATTCAAGAGTCTGGTTGAGTGGCCATGTGTGATGTGTTTCTGCACCTTGGTTCCCACCACCCCCCCCTGGGATTGTCATGGGTGCATGTGCAATGGCACCAGTGCATGTGAGCTTCACTGCTGCACATTGTTGGAGGTCGAGGTGTGTGGTGTTGAGTGTTTGCAGATGAGAGTTGTTGCCCGGCTAGACCCCTGCCTCCATGTTGGCCTTGGCTGACAGGCCGTGCTGATTGATTTGTGCTTGTGTAGGTGTGATGGTAGTTTGTTGCTCAGGACACATGACTGTGGTTCACAGTGTGAACAACATCTAGCTTTGTCATCACAGTGGGATTGTAATGCAGCCCAGGGTCACCACATTGTGGGAGCCCTGGGTGTAGTGCTGTGGTGTCTGTGTGTCTTGCTGTGTCAGTTGCTTTTCCTACATGCTTGTGTGACATGTGTGATTTGTGCTCCCTCTCATCTGACAATGCCTGATTGCCCACATAGGGGATTTGGATCCATGTGTTACCTTTGTGTGGCACTGTATGCACATCTGTGTAATTGGTATTCAGGCCTCCTCATGTGTTGTGTGGTTGCCTGGGGACCCTGGTACCCCCCCCCTCACCTGTTGTGTTTGATGTGCAGTGTGGGTCTGCCTGTTTGTGTATGTGCATCGGCACCACTGCATTGGCATATCTTAGGTGTGCCATTGGCTGTATGTTGTTTGGTGTGTTTGCCCTGCTGTCCCTGGGACTCCTAGGTCATCAGTCAGCACAATGATCATTGTGTGTGTGTCCCATTGCTGCCATGGTATGGTATCTGTTCACCTCACATCTACAGTCTCCACTGGGTATCTGAATTTGTGTGCCCATTGGTGCAAATATGTGGGTCTGCATTCTGATGGTCACTTCTGTCATTGTGTCATTGATGAATGTTGACAGTGTCAGCCCCCATGGGTGATGTTTGTCTGCACATGGCCAAAGGTATGTCTTATTTGCACTGCACTGTTTGCCTCCCCCATTCTATGTTGCTATGGGACACAAGCACTACTTTGCCACTGATGTGTTTGTTGTTCTGTGACCAGGAATCATCCATGCAGTTTGGCAGTTGCAGCTTTTTCTTTGTCAACACATACATTTTGGTCACTGTGATGATGGGGGTTTGGACCCCATTGCCACAATGTTCAAAATGTGCTTCAGCTATGGACCCCACACTTACATTTTGGGCACTGTGATGATGGGGGTTTGGACCCCATTGCCACAATGTTCAAAATGTGCTTCAGCTATGGACCCCACACTTACATTTTGGGCACTGTGATGATGGGGGTTTGGACCCCATTGCCACAATGTTCAAAATGTGCTTCAGCTATGGACCCCACACTTACATTTTGGGCACTGTGATGATGGGGGTTTGGACCCCATTGCCACAATGTTCAATATGTGCTTCAGCTATGGGCCCCGCACTTACATTTTGGTCACTGTGATGATGGGGGTTTTGACCCCATTGCCACAATGGTCATGGCCTGCTTGCATTGTGGGTGCCACACACATTTATGTGTGGCACTTGTGATAGGGGGTCACATTGTATGTTCACAGTCCTGTTCAGTGTTGTAGGCATTTGACACAGTCTACACACGCTTGTCATGGTGTTGGGGGGGGATGTCTTTGTGTTGCATTCTTTCTGCTGGTGTGTGCTTCTTGTGGCATGTATTTGCCATCCTGTGAGTGGGGGTGTTGTTGGTGGTAGGCATCCAGCCCCCCATGGGTAGAGGTGGTAGTAGTGACAGGCACCTGGCACCCCATGGGTAGAGGTGGTAGTAGTGACAGGCACCTGGCACCCCCTGGGTAGAGGTGGTAGTAGTGGTAGGCATCTGGCACCCCCTGGGTAGAGGTGGTAGTAGTGGTAGGCACCTGGCACCCCCATGGGTAGAGGTGGTAGTAGTGGTAGGCACCTGGCACCCCCATGGGTAGAGGTGGTAGTAGTGGTAGGCATCTGGCACCCCCTGGGTAAGGGTGGTAGTAGTGACAGGCATCCAGCCCCCCATGGGTAGAGGTGGTAGTAGTGGTAGGCACCTGGCACCCCCATGGGTAGAGGTGGTAGTAGTGGTAGGCACCTGGCACCCCCATGGGTAGAGGTGGTAGTAGTGGTAGGCACCTGGCACCCCTGGGTAAGGGTGGTAGTAGTGACAGGCATCCAGCCCCCATGGGTAGAGGTGGTAGTAGTGGTAGGCACCTGGCACCCCCATGGGTAGAGGTGGTAGTAGTGGTAGGCACATGGCACCCCCTGGGTAAGGGTGGTAGTAGTGACAGGCATCCAGCCCCCCATGGGTAGAGGTGGTAGTAGTGGTAGGCACCTGGCACCCCCATGGGTAGAGGTGGTAGTAGTGACAGGCATCCAGCCCCCCATGGGTAGAGGTGGTAGTAGTGGTAGGCACCTGGCACCCCCATGGGTAGAGGTGGTAGTAGTGGTAGGCACCTGGCACCCCCATGGGTAGAGGTGGTAGTAGTGGTAGGCACCTGGTATCCCCTGGGTAAGGGTGGTTGTAGTGACAGGCATCCAGCCCCCCATGGGTAGAGGTGGTAGTAGTGGTAGGCACCTGGCACCCCCATGGGTAGAGGTGGTAGTAGTGGTAGGCACCTGGCACCCCCATGGGTAGAGGTGGTAGTAGTGGTAGGCACCTGGTATCCCCTGGGTAAGGGTGGTAGTAGTGACAGGCATCCAGCCCCCCATGGGTAGAGGTGGTAGTAGTGGTAGGCACCTGGCACCCCCATGGGTAGAGGTGGTAGTAGTGGTAGGCACCTGGCACCCCCATGGGTAGAGGTGGTAGTAGTGACAGGCACCTGGCACCCCCTGGGTAAGGGTGGTAGTAGTGGTAGGCACCTGGCACTCCCTGGGTAAGGGTGGTAGTAGTGACAGGCATCCAGCCCCCCATGGGTAGAGGTGGTAGTAGTGGTAGGCACCTGGCACCCCCTGGGTAAGGGTGGTAGTAGTTACAGGCATCCAGCCCCCCATGGGTAGAGGTGGTAGTAGTGGTAGGCACCTGGCACCCCCATGGGTAGAGGTGGTAGTAGTGGTAGGCACCTGGCACCCCCATGGGTAGAGGTGGTAGTAGTGACAGGCACCTGGCACCCCCTGGGTAAGGGTGGTAGTAGTGGTAGGCACCTGGCACCCCCTGGGTAAGGGTGGTAGTAGTGACAGGCATCCAGCCACCCATGGGTAGAGGTGGTAGTAGTGGTAGGCATCCAGCCCCCTGGGTAAGGGTGGTAGTAGTGACAGGCATCCAGCCCCCCATGGGTAGATGTGGTAGTAGTGGTAGGCACCTGGCACCCCCATGGGTAGAGGTGGTAGGCACCTGGCACCCCCCTGGGTAGAGGTGGTAGTAGTGGTAGGCACCTGGCACCCCTGGGTAAGGGTGGTAGTAGTGACAGGCATCCAGCCCCCATGGGTAGAGGTGGTAGTAGTGGTAGGCACCTGGCACCCCCATGGGTAGAGGTGGTAGTAGTGGTAGGCACCTGGCACCCCCATGGGTAGAGGTGGTAGTAGTGACAGGCATCCAGCCCCCCATGGGTAGAGGTGGTAGTAGTGGTAGGCACCTGGCACCCCCATGGGTAGAGGTGGTAGTAGTGGTAGGCACCTGGCACCCCCATGGGTAGAGGTGGTAGTAGTGGTAGGCACCTGGCACCCCTGGGTAAGGGTGGTAGTAGTGACAGGCATCCAGCCCCCCATGGGTAGAGGTGGTAGTAGTGGTAGGCACCTGGCACCCCCATGGGTAGAGGTGGTAGTAGTGGTAGGCACCTGGCACCCCCATGGGTAGAGGTGGTAGTAGTGACAGGCACCTGGCACCCCCTGGGTAAGGGTGGTAGTAGTGGTAGGCACCTGGCACCCCCTGGGTAAGGGTGGTAGTAGTGACAGGCATCCAGCCCCCCATGGGTAGAGGTGGTAGTAGTGGTAGGCACCTGGCACCCCCATGGGTAGAGGTGGTAGTAGTGGTAGGCACCTGGCACCCCATGGGTAGAGGTGGTAGTAGTGGTAGGCATCTGGCACCCCCTGGGTAGAGGTGGTAGTAGTGGTAGGCATCCAGCCCCCTGGGTAAGGGTGGTAGTAGTGGTAGGCATCCAGCCCCCTGGGTAAGGGTGGTAGTAGTGACAGGCATCCAGCCCCCCATGGGTAGAGGTGGTAGTAGTGGTAGGCACCTGGCACCCCCATGGGTAGAGGTGGTAGTAGTGGTAGGCACCTGGCACCCCCATGGGTAGAGGTGGTAGTAGTGGTAGGCACCTGGCACCCCCTGGGTAAGGGTGGTAGTAGTGACAGGCATCCAGCCCCCCATGGGTAGAGGTGGTAGTAGTGGTAGGCACCTGGCACCCCCATGGGTAGAGGTGGTAGTAGTGGTAGGCACCTGGCACCCCCATGGGTAGAGGTGGTAGTAGTGACAGGCACCTGGCACCCCCTGGGTAAGGGTGGTAGTAGTGGTAGGCACCTGGCACCCCCTGGGTAAGGGTGGTAGTAGTGACAGGCATCCAGCCCCCCATGGGTAGAGGTGGTAGTAGTGGTAGGCACCTGGCACCCCCATGGGTAGAGGTGGTAGTAGTGGTAGGCACCTGGCACCCCCATGGGTAGAGGTGGTGGTAGTGGTAGGCACCTGGCACCCCCTGGGTAAGGGTGGTAGTAGTGACAGGCATCCGGGCCCCTATGTGTATATGTGGCATTGGTGATGGGCATCCCGCCCCTATGGTACTGCTGTTTCTGGAGTAAGTAATTTGTGCATCCCTCTGTGTGTGTGTGATATGTCGGGTACGTGTAGTTTGTTTTTGTGGTTGGTGTCTGACTTACCTTCTGCGCCGTACGCGTCCGTGCCTGTTCCGGTAGTAGATGTAGAATATTGGTAGGATCGTAACGATGGGATTCATAGTTGGTTCGTCTCGTTCGTCTTTGTCGTTGCTTCGCCTCGTCCTCGTCGCTTGCGTGTTCGTCTCGTAGCCGTGGATCGTGTTGTGGCGCGAATCGGAGCTTATGTGCGCCTCTCCCGGATGCTTTGACGTGCCGTGCGTAGCGACGGGTTCGGCGCGTACGGGAAGCGCATCGTACTTGTCCGTCCGGATGGGGCTGCTTTTTGGCTTCCGGGCGACTCGAATCTGCGTTTACGGATCCGGCTCGGTCGGGGATCAGGACCTGGATTGGGTGAGTACGACTGGGTCGGAATCTGTGCTGTTGTGCGCATCGTACTTGTTTGTTCGGATTAATGTGCGGATCGGTTGGGAAACAGGCATTCGCATGGCTTTTTTCCCGACCGAATGGCGTTGGGTGCGCCTCCGACCGAGATCGGAATCGGCCCCTATGTCTTTGAATAATAGTATACTCTGCAGTCCATGATCCCATGAGGCCACATACAATATATAGAGTCAGTGGAATGGAGCATATTTATTCTATCTGACCCAACCATTTGCCCCAAACCTTGCGATGTTTAGCCAGGCATCCTCTGGCTTCGTACAGAAGTTTCTCTTGTGCTGCACACCAATCCACCCCTCTGCGCCACTTCGTTATACTAGGTGGGATAGGGTTTTTCCAGTTGGCAGTGATGTCTCTTTTAGCTACCACCATGGCTGTGTTAAGGAATAGCTTATCAGTCCTGGACCCATCTAGCCCATCTGTGATCCCCGTTGTCACAGTTTTTTTACTAGTAATTTTCAATATTTTTTTATTTCAACACTTATTTTTTTGAGGATCTACACAAATGACCCCTTGCTGAATTCAGAATTCACCAATGGTTTTACACCCGTTTTTACCACAAACTGGAATGAGGTTGAGAGCACAAAAATAGGGAAAAGTGGGCTATCACCCAGTAAAATGCCAAAATTGTGTTAAAAAATTTGTTTTTCTGAATCAAGTCTAATTGTTCCTGAAAGATGGGAAAATGGTGATTTAAGCACTGCAAACCTTTTGTTGATGCCATTAGCAGGAAAAAACAGACACTTACTTCTGCAGCAGCAGCACTCTTTTCCCATTTGGCCCAAAAAAAAAAAAAGGTTTTAGCTACATTTTGGCAAATGTCTCATTCCCCTCCAGGTGAATCCACAAACCCTGGGTACCTTGAGAATCCCCAGGATGTTGGGAAAAAAGGACACAAATTTGACATGGATAGCCTATGTGAAAATAAAGTTATGGAGGTCTAAGCACAAACTATACTAAATAGTCAAAAAATGACTTAGCACTGGGGACGAAAAGGCCTAGCAGAGAAAGCGTTAAGAGAAATATGTATGTTTTCATAACAACGTTAATTTTAGTTAATTTTAGTATCATACACACATTATATTTATTTGTTATTGTATTGAGTTATAATGTAAAAAGAATACACAATTTCAGATTTTGTGAAAATAAGTTAACTTGCATGTTGGATGTGGAATTAAAAAAGAGCCAAAAGCTGCTTACAGTCTTTTTCCATGAGTGGCTTGGAAATGTGTGGACATAATAAATAGTACAGACGTTCACATTATGACTTCACTACTGTTGACGGTAAGTTCTTTGGCCTTGTCCTCAACCTGGCCGGATGAACGACCCCTTGTAAGAGCCACTGAAGCGCCTGAGTGTCAACAGGGATGGTGGTGACAGGTGACTTCATGTACAACACTATCCCCCTTCCTTTGGATCTGCCAGCTGCAGATGTTTTTGTGACTGACCGGGGAGAAGATGGTGCTTTGCCATGGAAAGAGGCAGCTAAATGAGACACTGCTACAAAAAATGTCCTGAAGCCATCCTGCACCAACCCACAATGTAAAGTATGGACACTCAGGTGACACTCTAGGAGATCAATTTTTTGCCCCTCTGGATCTCATTCTGGGCTTTCGTGAAATCGTTCTTTGCCCCATAGAAGTTCAATAATCTGGCCCAGCTGATCCTCCTTCCAGATAGCCTCACCCATCAGGTCTCTACTAATGGTGGTGACATTGGTGACTATGCCTTGACCCTCCCTCCATGCAGTAGGTCCATTCCTAACCCTTTCCAACCCATCCTGTGATACTGAGTGGGTAGATGCAGATGTAGAGGATCCTAGCTGCACAACAGATGTTATGGCTGTGGTCGTCACTGGAGCCAGGACAGGGATGGTGACAGTTGTTGAGCGTTTGAGGCCTAATGTAATTAATGGGGACAGGGCTCTGCTGTATGTAGTAGAACTTTTGTCATTAGGGAGAGGGAGCTGACCACATATACATTATGGACCAGGCTGGTCTGAGGAGCGTTCTCATCAGTAGGAAATGTTATTGCCGCTGAAGGTTTGTGGCCAATACAGTTGAGGTTAATTACTTGGTGCTTATTGATTCACCTTGAATATACACAAATTATACAGTGATAATTGATACCAATTTTAAGAAAAGTATTAACTCTAGAGCATTTGCACTTTATTCATGTTTATAATGCCAATCTGATCATACATTGTGCACCAGGTTTTGCAGTGACAAACCTGCATCTAACCTACAACAGGTGTCCAATCCATGCTGCGCATAGTCTTTGACTGTGTGCTGTAGAGTTTGCTGCAGCCTGTGGTCTGTGACCAGGCCCTGTGTCCAGCCAAGTTACGCACCCAAATCCCACAGCGAGCAACCCTCACTGCGATCAAACCTTTTGCTCTCTCATTCTCTCTAATTTTTTTATATGTCTCTATCTTGGTCTCTGTCTCTCTCTGCGTCTGACAACCTCTATATTTCTTACTTTAAAATCTTTGAGTAAGTTTCAAATTGTTTAGCAATTTTTCCCAAAATTGGAGGACAAATCCATTACTTAAAATAGTGACTCACGCAATCACATTTTGACTTATGGATCATATGTTTTTTCTGGGTCTGTTGATTGAGATTTCCATACCTCCGGTTCACCCCATCACTTCAACAGGGTCAGACACCTATTATGCTGCCCTATTATTTACAGAGCACTTCACCTGCCAATCACATTTGTAAAAGAAACCAAATGTGTTTGACAGGAGCCACAACTTTAAACAGCAGAGATATACAAAAATGTTAACCCATCCAAGCCCACCTCACCGCTTTATTAAACAATTATATCTCAAAACTACTGCATGGATTTGCTTCAAATCAACAAAATTAGACTTTCCGAGCAAAGTTCTACTTTCAAGTCATGTTTTTCCATTCTGAGGTTTTTACTCGTGGTGTGAATAAGTATTCCCATAAACACTAACGTGCAGCTTCCCCTGTCACCCCATTTACTTGTTCAGAATTGCACACATTTTGCATGCTGGACCTCAGCTAACAAAAGTTCTCAAATGTTATGCAGATCTGTCCTTGGAGTCAAAAGTTATAGGCAAGTCAAAACAAATCTTTATTTCAAAGGAAAGTGCATCTGAACCAAACTACACAGTGGCAACTACCAATGTATATACATGTATTATGCAAATAAAACAAACATCTTAAATGAAATATACAATATTAAAAATTCATAAAGCAATAAAACACAACATAAATATAATATCATCAAATTAAAAAAAAATACAAAGATATTTTTGAAATGTGGTCAACTGCTATAAAGGGGGTAGATTTACTATTCTAACTTCAGTCTAACAAATATTGAGGGAAATGCCTACAGTGGACAGGGTCAGATTTACTCTCCACATCCAGTCCCCAAATATTGAAGTAAAAGTGTATGTGGGCAAATTTACTCTTCTGTCTTCAATCTGACAAACACTGGGAGAAGTCCAAACATTGGGCAGGGCAGATTTACCAGTCTAACAACCATAGATGTGCATGCATTGGGGGAGAGTCTACCCCCAGATTAACAAACACTGGGGTAAGTGCATACAGTACAGGGGCAGATGTACTGTTCTAGCTCCAGTCTAACAAATACTGGGAAAAGTACATAGATTAGGGGGCCAGATTTACTGTTCAACCTCCAATCCAATAAATATTGGGTAAAGTGTATACATTGGGAGGTCCTATTTACAGTTCTAACTCCAGCCTACCGAACATTGGGGTAAATTTATATTTGATGGAGGCACACTTGGAGGGGGAATTACTACTCTAACTCCAGTGTAACAAACATTGTGAAAATGCATATATATTGGACAGGGGAAGATTAACTTTTCTAACTCCAGTCCAACAAACATTGGGGAAACCCTCATCTAACAAACATTGGAGAAAATGTATATTTAGAGAGGGGGCAAATGTATATTCTTCCAAGTTTAACAAACATGGGAGAAATGTAATAAATTGGGTGGGAGGTCCTATTTAGTATTCTAACCACATTCTAACAAACATTGGAAAAGATGCAAACATTGTGGAGATTCAGATACACTTCACCCAAATAATATAAATAAACATTTTAAATTATTTCATACTTTTAAATAAAAAATGTAAAAATACTTACATTTATAAAACATAAAAACAATAACATTTTTAAAAAACAAAAAATATATCAAAATTGTGATTTTTCTTACATTTATTAAGTATTACATAAATTAAAGAGATCATCTCTCAACCCCTCAATACAAAACACATGCAGTGTAAAAGAAAAGTAATAAAATAGTTTATGGTAAAAAAAAATATATTTTTATTAAATGATAAAGTAAATATTTAAAAAAATAAAACACTTCCCACACACTCTTGCAATTTTTTTTTCACCCAAAAATAAAATAAACAAACAATGATTAATAAATAATGTAAAAAAATACATAACAATGTCATATATTACAAATTTATAATATGAAACAGCTACCAATAATTAGTTTGCACATTAAAATAAAAATTCCCAACAAACCCAATATATCCCACAATCTATAAAACATTTTTTATAAAAATATGGTTCTAAATTAAAATGACTTGGATGTATAGAAATATAATTTTAAAGTAAAAAATGTACACACTTAGCAGTTTATCCAATTAATATTAAATTCTATGCGGCCGATTACAATCTCGTTAGGAAAGCCTTCCGTATGAGTCGGTTCCGGAAAGCTTTCCGTACGAATCGCACTCCGGGAGTCCCAACGACCGATTACGGTGTGTCCGTATGTTTACGGACTCAGTTCGGTCGGACTCCCATTGAATTCAATGGGAGCCTGTGTACCCAACGTGAACACAGGCTCCTATTGCAAAAAGGGGTGGGTTGGGAAAAGTGTGCACCCTATGGCCACACTGTGCATGCATGGAAAGGCGGACCCATGGGTACCCACCGCGACCGATTCGGAGGGCCCCGGGTGAAGGGGGGCCTGCTACGGGCCCCCAAATTCCGATTCCCACAGCCGTTTCATCTCGTCAAAACCGAGTCGATACGGCTGTCAGAATCGGTCATCGTACTCGCTAGTTCGGAAACCGTCCCCATTGCGCTGCACGAATTGGCTCAGAACGAGTCAGACTGCCTGAATCGCGTTCGGAACCAATTCAGTCAGCCCGGATGGCTTCCTCGCATCGTAGTTGGTCGTCCGGAAAGGTGGACGATTCGGTTGGAAACATAGGCTCCAGAAAGGCAAAATACCATACAGGTACCAGAAAACAGTAGCTAGAACAAGTGCACATCTCAGATTAACAGCACAAACTGCCTTGAGAATCTCAGGGATCAAGGGGAAAAATACCACATACATCCATCATAGGAGTAAGGAGAGAATTCTTATCTAGAGACATAAATATTTCTCTCACATAAATATTTTCTCATATAATCGTTTCTAGGTATATCCCATCAATTGCAAACCTTCTTCAAAATCATATAAATGAATCACATGCAATTCCCCCAAAGCTTTTTCGTCATAATATTGTATTTTATGCATTCAAATAAAACAGTTTTCTTCTCAACAATCAAACTATGGCTTGAAATGTTCTTATGCAATGCAAGGTCATCTGATTTAACGGTAATGTGAAATGGACAGATCAAATATACCAGACAGAGTTAAGCAAAGATAGAGCCAGATTACTTGCAAGAGAATGTTCCTTGCTTGGCAACACAGTGAGTGATCCTGCTTAATAAATCTGCTGGATGAATGTGGTTTTTCTCATGAAAGACACTGACATTTAAAATGTGCGTGTGGGTGGGTATAACGATTCTTCATGTGAAATATAACTCTTTTTTTAACTAAACTAATATTTTTGGTGAATGCCAGATGTTTGGAAAATATTGTAACATAACAGAAATTATTTGCTTGGAAACCTGCTCAGTGTCTAGGCAGGCAGCCAGCCATAGGAAGAAAAGCCTTCTGACTCCCCCAAATACCGGACAGGAAAAGGAAGCCATTACAGTGCAAACTGTGCTGTTGTGAGTCAGAGGGAACTGTCTCAGCATGCGCTATTAGGGCAGGGAGGTTAATGGGACAGGAGTCAAGAGTTATTTATAGGACGCAAACGCTTTCTGCTGTGTTGAGTGAAGCAGGAGAGAAAGATCCTGAAAGCAATGACAGGTGGCTGAGATTCGAGGGAAAATTTGTATGTCACAAACTAATTGTTATTTACATAACATTAAAACTGCAAGCATCTAGCAGGAAGTACTTTTCCCATCTAAATATCGACTAGAAATATCATGGGACCTTGATACAGTAGTCAAAATATAATCAACAAAAACATTGTCCGCCCTGTCAGGTACCTTAACCCAAATTACTACAGGCATTGGTATATTATCGAGACTTGCTATTTTTCCAAATGTCCATTCCATTTCTTCATTATGTAATACTCAATTAAAAATAAAGGAAAATCTGGACAAACAACTTAAGTTAGAATGACTATAGCAAAGTTCACTGCTCGACACTGCTAGGAACGCACTATGGGCCATATTTATAATTTTTTCACGCAACGCAATGCAGCAAGACACCTTGCTGCACTGCGCTGAAGAGAAAAGGAGAGGGCAGGAATTCACAATATCTATCAAGATATGGCGCATTCCTGCTCTCTCCTTGCACTGGGGCACCTTCCTGCACAAAAACAATCCTTTGAGGCATGTAGAAAGAATTAAAAACGAGGAGAAATACGAACATTTCTCCTTGTTACGCATCCCCTGGGAAGGCATAGTATTTTGACGCATTCCTAGGTCTACCACGCATGACAAATCTGAGAATGCACCTCCCAGGGGCAGCGGCTTGCACTGTTTGCCTTACTCCAAATTTACTAAACCACACTGAGCCACGCCCAGGCTTGGTAAATCTCATTGTAGATTTTAAGTCGCCCTGCATCCCCTTGATTGGCGCAAGGGCGACGCAAAAGCTTTGATAAATTTGCCCTTTTATTTTTACATCAGCATCCCGTCCTTTCAAATTCTGAAAGGTCCTTGACCCCAGATGATGTTACTGAGAAAGGCATCCCAGGAAATGAAAACTGTGTAGGTGCTTTGCATTTAGGAAACAAAATCGGGAGTCCTTTCTGCACACTTTTAGGGCCTGATTACGAGTTTGGCGGTGCGTTGCTGGGTCCGCCGCACCGCCAAACCAGTGGTCAGGCCACCCGCCAGAGTGTTTCTCTGATCTGGTAGGCTTTTTTTTAATGTTCTCATGGTGGTGCCTCGGAGAATGGACACCGCAATGGGAACGCCAAAACCAGTTCTTGCACGGCATGGACTGTAAAGTCCATGCTGCGCAGGAACTGGGGTGCATGCACACAGAGGGCACATGTTGTGCCCCCTGCATGATCCACATGCCCTTGAGGCACAAGGGGGGCCTGTAGGACCTCCTTTGCTTCCTCTCTGCCAAGGTTTTCATAGAGGAGGAACTGCCATGAAACCCATGGCGGAGAGGAAACTCGTAATATGCTTGGCAGGACCACATATTGCGGCCTCAAGACCGCAGCAACACCGCAACGGAACACAGGTTCCCTGGCGGCTGCAGTGGGGCAATGGTGGTCCGACCGCCCTAATAGACACAGGGCAGTCGGACGACTGTCACTGCCGCTCCCCAGACTCGTAATCGAGCCATAAGTGTTATGTGTTGTTGAAGGTGCAACTTCTACATGTCGACCTCATAAGTAACAACATTGATCACAGCATGGTGTGATGTTATCCGAGGGTGTAATAGATGTGCTTTTTCTTGATGCTGTCAGATGTTTGAATTAACTTCTTAGATACTGAGGCTTTTTCATCTCAGTGCTGAGCCCTTTTTTGGCTATTTGGGGTACTTCGGCCTTAGGATGCCATAGTTTTTTTCTACATAAGGTATCCACGCCAAACTTGCACCATATTTTTTTCCCAACATCATGAGGATTCTACAAGTACCCAGGGTTTGTGGATGAAGGGGACCAAGAAAATAGGGGGGGAAATAGGAAAAAGTGCTCTGCAAAAAAGTGTTGAAAGGTTTGTTGTGTTAAAATCACCATCTTGAGTACAGGTGTGCCAGACGAGACGAGTCCCTACCTAGCTGACGGGAGCACTTATCTTGAAAACTGGTCTGTTTTCTTAATCAAATTCCAGCGGATTAAACAATATTTATTCAAATTAATGACACTTCGTCCAATGTTGATGCTTATTCATTTTAATTTTTTCAGTCAATCAAAATCGATGTACCAATAGCTTCTTGGTAGTGGTTACATTTATAACACGAATATTTTTTCAACCAAATGCATTTCGGGTCAATGATCTCATCAAAATTGTTCTGAAAATATGAAATGAAAAAAGAGACTATTCAATGCAGTCCTTAAGTATCAAAAAATGAGATCATTAATCAGAGTACTGACATCATACATAATTCAATGTATGCTCCTCGTGTAATCTTGGTGGTGTCTCTGCCGTTATCACAATACCGTAATCATGAGTTCACTGTGCAAAATAAAAAATAAACAAATAAAAAGTGACTGTAAACTTCTCATACATGCCGCCATAAAGTGAGCCGTGATTGTATCATTACACGTGAGAAGTATCCAGAAAAACCTGGTACGTTAAAAAATGTATACAGACACCCCGTGAACAGTGCACAAGCTTCGGAATTACTTAAAAGAGATCTGAAATGGTGCGATAATGATTAAGGGTGACGCGGAAACATAGAATCATGCGCACTATCCCGGTGTGAACAAAATCACAACCCAGGAAGTTGAACAATTATCAAACAAGCAAAAGTGGTTTAGACTTGTGCCGTGCTTCGCATGCGAACCCGCTTTCTTTCATTCAAGTAAAAGACTGAATGCTTACCGAACCGGTATGCAGTAAAGTTCTTACTCCGGAAACAGGAAACGCTGACGACCAAGCGTTCTGTTCCATATTTAAATGCGCGTGACGTAAAAAGACGTCATTAAAGAGATAGCCATCAGTTCAAGTGCATGTTGTTAACGTGAGCGATAAATAAAGGTGAATGAAAGTGCAAACGTGACACTATCAAGCAGATTAAATCCAAAATTGTAACATGGTGTAAGTGAAAAGAAACACAATATAACAGATGTAGAAATGCGTTAGAGACCAACTAGCTGATGGTGAAAAAACATGCTATATGATTACAAAAAACAATTATATTCAAGCCTGTCATTCATCCCATTCGGTTGCATGGCATGCAGTTTTTTTATCCAGAAGATCTCGGATCTGGCTAATAACTTTTGCTGATCAACATCCAGTCTGGGTTTGAGAACCTCTTATATAGTAAAACGCAATTGCGAAATGTTATGTGTTGCTTCCTTTCAATGCATGGCTACCGTGGATTTCATATTCTGGGTCCTGATGTTGCTCTTATGTTCAGTGATGCGCACTTTAATTTTACGTTCTGTTCTCCCTACGTAGATTTTTCTACAGGGACATTTTAAAGCATATATCACATTCGATGTATCGCACGTGCTAGAGTGTTGTAAGTTCATGGTGATTCCTTTAGTAGGGTGAATAATTTGATTTCCAATTATTACGTTATTGCAGTGTACACAATTCAAACACTTATGCATTCCTTTGAAAACTGTTGTCAGTTTCTTTCTTTTTGGTTAAAAGTTCTTCTAAATTGTTTGATCGTTGAAACGCGAATGTGGGTGATTGATCAAATAAATGTTGTAGATCCGGTTCTGTTTGAATAATTGCCCAATGTTTCATGATGATCGACTTCACATGGTGTGCTTTGGTGGAATGTTTCAATACACAGATAATTGGATTGGTATGTTTTGATTGTGTCTTGCGTAACAGTGCCTGTCTATCCATTATGGAAACTTTTTTAATCGAGTCCTCAATAATTTCCTTTGGATATCCTCGTTGAATGAATTTAGTAGCGAATCTGTTGATGGTTTCTCGTGCTTCCACTGGATCGGATGTAATTCTTTTGAACCTTATGAATTGAGAATAAGGTAAATGACGTTTTAGGGAGTACTGATAAAAACTCTTGAAATGTAAGGAATTATTTCTGTCGGTTTCTTTGGTGAATACATTGGTCTTAATGCCCTGGGTATCAATCTGAATCGAAACATCCAAAAATGCAATTCGATTTTTGTCGATCTGATGAGTGAATTTGATGCGGTTATGAACTTGATTAAGCTTCAAGATGTTATTTTGTAAGCTCATCGGGTCACCTTTCCAAATAACAAAAATGTCGTCTATGTATCTTTTGTATAATACCAGTTGTTCTTGCCCAGTTATAAGATATTAGCATACAACGGCAATCCAGGGAAGCCCCTCGAAGTGCCATTACATTGGGCATAAAAAGTTCCTTTCCACTCAAAATAGCTGTGGAATAATGCAAAATGTAACAGTTCTAACAACAGAATTTTGTTAGCTCCCATTTCTCCTTGTTTCAAAAGGGCCCATTATATAGCTTCCATGCCTTCCTGATGGGAAATAGAGGTGTATAGAGCAGTAACATCGATAGTACATAGCCACCAATTCTCAATGCCATCGGTATTTAGTGTGGATAACATATTCAAAAATGCTGTAGTGTCTTTTATGTATGTTTCCCATTGCTGGACTATCGGTTGTAAAAAACAATCCAAGTATTTTCCAATGGGTTCAGAAATTGACCCACATGCTGATACAATAGGTCTGAAGGGCGGGTTTGTTACATTTTTATGTATCTTAGATAGCATGTAAAATTGTGGTCGACGTGGATACTCAGTGTATAAGAACCTCTTAGTGTTATCATTAATCCAATCCATACTTAGTGCTCTCAATAGTATTTGATGAAGAATACCTTGGTAAGCCTTAGTGGGATATTGGTCAAGCTTCGTGTAAATGTTTGTGTCTTGTTCATGTGACAGTACACTCCTTTCATAAAATTCTGTGTCCATTATTACTAAAGCTCCCCCTTTATCGTTTTTTTGAAAAGTCCGTTGTTCATTGTTTGCTAAAGAGGATAATGTGCTCCATTCTTTAGATGAAAAGTTGGAACCCGTAGTTTTCCGGAAATCAATCTTGTTCATCTCTGACTTTATGAGTCGTTCAAACGCATCGATTGACTTGTGTGAAATGGGAGAATAAAATGAACTCTTGGCCTTGAATTCCCTGTACTCAGATTCTTGTGGGGAGTTCGTAGAAGGTTCAATGGTACTGAAAAAATATTTGAGCCTCAAGATCCTTAAAAATTTGAAAAGTGCAATCTCCGTTTCAGCAACATTACTATGATACACTGGGACGAAAGAAGTTGAGCAAGATGGTTTGTGCTTGAGTCAACTCCGATTTCGAGTTGTTGATAACTAAGTTGGTTTCGTTTTGCTTCGAAGGACTCTTTTGTCCGTCTCAGTGTCGGATTCTCTGGCTCCTCCTTGTTTTTCCAACTCTTTGTCGGGTTGATGGTTTGCTGCTGGGCTGGTTGATAAAAAGGATGCCTTAGTAGATTTTTGGCCTCCAGTGCTTGTAGATGGTTGTGTGGACAAACGTCCATCTCTGACTAAGGGAGGTCTATTTTGAGCACATCTGCTTCGGACACTACACTCTCTTGAGATGAGCCTACGTTAGGCTGTCTCTGCCATTTACATTGGTTGTATACCTCGGCCCATGTATAGACCTCATCAAGTTTGTAGTCGATGGTGTCTCTACGAAACCTTTTGATTTTACGCTCGTGAATTTCTTTTGCATATTTATCCAATTTTTTATTCAAATCTCCAAGTAAATCTCCCCAATTTTCTTCTGTTTGTTTGGACAGTTCCCCTTTAATAGTTTGAATCTCCTCTTCTAGTGACTTTAAGATATTTGATAACTCTTCAATGACAGTAAGAACTTTACCGCATACCGGTTCGGTAAGCATTCAGTCTTTTACTTGAATGAAAGAAAGCGGGTTCGCATGCGAAGCACGGCACGAGTCTAAACCAATTTTGCTTGTTTGATAATTGTTCAACTTCCCGGGTTGTGATTTTGTTCACACCGGGATTGTGCGCATGATTCTATGTTTCCACGTCACCCTTAATCATTATCGCACCATTTCAGATCTCTTTTAAGTAATTCCAAAGCATGTGCACTATTCACGAGGTGTCTGCATACATTTTTAAACGTACCAAGGGGCATATTCTCAAGGACTTATCGCCGAGTTAGCGGCACTTTATCGCAGCCAAAGTGGCAATAGATTTATCGCACCATTCACAAGCTGGTGCTAACAGCCGACATCGCCAGTTTTCCTGCGATAGCAGCCGCAAAAAACATCGCCACGGATGACACCGGCAACTAACGCTAATGAGATGCAGAGTAGGCGTTCCTGTGCAAAAAGCCGCGAAAACACCGCTTCGCAATATTCTCTACAACCAGCCAGATCGGCGATAAGATCCCAAAACAGGCGATAAGGCTCGTTAGCAGCAGGGATTTAACACCTGCTCCTACCTGGTGTTAAGTCGGACGACAACCTGCACCACAAAAGGGAGCCCAGACCAGAGCCACACCTGAAGAACAACAGATGCCATGGAGCTACTGATCATGCAGTTCGGAGCCCCAAGAGGGCCACAACACCCACCACCACCCCCCCCCCCCCCCAGGACCCCACCCCCGGGGCCCTACTACGGACAAAGATATTTAACATCAACTCTACGAAATCATGAACAAAACAATTCGCCTGATGTCGCACAAGTACAACAATTAACATTCATGTGTGGTAAGAAAAAGGAGAATCATCCATTCATCTTTGAATTTCCAAACAAATGATTTTATTCAAATTCAACTCAAAACAACTATTTGGAAGAGCCATGGCGAGTCTTCTCTGGACAATCTGTAAGACACAGCCTGGAAGACAAAATTCAAGATAAGAAGGTGTGTCATGAGCTCATCAAAGGACAGAGAGAGAGAGAAAGAAAGGGAGATAGAGAGAGAGTGAAAGAGAGGGAGAGAGAGAAAGAGAGAGAAAGGGGGAGAGAGGAAGAAGGAGAGAGAGAGAGAAACAGAGGAAGAGAGAGAGAGACAGTGAAAGGAAGAGAGGGAGAAGGAGAGAGAGAGTAACAGAGGAAGAGAGAGAGACAGTGAAAGGAAGAGAGGGAGAGAGAGTGCCGACACTGCGGACCCAGGCCTCACTGCTCACCTGCTGCCACCGGTGTGTCTCCAACCACGTGCCGGTATACACTGCAGTCCACCAGGTCCCCTATCTGAAACAGAGTCCAGATTTATGAATGGCAGAGTCCATATCAGTGCACACGCCATCATCGCTTGGCCGCCCCTGCGCACACAGGCTGCTGCACCCCAGCCCCTCCCGCCGCCCAGCGGTGTTTGCCCGCCCCTGCCCACCCAGGCCTCACTGCTCTCCTTCCGCCACCAGGATGTCTCCAAGAGGGCCCACCATGTGCCGGTGCAAGCTCCAAGCCCGGGGCACGCGACCTTGGCAGCCTCCACATCATGCAGCCCCGCCCTGCGGGCCACCAGGTCACACACGTGATTCTGGGTCTTGATTTCGCAATGGCAGAGATCATATCAGAGCACATGGCATCATCGCAGGCTGCACACCCGCTCAGCTCTATAGGTGCCACTAACTCTGTGAACCGCGAGGCAACGCCACGTGGCGGTAGGCCCGCGCTGCCCGCTGGCTCAGGCCTACACTGCGGTCCAGCAGGGCTCACACAAACCATTACCAGTCCGGACCGCAAGGACGGCGCATCACCGCAGGCTGCACACCCGCTCAGCACCTAAGGTGCCCTTACCTCAGTGCACCGAAAGTCACAGTCCCGTGGCGGTAGGCCCGTGCCTGCCGCAGTGTTTCCGGTGCCACCAACTCTGTGCAACGCAAGTCATGGACCCTTTCTGATTGAGTCCCGTGATATGCAAGGCGGACGCAGCCATGTCACCTCCGGCAGTGGGGAAGAACTGGGACACGTAGCGTCGTCGTCACCCCCTTTATACGTACGTCGAGTGGGCTGGGTCGGCGTATGCCAGGCCAGCGTAGGGGCGTGAATAATTATTCCTGGGCTCTGGGCATGGTTAATTTCTGGGCTGGACAGGAAACCAACTGATGCGTGTGTCTCTGTTGCAGTGTCTGCGCCACACGGCCGCAATCGACAATGTTGCAATGTTGCATGCACCCGGAGGGATTGTACAAGGAGCGCAAGGCCGCTCGGGCTCTTGGTTCATGCATGCCAACTGTTGTGTGTGTATCGCTATTGGTGCACCATAAGCCTAAGGCCTAGCCTCAATTGCAGCGCGAAAGCCACATCACATTTCCAGAATGCAAGCAGTAGTCAGACTAACATTAGGGATGAAAGCTCCTTTGTCTCAATACATAAGGCGGAAGGACATCTGCACCTCCGGCCTTGGTCTTGCATGCGGCAGGCACCCCCTGAGAGAGATACCATAGCAGATGATGATGACTCCCACACTACGCACAGCGCTAATGATAGACCAACGTATCCACACCCCACACACAGAAGTCCTTGCTCGAGGTACTCTTGTATGGAATCCCCGTGACACTTACGTACACAACAACCCATACGTCCAAACGTTGCACACACATACGACTCATTGCTCCGAACTGTGGCATATCATCCACATAACTGCCACAGGCCAGAACAGTGCCGGTTCTACGAGAGCCACCAACGCAATGGCAGAACATCCCGGGCGCATGCACAATGCCTGTCACGTGGAACTGTACCGTGACCGAATGCTGCCTGTTAGTGTCTGATGCATTGGTCTGTATGTTGTGGCCCTTGTCTTGCCCGTACTGACACGCACATGGCAATAAAGTCTACGCAACTTCACTAGTGTTCAACTGTGATGAGTGTTGATTAGAATGACAAATCGTGTGCCTCAATGAGCATTGTCCGTACACAGGGAGGGACTGACTGACGCATTTCACTTAGGGGGGAGTCCCTATTGCCAGCTCCACCTCTGTGAGCCAGACATAGTGGTTGGGATAGTTGCTGATAGACCTGTGCTCTTACGTGTCTTCAGCAATGTGAGTATGGTGTCCATATTCTTGCCATGTGGATCAATGTGATCCATCACTACAGGCTGTGTCCACCCAGTTGAGTGTGAGTAGGTATGCGAAGAGATGTTCTGTTGTCAAATGTGATGGGGGACACTACTTTAGGCCTGCCAACGACTTTGACATTTCATACCCAGCCCTATTTCTAACATTGTGTGGGGCAAAGTTGAGGAATTGCATGATTGTTGTTTCAGAGCAATGGGGCCACAGCTAGTGCACACATTCCCAGTCATCTCACTTCCTATGTGTGTCACGGTCAAACATGCGCATTGCTTTCATTTCCCAGGGTGTACCTATTTGGGCAATCAATGTCCTTACATTCATCCACACTTTCATACTTGATCGATTATGGACATGACACATCTGTGTGAATTTGAATGATTTATTCACATTTGGTGGAGTGTCGGAGCTGGAGCAGTACATGGCCATGCAAACCCCACATTACATTGTAGACCAGTGGAGGGCCAGCCAGAGTCATTTAGGGATTGACAAGTACATCAGAAGAGGAAGAGTACAGTTCGCAGTCTGATTGATGTGTCATTGGTAAGCAATCAAAATATGGCAGTCCATGTCGAGGTCCAAGGTGAGTGTCGCAGAGAGTTTCGGGGGACAGTGGGAGGTGTTGTTACAGGGCATGATGCAGAGGGCAGAACCAAGCTGAAACAGGGCATATGGCGGAGAAGAATGCTACTGGCTCCTTCTTACTACAAAGGTGGAATCACCCGCATCTTTGTCCTCTATGTCATCTGTCTGACATGTGGGTGCTGATGTTTGGTCTGCAGCACTGTGTGCCACTGACACATCAGGTGTCGGAGATGTGTGTGTAGAAGTACCAGCAGCATTTATCAGCAACTGCCTTAGTGGCAGCAATGCGATGATGAGGATCTGCAGGGCATGGAAGATCCCAACAACTTTTCGCTGGTGTGCATCGGTGGCAGCCATTCTTTCCGCATGCATCCGCTCCATGTTCTCCATTATCCTCAGCATCTGTGCCAACTCTCGGCTGACATCGCTGAGGCCACTCTGACTAGACAGTTGTTCTCCTCTCAGAGTCATGACTCCAGCGATGTTGGGCATGGATTGTTGGACATCATGGAGCGAACTGTGGGTGTCCGTTAGGGAGTGTAAGTGGTCCCTGATGGGACTTAGACACCCACGTATGGCATCTAGTTTGGCTGCCATGAGGTCGAACCCCACCCGCACCTGTTCAGCCACCTCCTTCTGGCAGTGTAACACATGTCCTTGGAATGCGAAGTGTTCTTCGGTGAGGTGCTGGGAGCCAGCCGTGGTGGTGGGTGCTTCCTGCTGTGTGGTCTGTGCAGGGGGTGGGGTCTCCTCGATGCAGCTGGACTGCCCTGCTCCTGGAGGTGGGTTGCCGTAGCTGTCCATGAGCTGTTGTCGAAGGTGTGGAGGTCCTCTTCATCATCACTGATGAGTTGTCTGGTCTGCTCTACAGGAGGTGTTGATTATCCCTCTGCAATGTGAAGGGGAGATGCATTTTGACATTGTGTTGACATGTATGTTGACGCATTGTTCAAGTTTACATACAGACTGCATGGCAATGTACATTGTGACTGTTTGGGAGGAGCTGGCTATTTGATGCGGGATGGTGTACATTTGAACTACATCACAGATGTGAGGTTGTGCATGTACATCATCATCTCACAGTTTCCTGCTATGCCAGATGTGATTGTCCAGTTTCTACGCACAAGCGGAACCAGTTGTGTCCTCTGTTCTGTAGTGAGAGTGTTGCACTTTGTTCCACATTGTCGTCATGAATGAATGAATGAATGAATGAAGTAACATTTATAGAGCGCATAGCTACCCGAAGGCATCCCAGCGCTGATGGACACCAAATTGATTACAACGGGTTAGATGCGAAAAAGCCAGGTCTTCAGGTCCTTCCTAAAGATATTGTGACTGGATTGCCCACGAAGCCGCAAAGGAAGGGCATTCCAGAGATTGGCCGCACTGTATGAGAACAGTCGGCCACCACTTCTGGCCCAGCGGATTATGGGAACTGAGGCTAAATAAAGATCATCGGAACGGAGTCGCCTATTGGCTCGGTAAGGATGAGCCAAGGAAGAAATAATGGCTGGTCCCCTCCCTTTCAGCACCCTGTGAAAAATACACAGGGCTTTAAAGTGGACCCTTTCCCTGATCGGAAGCCAATGGAGGGCTTTTAAAGCCGATCTGGCCGATTGACGGCCAGGGAGCCCTACCAGAATTCTGGCAGCACAATTCTGTACGACTTGGAGTTTCGCCAGAACCGAGCTAGGAGCAGCCAGGTATAGGGCATTTCCATAGTCCAATCGAGATAATATTAGAGCCTGAACCATCAATTTTCTTGCTTGAAAAGGGAGTAGCGGTAGCACCTTGCGAAGTAGCCTCAATATGCCAAAGCAAGTAGAGACCACTTTTCTGGCTTGAATTTTGAAGCTTAGCTCCTCATCAAGCCAGAAGCCTAAGCTCTTTATTTCCTTTTTTGGGATGGGCTTGGGACCCATACAGGCTGGCCAGATGGAATCTATTTCCTTGGGGGAATTATTGCCAAGGAGCATAAGCTCCGTTTTGTCGCCATTCAATTTAAGATGAGACGACGTCATCCATCTGGCGAGTTCTTCAAGGCAGGACAGCAGGCAAGAAGAGGCTCTGTCTGCGTGGTTCAGTGAGATCACTAATTGCGTATCGTCAGCATAAGTGATGAGTTGCACTCCAAAGGAAAGGACACTATCAGCTAAGGGGGCCATATACACGTTAAAAAGGGAGGGGCTCAGGGACGAGCCCTGAGGCACTCCACAGTGCAGGGGACGGGAATCTGAGATGTCTTCTCCCTCAAAAATTTGGAAAGATCTATCCTCTAAAAAGGAGCTTAACCATTTCAGGGCAACTCCGGATACACCTATATTATGAAGTCGTTGGACCAAGATACGGTGGTTCACCGTATCGAATGCCGCGCTGAGATCTAAAAGTATCACGGCCACCGATCCTCCTGCGTCGAGGATTTTCCTAGATTCTTCAACGACAGCTAATAGTGCCGTCTCGGTTCCTTGACGAGGGCGAAAGCCCGTTTGAGACGAGTGGAGGAGGTTGCCATCCTCCAAATGCCTAGATAACAATGAGTTCACATACTTATCTGTCACTTTACTGGCCCATGGAAGAAGAGAAATGGGCCGAAAGTTACCAAGGCAGCTGGGATCTAAGCTCGGCTTTTTCAATAAGGTTTTTACCATCGCATTCTTCCATGAAGGGGGCACCACCCCGAGAGAGAGTGAGGAGTTAATCAGGTCCACCATAACAGGACCGTCTGAATCCAACACTGATTTCAAAATTTTGGGGGGGGCCGGATCAGTGGGTGAACCACTCCTGACAAGTGCAGAGATGGTCCGAAAATGTTCCTCATTTAAGGGAGGAAATACTTCTAACACATATTCATGACTCTGAGCGATACAGTCCATACAAAGCAGATCTGTGTCAGGGTCAATCATGGGGAATGTGCTACTGATGGTTTGGACTTTATTGAAGAAAAACTCTGCACGCTCGTTGCAACGATGGGGTGTTACTTCAGGCGTATCAGGGGGGACGGGAATTTTTAAAAGTTTTTTAGCAATGCGAAACGTTTCGCGGGGGAGTTTGCCGCCAAGGAGATTTTCTCTTCGAAATAGTGGGCTTGAGCCTTTCTAATCTCGGTCTATTACATCTTAATGGTTTCTCTATACTCCTTTTTCTTGGGGGAGGTGAAATCTTTCTTCCAAGATCTCTCAGCTCTTTTACAGGTCTGTTTTAGCGCACGGAGTTTAGGTGTATACCAAGCTGTCCTATTAGGTCCAGTTTTAATATAAGTGATCTTCTTCGGAAGAATCACATCTAAAGAGCTCTCGATCCAATTGTTAAATTGATCGTTGGCTACTAAAGGATCCGGATCAAGAGATGGTCTCGTGGTGTCCAGTGCAAGAGCCCACTGTTCCACAGGAAGTTTAGACCAACAGCGACTGAATTTTTTTGCCGAACAAGTGGACAGGGGAGTAGATCTAGGAGACCATTGGAGGGAGATCAAAAAATGGTCTGACCAAGGTACGGGATAGGGTTCCAAACAGGTCAGCTCCTTCAAGTTAGTCATTGATGATGTGCTGTTATTGCTATGTGTGTGTGCTGCATTGTGGGAGAGTTGCCCCTGCAGCTGTGATTTTGCTGCCCCTTATCCCTTTGAGGCGGTGTGCCTTTGACTTCTGTGCTTCTACAGTGCTGGGATGTTGCGGACTTGGCTAATCTTGGCTCTAGTTCGGATTTTGGACTCTTGGGCATGGTTTATCCCTAGATGTGTTGTTGGCGTCAGGGGTTGTTTGTTCACGTGGATGCGTCAGAGTGTGACCTGCTTCTTTTACGGATGTGTTCCACACTCAGCCACCTCAGTGTCGTGGTGTGTACCATGTCATGATAATTCGACTGCAGCCATGCTGTTCGTCATGCAGTGTCACTTGCATTGTCAGTGTGGCTCACAGACATGCAGCTTTGCTGGTTTTGACAAGTGTGCATGGGTTGGTTGTGAGATTGGTGCTGTGTGGGGAGGGACCCCTTTGTGCCCATAGTGGACGGGGGCCTACTTGCTGTTTGTATGTGTGCTGCAGTGTGCCAAGGGGATCAGGGACATGATCCAGAGTCATTGTGGGTGTGCAGTGTGCTCTACTTAATTGTGCATGTGTGCCATTGTGCCCATCTACCCCCGTCCCCCCAGTCCCTGTTCGGTACTCACCCTGGTGCTGTTGTGTCAGCTCATGTCGAGCAGTGTCCGGTCCCCCAACTCCTGCCACCATCTCCCCACTGATGACTGTGGCCACCATTTCCTCCATCTCGTCCAGCTCCTAGTGTTCCGCTGGACTGCCACCTCCAGTCTGCATTGCTGCCTGATGGTTGTCAGCGAGTTTCTTCTTGGTTTTGCGCTTCGCATCATTCCAGCGCCTCTTGACCTCTCCAATTGTCCTCCTCCTCACTCCGACTGCATTCACCTTATCCAGGATGGACTGCCATATTGCATTTTTGTTTGCCAATGACACGTTGGAGGTGACGAACAGTTGTTGGTGGTGTTCTATCACCTCCGTGATGATGGTCCTGTTTTCCTGCGGACTGAACCTCGTCTTCCTCGTCTTCTTCTCCTTGCCCTTCCGTGACCCCGAGGTCCCAGGCTGGTCCTCCTGGGGGCTTGTGGGGTTCCGGTCATCCTCTGTACTTGCTCCGGCTTCCTCCATGGTGCTACGCAGTTTGAATTATTTTGTTTGTGTTTTTCGGTGCTTTTATAGTGCATTTTCCCGCATGACGCGTGGAAATTGCAGGCCTGTCACTGGTTATTGCTGATTTTTTTATCGCTGTTGGCCACATCGCAACTTTTTCCGCATTCGTGTTTCGTGTTTTTTTGGCGTCGCCTTAATTTTAACGCAGTCATTTTGCGCGTTATCGTGAGACTATCGCATGGTGCCGCTGTGTTGAGAATACAACGTTAACACGGTGTTATTTTCCCGCAATGGACTGCGATGTGCAAAGTTGCGTTAAGCTAATTTTGCGATAATCATCACACGTTCTTGAGAATATCCCCCCAAGTTTTTCTGGATACTTCTCATGTTTAATGATACGATCACGGCTCACTTTATGGCAGCATGTATGAGAAGTTTATAGTCACTTTTTATTTTTACATTTTTTATTTTGCACAGTGAACTCATGATCACGGTATTATGATAGCGGCAGTTACACCACCAAGATTACATGAGGAGCATACATTGAATTATGTATGGTGTCAGTACTCTGATTAATGATCTCATTTTTTTATACTTAAGGACTGCACTGAATAGTCTCTTTTTTCATTTCATATTTTCGGAACAATTTTGATGAGACCCCTGAAGAAGGGTCATCATTGACCCGAAATGCAATGGGTTGAAAAAATATTCGTGTTATAAATGTAACCACTATTAAGAAGCTATTGGTACATCGATTTTGATTGACTGAAAAAATTAAAAGGAATAAGCATCAACATTGGACGAAGTGTCATTAATTTGAAAAAATATTGTTTAATCTGCTGGAATTTGATTAAGAAAACAGACCGGTTTTCAAGATAAGTGCTCCCGTCAGATAGGTAGGAACTCGTCTCGCCTGGCACACCTGTACTCATTGTCTAATTAGAGATTTCAGACACGGCGCGATGACAGGGATGCACACAGATTAAAAAGATAAACAGAGTCAAACCGCTAGTATACAGAGTGCACTGCAGCATCATTGTGAAAATCACCATATTCCCAGCTTTCAGGAATATGCAGATTTGTAGAGGAAACCCAATTTTTGCACCAGAGATTTGTATTTTTCTAAGAGGTAGCAAATTTTTCCTCATTTTTATATTTTCAACCTACTTCCAGTTTGTGTTGGAAACCAGTATGAAACCCATGGGTGAGCCCAGAAAGCTATAGATTTCTGAAAGAATACATAGTTCAGCAAGGGGCCATTTATGTAGATCCCTCAAGGTTTTCCCAAATAAAATTACTATTGAAAAAAGAAAATGGAAATGAGTGGGAAAAATGATAATTTGTGACAATGTCATATCTTCATCGTAACTTCTTGTAACGATGGACGATTTGTAAAAGAAATATAACATTATGTCCACTAGACTATTCTGGTTACAGGGATATATTGGGTTTGTCGATTGTCCAAGAACCTGAGGGACCCAGAGCCAACTATAGAGCTGCACCTTCCAATGGCTTTTCATTATGTACCAAGTATAGAGAATTCATATGGTATATATGGGTATAAAGGAAATCTATGTGTTTCTGAAATCTACACCAGATGCAGACTTTAGAAGCAGTAGGCTTCTGTACATTTCTTAATTTGTGGGTACCCATAATACCATGTGATTCACAGGCCATTTTTCGAAATGATTTCTTTCTTAGACACTGGCTTACATTTGAAGGGCACAAATGCAGAGAAATCCAATTGGTTATAACAAATATTCTACTATTCTATGTTTCCACATGTCTCCCAATAAAAATGGTATCTCACTTGTGTGGTTAGGTTTAGTTACCGGAACAGGAAAAAGCCTAAACACACCATGGAAATATCACATTTTCCCCTTGAAAACTGATCCTTTTTGCAATGTGTGTAGCTGTGGATTTTGTGCCGTAGCTCATCGTCACCTGGGTAAACCTAGCAAACCTGCACATTTTTTAAACTATTTACCCTGGGGATTCCAGGGAGGGATGACTTGTGTGTCTCTCAGCAAGTTTTCCTACCCAGAAGCCATTGCAAACCCCAAAATTTGACAAAACAAACACACATTTTCCTCACATCTCTGTGCAGAAAAGTTTTGGAACCTGTGGGAATCCACAAATTCCATCCACTTGTCTCCCGATGATAATGGTACACCACTAGTGTGGGTTGGCCAAGAAACAGTGACACAAAAGGCCCTGAAGTGTTATGTGGGGAGATCAGTTATAGGAGTAGCTGCAGTATTTGGGGCCATGCTTTGCTGCCACCCATGGAAACCTGCCAACCACAGAAATTTTCTAAAACTGCCTATCCAGGGGATTCCAAGGTGGTGTGTCAACCATGGATACCACAAGGGTTTCTTACTCAAAAATGCCCCGCAAACCTCAACATTTTTCTAAAATCACACATTCTCCTTACATTTCTGTGATGGAAATTTCTGGAATATGCAGGAATCCACAACATTCCTACCTCCCAGAGATAGCCCACTTGTCCCGATAAAAACACTGCCCCACTTGTGTGTCTGATTCTACTGCCCATGACAGGAATGGATAAAACCAAGGTCAATGGGAGTCCCCTTCGAGGACCTTTAAAGCCCTCCCCAGTGTCGGCCAATGGCTGACAGACACACTGGGGAAGGAGTGCTGACACTTACACTTAAGGGGTTAAGGATGTGAATCTAGAAAGGTGAATGCAGTGAAAAAATCTTCTTCAAAATATACATATAGGGGGGAAAGTTCCCCCAAGCATACATTATAAGGATATTGCAAGACAATAAGGGGTTCCATGAATATGTAAAGAAATGAGGCCTAAGGCATTGTTTTCGGGAGAAGACAGGCCTTTTCAGCTCAATGTTATGGTTTGGATTATCATTTTTTATCAGTAGCAATTCCCAGACCACCGAGTAAACTAACAAAAAGATGGGTGGATTGCTTAAATGAATGTTAGCCATGGATATTTAATTTGGTTCAAAATCCAGCCCACCATTTTTGGCCTACCATGTTTTCTCAGATAGGAAGATTTCATATGCAAATGAGCCTTGGTCCTGCTCTCATAGGAACTGTCCATCCCAAACTGCCAGGCTGGGTCAATCTGAGAGTTAGCGGAAGCAACCCCAGACCAGTGTTACCCTCCTGAGCTCATCTGTAGGGTGCAACTTAAGCCCATGAGCACCGGACCCATGTCTGGGCATTCCTCTTACATTTAGGGCATCGCCCTGAGAAAGTAAAAAAAGACACATCAAGGCATAGGTTGTAGAAAATAGCGCACCATTTCAAGCTCAAGATCTCTCTAACACCTTTTGTCATCACTTAAGCACAGGGCTAAGTTTGCAGCAATGTGAATAGAGCATCTCTGCACAATTCATGTATTCATGTAGGAAACTTAGCACTTTTCACACAGATCACATTATAAGGGCAAAGTCTACCAACAATGCACAACACAAAGAATAGACTTTTATCCAACTGCCCATAAAGTGTTTTTTGACCTAGTTGGGGTTATGATGCACTATAAAAATGTTAAAACACAGGATTTTTGTTGACTACTTGTTTCTTGGAGCTCATTGTCATTAAATGCACCTAGTGTCTCAGAAGTCACAGAAAGGGCATGTTCCATACATGCAATCCTTTCTGGACATCTTAAAATGAGATTAATACTCATGCTGCACGTTAATTAACTAGTTTGTGTTAAACCACTTTGTTCATCATGAGTGAAGCTAAAGTAGATTGTAATTTGGGAATCTTATCCAGACGTAAGGCTACCACAACATTTAATTTAATCAGAGGGACAGAAATTCACAGCGCTTTCTATCAAACGGTTCAGACTGTAATCTACCTTAATATCATGTCAAAAATATTGACAGTCATTCCTGTAAATTTTATAGCAGGTGAGAATATTGTTTTTTCCATTCATTTTTTAATATTGTTGTAGTTAATATTGTGTTTTTAAATGTTATATATAATGGCATTTATACATTCATTTTTTCATTAGATTGTATAATTGTTTTATTTAATTTCTCATTATATGTGTTATTTTGACTGTAAATATTTTGTGCATGTGTTGAAGTCAGTCAGCCAATCTTTATTAGAATTTATAAGGAAATTCATAAAAGATACATAGCTTATAAAAAATATAAAAGTACATTCCATAGTTCGTGGATGAGCACATTACTTTACATTCCATAAAATAAATAAACCACTTACAATCAATAAAAGCAGCATTAAAATGATTTAAATTGGAACAGTTAAAGTACATTCTATCTACTTTAGGAATTATAAAGGCAAGTTCTATTCATTTTCTTGATATCTAAGATCATCTAAAAAAGTCAACGATTTTCTTCTTCACAAGGCAATTTTGATAAAAGTAACATTGGAGTAACACATATGAACATTTGCTAATTGTTTCAGATAAGTAAAAGCCACTTTGTGGCATATTATACAATTAGACAGGAAAAGGGGTCGAAGTAAAAGCTTTCTAATGTCACTATAAAATTTGCAAAAAAAGCATAAAGTGCAAGGTCGATTGAATGGCCTTTCCATCACACGGACATCTAGGTAAGTTTCGGAACATAGATCAGTTTTTGGAAAGACCACAAGAAAATGAAGTGACTCCAAACACAATCTGGTGAGTAAAAATCCATAATATACATTCTTTACACTGACCAGATAACCTTGAATCCCTTGTACTCTATATCCTTGGAGATATCTGGGCACTGTTATTTAAGTTTTTTCCATATACTCTCTTCGAGTATTCATATTATCAAAAAAATATTGCGTTAATCTCATTTTTACTGTATTTCAAAATACCATGAGGTTCCAGGACGTTCAGGTTTTCCCCTACTTCTGATAACAAAACTCTCACATTTTGTAGCCATGAGATTTTCTCCGAATGATCCAAACCTAAACAGTCCTTAATTACCTCTCTGGTGAACTTAGTGCCCCCCTTTGACCAGATGCCATGCCATTTTCTCAAAATACTTTGGATGGTCTCTTCAATGTATTCCATACCCAATTCTTTGTGTATGGTTGAGTTAGAATTTGAACCGGGTACACCCAATCATCTTCACAAAAATAGGTTTTCTTGCACCTTTAACAGGGGACACTTATCTACACCCCGCAATGGGGAGCCGTACAGAGCTACCGGTAAACATTTGGTTCCATACAACTTCACCATATCTCTCACAGGCTTGTTTACTATGTTCTTGGAATATCTAAAAATCGCTAATAAAACCCTTATAACATTTTATTTAGCTATCTCCATATGTGATGATCAATTAGTTTTTCGGGAAAATGTGATACCTAAATAGTAAAAAGTTCTAAACTCTGTTAATTTCAGTCCATGTACATAAAAACATCTATTCCAGGTCTCTTCTTTTTCCCACAAGAAATAATAAAAGTTTCCCTACATTAAAATTTAAATTAAGGGCTATGTCTTCCATAAAAGTTTCAAACTGATGAATAAGCAGTTCTAAACCATTTGCTGTCCTGGAAATAAGTGCTGCATGTTATGTTATGTTATGTTATCACTGATTTGTAGCGCGCAAGGCTACTCAGAAGAGTGTCCCGGCGCGAGCACAAGAGAAACAGAACACGGAAAAGAGACGGTAGCACCAATAAAAACCTACTCAGTTGAATAGGAAGGTTTTGAGTTTTTTCCAAAACTGCATCATCTGCATAAAGCAGGATAGGGGTAGGGCGAGTACCTATCATGGGGGCATCAGCACGAACTTCTTGCAGGGAGCGGTATACCCCATTTATATATAAAGAGAAATAGAGGGGTGCAAGCACACAACCCTGTCTGATCCCATGGGCCACCCAGAACTTCTTGGTGCGTTCTCCATTTCTACCAAATCGCACAGATATTTTTAAAGTAGCATATAATCGAGAAAGGAATCAGATAATGTCACAGGGAGCCCTCATATCAATTAAAACTTGCCAAAGTTTGGCATGGTTTACAAGATAGAAAACACTTGATAAATCAGCAAAACATAAATATAGATGCTCCTCTCTTGCCTGGGTATATTTACTGATTATAAGGTGTAGTTTGATCGATTGTTCTATCGCACCTATTCTTTCCAAAAACCAAATTGTATATCAGAAATTACCCCATGTTCGTGGGCCCAAGCTTCCAACCTTGCCATTATCACCCTTCCCATTACCTTCAAAGAGGAATCTAGAAGTGATATAGGGTGGTAACATCTGGCGTCCCCTGTGTCACTTTTCTTAAAGATGGGCGCAATCACACTTTCCGACCAAGCTGTTGGGAAATAACCATGAGCGGAAGCATTAAAAAGTTGAGTAAGGATTGGAACCCATAATGATGAATGTCCAAATTTTGCATGGAACAATCTTTCAAAAATGGTGAATCTATGATTCTCCAAAGCAATATATCATCGCCAGTATCGGCTGCCTGCTCCAAATCTGCCCATTCCTGTTCTTGAAGTTCCTTTTTCCTTTTATCAATTTCGGTCTTGTAATTATCTCTTAACATCCTAATTTTTTCCCTATCCCTAGTAGTTTCCTGGAGGGCTTTTCTCAAAATTTGGGTCACTTTTGTACATGTTGGGTTGAACCACCGTGGGGGAGGTTTCTCTTTTGTCAGTACTTCAAACTGGTCTATGAAGTTTATCTGAAATGGCCACAGTAATTTTACCAAATGCTTCCGCAATTTTGTTATGATCTTCCCCCCATTCACTACAAATAACAAAGGACTTCCATTGCTCAGAAGCAATGGTTCTATATAACAGTGGTTCAATAATACCAGACCATTTGAGAGCAACAGTTTTACTTCCTACACACTTAATTATAGGTGCTTGCCCATTAGACTTCCCGTGAGACTCCCCTCTATTACAATGGATATTCAAGGTCAGGACTAAGGCAACATGATCACTAAGGACTGTACCGATTATTCTATAATCTTTATTTAACAATAAATCCTTGACAGTAACAAAGATATGCTCGATAACAGAACAATGCTTGTTACCAACAAAGGTTGGCATATCAATACCATCTTCCATCAGATTCTGAACAACAATCTGCATGTTAAACTGATATATTATTTCATTTAAAATATCCCCATAGGGATCATGTATACAATGCGATTGATATGCCTCAGAACAGTCCACATAAACACAAACAGCATTACCAGTAGTCTGACATTTTTTAATGTTAAAATCTCCAAACCAGATATACATGGGATCTAGAGGTGACTGATTTAAAAAACTCTCCAGGTTTTTTCTTAATTACATTGCAACTCTACCTCTGGTATTATTACAAAGATTAATATAATAGATAATCAAAACAACCTCCACACTATGATTGAGTATAAGATGAACTATCTGCTAAAAAAGGAGATTGTATCATTGTTTTCCCTACCTTAGTGGTTAAATGATTTGAAATAAGCACAGCTAAGCCGCCTTTTGATCACCCATATACTGATGGTATGGCAGGAGTAGAGATGGAACATACGGTAAATTCCTAGGGCAATTTCAACAATGACAAAATCCAAAACCAACAAGTAAATACTAGGAGAGCCAAGTGTAATGACAAAATACAAAATTGGTTATTTATTGATAGTAATCTTTTTTCCACATATAAAATGTAAACAACATGCATACACGCCACAATCAACTAAACATCCATACTTAACATTCAGAGTATATACATATACAGGTATATTCAATATTTGTGACCTTGTCTGTCAACATATTCTGTACATGTTCTGATGCATTTGATTTTTATAACAGCACTTAATCATTCTTAACGTTTTTCAGAACTGAGCCTCATCTTTACGCTTTTGATATAAAACATGTATCTGTATCGTGAAGCGACTGCCGTTCCCGGGTGGTTTCTAAGTAATATAATAGTTAATCAAAACAACCTCCACACTATGATTGAGTATAAGATGAACTATCTGCTAAAAAGGAGATTTTATCATTGTTTTCCCTACCTTAGTGGTTAAATGATTTGAAATAAGCACAGCTAAGCCGCCTTTTGATCACCCATATACTGATGGTATGGCAGGAGTAGAGATGGAGAAATAACCATCTACGTATGGATTCTCCTACAGCCAGGTTTCTTGAAGACAAATTATGTCTGCAAGTTTTAAGGACTTGATCCAATGCAAGTTTTTTGTTTTTGACTACACTCATGATCTTCACTAGTTCCCTTGTGTCTTGAACCTTTTCTCCACTTATTTTGCTACTTCCTATTTGCCCTGTTTCCTTTAATTTATCATGTCAATCTTGCTCTTCTAAATGTGGTAGTGGAGAATATCTGTTAGATATGGCAATTGCAGGAAGGGGAATACCACTTAAACCCTGTTGACCACCAAGATTGGAATTTACTGGACACTTGGCCCTATGCAGGGTACCACGTTGATCTATATTAGAAGAATGCACTCCTCCCTGACAAAATGGCCTGTAGAAATAACCCAAAGAAAGGGCTTATATTCTATTTGGGCTAGGTGGTCTCTGCATTAACCTTTGCAAGAGATTTCCCACGGTAGGTGGTCTATAGAAATTCCAAATAACACAATCTCCCGAGTTTTCTTTAGGATGAATACCTAGCCATGGGACTCTTTTTGCATGCAAGACTTCTCATGACAAATCTCCTTCCCATCCAGAATTTTCTTTTGCAACTAATAAACTGACCTATTCCACAAGGTTTCATAGTCCTCCTTGCCTTCCTTTACAAGCCTTGGCACACCCTTAAGTATTATGGTATAAGGGGTACATTCAAAGGGAGCTGGGGATAACCATTTTAATATATATCGTCTTTCCTACATGTATACCCTCCAGACTCTCGGCCATTACAATTATAGTCACACACTGATGGCATGGGGGGATTTGGAATTGCATGAGGAGCGTGTTTTTTAATCATATTTTGGTTTTGCTGTCCCTTATCAACTTGTCCCCCTACCAATGCATTGTTTGTCACATCCATTTCAGGATCCAATAAAGGTGGCACCAAGTTCCCTCCCCCCTGCCTCTGTCTTTTGTCTATTATATTATTAATAGCCGACAGTTGTGCGGACATAGCATCCCATCTCAACATGAGTGGTGCAATTTCACTTTTAATTAAATCTCTAAAAAGCTCTTTGCACTTCTACAACTATAGACTCATAACCAAATCTAATGGGGGGCAAGAGTCCGTAGTTTCACTATTAGGATTAGGTGTACCCGATGCTACAGTGCCAGGAATGCTGGAGAGTGTAGTCTCCCTCCCCAGCACAGCATAGCGGCAGACTCCCGGGCAACAAAGAAGAATGATGGTCCTGCGCTGCAAGACGCCTCTGATGAACTTAAGGTGCTCCAGCGCCTTGGTGCAGCATTGTATCGCGGGCCAGGAATGCCTGGGAGTGTAGGCTCCCTCCCCAGCATAGCACAGCAGCAGACTCCCGGGCAACAAAGAAGAAAGAGGGTCCCGCACTGCGGGATGCCTCTGATGAACTTAAGGCACTCCAGCGCCTGGGTGCAGCGTCGCGTCGTGGGCCAGGAACGCTGGGTAGTATAGTCTTCCTCCCCAGCACAGCCCAGCAGACTCCTGGGCAACAAAGAAGAACAAGGGTTGGAAGTGTTTTGAGGTTACTAGGGTACAAGGTTGGGAGTGTTTTGAAATTGTTTTATTCTTGCTACTTTTTTATGTTAATTTTTTAACTATTATTATTTTAGATTGTACATATTTTATTTTATTTTTGTATATATATTAATTAAACATTAATTGAACGTTTCTAATTTTATTTATTTCATTACATTATTCATCATTTTATTGTATTTGTTTTTTTTAATTTGTAGTTTGAATACTATTTGTATACATATTGTTCAATTAATACTGTAATTGTTTTAAAAAAGAGTATACATTTGTCATTATTGTGAACTGTTCATTTTATTTTAGTTTTTGGACTGATTTTTAAAAAAAATTAAAATAATTTAAGTGTTTACATTTTTTAAAGTCCTATGCTTTTGTTTTAGAGTGTTATTTTTTTCAATAATTCTCATATTTAATTGGTAATTTATTTGCTTTATTGTAACTTTTTTGTAAAGAGTGTAGGCTTTTGCTGTTAATTTTTCAGTCAACATTTATTTTGAATTAATTTCTGGTGATTTTTTTAGTAGTGTTCTATTAATTGTCTCAAGGTGGTGTAGACCTTTGTTGTTAGTAAGTAGGGGCACTTTGCTTACTGGCATTTAATACATTTGTTTAGTTTGTTTGCAAATTTTTGGTTTCAACAGTGTTTGGGTTTGTCCAAGTCTTAGTTTTCATTAGCTTTGTTCTTTTTTGAGCATTTATAGAAATTGGTAGAGTTTTAGATGGCTTCTTCCATGTGCTCCTTGGAAGGAATTGTGCCCCCATCCACTGCATTGTTAGTTTTTGTTTCGTGAGAGATTGTGCTATTGTAGACATTCCACCATTAAAGCTTTGATTGTCACCTGCATCCTGATTGATGCAGGCATCCAACCCAAATTTTTTCAAAATAGTCTTTTAGTGGTGAAAATTTGTTTTCATGTCTTTGGGAGTATGCCATTTACACTTTCCCGTGCACAAGGAATGACAAAATGGTTACCCATTGTTTCTTCAGTCTCTGCTGCAGGAGGTGTGTGTCAGGCTTCCAAAAATCTCATAAACTTTGGTAAAGTTTACTTGTGTGCAATACATTTGCATGCTATCTTACCACACCAGTGATTCTAGGTGTGGCAAAAATCATGTGCGGATTTAAGGTGTGGTATTCCACACCCTGGAATCCTGATACCATGGGAGCCACAATAAATGTGTAGTCAAGCCAAGCCTGGATTTATGGCACAATAAATTTATTTACTGGGTACGAACTTTTTTCTTACTGTAATAAGACAACTCGTAATGTGTGCCTAACTTTGCGATTGTTAAAATGGACCACTTGGCATCTACTTTCCATAATAAAGAATCTTTATTTTAATAACTATCCAAAAGTATATTAGGGTAAATGATTAAACAACGGAACCCATTGTTGTTAACAAGGGGGAATGGGAGCGTTGCATTTTGCTCACTATTTTCACATTATTTATTAATGCAGCAATTCTTTAGTCATATGACTGCCTAAATGATTCTCCTTGTTTAGCAGGGAAGGAGGTGCCAACACTGTTGTTTGCTGATGACACCATTATAATATGCAAAACTCCTGTGGGTTTTCTGATACTTATTAATAGGCTTCTTGCTATTTGTACAATCAATGTTCTAGTAATTAATGCTTCTAAAACAAAGTTTATGGCATTGAATCCACACTGATCTTTTCATGTCACTGTATGTATAGGAGAAATTCCCATGGAGATGGAATCTTGGATTACTTGGGGAGAAAACTGCCCCGTACTTTATCTTGGTCTCCACAAATTTTAAAGAGACAACTAATGTTAAATCATAAGATCACTGCAATGGGTACCTTCATAAAAAGATTAATGTAATTTCTCAAGGAATCAAAATATGTAATGAAAAAGCACTGAAAACCTCCATTATGACTCTGATATTTGAGTTTACTTGAACATGAGTGGACTAGTCATAACAGAGAACTGCTTTATTAAAGGTTTTACTAAAACTTTAATTGAGTGCCCCGAGAATACTTGTCTACCTAGAATTGGTCTTAAGACGTATTGAGCACACAGCCATTTATAGACCCCTTTTATACTGGATCCTCATCTGGTCAAATGATAAATTTAGACCTCTTTTAGAAATTATGCGCATGAAAAATGCCCGCAATGGGCCCGATTCTGATGCAGGTTGGAAAAGCTTCCCGACCGAATCGGTTGGGAAATGGTTTCCGACCCACTCGGATCGGGAAATGCCGACCGGCGGAGTAGGATGCATCCGGATGCTTCCAGATACGATTTGGTTGAACTCCCATTGACTTCAATGGGAACATTTGTTCCTAACCGCATCAGAATTGGGCCCTCGGTCGGGAAGACACGTTCCCGATCCGATTTGGAAGGAGCAAATGCCGTTAGGAGGCCTTCCTAACCGCATCAGAATCAGGCCCTCGGTCGGGAAGCTTTTCCAACCCGCATCAGAATCGGGCCCTTTGTCACCTGGTTCAAACACAATACGCCATTGCTTCACTCGCTCAGTACCATGGAATTTTTGCAGTCATCCTAAATTCATAACTCTCAATAGTGCAAACGTACTGCACCAACAGTGCCCAGTGGTGGTTTAATAGACACAATTCACAATAAAATTTGAACATTTCTTGGAGTCTTCCCACTGGCAAAAGTGTTTTATATCAAATTTAGATTAAAAATGTTACCCGTAGCTACATATTGCCATAACTGGTTAAAACTGATTTAAACACCACATTTTTGTCCCATATGCTTTAATTATGAAGAAACAGAGGCACATTTGCTGTTTTTTCGTCCGGCTTATCAAAATTCAAGAAAAACAAATGGATCATCCCAGTTTGCCCTAGCTTGGGATTTAAAAAATACACCATATACCTAAGGATTTGTAAATCAGACACAAGTGGTCATATAGTTTTTGCAGACCCTAGAGGTGTGATGAGTGGCAGAATTGCTTTTAAACCAGTTATGGCTCAGGGGGCCTAAAGTACATTTGTATATAGTTACTTTTTTCACTTTTCCAAGATGTAAAATACATATTTTATTCACACTGAGGCTTGTCTTGTGAGAAATATATTTGAATCTCACAATAGAAATAGCTGTTAGGCCTTCAGTCACTATGAGGTGCACTCTTTAAATATATAGGGGCCGATTCCGATTCGGGCCGGAAAAAATACCGACCGACTCGGTACGGGAATTTAGTCCGACCGGACCGGTGCCGTACGATGAAATGCATGTGAAATCCGACCGACTCGGACGGAATACAAAACGACCGACCGAGCCGGACGTAAACAACCCATCCGGCCAGGAAATCACGCGAAACGAACCGACCGACATGCACCCGGATTGAACCCGAACGAAACGTACCCGCGAACTCCGACCCACGTAGTACGATGCTGTGCGTGCAAAACATGACCGACTCGCCCGGAGCACAAGCCGTACGACCGACACGTATACAAAACCCAGCCGAAGCAACCCAATACTCCGCGACCGACTCGTACGCCGCATATGAAACCTAGCTGACACACAGCGGGAACGAGTCGGACAAGATCGCACCAGACAACTGCAGCGTCCTACTCGGACACAAGAACGACTCCTACATGCACCAAAAACACCAAGGAATTTTTTTTTTTTAAAAGGGCCAAACAAGCAACCACAAAGCCAATAAATACAGGGAGGAAAAAAAAATGGAACAAGGACACACCTCCAACTCCACCTACATAAAGGCCACAAATCCCTACCATGATCCTTTGCAAATTCCACTGACCTGCCAGCACAGAACACCATCACACAGCAACCACAGACACACTCACAGCTCATACATCACACAAGCCACACACCATTACCACACCTACAAATAGCACCCTCACACACACCCAGCTAAACCTACACTCACACCCCCCACTTGCACACACACACACATCAATCACCACCACCACCCATCACCATGCCCCCAAAGAAGAATCATAAGTTCCTAGACAGTGAATTGGAAGTCATGGTAGAGGAGATCCTCAGGGTAGAGCCACAGTTGTTTGGTACATTGGTACAACAGACCCCCATGTCGCAGAAAACCAAGATGTGGGCGAGGATTGTCGACAGGGTGAACGCACAATCACCATGTTTGCGCACAAAGGAAGACATCCAGAACAGGTGGTATGATGTGCGCAGGAGGGTCCGGGACCTACTCAAAAAGGACTACCTCCTCAGCCAGCACACCGGCAGTGGCCCTCCTGCAAAACCAGTATACCTCAGGCCCTGGGAGGAGAAGGTGCGGGCCATCCTACCACCAGTGAGCGTATACGGACTAACAGACATCCCAGAGCCTGGTGAGTACACAACTAATATACACAATATGGTGTGACAACACACACACATCACAGTCAAGGGGATAGGCAAACCATGCACCCTTAGCAAATACACAGCAACCAAAAGATATTCATCCCAAGATGTGAATGCTAGTCAGACAAACACAATACCTGCCATCTCATAGTGATATGTAACTGTGTCATGACATGTACAAACCTAACAACAAATACAGCAAGGCAGTGGCACAAATAGAACCAACAAACACTCCCAGATATTTACCCACCACTAGAACACCACCTCACAGGGAAGCTCACTGAAAGGAAGGAATTCTGTGTATGCTGGTGAAGTCAGTGTAGCCAATAGCATGATGGGAGTGGTAGTCACAGATATTGGTCACACCCACAATTGGCCCATCAACACCACTCTGAACCATGCTCACATCAGAGGGAGTGGAAAACAACTGACAAGATGGCTGACACTAGGTACTGCTGTGGGGAGCACAAGGCCCTGATGGGAACTGGGCACCAACAAACAACAGGACCACACTGTCAGCCATCTTGCCATTTCTGTCACACTCACACACAGTGAAGTCCACTCAAAAGGAAGGAAGTATGGGTATGCTGGGAAGGGGGGTGTAGGCAATAGCATGATGGGAGTTGTAGGCACAGATATTGGTCAGCCTCACAATTGGCCCATCAACACCACTCTGAACCATGCTCACATCACAGGGAGTGGAAAACAACTGACAAGATGGCTGACACTGGGTACTGCTGTGGGGAGCACAAGGCCCTGATGGGAACTGGGCACCAACAAACAACAGGACCACACTGTCAGCCATCTTGCCATTGCTGTCACACTCACACACAGTGAAGTCCACTCAAAAGGAAGGAAGTAAGGGCATGCTGGGAAGGGGGGTGTAGGCAATAGCATGATGGGAGTTGTAGGCACAGATATTGGTCAGCCTCACAATTGGCCCATCAACACCACTCTGAACCATGCTCACATCGCAGGGAGTGGAAAACAACTGACAAGTGGCTGACACTGGGTACTGCTGGGGGGAGCACAAGGCCCTGATGGGAACTGGGCACCAACAAACAACAGGACCACACTGTCAGCCATCTTGCCATTGCTGTCACACTCACACACAGTGAAGTCCACTCAAAAGGAAGGAAGTATGGGCATGCTGGGAAGGGGGGTGTAGGCAATAGCATGATGGGAGTTGTAGGCACAGATATTGGTCAGCCTCACAATTGGCCCATCAACACCACTCTGAACCATGCTCACATCACAGGGAGTGGAAAATAACTGACAAGATGGCTGACACTGGGTACTGCTGGGGGGAGCACAAGGCCCTGCTGGGAACTGTGCAACAACCAACAGCAGGACACCACTGTCTGACATCCTGAAAGACAACTTGCACTCCCTGCAATGGAAGCACGTTCCATGGTGGGCTATCTGGCTGGGTGGGAAGGAGGACACACAGCACTGACCATAGTTACAAGCACCTCCCCTCACACACCCCCTCAACAGCTAACTCCACATAACCCACCTGGGAGAATACAATGCCTCACATCCTAACTGAAGATCCCACAAAGAACCACCACCCTGGGTTATGCTGTGTGAAGCACAGGGACACTCTTGGGACTTGTAGCCAAACAACTGCCAGGACAACACTCCCAGCCATCCTGTCAGCACCGGCACCCCACCCCACAGAGAAGCAGAGTCAAAAGGAAGGAAGGATGGGCATGCTGGGAAGGGGGGTGGAGGCAATAGCATGATGGGAGTGGTAGTCACAGATATTGGTCAGCCTCACAATTGGCCCATCAACACCACCCTGAACCATGCTCACATCACAGGGAGTGGAAAAGGACTCACAAGATGGCTGACACTGGGTACTGCTGGGGGGAGCACAAGGCCCTGCTGGGAACTGTGCAACAACCAACAGCAGGACACCACTGACTGACATCCTGAAAGACAACTTGCTCTCCCTGCAATGGAAGCACACTTCATGGTGGGATAACTGGGCTGGGGGGAGAAGGAGGCCCGGATGGCAAGCAAATACCACCAATGCTGGTCATGCACACACCTCAACATTCACATTGACATGCCACAGGTTGGCAGGACAATGTGCTACACCAATATCACTCTCTGACTGTCACAATTTAGGAGAATGCAATGTCCAGGCCCACATCCAGAGGTACAGTCACAACTGTCAGGTGTTTGAACAATTGATGCCAGTAGAAACATAACATACAATCTGTGTCTCTCCCCAAAACAGGTGATGATGGGGACACAGCAGCAGACGAGGAGGAGTCCCTGTCCCAGGCTCCGGTGAACACTGAGCTCACTGGTGTGGATCAGCCTCTGCACTCCTCGGATGGCGAAGAACCAGCTGGACCCTCCGGTGTGAGTCATCATGCAGCACCAGCAGGACCAACATCTGCACCCCCTGCACCCACCCCTCCAACAACTGCCAACACACAGGCCACCCCTGCCAACACGGACAGACCAAGGACCACAGATGACAACAGCGCAGGGACCCAGACCCAAACTGGAGCTGGTGACAACGAGCCCAGGAACAACACCCAAGTGGGCCCACGGTCATCTGTGCTTGCCACCGCAGGTCCTGCACGTGTCGCCAGGGGTGGTGGGAGGGGTGGTAGACATAGGTCGCTCTTTGCAGAGGGGTCTGGACTGCATGATGACCCACAACTGGCACGCATCGCGGATGCGTACCAGACTAGCACCGGAGAGGTCAGCCAGGTAGTGGGGATCCTCAAGGACATACAACAGCAGCAGGCTGCCCATCATGCCCGCTTGGACTCCCACATGTCCCGTGTCGAGACACACATGTCACATGTCGGGACACACATGTCACATGTCGAGACACACATGTCTGGCATGGAGTCCAAGTGGGACACATTGGAACAACTGACAGCGGTGCATAGGGACATACTGACATGCCTCCGCCAGATCAGCACCAACATGGCCTCACCTCCCTGTGTGCCCACAACATCTGCTGCTGAAACAACTGCAAATGCCACAGGGAGGGAGGAGGACTCTGGCAGAGAGTCCCCTGCACCGCCGCAGCCTGCACCTGAGGGACCCCCCCAAGAAGAGGGGCCATCCGAGGAGGCCAAACTGAGAGGCCGATGGCCATCTACATCCCCAGGAAGCCAACACCTGTTCTGGAACTTTTCCTCTGTGTGCAAACTGCACGCCCTGTCGAAGCCAACCCAACTCTCCCACATGACATGGGGAGCTATAGTTGGCCAAATTTATCAGATGACTGTGGACTTTACTCTGGACATTTCAGCTACCAAGACTTCCGAATCACATGGGAACTTTGGATTCCAATTTCTATTTACAGCACCCACCATCCTGTGCACCATCCTCACACCTGTATGTAAATAAACTCACCAATACACCATATCTGCCTCTGTTGTGATTCCAACGTGCTCTCTGTCATGGAGATGGTGATCTGAAAAATGACACTGTGCATGCTAACTGCTACAGCAAGTCCAACACCGTCATGTCAGTCATGGCGACGTGACATATATGAGGGAGACACACCACTAGGGCCACACAACACATATACACCAGGGCCATCAGACTCATCACCTATACTGATGTTGCAACTAAATACAGTGGAATGCACAGACACGCCACTTATTCACAGTCTGTGTCAACTAGACTACAGGAGCAGTAAGCAAATGTCAGTCAGATGTGTGACTACAGACAACGCACATCCCAAAGTGAAGCACAGGTTTATTACACATTTGCAACATGTTGTTTCCACTACAAATGCTAGCTAATCCAACCTGGCTGTGGCCACAAAGTCAAAAAGTGCAGAAGATAGAAAGTCCAGGGGTGTGTGGCACATCACCTGTAGGGAAACGACTGCTTCCACCTTGGAAGTTGAGTCATGGATTCGTGGGATCCAAGTTGATCAAACAACTCCGGCAGCACCCTGTGAAGGACAGACATGACACACAGTCAAAACCACTGAAGAACAGCACAAAACGGCAATACTCATGTCTAATACATGTCACGAGATAACTACACAAAACCAAGTTAGCATGTCAACACTGTTGGGCAGTACAGACCACCTGCAAGGACACATCGATGCACGCATCCAGTCAAGTAGCACATGGCCACACTCAAACAGCACCAGAGCACCACACACACATATCATGCAAACTCAAATCATTAACATTACAACCCTCTGGAGACTCACATTCAGCTGAAGAAGTTGGTGATGAGCTGTGTGCGGACATCACCATCATCATCATCTTCACTGGCATCGTGACCCAGGCCAGGATCTTCCACAGGTGGCGGACGTTGGTCATCGTCATCCAGGATGAGAGGCAACTCCTTCCGCACTGCCAGGTTGTGTAGCATGCAGCAGACGATGACAATCTTGCACACCTTTGCTGGGGCATATGGGAGGGCCCCTCCTGTCTTGTCCAGGCAGCGGAAGCGGCTCTTCAGGAGACCAAAGGTCCGCTCAATCACCCTCCTCGTCCGACCATGTGCCTCATTGTAGCGCATCTGGGCTGGTGTCACAGGGTTCCTGAGGGGTGTCAGCAACCACGGCATGTTGGGGTATCCCGAGTCACCTACAGACAATTGCACATTAGCCGATTTGAAAATGTGTGCGGAAAACAACATAGCAGAACACACACAATGGTACAAAGTCAGTACACACCAACAAGCCAGGCACGCTGGTTCGGCATCTGTGACATCATCCTCGGGATGCGACTACTCCTCATCACGTAGGCATCGTGTGCCGAACCGGGGAAACGGGCACACACATGTGTGATGGTCATATCTGCAAGACATACCACCAGAGCATTGATCGAATGGTAATGTTTACGGTTCCGGTATGCCTGCTCATGTGCCTGTGGTGGTATCAAAGCCACATGTGTCCCATCAATTGAGCCAATTACATGTGGCATCCTCCCCAGGGCATAGAAGTCACTCTTGACGTCAGTGAGTCGTTGACGTGTTGGGAAATAGATGTACTGGTTCAGGTATCTCAACATTGCCCCCAAAACATCGCGTAGCACACGGCTGAACATAGTCTCTGATATCCCACCGGCAGTCGCCACAGTGTGTTGAAAGGTACCAGTGGCAAAGAAGTGTAGGGTGCCATCACCTTCACCTTGGGGGTCAGCGCTGTAGGATACGGACGGCCAGGCTGCAAATGTGGGTCCAACCGCATTGCCAAATCCTCAATCAGCTGCCTGGTGAAGCGGTACCGTCGGATGCTGTCACGTTCCACCATCGTTGCCAGGTCTGGGAATGGTCGATGGACAGCAGGAGCCCTGCAGTGCATAGGTGAAGAAAGCAAGATTGTCAGTCACCCCACCTATGTGCCGTTCACCATACTCAATTTCACATGATACATCATTAACAAACAAAAGTACTTGATGTGTGTGTCGTTCTGTTTGGACATATATGGCACCTACATGGACATCATCTAACATCTCTGTTCAACAAGTGTTGACAACAGGTTCCAGGGTGTGCTATGGGAAACCATTAGGCTGTGTCACAGTACCCATTTACTGCTCTCACGTTCCACACACATACCACAGTGACATGTCTGGACAGATGCTCCACAGGCCTCACAGCTCATTGACAGGTAGATTCCCAGGGACCCTGTCTTGCCACATGGACACTGGCATGACATGGCGTATCATGTACACGTCAGAAAAACAAACATGACACCCACAGGTAGTGGCCCCTGTAGCCTCTGCAGGACAGACATGGACGTCTGTGACACACACACACACAACATCAAAGTTCATGCACAAACCACGTGGATGTGGAGACTGTCTCCCATTGTGCACATGGAGTCAGAGACATGTGAAACACAACATGCACACAGACTGCGGAGGGAGATCATTATTGTGGCAATGGGCCACCCTGTGATGTACATGCCTTCCCACATGTGAGCCTGGGGGTATGTGACATGTCATACACATACACAACCTGGAAATGTGACCATGACACATGCTCCAAAATGAAAAGTTGCACACCACAGTGGTCAGGTGCACAACACACAAAGGATCCTGTCCCCATGAACACGTGCACAGCCTGGGTGTGTCTGCCCCCAAGTGCCACCCCAAAAACCACATGTTCACCCACATACACAGATAAGGTTATGCTGCCACACATGCCTTAGATACAGTGTGGACTGGGTGTGGTGTTGTAGGTGTGCCCCTGAGTCCCTGGAAAGTATATGTGGCTGGCATAGGTTCACCAGTGGCCAGCATGGTGACATATGCGTGTGACCTGTCCAGGGACGCGTTGTAGAGCAATGGACCGATCGGTGTGCCCGCACGGCCCATTGCATTGGATGTGAGCGGGTACGCGTTGTACAGCAATGGACCGATCGGTGTGCCCGCACGGACCATTGCATTGGATGTGAGCGGGTACGCGTTGTATCCCGGGTACGCGTTGTAGAGCAATGGACCGATCGGTGTGCCCGCACGGACCATTGCATTGGATGTGAGCGGGTACGCGTTGTATCCCGGGTACGCGTTGTACAGCAATGGACCGATCGGTGTGCCCGCACGGACCATTGCATTGGATGTGAGCGGGTACGCGTTGTATCCCGGGTACGCGTTGTAGAGCAATGGACCGATCGGTGTGCCCGCACGGCCCATTGCATTGGATGTGAGCGGGTACGCGTTGTATCCCGGGTACGCGTTGTAGAGCAATGGACCAATCGGTGTGCCCGCACGGACCATTGCATATGATGTGTGCGGGTACGCGTTGTATCCTGAAATACGCGTTGTACAGCAGTGGACCGAACGGTGCGCACACATTGGCTGGGGCCTGGCATGGCAACGGACGCGTTTTCGAAGCTCCAACGAGTCTGATGCAGTGAATTCAGTTGGCCAGCCACAACAATGTTGCAAAATCATGGGTGTCATGAAGTTGAAGATTTGAAGGATGCTGTGGGCGTGTATTAGTGCTGCTATTCCATGGATTGGTCAGATTCAGAAGATTCAAACGACTTGGACCTATCACTTTGGACACATGGGACAGTATCTGCCTCTGCAGCACACATATAATGCTGGCTGTTCCCCTGAGAGCTCACTTGCCTGCACTACATGCTCCAGGACGACATCTGCCACCAACACTGCTGCTGTTTATGCATCCTCTGGCTCCTGCAATGGCACGTACTGTGGAGAGAGCCCCAGCCTTCAGCCTTGAGGAGAACCAGGCCCTGCTGGACAGCCTCCTTCCACAGTACAGCAAGCTGTATGGGAAACCAGGGGAGCAGGTGAGTGTGCTGTCCACTGCCTCACTAATTGTGCATGTTCTCTGACTAGCAGGACTTTCAGTGTGCACACCACTGGCTAGCATGCCCACTGAGTAGTTGTCACACCCCAAAGTGTGTAGGTACATGCACTGAACTGGTACAGTGCAGTAACAGTGCATTCCAACAAGGTTTACTTCCCATGCAATGATACCATGTACTGACTGCTGGCAAACTGTTCATAGCCATTGTTGCACTGCCTGTGTACATCATATGCCCCTGTGATTGAGACATGTATATCCAACTGTGTGATGCACGTATATGTTGCATGTGTAGTAATGGCCTTTTCACTTTGTCATCCTCACAGGTTGATGCCCACCAGAAGCAGGAAATCTGGCTGACCATCGCCCGGAAAGTAAGATCCGTGAGGGTCTACAGGCGCAGGATCCGCAACTGCCAGAAGAGGTGGCAGGACCTTCGTGGCTGGACCCGGAGCATCGCAAGGGTCCAGCTGAAGCTGTCGCCTCCTCGCAGGAGGGGCGGACACCGGACCCTGACCCCCCACATGCTCCGGATCCTGGCGGTGGTCTTCCCTGACCTGGATGGGCAGCTGAAGGCCAGACAGCAGCAAGGAGGGGGTGAGTCCATGACTGCACTGTGCACTTTGTCTGACATGCTATGTGCCCTCCTCTGGCCTGGTTAAACTTCCACAGTACATCAGTCATGTGGTACAGGACCCATGTCCCTCATTTGTGACATGCCCACTTCTCCTCTGATACGCATATGTGTGGCCCTTATAGTCAGGAAATTGTGTCATTTGGGGACTGTGTCATTGCATTTAGCTTTGCTCAAGGTGGGGGACAGCATTTGTTCCCGTGACTATGTTGTGCGATTCATGGGTGGGTCAATTGCTTACACAATGCCTAAGTTCTGACATGTAATCTGGGTGTAACTTTGATATGTGGTCCGCTTGCTGCTCTGACTCACCACATATCCCTGGGGAATTTGGCACACACCCATGCTGCTGGTGGGAACAATGTTTGGGCCTCAGGAGTATGTGTATCCAGTGTGTCACACATGCTTAGCCACCTGCCTACTGTCCAGGACTCATCCCTCTTACAGGTGGAGCTGGACAGTCATGCCTACTCCAGGGCATGCAATACACTCTGTACTCCCACTCCTGTGTATCATCTGGCATGTTGTGATCAGTGAAATGTACCCTCAGGTGTCTGCCTCTGTCTCATTGTGCTGTGTCTTCGTTGTCAGGACTACTGGTATGTTTATCGGTTAGGGCTCAGCATGCCATCTGAGATGTGACCATGATAGAAGATACTTCTGTGACTTATAGGTGTCTGATCACTTGACTGTGCACACAGGTGTTTGCGACTGTGACTTTCAGGCAGCTGTATTGTCATTCACAGCACACTGTGAGGTGCTCATGTTCAGAGAGTTGTGTTTCATGTCCCCCATATGTCCAGTTGGTATGACGTGGACAAATAGTAGTACAGATGATGTGGTATTTGGGGGATGGACATGTGCACTTGTCAGTCACATAACTTGCATTCCCCATGCCCTCGGATTGTGACACAGTGCAGACTGTTGATGGCTGGCTGCCATGGCCATGTGACTTGAGACAGTAATGTATGACTTTGCACGCATTCCTGTGTCATGGCATTAAACTTCCTGAGACTGATCCTGCAGGGGAGTGACATGTGCAACATGCACCCCATTGTGGCATTGACTATCCGGACATGGGTGCATCATGGTGTCTGGTGCTGGTATGCATCACATGCATTTCTATTTAGACTCTGGCCATCCCTTTATCCGGACACCTGCACTGACTCAGTGGCAAGAGATGTGATGTGTGCATGTTCACATACTTCACTGTGTTCCCTGCATGTGTCCACACTGGGGTCTTACCATCAGACAGGCACCAGACAGATAGGTGCAAGGGCAGGAGGGGTGTGAGTCCCATGGTTGACCATCAGACTGACAATTGGCTTCCCCGAATCTGTGTGAGGACTTTAGGCAATGTTCAACTAAGGATGCCAGGGCTTGCTCTGCAATGTGCTGTACTTACTGTGGTGTGTGCGGTCAGTGCAGGTGACTGATGTTTGTCTGTTTCCCTAATTGTTTGCAGATACATCCACGGCCACAGGAGGGGACAGCTCCATGGACCAGGAGGAGCAGCGGAGTCAGACTGGGTCAGCATCGGACGAGTGGTCAGAGGGACCCAGTGGCACGGAGGGCGAGGGGAACCACACGAGGAGTCCTCAGCACCATCCACCTCAGCTGAGGACCACAGCAGCTCGGAGGATGACTCCCTTGTGGAGGCGGGTCTCAGCAGCCACCAAAGGCCAGCTAGTCTGTCTGGCCCCGCCACCACCACCACCACCACTGCCCTCCCATTGGCTCCCATTCCTGAGGTCCGTGGAGGCTCCCGTACTCGGGAGCGTGTCTCCTTCATGCCAGGCACCGCACCCCCTGCCCCTGTGTCCCCTGCTGCCCTGAGTGAGGAGTCTGTGTACCTCCTTCGGCAGCTCCATGTAGGGCAGACAGCAATGCTGAGTGTCCTCCATGCACACACCACTCTGTTGACACAGCTGGTGTTGTTCATGGAGGGCATCTCGACGGGTATGCCTGGCCTACAGAGGAGCAATAAGTCCATGGACTCCTCCCTGACGGCAGCAGTGTCCCTCCTCCAACAGTCCCTCACCCCTCCCACCTCTGCCCCATCCACACTTCCTGCCCCCTACCTGTCCAAAGCACATGCACACCTGCACAGTCACCCAAACACACAGACACGAGCAGCACAGACACACCCAAGAGAAAGGCAAGACGTGCACACAAGCATCCTCAGGGGACTGATACCACAGACACAGGGGATGGGGAACACACACACACACAGGCAACCACAGTCACTCCGCAATCCTCAAGATCCTCTCCCTCCAAGACCCCTTCCCTTGCCTCACCTGCAACCCACCTGATAAGCAGCTCTTCCTCTGTGACCTCGGCCTCTTCCCCTCCAATCCCGCTGATCCAGCACACCTGGGGAAGTGGAAGTCCACCCACACAGAGGGGAGTGCCCCTCGCCCCCGGACACCCTCCCCCAGGCACAGGCAGAGTGAGCCCCCCACCTTCAAGTCCCCCCGGTCCCGGAAGAGCAAGACCCCACCACCGCCCTGCAAGTCAACCACCCAGTCTCTCACCTCCATCCCCCAGGCCACCACTCCACAGGTTCCACCGCCACACCCTGCCCCAGGTTCCCCCACACACCGATACCGCATCCCCAAACTGCTTAGGCCCTCCCCCCTGCCACTTGCTCTTCCACCCCAAAACCAGACGCTCTGCCTGTTTGTGCCACTGGTGTGGAGACCGTGTCCCCCCCTCTGTCCTGCCCAGCTCTTCTGCCCCCCCTTCCACTACCTTGGAGTCATGCACTGCGGTGGAGTCCACAACCACCCCGTCTGACTGGGGCACTGCATTGGGGACCCAGTCCACTCCATCAGACCAGCCCACTGCAGTGGTTGCAGCACCAACACCATCTGACTTGAGCCCTGCGGTGGTGCCAGCCCCCCCTGAGACAGACACCTCCACTGCAGTTGCCGGTGACACTCCTGCACCCACCTCCCCTTCACTGCCTCCTTCTGGCATCCCCTGATCCTGTCCCTGCGGTGCCTGGCCTGCCCCTCGTATGCCCCTCCAAGGGGGATGTCCTCTGTCCGTACCTGTGCAGGCAAGCAATTGTTGACAAGTTGTCACACATCACCCTGTTGGGACTGTATATTTGGACTGGCCATTGGCCTTAATTTATTTTGGACTTTTGATTTGAGTTGCACACTTGCTGAATAAAGCCTCTTTTTGTTTACTTGTGGTTAATCTTTGGAGGTACATGATGTAGATGTGTAGAATCATGCATTTGCTGTTGTAATAGTGTTCAGATCAGATAAATGAAGTTTTGCTGTGATGGGCTCCATGTGGTCCATGGGATATGTGTCCTAATCTAGTCTGGATCTATAGCATCCTTTGCTGCAGTCTGAGGGTGTAATGTTCAGCATTTGACACAGGGATGTACGTTTAGCATTTGTAGATTACCATCTTTGTCCTACACTGATGCACATCTGGTGGGCTTACCACTGTCCAATGTTCCTAGTACCCTGACTGTGTGCCCGTCTCCAATGGCATGCAGTTTAGCATATCAAATTTGGAGGACTCATCTGTGTACACAGTGCAAGTTGCTTGACACGTGTCTTGGGTGTATGCAGATGACTGACGTGACACTCCCGTGCCCAGGCTGATATGAGCAGAGCCTTCAGTGTGTTGTAGTTGTTGACTCACTGACCGAGTGTTCTGCTGACATGTTTGAGTCGTGCACAGACAAGGATTGGCACAGCTGACCTTCCACAGGAGTGGAGTGCCCTCATGGCAGCGCGTGATTCCGTGATATAGGCTGTGCCCGTGTTGTGTGTTGTGTAGGCATGTCTGTGCGTGTTCCCTTCTCCTTTTCCTACACAGGCTGTGTCCCTACGGATGTTCCTGTTTGTGATGCTTGCTGAGTTGTTCTGTGTTCATCCAGCATCTTGGACCTGGTTTCTCCGGGATGTGGGTGCATGGCAAACTAATGTTCATGAGGTTGTCATCCCTAGTTGTCTTTGTTGTCAGGGCTCGGGATGTGGGCAAACGCAGATGGGACACAGTCAGGATTCCTCTTGGCACTTGTTGGTTACACGAGTAATGTGATTTTCTGTTTGTGTATGCTTTCAGTGATTGTGACACATTGTGTGTGTGACTGCTGCCACTCCTCAGGGTCAGAGCTGCAATGTTGGAAGTTGTCTATGTGTGTCCTTTGTGGGTCAGCTTGGCTTCTTCATTGGTGTGTGACTATGGCCAGGATCCCATTGTTTGGAGTGGATTTCACGTCATGCCCATGTACGGCATACTGTGCAGTGTGTCAGACATTCACAAGTATTGATGACTGGCCATGTGTGATGGGTTTCTGCACCTTATTTCCCCCACCACCCCTGGGATTGTCATGGGTGCATGTGCAATGTCAGCAGTCCATGTGAGCTTCACTGCTGCACATTGGTGGAGTTCAAGGTGTGTGGCGTTGAGTGTGTGCAAATGTGAGTTGTTGCACGGCTGGGGCACTACCTCTATATTGTCCTTGGCTGGCAGGCCATGCTGAGTGCTTTGTGCTTGTATAGGTGTGATGGTAGTTTGTTGCTCAGGACACATGGCTGTGGTTCACAGTGTGGATGACATCTACCTTTGTCATCACAGTGTGATTGTCATGCAGGCTAGTGTCACCACAATGTGGGGTCCCTGGGGGAGTGCTGTGGTGGTTCTGTCTCTTGCTGTGTTTGTTGCTGTTCCTACAAGCTTGTGTGACATGTGTAATTTGGGCTCCCTCTCATCTCACAATGCCTGTTTGCCCACATAGGGGAATCCAATCCATGAGTTACTTTTGTATGTGACTGTGTTGACATCTGTGTATTAGTGAATCTGGCCTCCTCATGTGTTGTGTGTTTGCCTGGGGACACTGGCACACAACCCCCCTCACCTGTTGTGTATGATATGCAGTGTGAGTCTGCCTGTTTGTGTTTGTGCATTTGCACCACTGCATTGGCATATCTTTAGTTTGCCATTGGCTGTATGTTGTTTGTTGGCTTTACCCTGCTGGCCCTGGGACTGCTAGGTCATCAGTCAGCACATTGATCATGGTTAGTATGTCCCATTGCTGCCATGGTATGGTATTTGTTCACCTGACATCTACAGTCTCCACAGGATATCTACATTTGTGTGTCCATTGGTGCAGATATGTGGGTCTGCATTATGATGCTCACTTCTGTCATTGTGTTATTTGTGAATGTAGACAATGTGGGCCCCCATGGCTGATGTTTGTGTGCACATGGCCAGAATGATGTGTCATTGGCACTGCACTGCTTGCCTCACACAATCTATGTTGCTATGGGACACAAGCACTACAATGCCACTGTAGTGTTTGGTGTTGTGTGGCCAGGAATAATCCCTGCAGTTTTGTTTTTGCAGCTTTTACCAGGACTACACTTAACTTTTAGGCACTGTGGTGATGGGGCTTTGGGCCCCATTGCCACACTGTTCAAAATGTGCTTCAGCTATGGAGCACACACTTACCTTTTGGGCACTGTGGTGATGGGGCTTTGGGCCCCATTGCCACACTGTTCAATATGTGCTTCAGCTATGGAGCACACACTTACCTTTTGGGCACTGTGGTGATGGGGCTTTGGGCCCCATTGCCACACTGTTCAATATGTGCTTCAGCTATGGAGCACACACTTACCTTTGGGCACTGTGGTGATGGGGCTTTGGGCCCCATTGCCACACTGTTCAATATGTGCTTCAGCTATGGAGCACACACTTACCTTTTGGGCACTGTGGTGATGGGGCTTTGGGCCACATTGCCACACTGTTCAAAATGTGCTTCAGCTATGGAGCACACACTTACCTTTTGGGCACTGTGGTGATGGGGCTTTGGGCCACATTGCCACAGTGGTCATGGTCTGCTTGCATTGTGTAGGCCACAAACACAATTATGTGTGACACATGTGTTAGGGGGTCACATTGTATGTTCAATGTCATGTTCAGTGTTGTATGCATTTGACACAGACCACACACGCTTGTCATGGTGTTGGGGGTGGGATGTAATTTACAGACAGTCCTTATGTGGGAGTATGCTAGTTGTGTCATGCATTACCCGTCCTATGAGTAGGGGTGGTTGTAGTGACAGGCATCCAGCCCCCCATGAGTGGGGATGGTAGTAGTGGTAGGCATCCAGCCCCCCATGAGTGGGGATGGTAGAAGTGGTAGGCATCCAGACCCCCATGAGTGGGGATGGTAGTAGTGACAGCCATCCAGCCCCCTATGGGTGGGGATGGCAGTAGTGACAGGCATCCAGCCCACCCTGAGTAGGGGTGGTGTTAGTGGTAGGCATCCATCCCCCTATGGGTGGGGATGGCAGTAGTGGCAGGCATCCAGCCCTCCATGAGTGGGGATGGTAGTAGTGGTAGGCATCCAGCCCCCCATTAGTGGGGATGGTAGTAGTGACAGCCATCCAGCCCCCTATGGGTGGGGACGGCAGTAGTGACAGGCATCCAGCCCACCCTGAGTAGGGGTGGTGTTAGTGGTAGGCATCCATCCCCCTATGGGTGGGGATGGCAGTAGTGGCAGGCATCCAGCCCCCCATGAGTGGGGATGGTAGTAGTGGTAGGCATCCAGCCCCCCATGAGTGGGGATGGTAGTAGTGACAGCCATCCAGCCCCCTATGGGTGGGGATGGCAGTAGTGACAGGCATCCAGCCCACTCTGAGTAGGGGTGGTGTTAGTGGTAGGCATCCATCCCCCTATGGGTGGGGATGGCAGTAGTGGCAGGCATCCAGCCCCCCATGAGTGGGGATGGTAGTAGTGGTGGGTATCCAGCCCCCATGAGTGGGGATGGTAGTAGTGGTAGGCATCCAGCCCCCCATGAGTGGGGATGGTAGTAGCGATAGGCATCCAGACCTCCATGAGTGGGGATGGTAGTAGTCACAGCCATCCAGCCCCCTATGGGTGGGGATGGCAGTAGTGACAGGCATCCAGCCCACCCTGAGTAGGGGTGGTGTTAGTGGTAGGCATCCATCCCCCCATGAGTGGGGATGGTAGTAGTGGTAGGCATCCAGACCCCCATGAGTGGGGATGGTAGTAGTGACAGCCATCCAGCCCCTATGGGTGGGGATGGCAGTAGTGACAGGCATCCAGCCCCCCATGAGTGGGGATGGTAGTAGTGGTAGGCATCCAGCCCCCCATGAGTGGGGATGGTAGTAGTGGTAGGCATCCAGACCCCCATGAGTGGGGATGGTAGTAGTGACAGCCATCCAGCCCCCTATGGGTGGGGATGGCAGTAGTGACAGGCATCCAGCCCACCCTGAGTAGGGGTGGTGTTAGTGGTAGGCATCCTTCCCCCTATGGGTGGGGATGGCAGTAGTGGCAGGCATCCAGCCCACCCAGAGTGGGGGTGGTGTTAGTGGTAGGCATCCATCCCCTATGGGTGGGGATGGCAGTAGTGGCAGGCATCCAGCCCCCATGAGTGGAGATGGTAGTAGTGGTAGGCATCCAGCCCCCCATGAGTGGGGATGGTAGTAGTGGTAGGCATCCAGCCCCCATGAGTGGGGATGGTAGTAGTGGTAGGCATCCAGACCCCCATGAGTGGGGATGGTAGTAGTGACAGCCATCCAGCCCCCTATGGGTGGGGATGGCAGTAGTGACAGGAATCCAGCCCACCCTGAGTAGGGGTGGTGTTAGTGGTAGGCATCCAGCCCCTATGGGTGGGGATGACAGTAGTGACAGGCATCCAGCCCACCCTGAGTGGGGATGGTAGTAGTGACTGCCATCCAGCCCCTATGGGTGGGGATGGCAGTAGTGGCAGGCATCCAGCCCCCATGAGTGGGGATGGCAGTAGTGACAGGCATCCAGCCCCCCATGAGTGGGGATAGTAGTAGTGGTAGGCATCCTGCCCACCATGAGTGGGGATGGTAGTAGTGGTAGGCATCCAGCCCCCCATGAGTGGGGATGGTAGTAGTGACAGGCATCCAGCCCACCTGAGTGGGGATGGTAGTAGTGGTAGGCATCCAGCCCACCCTGAGTGGGGGTGGTGTTAGTGGTAGGCATCCATCCCCCTATGGGTGGGGATGGCAGTAGTGGCAGGCATCCAGCCCCCCATGAGTGGGGATGGTAGTAGTGACAGCCATCCAGCCCCCTATGGGTGGGGATGGCAGTAGTGGCAGGCATCCAGCCCCCCATGAGTGGGGATGGTAGTAGTGGTAGGCATCCAACCCCCTATGGGTGGGGATGGTAGTAGTGGCAGGCATCCATCCCCCTATGGGTGTGTATGGCATTGGTGATGGCCATCCCGCCCCTATGGTTCTGCTGTTGCTAGTGTACGTCATTTGTGCATCCCTATGTGTGTGTGACATATTTCGGGTACGTGTCGTTTGTTTGTATTGTGGGTGTTTGACTTACCGTCTGCGCCGTACGCGTCCGTACCGGTCCTGGTAATAGATGTAGAGTATTGGTAGGACCTGCGCGATGGGATTCATGGTTGGGTCGTCTCGTTCGGGTTTCTCGTGGCTTCGACTCGTACTCGTCGCTGGCTTGTTCGTCTCGTCGCCGTGGATCGTCTTGTGGCGCGAATCGGAGCTTATGTGCAGCTCTCCCGGATGCTCAAACGTGCCGGACGTAGCGACGAGTTTGGCGCGTACGGAAGACGCATCGTACTAGTCCGGCCGGAAGGTGCTGTGTATTTGGTTCCGTGCAACTCGATTCGGCGTTTACGGATCCGGCTTGGGCGGGTAACAGGAGCTGGAATGGGTAAGTACGGCTCGCTCAGAATCTGGGCTGTTATGCGCATCGTACTTGTTCGTTCGGTAGAGTGTTCGAGTCGGTCGGAAAACACGCGTTCGGCTGGTATTTTTTCCGGACGAATACTGTTAGGTGCGCTTCCGGCCGACATCGGAATCGACCCCATAGTCTGCTACTTTTTTACAAATTAGGCACTCTGCATTGTGGTCTTACAAGGTACACTTTAATGGCAACTTATTAATATTAAAAAGGCTTTGCTACATGGAAACAATATTTTTCATTGCCATGTGTTACTGCAGTGTCTTTAACATGCAGCCTAGCCACAGAACAATGGTGCTCATGGAAGCCTTATATTGGTGTCTTCTATGTGCATGATGTAAATACACACTGCAGCCCACAAAATACATTTAATTTTCTTGCCACGGTTGCACTTTCTGTGACATCTACCATGTTCTTGCAGGAAAGGTGAACAGGCCAGTAGGAGTGAAATCAATTTTACCAATGACAATTACAGGGTTAAAGTTCATAGCCTCTTGCAATAAATAGCAATGGCATGTAGCACAGAGCCCTGATACTAGCAGGATATAGAGTTGAGAAAAAGATAAAAAAATCATGGTCGGCCATGCAGAAAAGGAATATTTCCTTCCCACTTCTACTTATAGGCACCACGTGAAGCATTGATGGAAAATATCATACAGTACTTGATTAAAAATACAATAGTGGCCTATCATATGCAGCAATCAAGCATTACTGCCTGAACCAGTGTTTCCCAAGCTTTGGCAATCCACCTATCTTTAATTGAAATGAGGTAGTGCAGTTTTTAATATAACTAAATCATCGTGCGGTAGTGCATTGTCATTGACAGACAGCATATTTTCCCTAGGTCTGGGTGGAACTTGCTCCTTGGAATTCCGCGGAGTGCCAAAAAAACCTATGCGAGATTCTGTGGAATTACACGAGCGAGTGGAAGGGCTCGTCCGCCCATTCGCGATGCTTTTACTTGACAGTAGCGCGATCGGCACATCCGCGCTGTAAAAGCAGCGTAAACGGCACCAAGCAGTCCACACAGGTGCAGCTATTTTGTTTTACCTGCTTTCCTCCTCTGTGAATGTGATGGGCCTGATTTTTCTATCCTATTAAAATCTTTACAACCCTCCTCCTATCCCATTATTTCACCCCTCATTTACCTTTATTTTATTAGTGTGTGTCTTTGTGTTTGTGTATTTTATGTTTTTGTCTTTTTATTTCCATTTTCCATGACTTTTTTGTACTTTTTTGGGTTTTCCCTTTACTTCCGTTGTTCTTCCTTTCTTCCTTCATTAATTCCTTCCTTTTCCTATTTCTTCTTTTTTTTACCACCCAGCACCATGGAAGAGCAGGGCAAGACAGGGAGCAGCAGCGCCAGCGTGGCTGCTACCTACCTACCTTGCAGTCAATAGTGCTGCAAGGGGTGCAGTCCCGTCCCATTTTCTGGGAGATAGAGGTGGCCACACTTGTTTTTTACATGCAGCGCTACCTCCCCTTCATGCTGGCAGCAGATGGCAGGCCTGGGAGCGGGTACGCCCTGTGGGACTGTCGGCTGCTGTGCGGGAGAGTGCATCGGTGTGTCCGTCGGGAACACTAAGGTCCAGCGCACACAACAGCAGTTCGATGCACAACTGGGCCGATATCCTCGACAGGGAGCAGGACCTGCTTGACATGCTGGGCGTCGAGGTTTGGGGATCGGTGAGTAATTATTTATTTGTTGTGTTATAATAATATTATTTTTCAAATAGCATGCTGCTCACACTCAGAGATAAGTTAAGTTTACGTTACGAATATTATGTGATCCAGTTTGAGTAGCCAGGTGCTCGGCGCTACCTAATCATACTCGTTGGCGCTTGCTTGGTCTCATTATTTAAGAAGCCATGCATACTCCTCTGTCCAGTCACTAAGACAGTGGTAGTAGTAATATCAGTGAGTTAGTGTTCTCTGTGCCTTCTTTATGTTGCTTGTACAGTCCCAAGCAATCTCCTATTGATGTGTAGTATGCATTTATGGATTGGAAAAAGAAGGAGACTGAGTTGGCTCATCAAAGGGGGTTGAGAATGAGATGAGAAGCAAAGATCATTCATTGCAATTCATTAGTAGTTACACATGTAGTTTAGGAAATTTGGAATAGGGCTTAGGTTTAGGAATAGGTCAATTCAATACCAGTACTATAGGTGATCTGATTTAGAGAAGTACAATGTTACTGCGTTTGCCTGTCAAAATATTTTTGGGGAGATTAACTGTACCACTAATCCATTTTTGTATCTTCTTTATTTCTTACATCAGCAACCAAAGGCAAGAAGAGGGCTTTGGAGACGAATCAGGGAGCCGGGGGTGCCACCACCAGTGCCGCGGCTGACGGATCTGCAGACCCTAATAAGTCATCCTGGTAATATTATTATTATTTCCCTAACTTTTACCTCTTCCCATTTAGAATAATGTTTGATTTTTTATTTTTTATTACTGCGCCTGTCTCTTGTTTGTCCTTCTCCTCTTCGATCTATCTAAGGTTTGTTAAGTTATTGTTATTCCTTCATTTTTCTATTTTTCATGTTTCTGTAACTGACTTCCTCCGTATTGTACTAGCCTGTAGCTTTCTTCTGCTTTGTTACTAAGCTTTCCCTCTCCCCTACTATATCTTGTGGACTGGTACTGTAAGACTAAGAGAACACATTTTAGGACGGGTACTCTACTATGAAGATTACATACCAAAGTAAGCATGTTTGTTGAGAAGGCTTTCTTTTCTTGCTCATGCTCAAACAGTAAAACAGAGAGAGTGCCCATGGTCATGGTGGACACCCCCAATGTTCTGTTGTGTTATCATTCATTTTATACCAGCAGTTTCCATGACAGTGCAGCATGGCAGGAAAGTAGTATGAGGTCCCATTGCATTTGCCAACCAAGACCATGTGTCCTTTATTGACCAATTGCGCTTCAATGACTGAGAGTCATCATGGCTCTGCCGCTCCATTGTGAAACGTTTTTGGTTGGCTTGACTACCAGGCTTTTCTAACATTGTCAACCAACAAAATGCCCAAAGTGATATTTTTAGTAGAAGATACTGCTAACTGAAATGTAGTGATATATTGTGGTTGTATTTTGTTTAAAAAAAATAATAAGGGAGGCTTATCTGACATCTAAAATGTGCAATGTTTTTTCTAGCCACACAGACCACCACAGTGCAGTTCAGCGCCAGCGCACCAGACACGGATGGGTTTGGAGGGAGTACTAGTGGCAGCAGGGACAGGTGATGGTAAGTCACATTGTTTGCTTATTGACAAATTTCTACTATACTCACTGTATCTGTTGAGCGATGCAGAAATGTATACCACCCATCATCATTTATCACCTCCCTGCCCATGGCATTTCGCCACCCATGACCTAACTGCAACATGGTTCAATTCGGCACTGCACTGTTGGCTGTGCAATGTGCATCTACTTCAATGAATGTGGCATTTACAAAGCTTTCAATGCATTGTAAATCGATAACATAGGTGTGTTTCCCTTCCCTCCCAATGTCCACTCAGTCACCTCCTAGTACTTCACTCCTTTATTCTTTCCAAAGTTCTGTCTCAGCCAACCAAAAAAATTGAAAAATCCATTCTTGGGATGTGCCACCTTTTTCTGGCCGAAGTGATTCATATATTTCATGTCTTTCATACCAGATTTATGCCTGTTCAAATTTTCCCTTTCAACAGTCATCAACTACAGTGACTGACTAAGCCAAAGTTTAGGCACATGATGATGCTCAATGACACCCCACTATTCTATAGCAAAACCTCTACCTACCTGGCCTAATCCCGCTAACTTACCCGGATGTATGACGGAACCACTCAAGCCATTACAACGCATGGCTTTACAACGCCGGTCTTTACAATGACCTTTCTTTACCACTGCATTCCTTTATCACACAAGTCTTTAAAACACATAGCCACTTTACCGTAGGGGAAAACACTGGACTTTGGAGAGGTATAAATTACTATTCCAACTCCAGTCTGCGCAACAGTAGGGAAGCGTTGGACTTCAAACTCCATTATGGCAAGTAGTTGTAATAACTTGCATGGTAAAGAAATGCAGTGGTAAAGAAGGATAGTCATACAGACCACGTTGTAAAGGTAGTGTGTAAATGATGTTTCACACTTACCCTGCAGTAGAGTAAGTTAGGTTTCCTTTCCCTTACTGCCAAGCAAATGTATTTGTTGAAAATAATTTGTGGTGGAGGGTGAGGTTAGGGATTAAAGTCAGACTAAGTGCCTGATTCTGAGTTTTGCGGAGGATACTCTGTGATGAACGTACCAAATAAAATTTATATCCCGTTCCTTTCCCTGTCCCTACGGTGCATCAAGTTTTCCCCACTGTCTGCTTACAGCACACAGGATATCCGCATTTTTATACGTGACGTGTGTGACGTAGTATCATTATTATACATCTGCCTCTTTAGAGTCAGGGTAGAATTGAAAGACATGTGGGGAAGAGCTAGGCCACTGGAATTAAAGATAATTGTCCATTACAGCTGCCCTAGCTGCAGGCTGCAAGAAAGTACCAAAGTACCCGATGAGCTAGCTAGCATGCCTCCATTAATTTAGCACAATAAGAATACTTGTATTCCATGGTGCCTTACTCATTAATGAAAGGTAATTTATTTTTATTTTTCCACACAAAGTGTCAATTTCGTTTTTTACCAGGAAATCCTTTAAAGAAAAATAAATCACACTATAGAGCATATTACGTTCCCTGGCGCATCCTGCATATCAGCGAGGATCGCCACGAAAGTGCGTCACGCAAGTTTACCCTTGCGCCACGTCCGATGCGCCGCATTTACAACGCGGCGCATCGTGGCTGCAGGATAAGCAGATGCGTGACGCATCTGCACGGAAGGTTGGCGCAGTGCTGAAGTTGTGTCGCATAGCGCGACCGGCCCAGCACTGTTCCAGCCTTCCCTATCTCTAGCATGGAAGCGGCCAAGCCTTACGCCTGCGCCGAAGCAGGCGTAAGGATTTGACGCCTCAGGCGTCAGAAAAGTGACTGCGCAAAATCTTGCAGATTTCACTACGTCACTTTTCTCCCGTAGGCGGCCTCCCGCGCGGAACGCCCGCGCCTGGGTATCGCGCCACATGAAACCTGCGCCCAGGTTTCATGTGGCGCAGGGGTTTACTACCGGACGATCTCCTAGATGCGTCACGTTGTAAATATAGCGCAACGCGGCGATGGTTCTATGTCACTGCTCATGCCGCATGCGTGACGCAACGGCGGCGCAAAGTGGCGCGAGGGGCTGAGCAAATATGCCCCTGTGTGTTTTAATCTGGTGTTATTCTGCCTTAATTCCTTTCATCCAGTCAGTGCTTTTATGTGGCATGTGGGTAAAAAATGGCCCACGTGACTCTCCTAATCACATTAAATTCCAATGGCCCTTGGGGACCAGCAATGTTCTGCCTACTGTGCCACCATATAATTTTCAACGACAGTGTTGGCACAGAGCATTGTTTACAATTTGTCTTTTATCATTTTTTCCTTTCTGATATAGCTACTCCTTCTGGTCCACCACCCCACACGGCAGCGCGATAGCAACCAGCTGTGGCAGGCAGAGGTTGGAGGCTAGTCAGGCTGAATACACGCCGACTGGTGGCTCTGGAGGATGAAGATGAGGAGGAGGCTGAGGCGGCGGCATCTGCCACTGCCCAGGCCCCAGTTCCTCCAGTCAACCGCCAGTACCTCCATCTCCCAGCAACAACATTGCTAGAATCGCCGGCAGCTGGCAGGCGCCCGCACCACCACTGCTGCTCCTCCTTCCACCAGACTGCCAGTTCCAATACTGTGTGCTGTGCAGATGGCGCAGCTTCCCATCAGATGGTATTGCTCAAGAAACAACTCCGGACTCCACATTGATATGCTCTCTTCTGAGCCCTTTTTTATTTTTGTTTTGGTGGGAGGGACTTTTGTTGTTGGTGGAGAGGGTGGGAATCAGGAAGGAAGTTGGGCCAGTTTTGGACTTTACTTTAGACTCTTCTTTGGACATTTGAACATTGGTTGGGGTGATGTTTATTTGTTTAGGGAGAGGGGTAGGCCTGTTGTGGGTGGAGCGGGTAGGTTTCGCTTTTTTAAAAGTAAAGGAAAAAAATAATTCTGATACTTTAGTGCCAGAAGTAGTTTTTTTATGTTTTACTTTTAATTTGCACTGCTGCCTTTTCGCGCAGCCTTTTTTAAATCCGCTTATCAAAGTGTAGATCAGTTAGTTATACCCTTTTCCCACTACCCTCTGTAACTATATTTACCATTAGGTGGGTATGCTGCCATTACTTATATCGCCTACAACAACCCAGAAAAACAAGAAATTACTTATCTGCAGTAGAGGTTAGTTACCTACTAACTAAACTAGTTCACTTTACTCTATAGTTCTCTTACCTGAATAGATAAAGCGATGGCTACTACCTTTCCCAATGTTCCAAAACTTACTGCAGGGTTTCCTAAGGTGCCTTCTTAATGGTGGTAGCAGTAGAAGCAGGCTACTGCGCTAACAGGGAACACATCACAAGGGAGGTCCCACCCCCACCTAGGTGAGCTCCAACTGTAGGATTAATCATCAAAAGGACTATCCATCACAGGCAACTAAATTGAAAGAAAAACACAGAGTTAGTGTGTTGTATTTATATGATAGCTTTACAAAGACTGAGACTAGACCACTACCACTATGACACAACAAAGAATACCTGTTATATTATTACAAAAACTAGCAATAGTAACTTCTTCTTAGCAATGGGGAGCTAGTATTTAATTAAAACTAAAGATAAAAATTCCTTGAGTCAGGAGAAGTGGATTCAGAGTTAGGAGTGGACAAGGTTAAGCAATTATGCAACACAAGGCCTGAATGATGATGTCGACTAATTATGTTCTATAATCTAAAATATGGATCCCTTTTATGCATGGATGGGTAAGTGAGGCTAGTGTGGGCTATTGCTTAAGCTAACAGACCACCCGCAGTGAGTTGGTGTCACTTTCACCACATGCGCCACCAAGTGTGTGATCCATTTATGGTGTAAATTAAGTCACATCTCCAATAAATCACACAGCCTGTGGAAAGAGTGTTAGGAAATTGATGAATGGATGAGAAGGGGATTTGGGAAAACGTGTGGCAAAAAACACTACGACAACAACAATATTCATCAGGGCGATAAGCAGCACATCATCATCAATCTGTTGAAGGAAATGAAGGAATAACACAGTAGATAAATGTATTGCAAACAGTCCTTCAGCCCCAGAGACCCAGGTTATTATATATCTAAATGTTCTGTCATGTGGGTTTGAAAAATACAAATTATGGAGGAGTGAAGTGAACCCACACAGTTTTAAAAATTATGATTTCTTAAAAGAAAAATGATACTGTATTGTCAAATTGGGCAGTGCATCTGATTCTTTTCAGAATGTCCATCTTGGGTGTCTGGCTGAACCGGTCAGGTAAGGAAGGCAGGAGTGTTATGGAGCTTTCGCCTTTCATGCAGGAGAAAAGAAGGCCTGCGGATTGTTGAGTCAAGGAGAAGGAGAGAAGGGAACCCTGGGTGGTGAACTCCGCTCCGCTCACGGAGGTTGCAGAGTTTTCTGCACTCCGCGCTACGCTGGAGATCGCGGAGTTCTGAAAAACTCTGCTTCGCGTTGCCGAGCAGAGTTTCGCCCGCTCGCGTTCATCAACGTCAAGTTGGCGATCGCGAGCGAGGGAAATCAACCTCCCAGTGAGAGTTTTCCTCGTTTGCGATCGTCAACATCAAATTGGCGAGCGCGGCGTGGAAAATCAACATCCCGGCGAGATTTCTCAACGCGGGGGTCAGGTTTCTCATTGCAAGTGGTTGTGTATGCTCGCGACAGCCTCGCGTTGAGAAACTGCCCGTTCGCGTTGAGAAAGCTGCCGCTCGGTAAAAATCTACTCGATCAGCAGAAAAGTGAAAGCAGGGACCGCTTGCACTGTGCATGGTGCCGTTCGCAATGATTGCACAGTGCGGACAAGCATCCGGCACTGTGCAATCACCGCTGAGCAGCATTTTTCTATCGTACTCTGCCGCTCGCAGAGCTCTGCGTAGTGCGCCGGAGGTTTTTTTGCACTTCGCGGTTTCCCTGCGTAGTGCAACTCCGCGAACTCCGCCCAGGGTTAAGAGAAGGTAAGCTTCATAAGTAGTGTACCAAGAAGACTCAGAGGCAGAGCAAGAGCATAGGCTTCTGCAATCAATCATTTTATGATGCATGTGTGATCGATTAGCTGAGAAGTGAGAGCAATTTACAACCGATCACGGACAAGTAGCTGAATGTACCGGGCTTATCAATCTCACAACTGCCATCATAACATTTAGCCGACTGCGTAGCATCATGTGATGATGTGGCATCACAAGTCTGTCTCCAGTTACAAGCAACCGGCCCTCTGACCACAACTATATAAGAGGAGTTTCACATTTGAGCCAGCACACACACTCAGCAGTATTTCCCAAATCTACGCACTTCTCTCCAGTCCACAGACCTGAGTAGGCCTCGGAGTCATCATCATCATCATGGCTTTCCTTTGAAGTCAATAAATTCCTTCTTCTGGCTGTTAGTGCTAGTCCCGCCCTGAGTCATTCCATCCTCCTACTAGTCACGAATCCAGTCCAATTCCGTCCCAACCCGAGGAAGATAGACCTGTAGTGCACTGATGTTGAAGAACAAGAAGAGAAACAGAATTTGAGTATTTAGTGTAGATTTGTGTTGGTTATCTAAAATGACTGGTGTGGTCTCTGAAGAACCAGAAAAGGGAGTGGACCCTACAGGTAAACCTCGCTAAGTGTGAAAGGGCAAATCACCTTCAGGAAAAATGATCACCCATCAGGCCCCAACATTGCAAATCATCGAAATCAAGATTACAAATTAGTTGAACACCCTCCCTCACTGTCAGCCAATTCATGAATCATCAATCATCACTCACAATTACTCAATAATATATCACTCATTGGTGCAATAGTCACCTGTTCCAATCCACGCACGGTGGTAGGTACACAATTGTATCTCCTCTTTGATGCAAGCAACATATTTGAATTTGGCAGTCTTGTAAATCAAATGATCTTTACTGGGCCCCCTGGCCAACTCCAATCCAGCCATAGGTGTATCTAAAAATTGTGGGATACATAAGTCAGAGACAAACATAATGTTCCACTAGCTATATCCTATTTGTTTTTGGGGGAAGCAATTTAACGATAAATATTTAAGTTCTATGGTGGCCTACTCAGTCAGGGAAGTAGAGTTCGCCTTTCAAGATTTTTGCAGCTGTATGGGATTTCTCCATGGCGAACATGGCTACTGTTGCATGCCGCGAATCGCCCATAAAAGTGTCTTCAACGCTGAGACCTGTAGATAGCTGTTGCCTAACTCCCACAAAAGAGATCCAGAGCGCAGTGATACACATGTTATCAGTGGCTTGACAACTAGTCAACATGTCTGTTGTCATGTGGATAGTGTGAACAGCACTCTGCTGCAAAGCTTGTCCAACCAATTGCAGAACATTATGATGAAGCACTGGAACAGCAACTCTGGCAAAATAAGTCCAGCTGGGAATCTTCCATTTCAGGCAGATGGCTGCCACAAATTCTAAAAATCCCACTCTTTCCACAAAAGAAAAAGGAAAGAGGTCCAGCGCTAACATTTTAGCCAGCTTCCAGCTGTATAAACGTGCTTTTGGGTGGTTGTATTCATAGGGCTGCTCCTGCCTCAACATGCCCATAATAGTAGCCTGGATTTTTTTCTTTGTGGTAGAACTCAATGTGCATTTTGGGGCAGTCACTGTATGCAGTGGTGTCTCCGTCTGACTCTAGTGCTATTTCAATGTTGCTGAGGCGGGTGATACTGGCACACTGCTGGCAAAAGGGCTGCTTTGTGTAAACTGTCACCTCTTCTTCCTCATCACCTTCACCTCACACCGTGATCGAAGCTGATTCTCCTCTCTCCTCACCTTCACCATTATCACCTGCAGCAGTTGTTTTAAGGTGTACCTCCCATCAAATTCCTTGATGTGTTTTCATATGGGTCATTTGGCCTCCAGTACCATAGTGTGAACCAGGCTTACCTTGACGAGCACTCGTGTGGCAAATGGAGTATATTGTAATCTTATCCTCATGCTTGCTAATCGTAAAGAAGTCCCAAACTGGGGAGGAGAACTTTTTAATGTGCCACTGCCAATGCCTGAAGAAGAACAGAAGGTAGGTGGGTGTGTCATCGATTGCCTCTCTGCAACACGTACTTCAACTGAGGTGATAGTGGATGCAGGTCTCAGCAGGGGCCTTACAAATATGGAAGCTGATGGTGGTGGTGGTGGTACCAGTGACACATCCTCGGAGCAGGTTGAATAGGAGGGGTAATGTCAGTGTCCTCTTAACCAGCTTCCATGACAATGACTGGCTGCGTCATCCTCATCCCCTTCCATATTTGTAAGGCGTTCAGGAACTTTCCTTTTCCCTAGTCCCTTTTGGTGTGTCTCAGACTCAGCCAGGGGTCCAATCCAGGTCAAGATCATCAGAAGGGGGTTTGAAGAAGATGGCGGAGCATCCTTCCTTTTTCTTGCTGGAGATCTGGAAGCCAATAGTTCAACAACAGGTACATCTTGCTCAGCAGGAAGTTCAACATCCTGTTCTACTTCTACTTCAGGAAGATCTACTATTGATGGCTGCGGCTCCTGTTGCCCACTTTGCTCAGTTTCCTGCAAAGATTGGGTACTAGTTTGCAGTTGAGACATATCCAATTCAGACTCACTGCTCGTCGCCATGATTGCAGTGGCTGCTTCGCTGAGAGACAAGGGCTTGTGCTTAGGCATGTTGGTGCCATCCTTAATGCGAGAGTGCTGCTCCCAGCTTGCAGAGGACGGTGCGGCAGGCACAAGAACTATCTTGAAAAAGGAGGAGGGTGGCAAGCCATTGGTTGTAATCTGCTTCTTCTCCACCTCCCCACTGCCCACTTTCTTGGCAGCACCTTTCTGTGGGGCCATCTTGAAGCTGTCAGCTGGCAGTGGCACTTAGCTGCACAAGCGGAAGAGACTGGAGGACTCACGTCATGTGTTGTGGTTGTCATGTCACTTTGTACAGGCCTTCTGCCTGGCAGTACTGACTGTGGGTGATGTCTTTTTGCACCTAAAAGCAAACAAGCAAGAAAAGACATTTAGTGAAACATGGCATTTTGAAGTTTGAATTATTCATATTACAGACAATATAATTTAGTGTGGTTACTTGTTATCCTAAATAATTAACAACAATAGTATATTCATTCCAAAGTCAAACCACACCATCATAACATTTCATTTTCAATCAGGATAACAACATAAGATGTAACTGTTTGCTTTAGTGTGCGTCTGAGGGAGATACCTCTGGCAGTCATAGGAGTTGCAGGGGAAAATGGAATGATCCTTAAAAATTAATGCTGGTGTGCACTGTGCACCTATTGCAGGCTAGTGTGCATATGTCAGTCAAGGGGGTCCAGGGGAAATAGTAATGACAATCGTTAAAAAATGAGTGCTGGACTACTGGGTGTGCAGCAGGCGCCCATGCCAGGCATGGGGTGAATGGATTGAAATGTTGAAATAAAATTACAAAACAATTTATATATTCTTTTTTTAATTACCCATTTTTTAAATGTAAAAATACTAAAATTACAAAATAAATAAATAAAAAATAATTGCTGTGTACTATGGGACTATGAGAAACCCATTGTGCAGAAAGGAGGTACTAGGAAACATGTAAAAAAATGCATAGAATATAAAACACAGTTCATAACTATATACTACAATGACCCTCAAGCATATTGTTGAACTGATATCAGGGAAAAGTAAAAAAAAAGGAACAAAAACAAAAAGGCATAGACCTCTCCTATCTATCACCCTAGAAAGCGGCTTTGAAAACTGGGATGAAAGGATTTACACACTGGCAGGCTGCACAAATGGCCATCGGCCACATGGTCAACAAAAAACAACAAACAAGAAGGCATGGCCCCAACAAAGAACACATGAAGGCCTATGGCAAGAGCACACTAGCTACACAAAACAGTCGCCGGCCACACGGTCAAAGAACAGCAGCAGAAGCAAGGAGGCATGGCCCCAACAAAGAACACATGCAGGCCTATGGCAAAAGCATCAATGGCTGGCTATACAAAATGGTTGCCAGACACATATTCAAACGACAGCAAGGAGGCATGGACCTAACAAAGAACACATGCAGGTCTATGGCACACTGGCTGGCTACACAAAATGATCGCCGGCCACATATTCAAACAACAACAACAGCAAGCAAGAAGGCATGGCCCCAACAAAGAACACATACAGGCCTATGACAAAAGCACATTGGATGGCTACACAAAATGGTCACCAGCCACATGATCAAACAACAGCAAGGAGGTATGGACACAACAAAGAACACATGCAGGCCTATGGCAAAGCACACTGGCTGGCTACACAAAAATGGTCGCCAGTCGCATGGTCAAACAACAACAGCAAGCAGGAGGCATGGCTTCAACAAAGAACACATGCAGGCCTATGCAAAGCACACTGGCTGGCTACACAAAATGGTTGCCAGCCACATGGTCAAACAACAACAGCAAGCAAGGAGGCATGACCCCAACAAAGAACACATGCAGGCCTATGGCAAAAGCACAATGGTTGGCTACACAAAATGGTCACATGCACAAACAACAACAGCAAGCAAGGAGGCATGGCCCCAACAAAGAACACATGCAGGCCTATGGCAAAAGCACACTGGCTGGCTACACAAAGTGATTGCCAGCCACATGGTCAAACAACAACAGCAAGCAAGGAGGTATGACCCCAACAAAGAACACATGCAGGCCTATGGCAAAAGCACACTGGCTGGCTACACAAAATGGTCACCGGACACATGTAATGTAATGTAATGTAAATTGCATTTATATAGCGCAGCTATCACCCAATGGGCATCCTGGCGCTGGGATTACCTAAGACACTGTGCAATCTGTAAATTTTGAGATCACGACAAACAGGTCTCTCAAGGCTATTCTCTTGGGAAGAGCCTGGTTTTTAGCTTCTTTCTAAACTGCAACAAGTCGTCAGTTTGTCTAAGTTCACTTGGTAGTTCATTCCATAGTTTTGAGGCTACATAGCTAAATGATCTATCTCCCAACCGGGTTTTCTTAACTCGTGGGGTACATACTAAGTAGGCTGCTGAAGAGCGGAGATTTCTAGCTGGGGCGTACCAGTTAAACATTCTCTGTAATGGTTTAGGCCCCATTTTATGTGCCGCCTTATGACTGATTTTTCGGATCTTCGTTATCGGGCTTTACCTAGCCCTAGGAATTCCCTGTGTGTCCAGCGTATTACACTGGAGCCCTCATATTGGACCATATTGGACCACATCGACTTGTTGTTGTTGAACTGTTGCTTTGCTTTATTTAAGCTCCTGGTGAAGTTCTCGGTGAGAGACAATCAACGCTTAGCTGGAGCCTAATGTGTCATTAACATTTGGAAAATATTAATTGGAAATAAAGACTTTTCAAACTATGAGTATCTTGGACTTCTTTGCCTGGCGCACAGCCACTAGTAGCTGCAACTACAGAAACAATAGTTTCATGCACCTATGACTAGTACTGGGCCTACTGGCTGGATGGCCCGTTGGCAGACTAGGCCACATAGTAAAATAAATGAATATTGCAAATTTAAACAAACATGGAGAAAATGTACTGAACTGTGCAACCTTTTTTCCTTACAAAAGATGAAAAATTAAATGCAAAATAACTAGGCCTTTACTGAAACTACAGGCCACCCACCACAAAAAATTTAAATCGAATAAAAGTACAAATAAATACTGGTGTGTGCCCTCTATCAAACAAACAACACCTCTTATTCAAGCAGTTTTTGAACTTACTTGTGATATCACAAAAATAAACTTCTCATGCGGCTCGCAGCAGCCAGCAAGACCTCGTCGTGCTCACCAGAGTGCGCCGGGAGGTACTCTGGGTTCTCCACTAACTGGAGCAAGTCCCTCCTATACGTCCTCAGAGGGGACCCACCCACCCCACCACAGGGCTGCCCTATACAAATCAATACAGTGGGCTTCAAATACCTTGGTATTTTTGTCTCCCTAGACCAGACACTCCGTTTTGACCGCAATCTTCTCCCACCACTGCAAAGGTTGAAGCGCGACATAGCGAGCTGGAAAACGCTTCCACTTTCACTGCTGGGCAAAGCAGCCCTCTTCAAAATGATGTCACTGCCCGGCTTTCTGTATGCGCTGCAGAACGCTCTAGACCCAGTCCCGCGTCATACTTTAAAGAAATTGAGGGCCTGGCAGAGAGACCTGCTGTGGGATGGGAAACCTCGTATAGCCTTGGCTAAACTCACTCTCAAATTGGTATGATGGGGATTAGCCTCCCAGATATTAAGAAGTACTAATGGGCGGCTCACCTCGCAGCCATTAATCATGGCACCTACGGACGCCCGGACGATCCCCGGATATACCATGGATAGGTGGCTCCTACCGGGAGGGGAACTACAACACGGGCGCTATATTCGAAACTCCCAGCGATTCCCCTTAACTGGGCCAACTAAACACTAAGTCCATATATGGCACGCTGCAAACAAAAATCTGGGATGGGAACAAACGCTCACCCTGGCAACCCTCTATGGGATTCAGAGAAGTTAGGCAATCTGTGGAGGACGAAAGGGTTCGAGTAGTGGGATCTCATCGAGATCTCTCAAATCAGGGATTTATGGGTGAATGGCGGAACTGACAACGCTTGCCTCCTGCAGCAACAACACGAATTAGCCTGACTCAGAACGCTGTCAGATACCTACAGGTCCGCCACGCCTTACAATCTCATCTTCCGAAAGGCTCCTCCCCCAGAATCTTCACCACTTGAGGACAGGTTGCTTGGATGGCTACCTGCCCGAGAAAGCCATATCATTGACATACAAGAAGTTAATAAATAACATGACAAACCCTCTACAGCCATTACGAGAGAAATGGGTAAGGGATTGCATTGAGCTAGATGATGAGGAGTGGCAAGAAGCGGTATCCTCCCCCACGGGAGGTGGCAATATCGGCCAGATTAAGGCTAGTCCAACTAAAAATTCTCCACAGAGTGTATGTTACAGGGCCCTGTTTGGTACGCATGGGTAGAGCAGAGGGAGGGAGATTGTAGAGCAACAAGGTGGTCGAGAAGGCATATTTATGCACATAATATGGGAATGCGACCACATACAAACATACTGGCGCAGAATATACGAAAATCCTTAGCAAAGTGCTCACACTGGCCCTACGACCGGAAGCACGGAGATGTCTTCTGAACGTGTGGGAGCCTACAGACCTGAATAGTTACAACAAACAGTGGGTCACACTGGGATTAATGTTGGCAAAGAGGAATATTGCACAATTATGGGGAGCCGTACAACCGCCCAAAGTAGAGGCCTGGAAAGAAGACCATGATTGGTGTATGTTTAGAGAAAAGACAGTCTATGTAGCACGGGGCTGCCCCAGAAAGTGGTCCCAGATATGGAGCCCCTGAACGTTTACATGCGGGAACATATGCAACCCACCAAGTAGCGCCAATACTGATGATTCCCCTACCCCGTAATAATGTCCTTACAGTGTACCATTGCATATGTTTGTTTGTCAATGTATCTGCTAATAGAAAGTGAAATTTGATTCCTCTGTACTGCATACTATATGTCGATGACTATGTTTAATAAAAAGAAATATAAAAAAAAAAAAGAAGGGACATGGTGTTCTGATTGCTGGGGTTGTCCAGGTGGAAGTTGAGGTCGCCGAGTAGGATGTAGTCGGTGGAAGCGAGAGCCCAGGGCGCGATGGTCTACAATGGCATTGGGGAAGGGCCGGCGGGGTCTGGGTGGCCTGTAGACGAGAGTGTCGTGGGAGAGTGGTGTTGGGGTTGGTCTGGATCTGGAAATAGAGGTGTTCCATGGTTGTCGTAGGGTCGTTAGAGTGGGTGGTCAGACAGAGGGTGTCCTTGTGGACAATGGCGATGCCCTCCTCCCGGTCAGTCAGTGCGCCCTTGAGAGTGATTTTGTAGCTGCCGGGGATGGCGTTGGTGACCCTCCGAGCCGGAGCTGGAGTTGGTCCAGGTTTCCGTGGAAGAAGGCGATGTCGGGGAAAGGCGGGGTCGAGGAGGTCCCAGATTTCAGTGACGTGTTTGTGGAGGAGGATCAGATGCGTTATGGAGAATGCAGTTAAGCCGGTTGGGTGCGCTGTTGGTTGACTAGGTGTCGGGAGGAGCTGGCATGTTGGGGTAGGCAAGGGTGAGGCTGCAGTTCCGGCAGGCGAAAGGTCCATGAGTGTCCTCCGGCGATGCAAGGTGGCAGGCGGTGTGACGTCCTGTGTTGAGGGTGAGGAGGGTGCTGGCGTCGTAACGGGTGGATGGTTGAGATCCATGGTCTCTGGCGCTGGGCGCGGTCGCTGGCGTGGACGGGCGCATACAGGCTTAGCCTTTGGCGCGCCTGCTGAGCGCAGACGCACACGGTCGCCATTAAGTAATGTGCTAGGGGGACTGGACAGCTGGGTGGCGGGAAACTCGGGAGCAGGAAGGGTCAGTGGAGGGGGCGGGGCCACGTGAGCATCGCAGAGAAAAAGAAGAAAAGAGGAAAAAGAAGAAAAGAGGCAGAAGAAAAGGCAAAGGAGGCAGAGAAAAGCAGAAAAAGAGAGATATAAGGGCAGTCAAATAGCAGAGCAGTGACGGCTCTACCACTAGACCACCAGGGATGAGGTGCAGGCAGGAGCCTGGGGGTGGAGGAGGGCCTCGAACTCCTGACCAGAAAATCAGCAGCAGCAACGGGGCAGCAGCAGATACTAGGCGGAGCTGTGCAGCGAAGGGTGCAGTCCACTAGAAGACCACTAGAAAGTTGTCCCACACATTCCCTCATGCAACACTTGGAGAGATAGATCATTGATGTCTGGTTTAGAGTGAGGTCCCTTCCTCTCTCTCTCCTAAGCAGAGGGGCTCCTGGAATAGGCTAACAGTGGTCCTTATGCTCACAGCTGCTGTTGTCTTTTAGAAGGAGATAAGAGGAAGAAAATCTTCTGCTGTGCTCATGGACCAGTGTGCTCTGCTTGCGAGGCCTTGTGAAGTGGAGGCTGGGGCAAAAATTACCCAGCTACTCCCAAACTCCTAGAAGCTTTTGAAGGTTCTGCTGCCCGCATCTTCACCCAGCATCTTGTGTGTGCTGCAGGACTGGACGAAATCTCAATTTAGTCACATCTGTGCTGGGAAATCCCAGAGCTGAACCCCAAACGTTGCTTGTGAGGATTCCACTGACCAGCTCTATCAAAATGGCTAGACCTGTTTTTTCCGCTTTCACATACTTACCCACTCCAACTCCTTTTCAGTATGTCATTGTGTACATTTACGTTTGTCTGGACATCAGGTTCTCCAACTCTGGGCTGAATTATGCTGTGCTTATTGATTCCTACATCTCTTGTTTTCTTCCCTATACTCTGTCATTGTACTGTTGTTTTCCTTTTTATCTGCTACCTTACTTGTGACTGCTTTTGCTCTTCGTGCTTTTGCCTGTTGTCACTCTTTTCTCTGATTTTGGTGACCATTTTCTTAACTTTTTACCCACTTTCCGAATTGCCATGTTAATGTGCGACCTCACTCAGCCCTTATGTGCATTATGTTCCGTCCCGTGATCTGTGCCTCTCACGACCGGCTTCCGCATTTAACTTGGCTGCCCTCCGTGCCATTATGTAACACTGAAACGTTTCCCCACTCCTCTTCAGTCTTGACCTCACGGCCTATTACCATCAGAGCCCCTTCGATCTTTTACCCACTCCTACCTCAGAAACGCCTCTCGCCTTTTCCCTTTTCTCCGTGTGGTCCGGCCCTCTCGCTCACACTCGCGCATTCAGGGCGCGGCGCGGACGTGACTTCGAAGCTCCAATCCACGGAGTGCGGGCCGCGTCGTGCCCCGTCGTGCCATCGTTTTTCCCCCTTGTTGGCGCTCATTACTCATATAAAAAAATTTAAAAAAAGGAATAAGGAGCAATGGCGGAAGTGAACCAAGGGCTCTCCTACATTTGAGGAAAGGCCCTTAGCAAACCGCGCCTAAACGTTACGTATTTCATT